>CAWUPB010001166.1:0-1200000 GCA_963924115.1 Dovyalis caffra | reverse complement strand
TTTTCAGTTGTCGTTTTTTTTTTTTTGTTCATATAAAAAATCCTACATTTAGCACCTCCTAATTGTCACTCTCTTAATTAATTCTTAAATCGATGTCTTGGTATAGAAAATAATAGATTTAATTTTAATTGATACAAAATCTGATCCGAAAATATCCCACTCGCTTATGTATATATATATATCTTCTATGCAATATTTTTCTTTTCAGCTGTTCTTTTTTTTTTTTTCCCTTCATGTCAATCAATTTTTTAAGATGATCATACAATATGCAAATACTTAATAGTTTATTATCCAGTCAAAATTTTAATAATTAAGTGATTAAATATTTTTAGTTTGCAAATATGAGGCTAAAAATGTGAAGGGTCCTTCCACAGCTCCACTTACTCAGATGATTAATTAAAAAAAAAAGTTTATATATGAATTAACTGCTCAATAAATTTCCAACTCTTCGAGTAACAATACATTCAATTTGCCGTTTATGAAGACAAATAAATAAAATTTAAAATCAATTATTTAATGAACAATCTTGAATAATATGATTACTCATAATTAAATATTTTATAGCAAATTGAAGGAAAGAAGTGGTTAAAATTTTCCAAAAAAGGTCATTACTTTTTAAGAAGTATATAAAAAATATATAATTTGTTTCTAAAATGAAAAATATCCTCTCTCAACTAAGCATTGAAGAGCTTTTTGCTCCATTTTGTTAAGAACTTTATAGTATTGTAACGTATGCAATGTGCTATATATATATATATATATATATATATATATATATATATATATATATATATATATATATATATATATATATATATATATATATATATATATACATGAAATCTTGGAGAAAAACTTGAATTTTTCTGACTTACAAGAGAATGGCAAAGGTATCCTTCTTCCTCTACCTTTTTTTTTTGTTTATTTGTTCATCAACTAATATTTTTTTTTTTTGGGTACATGAATTATTTTTCATGGAACGTTACTATACTCTTTTCATTTTGCTTATTAGAATAAAAATAACCCAAATGCACCACAAAATGGAGAGGCAGTTGAGACGTCAAAAGAGGAGCACAAAGAAGAAAAGAAAGGAGGAAATAATGGCAAAGAAATTGTGTTAAAAGCTTACGTGCATTGTCAAGGATGTGCTGATAAAATCGCATATATCTTGAATGGTTTTGAAGGTAACTAATTATAATTAATGTTGTTTAATTGTGTTTTTGTTCATCTTTTTTACTCCATTTTGAGTTGATGGGCAAATGTATCTTTAATGGTTAGGTGTGGAAGAAGTTAAGGTGGATAGCAAAGAGAACAAGGTAGCTGTGAAGGGGCCAAAGGCCGATCCATCAAAAGTTTTGGAGAGACTTCAAAGAAAATATAGTAGAAATGTTGAGCTTATATCACCAAAACCAAAACCTAATAATGCTAAAGATGAAAAAGAGCCAGAAAAGAAACAAGTGGTAAGGTGCCCTAAAATCATCTAAATCACTTCTCCATTCATTTTTTTTTTATATATTTTCTGTTTAATTTCGATATTCAATCATTTTGTGTAGCCTCAAGTGAAGAACATGTTGCTGAAAATGAATATGCATTGTGAAGGTTGTGCTCATGATATTAAGAAAAAAGTCTCGAAAATGGAAGGTGAGATCTCTACCTACCTTCTCTAAAGCTTAGGCACATATATTTTCTGTACTGATTTATCTTCTTAAGTTATTCTTTGATTTCTTCATTAAGTACTGGTTGTTTATAGATACAAGCATATATCTAATTAATTTGTTTAAAGGTAGATTTAATCTTAAGCAATGATTACTCTTTTCACTATTTTTTCTCTCTTTTAATTATAAGAAATCTCGATGCATGAAGCTGATTCGAGTATGACATCTAGGCTTGAAATCTAAAAATTATATATAATTATTTATCTTTTTTTTCTCTTTCAAGTACAAGAAATCTCGATGCATAAAACTAACTTGAGTAAGATATTTAGACTTAAAATTTAAAAAGTTATATATATATCCATCTATCTATTCTTTTATTTTAATTAAGATTAGTGGATATTTTTAAAATAACTATATAAAAATCAATAAAATTTATTTATTGAGGTTTTGTGTATAATATTTAGTTATATAATCTTTTTATGGCAGGAGTTTTAAGTGTAGAGGCGGATATGAAGAAGTCACAAGTGACTGTCAAGGGAGCTTTTGATCCACCAAAACTTTCCCAAAAAATTATGAAACAAGTGGGGATGCATGTTGAGATTATAAAGCAACAAAATCAAGCAACAGATAACAACAATAGCAGCAACAACAATAATAACAATAATAATAAAAAAGAAATTATAATTCATTATCCTCCTCAAAATTCCGAAGAATATGTTTGTCCTTCTCTAATATTCAGTGATGAAAATGTTTTTTCATGTTCAATAATGTAAAAAGAATTAATAGTTTGACTTTTTAATAATGGACAATATCTTTCAAACGAAAGAAATAGAAGGAGTACATAATCTTTCCATATTTGGAAGGGAAAAAAAATTCTTCATATTACTTGTGAAATTTAAGGAAAGGGATGTTATTGTTCCATGATTGGTTATACTTTTTTTTTTAAATAGAAGGTTTCGAGTCTTTCACATTTTTAGAATAAGAAAAACGAACATAAACTTCTTATGGTGACCATAAAAAAAAAACATGAAAATCAAGTGAGATTTGAATGTTAAACCTCATATTCAATACAAAAAATTATAAAAAAAACAAGCTCAGTTCAATTAATGTATACTTTATATTTTCAAAAAAGATGCAAATTAGGAAGTTTCAAATTTGTCACCTTGAATGCTTCAATTTTGATGTGCTTTACCAATTTTTACTTGAACGGTGCCTTTTTTTTTTTTTTTTGTGATTTATTGGTAAAAGTTGAGATTTCATAATTTCAATTTTTTTTTTAATCAGAGTTTAAATAGGCTGTTTATACCAAAAATAGTACACTTAAAAAAAATGTTTTTATTACAATTTCTACTATGATTCAAACTGTGCATTATGATGTAATAAGATGACTACTTATCAACGAATCTAGCCTCCAAAAATATAAATATACCACCATATGAATAATTTGTACAAAATTCAGTTCATCGTGAAATTATTCATATATCAGGAATTATACTTTCTTCTTATTAAAATATAAGATTCATGAATTATTTTCATATTGAGTCTTTTTTTTTTCATAGGTCTTGAGCTACATAGTCCACCAAACGCTAGGAAACACTAGAATAAACTATATTTATTAGTCCAAAAACATCCTTTCGAGTATCATTCTGATTACATGATAAACAAATAAATGGAGTTATTGAAATTCCAACTTATTTTTATATAAAAAAAATATTGAATATATAATTGTTAAATTATATCTTCTATGTATAGGTTTTAATTTTTTTTTTTGAGATGAAAAAATATAGTTTTAGGTATATCTAGTAATTTCTTCACTGAAATAAGTTCTTACTCCTTCAAAAATTAAAGATGATTTGAGCAAAAATAACTATAATTTTTTTAAATAAATAATTTTGAACTTGAGTAATTATTTATATGAAAAGTTTTTTATATAGTTATAATTGTTTGGTGTGTTCAACGAAATAACGAAAGATTAATTTAAATATTTAAACTAAAAACTTACATAGAGATTTTTTTTTTTAAAAAAAACACAGATGATGACTGATAACCTTCAAATCCACAACCGACGATAATCAGACGCGCCTTATCATTACATTACTGGCAATTAAGTTTCAAAATCTGTTAACATCAAAGTGAGATTCATGATTAACTTTATCAATCGACATAGCTTTTCACATGTCTTGTTTTTCAAATAAAACTGTAAAAAAATCTAATTAATATTTAATACTAATTATTTTTTTGTCTGAAAATCTAATTACTAAATTAAAACTAACACAATTACTCCAAAAATCAATATAAATTAGTTTTTTACTATTATTTTTGTTCCTCTGGCCTATAAAAAGAAAGAAAGGAAGGATCAGAACAGTAGTATATTCCTTAATAAAAGGGCACGCAAAAATAGGATTCTTAAAAAAACCTGAAAAATAAAAATACAAAAAATAAAAATATAGGACCAAAAAAAAAAAAAAAAAAGGGAAAACAGGGACACTGTAAATTTTATTCTAATTCGAATGGCAGAGACGCAGCAGCAAGAGAAGATGATGAATGGAAATAGCTGCGAAGTTTCTTGTCAATCGAATTCTAATCTTTCAACACCACCACCGTCTGATCGTCCTGTTCGTGTTTATGCTGACGGGATCTATGATCTCTTCCATTTTGGCCACGCTCGCTCCCTTGAACAAGCCAAAAAATCGTATGTTTCTGTATTTGTTTGTGTTTTTCTGCTAAATTTTCTGTTTTTTTGGTTTGTTTTGTGGTTTGATCTGTTTCCTTTTCTGAGTTTTTCTTGTTTTGTGGGAATTTGATTGGACACTGAATTTTATGAATTTTTGTAACTTTTATTGGATTTGCTTTTCTGGGTTCTATTGTATTTTCTGGATTTGTGTTGTTGTGCTGTGGATCATGTGAAAGGTTGAAACTTTCTTTTGCCACTGTTAGGAATTTCTCTACTGTTTTTTTTTTCCGCTCAAATTGATTTCGTGCTTGAAGTATTTTTGTTATTTTTTAAAGTTGGTTATTGTGTATATTAATTGAGACTGATTAATCTGTTCAACTATAGATGAAGATTGTTTACTTGAGTAAAATTTTTCCTTTTTCCTTTTGCTTTTGAATTTAAACTTGTATTGTTATATTGTTGAAATTGTCATACTTTCTGTTAGATTTTGAGTTCATTAAGGTGGTTTTGATTGGTCTACGTTGTTAGGTTTCAAAAATTTGATGTTATTTACAGCATATGATTATATGCTGTGGTGCTCTGTTTTTCTTGTAATCAGAGACCTTTTTGTTGATACTTTTGCTCAAAAACACGTTCTGGCTCGCTGCTTATGTGGTAACTTTGTGAATCTAGGTTTCCAAACACGTACTTGCTCGTTGGATGTTGCAATGATGAAATCACACACAAGTACAAGGGCAAAACTGTTATGACTGAGGATGAGCGTTATGAATCTCTTCGCCATTGCAAGTATGTTTTTTGTTTATTGTCGAACTTATAAATAGCTTTTGTTTTCCAGCATCAGAGTTTTCTTGTGTAAGATGTACCTTTTTAAAGGTATTTGCTTCATCAGGAGACATAATTGCTTGGAATCAGATTCTGGTGTCATTGATAGCATGAAACCTTGTTTTTTTTTTTTTTTCCAGGTGGGTGGACGAAGTCATTCCTAGTGCCCCTTGGGTGGTTGATCAAGAATTTCTCGACAAGCACAATATTGACTACGTAGCCCATGATTCTCTACCGTAAGAAATCCAAATCAAAACACAGATCTTTGTGTCCAATTGTGATGAAATTATCCTTCACATATCTCAAGTTTAGTATCTAATTTATTCATATAACTACTCAGCAATAGGTTATGGTTATACGAGGGAAAGCTAAGTGTTACATATTTATTCTATTTGTTTTAACTCTATATTTCATCCCAATGGAATCCGTGATGTGATGTCCATTTAAGGGAGTTAAGTTTTAAAATATATCAGCAATCTCTTACATTCGACCTTGCACTTTATGTGTAGCTATGCTGATGCCAGTGGAGCTGGAAAAGACGTTTATGAATTTGTAAGTTCGAGAAACAGTTATTGCTTGTGTTTCCATTTATCCTCTTGGCATTATAAAATTATGTTACACGACCTTCTATTTCAGGTAAAAAAAGCTGGAAGGTTCAAAGAAACAAAAAGAACTGATGGCATTTCTACATCGGACATTATAATGAGGATTGTCAAAGACTATAACCAGTATGTCTTGCGTAACTTGGATCGAGGATATTCGAGAAAAGAGCTTGGTGTTAGCTTCGTAAAGGCATGTGTTTATATCTTATCTGGAAGTGATTGGATGATACTGCTCAGAATTTTGTTTTTGTGTGGACTTCTTTATGCATTTCTTCCCAATGAGGGAACTTACCTTTTTCTGGTTTTGTTCAATGTTAAATAGGAAAAGCGACTGAGGGTGAACATGAGGTTGAAGAAGCTACAAGAGAAAGTGAAGGAACATCAAGAAAAAGTTGGAGAAAGGGTCTGTTCTATCTTATGCCTAAATATTTTTGTGTTTAACCAACTTTCCCTTTTCTGTTTTACTTATAAGTATCATTTAACGCTTATGGTTAACATTTAGTTTGTGATATGATTCTTCGCTTCTTCCAGAAACATATCATTTCTTCTAGTCATTCATTTCTTTTTTCTTCCACTAACTTAAATATGCTCTCTTAATTATGGAGCATCTACTGTAAGTTATTGTGACTTGATTCTGCAGTTGTATCCTTGAAATATAACCCCCAAATTACCAATTTTAGTAATGTTATTGTTCGCTATCTAGCACATTTTGTGTCATTTGATGCATTGAACTAAGGAGCAATGCCAACTCCATGTAGAAATTTCACATACATGCCTTTTCTTCACACGACTAGTATGGGCAAACATCAAAATTGTGAAAAGTTAGCGTTGTCCTACATTAGCTATTGCAGTGTTTATACAGCACAGCATTGCATTTTATTTTTAATTTTAATTTTGAAAGTGTCAGACTCAGTTTGCGTGCAAAAGCATTTTAAGTTGGTAATGGTTGTAGTGTAAAATACAGTGTTAAGAATGCAGTGTACTAGTTGTCAGGTGTTGGTTATAGGTATTTGGAAGCTTGTCATAGACAGCCTTTCCACTTCATTGTATACTTTTGCTTAGAATGGATAAACAGAGCGAAGCCAAATATTTCTCTTATTTTGGGGTTTTTTATGCCATTCTGATGAAACCAACCATCGGACATGGACAAGTCAATCTTCCCTAACTTCACATGTTTGCTATTTTATTTTTCTTTTTTGGCTTCTAGAATTTCTATGCTCGTTATATTTATGGAATATTCAGTTTTCTGCCTTGCTATGTTGTATATGTGTTTCATAGTTGTTTTTGTTTCCTTTTACAGATTCAAACTGTTGCAATGCATCGTAATGAATGGGTGGAAAATGCTGATCGCTGGGTTGCTGGATTTCTTGAGATGTTTGAAGAAGGGTGCCATAAAATGGTAAGTTTTATTGTCTCTTTATGGGGTATGAAGTAAATCGGCAAGTTGAACTATGCATTCTCAATCTCTCATACACAATGATTGACAATATGGAGATTTTGCAGCTATACATGTATATACCCCACGTCCTCCAACAATCTTTTACCCTTGAATTGGATGTCTTTCAGGGCACAGCAATCAGGGATCGAATTCAAGAGCGATTGAGAGGGCAGTCAAGTGGGCTGCTGGAAAATGGTACAGAGAACAGTGATGACGAAGAGGAAGAATATTATTATGATGATGAGGATTATGATGACGATGAAGAATATTTTGACGATGAAGAATACTACGCCGAAACATATGACAAAGATGCAAAAACGAAGAAGTAGATTGCATTTTCCATGCTTTACCAGTAATAGATGCAATCAGAAATGTGCAATGATGATCGCTTGATTTGGTTGCTTCTGTAAAGTGCTGTATAATTGTTGTTGCAAGTAAGCTTGTGTTGCTTGGTTTTGCTATAGGGATCTTGGATTTGAGTCTAAACTTCCATGTTTTTTGTAATTTTATTACTTTTCTATTAAGCGAGCTTGATATCAGTTGACACTTGCATGTTTTTGTCTTTGGTTTGGCGAATACAAGAGATCATAATTTTCTTCGAACCTATTTCTGTCGTCCATGAAAATGCTGTTGCGTTACTCTACCCTAATCTAAACGGACCTAACTTGAGCTTTTTGTGTGTTGTGGTCCATGTTTGACTCTGTTAAACTAATCCCAAACTCCTAGTGTTGTTCCACAAGAAGTATGGATTTTTATTACATATAACAAAAATAATTTTTATTTCCTTTAGAACATCAACCTAATAAAATTCCTCCAAAATTAGTTGTGCCAACAAATAGAGTATATGATCATGACATGCTCAGGTCCTATGGTGATAGCACTTTCCTTGGACTGCATTAAGCTAACCGAACCATGAACCTACAATGGCTCAAATTTGATTAAAGACTAACGTAGTTGTTCGAAGATATTTTCAGACCATCAAATTTGATTAAAGAGTTATTTATTTTTTCGGAGAGTTATGTAGTTTTAAAGGCATTTCAAACCATGAAATTATATTGATCCAAATTTGATTAAAACGATCGAAATATATAATTTTTCGAAAATATTTTCAGACCACAAAACTACACTAACCCAAATTCGATTAAAGAATTAGCGTGATCCGAAATATATAACTTTTCGAAGATGTCATGAACTTACACCGACTCAAATTCGATTAAAGACTTGCGTTGTTTCTCGAAGAGTTATGTAGTTTTTCGAAGGTATTTTCAAATCATCAAATTCGATTAAAGAGTTATTTATTTTTTTGGAGAGTTACGTAGTTTTTTAAAGGTATTTTCAAACCATGAAATTATATTGACCCAAATTTAATTAAAACGACCGAAATATATAATTTTTCGAAAATATTTTCAGATCATAAAACTACACTAATCCAAATTCGATTAAAGAATTAGCATGATCCGAAATATATAGCTTTTTGAAGATGTCATGAACCTACACCGACTCAAATTCGATTAAAGACTTACGTAGTTTCTCGAAGAGTTATGTAGTTTTTCGAAGGTATTTTCGGATCATCAAATTCGATTAAAGAGTTATGTAGTTTTTCAAAGTTTGTTAAAGACATTTTTAAACAATGAAACTATATTGATCAAAATTTAATTGAATCGACTGAAATATATAATTTTTTGAAAATATTTTCAGATCATAAAACTATACTAATCCAAATTTGATTAAAGAATTAACGTTATCCGAAATATATAGCTTTTCGAAGTGTTATGCACCATTGCTTATAATATTGAATTGGTTGACCTTTGAACTTTCCTGCATAGTAGTGACGTGTGAAGTGAATTATAGGCACATAATGTCCACATAATTGTAATTTACTTTCCTTTCCTTATTCTATGACGTGATTCTATGACATGTGAAGTGAATTAAAGGCACATAATGTCCACACAATTGTAATTGACTTTCCTTATTCTATGAGAAACCTAAAAAAAAAATGAAAATCCTTGGAACCTAACTTCTTATCACCTGTAAATGTCGACATTCTTCAACTCTAAACATTAATTTTTCACAACATTGTTAGTTAGGGAAAATCTATGTATGAAAAGGATTTAAGTCTTAGTTTAACAAAATACAGCTTAGGATGTCCTCATCATTTCTCCACTGCTAAACAGCGTAACTTCCAGTAATAATTATTAATTATGTGCTAATTAGAACTACCCAATTACCTATTTAACCCTTATATTTTCATCAATTCACTCACCCTACCAGAACAAACATAATATTTCTGAATACCCTTTTGGTAATTTACCTTCTTCTTTGTAAATATTTGCCCCGACTTTCAGAAAACTTCCAAATTCCATGACGCCATCCGAATAGTGTATAGACGTACAACAATGTATAGCTAGCAGTAGGAAATCATAAGTTTCTGCACGACTACTGTAGCAATATTTTCACACACAATCTGACATAGAACTCCTCTATATATAACAACACAACCTGCCTGCATCTCCTTCACTCTCTTTTCCTACACTTTACTAACAAGTTTTCTCTTGATCCAATCATTATTATGGAGAACTTTAACAAATTTTATTTAACCTTTTTTTGCTTGATTCTACTACTCCCTAGCCTTGCCCTAGGGGAATGCACATGTGATGCAGGGGAAGAGGAAGAAAGCAATAAATCTGAGGCCCTGAAATACAAAGCTGCAGCGATTGCTTCTATCCTTTTTGCTGGATTTCTTGGAGTTGGTCTTCCAATTCTTGGAAAGAGTATCCCTGCTTTAAGCCCTGAAAAGAATATCTTCTTCATCATTAAAGCTTTTGCCGCTGGGGTTATATTGTCGACTGGCTTTATTCACGTGCTTCCTGATGCTTTTGAGAGCTTGACATCGCCATGCCTTGATGAAAATCCTTGGGGTAAATTTCCCTTCACGGGGTTTGTGGCAATGGTGTCAGCAATTGGGACTTTGATGGTGGATTGTCTTGCAAATTCTTACTTTTCTAGATTGCACCTCAACAAGGCTCAACCTGAGGAGAATATTGGGGATGAGGAGAAGGCGGCAGTAGAGTCACATGAGGGTCATGTTCATGTTCATACTCATGCAACTCATGGCCATTCTCATGGTTCGATTGATAGTTCATCTCAGCTTATTCGCCACCGAGTTATTACACAGGTAGTTTTTTGTTTTTTTTTCCTTCTACACACTTATAACGAAACACCCATTTTCTTCCGCAATCGATGTAGAATAAGCAACAGATAATTTATGTTTTGTGTTTTTGCTCTTCAGGTTTTGGAGTTGGGAATTGTGGTGCACTCTGTGATAATAGGAATTTCTTTGGGAGCTTCTAAAAGTCCCAAGACAATAAGACCTCTAGTGGCTGCCCTGAGCTTTCATCAATTTTTTGAGGGTATGGGACTTGGTGGATGCATTACTCAGGTAATTTTCGGTAGCTTTATTTTCAACTACATACATTGGCTATTTTTGAATAGACTAAAATTGAAAATTTGCCCTAAATATGCGTTGATTGATATACTTGTTTTGATTTTTGTAGGCAAAATTCAAGTCCAAAGCTATTGTAATTATGGGGCTCTTCTTCTCTCTAACAACCCCAGTTGGCATTGGAATTGGCATAGGCATATCAAATGTCTATAATGAGAGCAGTCCAAATGCTCTTATTGTTGAAGGAATTTTTAATGCTGCATCAGCTGGTATCCTAATCTATATGGCACTTGTGGATCTTCTGGCAGCTGATTTCATGCATCCAAAAGTGCAAAGTAATGGAAGACTTCAATTTGGGGTTAATGTTTCTCTTCTTTTGGGAGCTGGTTGTATGTCTCTCATTGCCAAATGGGCTTGAAGCTTTAGCTATCCATAGTACTCTTTCTTCCTCTTGTATTTTTGTAAAATATATGATTCTTTTAAGTCTTTTTGCCTTCCAATCTCTTCGTGTTTGTCATTTTCATCTGTTTCATTGTCTGTGAGTGAAAATTTAGGTACAAATTTACTTAAAAGGATTGAATTGAGTGGAAAGAGATCTAATTTCTTACATAAGTAGTTTTGAATTCAAATATTTAATTATGTATGTAAAAAATTTTCTAAATAATTATTTTTGTGTTGTGCGTCAGCATGTAAAATAACGAGAGAATAACCTAAATCTTTGAGTCTGGAATGCCTTGAAAGATAAAAAAAATAATAATAATAATAAATAAATAAATAAAATTGGGTACAAATTTCATAATCAAAAGTGCTGATAATTCAGTTTTTGTTCCATAATGAATTTTGCTTTCCTTGAAAAAGTCTACAATTGTTGCTCTTTCGGGCCTCAAAGCGCACTGATATATATATATATATATATATATTGTGATATCAATGACATTAGATTATAGTATTTTCTTGTACTTAAATAAAATATCCAATTGTTAACTCTTACTGGCTTAACCATTCAAACTAAGTTAAAGAAAAAATTATTTCTAAAATGATCTTAATGGAAAAGACCTCCCAGATAGAATGGAAAATTCATTTTATCTAAAATAAATCACTATGACTTCAATGTGTAGAATTTTTTATTTTTTAAAAATTCATAATCTTTGAGTCACATGACAGGTGATAACCCTCTCCTATTATATAGTCACACGACCACTAAACTATGTCTGTACAAAATTAATGATGAGGAACTCCATCCTAGCATGCACTCTTTAACTATATAAATGTCAAATAAATTTGAAAAGAAGATCCATAAATTTTGGATTTTTTTCTTTTTTAATGATGATGAACTCCAGCTCAACTTACACTCTTTTAAGTATAGGTCACATGAATTTGAACAGGGGCGAAGCTACCTTGTGAAGAAGGAGGGCAATTGGCTCCCTTAATTTTTTAACTTATCTTTTTCAATCCTTGTATCCTTTTTATCTATTCACCTAGATCCAAATAAAAATGCATCAATTTTTTGAACCATCTTTTTTTTGATAACGTTGGTGTCCGGGCTAGCTTACGCGCACCTCGACTAATCCCACGGGTCCTAAAGTTAACGATCATGTAAGCCTTCGGTGGCCATCAAGAGAAGCAATCGGGACTCGAACCCGAGACCACGGGGAAGCAAACCCTTTGATACTAAGTCCTTGCTCGCTACGTCACCTCCTGGTGGTTCCCCCTCTTTCTTTTTTTATTGCTCACTAGTTGGCTCCATAGATACTCTCTTTTCACCTAAATCCAAATAAAAATGCATCAATTGCTTCCCATATATTTCTTTTTTCTTGTCAATGAAAAAATTTGCCCGCATTAATTAACAAATATTCTTGGCTTATTAATAAGAGATAAGATTTTAACAATAATATCATAAGTTTTTACCTCACCTCTCACCTTTCGACTAATGAGCAATCTATATGTATTACGTAAACAATTAGTAATCAACACTAAGATCTTGCTCTCATCCATAATTTTTAGCAGTAGAAAATTGACCATTATAAATGTACGTTGGAATAGGAACAAACTTTCTCATAGAAAAAGTTGACAAAACAAGAACAAAGAAAAAGAACAAACATCCAAATCCATGTTTAGTACATCAATTTACTCGAAGATGACATATTGGACGAGTTGGTTGGATCAATATGGCCAAGTCAAAGTTTGAAGCTTCCTTTGGTTGCAATGACAATATCACCAATAATTTTATTGTCAGTTCTTGATCAAATACAAACACAGAAGACCACAGGCTTCTGCTGGTATACAAAAAAGTTAAATATATCCCTCTCCTATTATACCTTCTCTAGTCTAAAGGTAGTAGTACTGCAGCATTGTTTGACATTTTCTATGAACTTATCAGGAGTATCTGAACTTGATTGCTTTTCAGCTAAATCCATACAAAAAACATGTCAAAAGATTATACCAGACCAATATACAGGAGCTTCTGATTTAATTTGTCTATTTGTATTGAAATATTGGGTCCACTCACTGGGATGGCAATAGACGGATATCCAATCTATTAATTTAATTTTTTATCATATTTATAAAAAAATATTTTATTAATTATTCATTAAAAAAATTATTATATAAATTTATCCCATCTATACTTAACTCACATTAGTTTACTTGTCCATTTAGTATCTATTTAATACCCTTTAAAAATAATTTATCCAAAATATTTATTTTAGTTCCTATAATTTTTAATAAATTGTTTTTTGTCCTTAAAATTTAGTATTATTATTATTATTATTTTTACATTTTGATTGTTTCTTCACAATCTTTTTTGGTCCTCAAGTTTTTTGGAAAAAATATTTAGGTTCTTACTTTTTAACGTTTATGCAATTAGATTCCTATTTAGAAAAATAAAAATAAATTAATGAATATTAATAGAATAAAGAGTGAGTATCTATATTCTGAAAACATATTAGCGAATATGTATGTTTTTTTTTTAATTTTTACCCACTTCAATAACCATTGGATATTTTTAATAAGTATTTATTGTGTCGAAATAATAAATACTCATTTTATACCTAGTCTATTACCATTCCTAGATCTAAAAGTTTGGTAGTGCTCCTTTCCTTTTTGCAAGAAACCACTGCAAAGAAGATAAATAAAATTCTCAAGAAAAGCTAATTGCAAAACATCAATAATATGTGCGGATTTATTAGAGATTAACATAGAAAAATCTTCATCCATTTATGTACTTCTAAAGAAGTGAATTGGGTTTTGCCTATATGTAGTACCTCTATTCTTCAAATTGTTCTTATTGAGACCTTTTTTTTTTTTTTTTTTTGGTGATTAAATCTATCTACTCTTCATTTTATTTTATTTCCATCCCTCTTATTATAACGTCATTAGTTATGAGCTGACATGATACTAATGTATTATGCCCACTCCTAAATGTGATATGTCTTATACGTGAAATCCTTATAAAAATACTCAACCAAAATAATTAAAAAAAATATGAGATTTTAATCAAAAGAATTCAAAAAAATATAGGGACTAAATTATTGCTTTTTTTTTTTTTTCATGTTATTATTTTTTTAAAATCTCATCCTAAATGCACGAAATGTGTCATATTTTGATTAAATTATAAACTAGTCTCTTTGGTTTTGATCGAGAAACGAATTAATTAGTCTCTCTCGTTTTAAAAACTAATCTTTAATCCTCTATATTTTAATTTTGTCAATTATTTAGTCATTTTATAAGTTTTTAATTAGATCTATGATTTTTTATCTCAAATTATCCTTCTTTTGATGCCTTATTTTTCTTCTTCACATAGTTTCTTTCTCTCCCCTCAAGTAAAAATCAAAGAAAGGATAATTTGGAACAAAAAATACTAATCTAGCAAAAAATTCATGAAAAAAGACCAAGTTATTAATAGAATTAAAACGTGCGGGACTAAATTATTAGTTTTTGAAAGGAAATAGACAAATTAATTTGTTTCTCTAAACGAGGGAGACTAATTTATAATTTATTTGTTGTATGTGAGACTCGTCACAATAAAACTTTGAAGTATTTTTTTAATTATTATAAATGAGTTAAAAATAATAACATAATATGAAAAAAAACTAACAAGTAATTATTAAAATAAAAATATGATAATGTGCAATATCGATCATTCATAGATTCTTAGTTAATGTGTCTAAACCTTCATAAAAAGTAAGAAATCTCAAATATTTGACTAATTAAAAGTGAAAATGGAGTTGCTCTCTCAAAATTAAGAACTTAGAAGTGCACCAAATGTTTTTTTATTTGATACGGATAATTAGCTAATTAGTCAACATTAATGTTTTATTTATTTATTTTAATTTTGACAAACATATTTGTACTCTATTTTTTTTTATTACATATTAGGTTTGTCTTGTATGTATTTTATTATTTTTAATTATTATAATAATTTATTTTTAAAAATAATATTTTTCAGAGTTTTATTGTGATGATGAACATATGATACGTTTCATGACATTTAAAACACAAAAATTAAAAAAAGAAAAATTTGATTCCTACACTATTTGAATTATTTTGATTGAAATCTTATATTTTTTGAATTGTTTTGATTGAGCCTTTTTATTAGAGTCCTACATATGACATATGTCATATATTCAGGAGTGGACGTGCCACGTTAGCTCACAATTAATGACGTTATAATGGAGAAATGAAAAAAATAATAATAATAATAAAAGAACTAAATTAATATCAAACATAATACAAGATCTCAATCAAGACAATTCAAAAAATAGAGAGATTTTATATGTCCAAAACTTGAAATGAATTCATCTAAACTAAATTAATTTTTAGGAAAAAGAAACCTTTTTTTTTTTTATCAAGAGATTCAACTGTTCAACGAATCTTGAATTACAAAATGAGAGATAATGATCTTTCATCTTCAGCTATATCAAGATTCAAAAAAAAAAAAAAAAATTCCATGTTTCAATCTTTAATGAGCCTTGGATACAAGGAAGCCACTTAACTTTTTGATAAAAATAAGAATAAAAAGATGGATTATCATAAACTACTAGCTCATCAGATCTGCAATGAAACGATCAAACGAAGAGTGTGAAGATCCACCTTCCATCACGGCTTTCTTGCTCTTTTCACTCATCTCCTTCACCTTTTCCTTTATTTCGCCATTATTTTCCATCAAGCTTTTTATACCTCTTTCTATTTCCTCAGCAGTCACCATTTTAACTTCATCATCACTCAAAAAATCCTTCCTATAATCTAATTTGATTTCCACTCCCAACCCTAACTCAACCACCATTTGGAAGGCATTTAACTGTTGCTCTCCGTCTATTGGCCAAGTCGCAATCGGCACACCAAACCATAAACTTTCCAGTATAGAATTCCATCCGCAATGCGATACAAATCCTCCGACCGCTGGATGTGCCAAGATGTCCACTTGTGGAGCCCATCCGATGATTTTTCCGATCTTTGCCGTCCGATCCAAGAATCCGTCGGTGAATATTTCCTTGGGATTATTGTACCCACTAGGGAATACAATGGTGCCCTTTGGTGGAGCTCGACGTAGAGACCACAAAAATCGATGGCCACAATGCTCTAACGCTTTTGCAATTTCTTTCAATTGATCCTCGTCAAAACTTCCCATGCTTCCGAAACACAAGAACACCACCGATGATGGAGGTTGATCATCAAGCCACCCAATGATCTCTTCTTTCTCACGGACCTTATCTGACCCTTTATCACCGTCATTACGTTGGAGCTTCAGAATAGGTCCGACTGGGTATACCGGAAGGGTCAGACCGTCAAAAAATGAGCTCATCACGTGGGATTCCAGCTCCAAAAATGTGTTGACAACAATACCTTTTGTTTGTCTATACATTCTTGCCAAATTTAAGAAGCCAGGAACAACATCTTTGTTAAGAAACATAGAAGGCAAAACCCTAGCAGGAATTGGCTTAGCAAAACTTGATATCATCAACTCAGTATCCGAACCTTTGAACTGAGTCGAGTCCACATTTTGCTCATCTTTCATGGTTTGCATAGAAAACAAGAGACTCAAATAACCTACACCAGAAGTGAAGAACACATAGCTTCGCAGACCAAAATCATTGCCCACATCTACCATTGTCCCACAAAACATATCAACAAGGAGACCGATGAGTCGAGGCGGCTGATCAGGTCTTAAGGTGGACGACTCAATGAGCTGAGCTAGAGCTTCTTTGACCAAAGGTTTGTACGTTTCCATGTACGTAGCTACAATGTCTTTGGCCTTCGTATCCAAAGCTTGTTCGAGAAGAGGGAGGTCCAAGAATTTGATATTGTTAGAAATAGTTGATTCAGCGAGTGATTGGCAGTAGCTTGTGAACTTGTCATCAAATGGTAGCTTCATCAAGATGATTGTGACAAAGAATCGGTCGTCCCGGTCGACAAGAACCCGAGCCAACTCCACCGTAGATGTAACGTGGCCGATACCCGGCGAGGGTATAAACACCAACTCTGATCTCTTCATTCAAAATAATAGATCATGCTATCGGTTAGATTTTATTTAATTTTTAGTTCAAATATTGAATATAATGCACATATAGATGTTTATAGAAACACAAGGCATCGACTAATTTCACTATTGGACCGGATGTCTTAATATCCGATCAATCTTTTCTGGACTTTGATCGGATCATATTATGACTTCTTATCATGCAGAGGCAATGCTAGTTTTTATTTATTTATTTATTTGTTCAAAAATATAAGAAGAAATTACATATTTTCTCTACTCATATTATCTGAATTCTTCAAAATTATCAATTTTGAATCGAAAAAATAAGACAAATCCAATTTTGTTAAAATAAAATAAATAAATAATTGAAATGAATTACCTCCTTTTCAAGTTTTGGAGTTCCACCTTGATAGTTTTGGGTATCCATTGCTCATTAGAAATTAGGTGACTTTTTTTTTTAATTTATTATTATTATACAGGGATCGAGTAAAGTTTCACATACTTATAGTTAAAAATTAATTTTAAACTGCTTAAAAAAGTTCCATATATTAATTATTTAAGATTGAATATTAAACTGCCATTTATTTTAATTAACCTACAGTTCCAATCCTACTATATTTATGGAAATTTAGTATCAAACTGTTAGTCTTTCATGTCTACACTGATCCATCGCATTTACTAATTTTTTTTTTTTATGTGAAAAAAGGAGTTAATATGATCTTGAATTAAAATGATCACTCGTTTTATTTTCAAAAGGTAGATAGATTGATTAAGGATTTTTTTTTGAATTTAAATTTTGATACAATATTCAAGGGAATTAATTCTTTTGAAAGCATAAACTGGTATAGAAGTATGTTTTTAAAGCCATTCGAGAAAAAAAATAGTTGTATTAACTGATTCAACTATATTTTAATGTTAAATGAAAGAATATATATATATATATATATATATATTTTGTTTTACTCAAGTACCTCTATCTCATATTAGAGATAAGACTAATTCTCTTCGGAGCATGAGCGATAAATTTTAGCTCCTCCTAACAAATACAACTCCAAAATTTGAACTCTATATATTAACAAAAAATTCTCTTAAAGACTAGTTCGCTTATCACTAGATCAACAACTTATTAGTAAAAACAATATTTATTTAAGGGTGACTTGGCATAAATCAACCTCATATTAAATCAAACAACTTACTCAAACAAACGATATTCTTATTTTTATTTCTAAAAAAAAAAAAAAATTTTTTACTTATTTTTCCATCCATTTCAAGTAAATTATAAGTTCCTTTAGTTTTGCAAAACAAATTAAATAATTTTTTTTGTTTAAAAAATTAATTAATCGGTAATTTCTTCACAGTATTGAAAATGGTTAATTTAATATTATTTCAAAAAATATCTCCTTCTTTTTCATTGATCTTTCCTTATTTTTTTCTATTTTTTAAAATAAAATATTTTTTTAAAAAAGAGATTAAGTCATAAATAGATTTAAAAATATAAAAATTAATTAATTAATTATTAAAACGAGAAGAATTATTTAATTTATTTTGATAAACTAGATGAAATTAAATAATTTATAATTTACTCACCCATTTCAAAGTTATGGCTAGGAGATTGGAAGAAGCTCGTTTCAGAATCACACAATACCACTCCCAATGGAACTGGGCCAACCTTAAATTAAATCAAACCTTAGTAACCAATTTGGTTCCAAACTGAAATGAGTTAAGTCAAGCCTTCACCGATCTAACAATTTTATGGGCTGTCACCAGAGATGCAAAACTTATGGGCAAGCATTTGTGGGCTAAAATTTATGGGCCAACATTTATGGGCCACATAGTGGCACAAGCAGAGCCCTCGACTTCCAAGGTCCCTCTTTGGTTTCTAATTAGAGTCAAATTAAGCCATGCATTGCAGCAAAATTACGGATTTCAAAAGATGGGCTTAGTCATCTAAGTGTTGGGCTGTGATTGTGTACTGTGAACCCACTGTGCTCTATGCATGGTCCATAGCTCCTGGAAGGAGGAACAGCAACTCTGCTTTGTTTTATTATCATTAACTTTTTTCTTTTTTTTTTTAATATATATAGAAAATTTGGTGCCTGGATACAATGTGCAACAATTTTATTCCACTCGCTTTGCTGAAGGAACAAGAAAGATCTCCATAAATCATATACAAATAAATCAAACAAACATTTTTTTAAAAATAATTAATGTACTAAATTGTTATGAATAATAACATTGTACTTTACAAGTGAGACACTTGGTAATTAAAAAGATTTTTTTTTTTTTTTAATTTCGAATCCTCAAGTGAGTGTGAAAAGAAACTTATTCTCTTCATTAATGCTTTAATTTTAAAATCGTTTTAGTCTTTATTAACGTGCAATATGATCCAAAAATACCTCATTTAAAAAAAAATCTTATTTAAAGGGGAGTTGGCATAACTATAACGAATATAAAATCAAACAAAACCTAATTATCTCACAATCATTTTTATTTATTTCTTTTTTTTTTTTAAAAAAAATTCTCTATGGTTTCCTCTAGCTCCCAAAATTCTCTCTTCATTAGAGAGAGTGAAAACTCTAACATCTCCGAATTTGATTAGTACACTAAAGAGGTCGGATTACGGACAAAAATCCTAACCTTGAACCTAATAATGCTTCAACCTTGCTCGGTGAATGGACTAGACTTTAAGAAAGTAGTGATGAATGGGAAAGAATTAGAGATATCACCTAACTTTGAATGGCAATCTCTTGAAAACATTGAAGTTGAGGAGGGGGCATCACTATTACAAAGAAAGATTGGGTTAGATCTATTGACCCGTTGGCATTATTTAAGGATAGACTCAAAAAACCATGGGAACTCTTAGTGGTGGTTAAAGTCTTTGGTTGCACTATAGGCTATAAAGCATTAAATATTAGATTGAAAACTATATGGAATGTTACGAGTCTATTTAGGGTCATTGATATGGAGAATGATTACTTTTTAGTGTAATTTTCTAATCAATTTGAGTACTTACATGCTTTTATAAATCATTATGTATTAGATTGAAGACTATATGAAATATTATGAGTCTATTTAGGGTCATTGATATGGAGAATGATTGCTTTTTAGTGTAATTCTCTAATCGGCTTGAGTACTTACATGCTTTGGTAGAGGGGTTCCTAGGCAATCCTTAGTCACTACTTGACAATTCAACCTTGGGATCATGATTTTAAAGCTTCGAAAGTAGAATTAAACATGCAAGTGGTATGGGTAAGGTCCAAAGAATGTTTCATTGAATGAGAAATTAATGAGTGATGATCACAATATCCCTAGCATTAATATTGATAGAGAGAAATTAGGGCCCTAGATTTATGCACGGACCAAGTCGAAGAGGAAGAAAAAGAAGAAAGATTTTATAGGATACAAATTGGTCGGAGTGAATAAATCGATTTGGCAATCAAGGAGAATTCAAGAAAAGGATGTCATTTCTCTATTTTGTAAAAAGTGGAAAATGATATGCATATCATAGCCAACCCTCACCTTAGCCTTTCAAGATCGAAGCTTGTTTGCCCTAGCCAAGCCCAACTTCATGAAAATGGATCCAAACTTGTACAATTTATTATGAGCTACCCAATCACAGACTCTAGTGAATATGCAATGAAACAAAAATGGATTTGATACAAACCCTTACACTAGCTCATTATGACCCATTCTTGATGGTCCCAACCAAACCCAACATAGCAAGAACAAAGCCGGACCTACACATAAGAACATGGACTTATCCTTTAAAGCCTAGTTCATTGGATTTGAAACCATCTCCGAGTAACAAAATTACAAACCCGTCCGTCACTTGAAAACAACTAATAAGCACACATTGGTGATTCTTACCGATGAAAACAATAACCCTAATCAATTAGAAGTGGAAGACACTAAGAATCTATCGATGAGGCATGATTCAATTGATGAAGATGTGACTCTAATGGAGAGAGAGATTTCTAGGGTTGGGTTTGATTGTGATATGCCAATTGCGAGTGGATAAGTTGCTCGACATGGTTATTGCTAGCAACAAAAAAGAAGAAGAAGGAACCTAGTAAACCTACAATCCATATCAAAAACAACTTACAAAGTGTCTCACTCCAATCAAAATAAAGGTTTGAAATTAAAACGAGTAATGTTAGTTGTCTTCAAAAAAAGATGGGTCATGCTTATGAACCCATAGCCTGTATAATTGAAGGGAGGGAGACTTTCTATTTGTCCAACTCCTAAGGTTTAGATCCGTCCTTTGTATATTTGTTTTTAATAATGATAATGAAGATTATGTTTTGAAACTACTAAGGTGCTATGCATAAGCTATTTAGAGTAGTTTTGTTGTGATTATGTTAGACAACATAAACAAAATCTTATCCATTTTTTAGCCAAAAAATAGTAATTGCTTGCTTTTAACAACTATGTTTTACTAACTCCCATATGATAGAGGGTAATGTTTTTTTTAGAGATATTTAGCTATCATAGTCCGATATGAGTGTTATTGTAAAAGTGTTTAGATAACCATAAACAACTCATACATATAAGAATCAAATAAAGGATGAGTCATTTTTTTATTGACAACAATTTATGATAGCCCAAAAGAACATGTTTGGACATATCTTTGGGATAAATTAAGAAGAATTGCGAGATAATTTTTTGAGCCTTGGGTGTTAGGGGCGGATTTCAATGCTATGTTGTACGTAAAAGAAAAAAAGGAGGTATGGTTTTAACAACTACAACAATAATGCTTTCTCTTCTTGTATGAATGATTATGGTTTACTTGATTAGGGTTCATGGGTCCTTTATACATGTGGCAAAAAGGTAGTGTTCAAGAAAAAAATTGATCGATTAGTCTACAATACCGAGTGGCGATTAGCTTTTCCAAATATTGGACATGGGCGAGAAAGATTAAACACGATTTGCA
The DNA here is from genome assembly GCA_963924115.1 of Dovyalis caffra. Classification (NCBI taxonomy): domain Eukaryota; kingdom Viridiplantae; phylum Streptophyta; class Magnoliopsida; order Malpighiales; family Salicaceae; genus Dovyalis; species Dovyalis caffra. The sequence goes on along the minus strand of CAWUPB010001166.1, from coordinate 1,177,959 downwards.
TAAAAAATTAACACGTCCGTGTGTATGTTTAGCACGAAGAGACATATGGGCAGAAGGATCAAATGCTATTTGTTCAGAAAAATGACACACTTGTGTGTGTTTTTTCCATAGAGGAAAAGACTCGGGCGTAAGCTTAGAGATAGGGGTTGAAGAACAAATATGACACGACCATGTGTCACCATAAAATTGTTCAAAAAAGAAAGAAAAGTCATATGAGCGGTAGCTTAAAGGCACGAGTTAGAGGATGAAAGTGACACAACCATATGTCATTATAAAGTTGTTTAAGAAAAAAAAGCCACATAAGTAGTAGCTAAGAGACATAGGGTGAAGGGAAAAATTAACACCGTCGTATGTCAAAATTAAGTAAACCATGTGAGGGATCGTGCATAATAAAACCTTACTTCTCGCACGTAATTTAAGATTATAAATATAGAAGCTAATGTATAACTTAGCTTATATCGCACGTAGCTCGAAGCCAAGACATAGATTAGAATAAAACTTATGTTCTACAGCTTATCCTAGACCGTAAAAACCTATGTTCTACAATTATCCTAGACTCGTAAAAACCTATGCTCCGATACTAACTTTTTCACGACCCCGAAAGTGGGCCATGATTGGTATGAGAATCAAGAAAACCATGAGACCCACCTCAATTCAAGCAATTCTCAAATAACTAAACTTAAATCCTCAAATCGATATCATCTTAAATATCATTTCAATTTGTATTATCCTAAATTAATAATCATTTTATAACTTCAACATAATTGATAATTCAATATTATTCTCAAATCAATATCCAAGACCAAATTCTAATATAATACCCACAAGCTATAACTATAGAGCTTCTAAGAATACAATAAAATAAAAAATAGGTTCAAAGAATTTACAAGAAAATAAGCCATACGGTTAATGAGTTGACTTCAAACAAGTAGCCGAATGAAAACAAAAAGGCACCCTCATAAATCATATTATGGTGATAGAAATACTAAGTATTATCACACCATAACATTGATTAAAACAAACTATAAGGGTAGGGAGATTATATGATGAGAATGAAAATTAGTGTAGTGAGGACCAATAGTTGCAAGCTTTGATTCTTCAATAATATAAAAATTTATTTTTAAAAGAAAGGGTTACAAGCATTGATTCTTTATCTTATGGGCAATTCTCTCGGTTTCCTTATGCTCTTATAGAACCTCTTAACTCAATGGTGTCTAATGATGAAGCCGAAGGGCCCTTTTTGACGTGAAGCCTTATAAAGTTCTAGGAGTTTATGGGTTACATATTGTTTTCTACCGGACTCAATGATTGACGGTTAATTTGTTGCTCTGCCATTTCATTTAACAAGTTTTCCAATAAGAAGTTTGGAAACCTTCTCTTACTAGAGCTAAGCTAGTCTTGATTTTGAAAGTAAAGGTACGAAAGATAGTTGTTGAATTCCACCCTAGCGGCCTATGTAATGTTGCTTATAAGGTACTCATGAAAGTTATTGTTAACTAGTTAAAAACTAACATTCCTTCAATCATTACACTTACTCGAGTTAGTTATGTCCTAGGCAAAAGAATAAATGATAACATGATTATTGCTTAGGAGGCCCTCCACTCAATGATAGGTAAAATGAGTAAAAAAAGATGGATGGCTATAAAAATAGACCTTGAGAAAGCTTATGGTAAACTTATATGGAATTTTATACTAAACACCTTGATTGATGTGGAAGTACGTCATCACTTGTGTTCGACTATTATAAAGTGCAAATTTTCTACCTCCCTTCAAATTACCTTTAATGATGTTACTACAAGCCCTTTCAAAACTTCTAGATGTATTCAATAGAGGAAGCCAATTTTTTGAACAAAGATGACTACCTACCTCTCATCTATTTTTTACTTATGATTTAATCCCGTATGTTGAAGCTAACACTAAACAACTAAGGTTTATAATATATGTTCTTTATAAGTTCAGTTATGTTATTGGTTAGAAAGTTAATGTGTCTAAAACAAGAATGTTTTATAGTATAAATATTCTAAATGGCAAGGCTACGATTCATAATCAATTTTTTGGCTTTCATTTAACTAAGGATTTGGATCGTTATTTGGGTGTTCCTTTCCATCATAGAAGGGTTAATATAGTCATATATGAGCATGTGGTAAGTAAGGTTAGAAGGAGAATTTTTGATTGGCGAGTTAATTCAACCATCTCTTGTGGGTAGAGTAACCTTAAATCAATCGATTTTGTTAACCATTCCTATTTACGGTATGTAGACTATTAAGTTACCTACTATTATTGTCAATGCCATTAAGAAAGTTTTCCATAATTTTGTTTAAGGTAGCTTTGATATTCAACAAAAAATTCATCTAATTTCTTAGGATGGGGTCTCGTTGACCAAAGAGGGATGAAGGCTTTGGATTGAGAAAGTTAGTAGATGTGAATATTGTCTTATTTATAAAGATTAGGTGGGAAATTATCTTGGGTAATTATTCTCTTTGGGTATATATTTTGTGTAATAAGTATAAAATCTCTACTTAGGTGATACCTACATCCATCTCTCGTAATGGTTCTTCTAATCTATGGATAAGTCTATCTCGGGTATGGCGGCAAGTGTGTGATAGGATTGGTTAGTCAATCGACAATGACATTTGAATTAGATTTTGGGTACATACTTAGGTGCTTGGCTTGGACCTTTTATGTGATTATGCAATTCGAGCATTATGAATGACGTGTTAAATCATTATATTAAAGACTATATCACTCTTAATGGATAATAGATGTGAGATGAGATCATGTTATTTTTGTTTAATGCTATTTGTTTAAGAATTGAAGATATGGTTTCTTATTTAGAAAATGATACTAATGGCATGTCATGTTGGAATCACACAAGCACTAGTATATTCTCCACCAAATCAGCTTATATGTCTATTCTTGCTTCGTCCACAACTGTTTCGATGGACAAATAGGACACAGTTTGGCATTGGAAAGGTCTTCAAAAGATTTGAACTTTCCTATGGTTGGCCATACATGGAAGGCTGTTGACCAATGAATAGAGACTACATATGCATCATTCAACTGAATTTTTGTTCCCGTATTTTCATATTGTTTCTGAAACAATTCTTCATGTTCGTAGAGGTTGTTCAATGGCTCAATCTATTTGGTGGTCTTATGGTACACCACAGGTTAATCATAGCATTTTTATCTTAAATATCCAAGATTAGTTTTGGTCTAATCTTCAATACACTAATATGCCAACATCTAGAGTGGTTTCTTAAAGCACCTGGTTTAGAAGTACATTTTATTCATGACATGTTATCTATCATATCTTGAGTCAAATGACCTAACCAGGTGTACGAAGATCCACCATTCATCAAAGCCTTTCTACTCTTTTCACTCATTTCCTTCAACTTCCCCCTTTTGTCATTGTCAAGCTCCATTAAACACTTTATTCCTTTCTCAATATCCTCAGCATTAACAATTTCAAAATCGTCCATATTAAATTCTTTTCTGTTATTCATTCTAATTTCTTCCGCTAAGCCAAACTCAACAATCATTTGAAAAGCATTAAATTGTTGCTCAGCAAATATGGGCCATGTAGCAATTGGAACACCAAACCATATGCTTTCCAATATAGAATTCCATCCACAGTGTGATACAAATCCCCTCACAGATGGATGAGCTAAGATATCTACTTGTGGAACCCATCCGATCACTTTTCCAATCTGAGCTGTCCGATCTAAGAATCCTTCAGGTAAGACTTCTTCAGGATTCACATAATCACTTGGAGCTTCTCTCTTACCCTTCGGTGGAGGTTGACGTAGGGACTATAAGAATCGATATCCACTCTGCTCTAATCTAGAGGCGATCTCTCTCACTTGCTCCATACCGAAATTTCCCATGCTCCCAAAACACAGGAAGACTACTGAAGATGAAGGTTGGTGATCAAGCCATTGCATGATATCTTTATAAGCGTCATTTCCATCTGAACGTTCATCACGAATTAGGTTTAAAATGGGACCAACTGGATAAACAGGAGGAGCATTACCATTCGAGAAGGAGTTAATAGCATGAGATTCCAACTCGTAAAATGTATTTACCATAATACCTTTAGTTTCTTTCACCCTTCTAATCATGCGAAGTGAAAGAGGCAGCACATCCTTCTCGAACAACGAGAAAGGTAAAACCTTCGCAGGCAAGGGGTTCGCCAAACACGGCATGACCAACTCAACATCCGAGTCCTTGAACTCAGTAGGATCAACTTTCTGCTCATCATGGAGATCCTGAATATAAAAATCAAGACCAAGAAAAGCTGCACCTGATGTAAAGAAAATATAAGAGGGAAGACCAAATTCATTGGCCACATCTATCATTGGTATACAAAGCATATCAAGAACAATACCAGCAAGTCGAGGCCAGTCATGGCTTAACTCGGACCGAATGACAAGCTTAGAGATTTCTTCTTTAACCTGAGGTTTATGGGCTTCAATCAAAAAGTTGAGAAACCTGCTGGGTTGGTTTGGATCAGGCTCATGTTTAGGCAAGTCAATGAACCGGATAAGATTGCAGGCTGCACTCTCTGAATCGATGTAGCTATCAATCTGAGAGTCAGCAAGTAGTCTCATGATGAGGAAGGTGATCGAAAGCCTCTCATCACGGTCTGCAAGAAGCTTTGCTACCCGTACTGTGGATACTAGGTGGCTTATAATTGGTGCTGGAATGAAGACTAGCTCAGCTTTCTTCATTTTGCCACAGGTTTCAATGGTTTTGCAAACAGCACCACTTTTTGTGGCTATAAGAGATGTCTGGATCATTAAAGTTTTTCATTTTGTTAACGAATCTTAACGCTATTTCTTCATTTTCTTATAATCTTAATGCTAGCAATTATTATATACTGAAAAGATTTAGATGGTTCTTGGCAGATTTTTTTTCTCTGACGGCATTAGAGTATCTCATGGTTGATTCTTATGCTCCAAGACTAAATCCCTCACACATTGGACTTTAAACTGGAAATGATAAGCCTCCAATACTTTTCGTCATATAAACCTAGACTAGTCATTTAATTTCAAATAATATTGTATTATTTTGACTTCCAATACTGGGAGATTTTATCTCTATGGAGAAAAAATCATTCTATAATATCTGCTTCCTTTATCAGTTAACAGTTACGAAAACTAAATTCTCTTAATTAGTTATACGAAAAGCTGAAAGTACACTCCTCTGTGATAGTTTCCATATGCCCATAAAAAGAGAGAGACGTGAAAACTTTCTACGATCACCAAATAAAATAAAATAGAAAATTTTTACTGGGAGGGTAATTATTAATTCTAACTGCATGAAGCCATTTCGAGGAGAGAGGCTAATCAAAGAGAGAAAATCACATTTTGATGCATAAAAAATGATAAAAATATTTTTAGTTAAGTTATTTTTTCTCTCTCTTATTTATTTTTTTTCATTGTATTTATTTCTATATTTTATAAAGTATTGGTATTTACTTTTTACGTATCATAAAATTTCTCAATAAAAAAGCCTCCATCACTATTGGTTAATTTTGGTGGATTTTTGAATGATAAAATCATATTTTGACTCTAGTAGTCAACCGCAGGATTTATCTAATCATTGATTTGTGTGACAGTTCCTACACAATCTTAATGAATTTCTAATAAAAAGTTTGAAAGACATGTCCAATATACTCCACAGTTCCATCATTATCTATGTAATTATACAAAACAGACAACACTAGATCGACAAATTGAGGATGAGATTAAAAAAAAAAAAAAAACAGACTAAAAACATTTGGAGGGTTTACTGTTGAATTCACTATAGCTGTATACTCAATGGCATTGTGGACTTAACCCCCGGCGTTTTGTGATTTTAGCGCTATTTTTAGGCAATTATATACGAGTTTTTACACTTTTAGTCCCTAATGTTACCAAAAACATTTGATCCACAACTTCATTTATGACGCACTTTATTCACTGGGTGCAGAGAAGAGAGACAAAATGAAAAGAGAGAAGGAGTAGAGTGAGAGCACACATCAGGCTTATTCCTTCTACTTTGGCTAGTTATATTCCATCCAATTTGTTTATTTTGAAGAGTTGAATTTGTTTATTATGGTTTTAAGGTATAAAATAATTGAAGAAGGTAGATCAGAATCTCAAAAGATTATGAGTTTTTTAATTTAATTTATTTTTCTTTTATATACATTATAATAAATTTTAAGGTTCGAAACATGTTTCTCAACCTTATTTTGGTATTTTAGAGCAAAAATGATATAGAGATTGAGGTTTTGGAATGAAAAACCCAAAACTATATTTTTCTAGCAAACTCAAGTTTTTTGAAAATTATAGCAGACAAGGTATCCTTTACTAATACTCTCTCTCTCTCTCTTTTCATTTTGATATGTTGTCAACCCAAGACAATCGAATCTGCTTCTACAGGCCCAAGGCGCTAGTAGCTTGGTTTTTTTTTCTTTCTTTTTTCAATATATATACATATATATATATATTTTAAGACAAGAGTCTCCTTCTTATGCTAAATCTCCTTTCTTCTTCTACGAATTGTTCTCTTTCAGCAATATCTATGGCTTCTCAATGTAGATACCTTTTCAAATTATACTTGTGTATAGATAGGAACTCTAAGGCTATGATTAGCTAGAGTCTTACAAACTCAGCACTTGTAACAAAAGGAAAGTTAAACTCTGAATAACATACACAAAAATAATCATTCATTCACACTTCTAGTTTCTCTATTTTAATTCCGTATTAGAGCCTCAAAAGGCAACATTGTCGTTCTTCTGTTTTTAAGTTGTGATCTTTCCTTTTTGCTTGCCATACCCACCATAACATGGCTTCCTCTACTAATATTTCCTCCTTTATGGCCACACCAATATAGGTCACACACATTAGTGCTGTGTGTAACCAATATATGTTGAAAAATAGGTCATAAGGCCTTGATTGACTGTCATCAAAATTTTCAACAACATGAACTTGTTCCGTGTGCCCCTTTTGTAGTATTGGGTACACATTAGAATTTTGTTTTAACTGTTTATTATTATTGGTTTTGTGCTAAATTTATGAAAAAAACAATCCTTTGTTTTTTTACATGTAGTTTGCTGATTAAAAATATAAATATTTCTTTGATTTCTCGTTTCTTATTTTTTTGCTTTCAAAATTTAAGATGATTTCTTCAATTCGTCATTTTTTATGGAAAAATCCAATTAACTTTTTATATAATTTTATTTGTTAAAAAATATGATTTATTTTTTTTTATGTATGGATTTTTTAATAAAATTTTAGAATGTGATTTTTTTTAAAATACATTAATATAATTTATATAATAAATTCTTATGATTTTTAAATGAGACTAGTGTTATAATTACTAAAGATTAGAAATGTATTTAGATACTTTGTCTTAAATTAATATATATATATATATATATATATATATATATATATATATATATATATATATATATATATTGCATACTCTAAACGTAATAAGTATAATCATGATGTGTGTGTGTGTGTGTGTGTGTTAGATCTCAATTTTATTAGAAATTAACTATATATCCACACACACAAAACCAACCATTAACTATTATTATTTTTCTTTTGGATATTTTAAATTTAGTTTCTTTCGAATTAAAATATTAAAATAATATTTTAAAATAGTCGCTCGGTAATTGAAATATTTTTTTAATCCTATATTATTGATTATTTTGTTATTCAATACACACACACACACATACGCACACACACGAACTTTAAAAATAATCTTTTCATAAGCATTAAATGAGAATAAAAAATATATAATTTTATTTGTTAATTTTTAAACAATTTTTTGTATTAATTATTTTTTTATCTTTTTTTTATACAACCTTATGGAAAAAATATTAAGGTTTTTTTAGGAAAAAAAATTCTGAATTCAATTTTCTATTTATATTGTTGTAAGTTCTTCTTTAAGAATCAATTCATAAAAAATGAAAAATCATTTTTTTAGTTGAAAATTTATATAAAAAAAACTTAATAAATGATCAATTAAGTACAAGCTTTTGATTAAAAAGTTTTAAGATTTTATTTTTAAAAAATTTTACATTAAATTTGATATATTTTAGTATATCCCTAATATAAAAGGGAATATCAAATTAAAATTATTTAGTTTTGTCGGATCAACGAGCAAGCATAGAATCAACATCTTATTAGCATTTTATAATACGAGAAATTTTATAATACACAAGAAGTAACTAATGGTATATACGGTAGTTACTTTACGAACCTACTTTGAGAAGACGGATAGACATATTGAATTATATTTGGACTTACCAAAAGTGATAAGAAGATTTTCACTTTCGCTCAATTTTTTTTTAATTCTCTTTTTTTTTTTTTTGTCTATCTCTTTCTTTAATCCATGGAGTAACTATAGTATATGTCACTAGTTATTCCTTATGTATTATAAAATTTCTCATCTAATACATAATGCAAAATGGAAGTACATTTTTAGTCATAAATAATAGGAAATAAAATTACATTTTATTCATGGACCCATTTTGAGGATAAAGATAGACATATTGAATTATATTTGGACCTACCAAAAGTGATAAGAAGATTTTCATGTTCGATCTTTTTTTTTTTTACTTTTATCTCTCCTTTTTTTGTTTATCTCTTTCCTTCAAATAGATACATGGAGTAACTACTATACATGATACTAATTACTCCTTGTGTATTATAAAATTTCTCATCTAATATATAATGCAAAATGGAAGTACATTTTTAGTCATAAATAATAGGAAATAAAATTACATTTTATTCATGGCATGCTATCTATCATATCTTGAATCAAACGACCTAACCAAATGTACGAAGATCCACCATTCATCAAAGCCTTCCTACTCTTTCCACTCATTTCCTTCAACTTCCCCCTTTTCTCATCGTCAAGCTCCATTAAACACTTTATTCCTTTCTTAATATCCTCAGCACTAACAATTTCACAATCATCCATATTAAACTGTTTTACGTAATCCATTTTAATTTCCACCGCCAATCCTAACTCAACAATCATTTGAAAAGCATTAAATTGTTGCTCAGCAAACATTGGCCATGTAGCGATTGGAACCCCAAACCATATGCTTTCCAATATAGAATTCCATCCGCAGTGTGATACAAATCCCCTCACAGATGGATGAGCCAAGATATCTACTTGTGGAGCCCATCCGATCACTTTTCCAATCTTGGCCGTCCGATCTAAGAATCCTTCAGGTAAGACTTCTTGAGGATTCACGTAATCACTTGGAGCTTCTATCTTACCCTTTGGTGGAGGTTGACGTAGGGACCATAAGAATGGATATCCACTCTGTTCTAATCCACAGGCGATCTCTCTCACTTGCTCCATACCGAAATTTCCCATGCTCCCAAAACACAGGAAGACTACTGAAGATGAAGGTTGATGATCAAGCCATTGCATGATGTCTTTATAAGCATCATTTCTATCTGAACGTTCATCACGATTGAGGTTTAAGATGGGACCCACTGGATAAACAGGCGGAGCTTTACCATTCGAGAAGGAGCTAATCGCATGAGATTCCAACTCGTAAAATGTATTTAATATAATAACCTTGGTTTCTTTGTACCTTCTAACCAGGCGAAGTAAAACAGGCAGCCGGTCTCTGTCAAACAACGAAAAAGGTAACACCTTCGCAGGCAAGGGGTTCGCCAAACACGGAAGGACCAACTCAGCATCCGAGTCCTTGAACTCAGTGGGGTCAACTTTCTGTTCGTCATGGAGATTCTGAATATAAAACTCAAGACCAAGAAAAGCTGCAGCAGATGCAAAGAAAATATAAGAGGGGACACCAAATTCATTGGCCACATCTATCATTGATGTACAAAACATGTCAAGGACAAACCCAGCAAGTCGAGGCGAGTCAGGACTTAACTCGGACTGAATCACAAGCTTAGAAATTTCTTCTTTCACATAAGGCTTATGGGCTTCAATCAAAGAATTGAGTAACCTGATGGGTAGGTTTGGATCAACCTCAGCTTCAGGCAAGTCAATGAACCGGATACGACTGCAGGCTCCACTCACTGAATCCATGTAGCTACGATAAATCTTGGTGTTTAAAGTTGTTTTCATGATGAGGAAAGTGATCGAAAGCCTCTCATCACGGTCTACAAGGAGCTTAGCTACCTCTACTGTGGATGCAGCATGGCTTATAAATGGTGCTGGAATGAAGACTAAGCTCAGCTTTCTTCATTTTGCAATAGGTTTCCACGAGTTTGCAAACAGCACTACTTTTTGTGGCTATAAGAGATGTCCCGACCATTAGAGTCTTTCATTTTGTTGCTTAATCTTGCTAATTCGTGAGGTCATTGCTTTGCTGTCCTGGGGTCTGTAATTATTGCTGGAAAGCCACGCATGGTCCTTGCATGGTCCCACAACCACTAGAAAATGGAGTCTCCTTGTGCAAGAGGTATCATCAAGCGTTGAATATATAACACAAACTAAAGTACTTCATTTGATTGAGAGAGCTGCTGGAGATATCATGGAAATGATGAGCAAGAAGGTTGGTCTGCTTCTGATGGTGGCCTTCTTTGTCAGTTACTGTCCATTCGGCTTCCGCTATGAGGCAATTCCCGCTCTCAAACGTCAGAGGTACTGTAAATCGAGTAAAGAAATTGTATTATTGAAATAAGAGAAATAGAAAAATCAGCTTTCTTTATCAGTTAAGCGTTAAGAAAGCTAAAATTCTCTTAGTTATACGAAAAACTGAAAGTACACTCACTAACAGTTTCCGTATACCAATTAAAAAAGAGAGGCATGAAAACTTTCCACGTTCACAAAATAAAATAAAATAGAAAAATTTTACTTCAAGAGTAATTATTAATTCTAACTCCATGAAATCACTTTAAAAAAAGAGACTAAAAAAAAAAAAAAAAGAATCACATTCTGTCCAATCAAAAAATGACAAGAATATTTTTACTTAAATACATTTTTTTCTTTCTCTTTATTTTGTCTTATCTCTTTATTCTTTAAGTACCACAAAATTTCTCAATACAAAGGCCGTCGTCACTATTGGTTAATTTTGATGGATTCTTGAATGGTAAAATCATATCTTTACTCGAGCAGACAAGATTATCGCTGGATTTATCTACTCATTGCTTCCAATCCTAATGAATTTCTAATAAGAGTTTGAAAGACATGTCCAATATACTCATCACCTCCATTATTATCTATGTAATTATACAGAAACAGACAATCAGATTAGATCAATAAATCGAGAATGACATTGCAAAAAAAAAAAAAACCTAAAACATTTGGAGGGTTTATTGTTCAATTCGCTATAGCTGTTGATTTAGTGGCACTGTGAACTTACCACCTAGTGTTCTGCGATTTTAGGGCTATTTTAGGGTAATTATATATGAGTTTTTACACTTTTAGTCCCTAATGTTACAAAAAAAAATATATATCCATAGCTTCATTTGTGACACACTTCGTTAATATCCATAGCTTCATTTGTGACTCTAAGTGAAAAAAAAAAAAGAGAAATGAAGAGAGAGAAAGAGGAGAGAGAGACAGAGAGCCCATCAAGCTTATTCTGTCTACTTTAGCTTGTGATATTCCTTTCAATTTGTTTATCATAGAAAGTTGGGTTTGTTTATTGTAGTTTTAAGACAAAAAATGATCAAAGGATGTAGATCAGAATATCGAAACATTATGACTTTTTCTAGTATGCATTATAATCAATTTTTAAGATTCCAAACAAGTTTCTTGACATCATTTCAGTATTTTAAAGTAACTTAGAGCAAAAATGATGCACATGTTGTGTTTTTGGATTGAAAAACCTAAAATTCTGTTTTTCTAGCGAACCTAAGTAAGTTGTAGCAGAAGATGTGTCGTTTACTTCTCTCTCTCTCTCCCTTCTAATATGTTGCCAACCCAAGCCAGTCGAGCCTGCTTCTACAGGCCCAAGGCCCTGGCAGATTGGTTTTTTTCCCTTTCTTTTATATTTTTTCAGTAATTTTTTATTGTTTTTTGTTAAAATAAGAGACTCTTATGCTAAATGTCCTTTCTTTTTTCTACAACTTGTTCTCCTTCAGCAATATCTACGGCTTCTCAATGTAGATATCTCTTCAAATTATACTTGTGTTTAGGTAGGAATTCTAAGGCTATGATTATCTGGAATCTTACGAACTCAATACTTGTAACACTATAAAAAAGAGAGTTAAACTCTAAATAATATACACAAAAGAATCATTCATTCAAACTTCTAATTTCTCTGTTTTAACTTTTTATTATTATTGGTTTTGTGCTAAATTTATGAAAAAAAATAATCCCTTATTTTCACATGAACCTGTCAATTAAAAAATATATTTGCATCGATTTGTCATTTCTTTTTTTTTCTTTTCTTTCAAAATTTAAGATGATTTCTTCAATTTGTTATTTTTTATGGAAACATCCAATTAAATTTTTTTATATAATTTATTTGTTAAAAATTATTTTTTTTTATGTATGGATTTTTGAATAAAATTTTACAATGTGATTTTAAAAAAAATACATTATTATAATTTATATGATAAACTCTTTTGATTTTTCAACAAGACTAGTGTTACAATTACTAAAGATTAGAAATGTATTTCAGATACTTTGTCTTAAATTTTAAAAAAGTATATATATTCTTTAAAATAATCAATTAAAAAATGAATTTTACATGGGATATTATGTAATGAAAATGTATTGAAGTTCCAGTATACTAATTTCAAATTCATATATATATATATATATATATCTTTTCTTAAGCATTAAATAAGAATAAAAAAATATAATTTTATTTGTTAATTTTTAATAAAATTTTATATCAATTATTGCTTTATTTTTTTATATAATCATATGGAAAAGATATTAGGTTTTTCTTAAAAAAAAAAATTAGAATTCTAGATTCAATTTTCTATTTAGATTGTTACAAATCATGTTTTTTTAGTTGAGAATTTATAGAAAAAAACATAATAAGTAATCAATTAAATACAAGATTTTGATTAAAAAATTTTAAGATTTTTTTTTTAAAATTATCTTTGATTTCATGTATTTTAATAAATTTACATTATAATATAAGTATTAAATTAAAATAATTTAGTTCTTTCCGAACATAGCTATAACAAGTACTAATGTTGTCGATTACATCATGCAAAAAAGAAGTACATTTTTAGTCATAGATAATAAGAAAGAAAAATATATTTTATTCATGACATGTTGTCTATCACATTTTGAATCAAACGACCTAACCAAATGTATGAAGATCCACCATTCATCAAAGCCTTCCTACTCTTTTCACTCATTTCCTTCAACTTCCCCTTTTTCTCATTGTCAAGCTCCATTAAACACTTTATTCCTTTCTCAATATCCTCAGCACTAACAATTTCACAATCTTCCATATAAAATTCTTTTACTGTAATTCATTCTAATTTCCACCGCTAAGCCTAACTCAACAATCATTTGAAAAGCATTAAATTGCTGCTCAGCAAACATTGGCCATGTAGCGATTGGAACCCCAAACCATATGCTTTCCAATATAGAATTCCATCCGCAGTGTGATACAAATCCCCTCACAGATGGATGAGCCAAGATATCTATTTGCGGAGCCCATCCGATCACTTTTCCAATCTTAGCTGTCCGATCAAAGAATCCTTCAGGTAAGACTTCTTGAGGATTTACGTAATCACTTGGAGCTTCTCTCTTACCCTTCGGTGGAGGTTGACGTAGAGACCATAAGAATCGATATCCACTCTGCTCTAATCCACAGGCGATCTCTTTCACTTGCTCCATACCGAAATTTCCCATGCTCCCAAAACACAGGAAGACTACTGAAGATGAAGGTTGATGATCAAGCCATTGCATGATGTCTTTATGAGCATTATTTCCATCTGAACGTTCATCACGACTGAGGTTTAAAATGGGACCCACTGGATAAACAGGCGGAGCTTTACCTTTCGAGAAGGAGTTAATCGCATGAGATTCTAACTCGTAAAATGTATTTACCATAATACCTTTAGTTTCTTTGAACCTTCTAATCAAGCAAAGTGAAAGAGGCAGCCAATCTTTGTTAAGCATCGCAGTAGGTAAAACCTTCGCAGGAAAAGGGTTCGCCAAACACGGCACGACCAACTCAACATCCGAGTCATTGAACTCGGTCGGGTCAACTTTCTGCTCATCATGGAGATTCTGAATATAAAACTGAAGACCAAGAAAAGCTGCAGCAGATGGAAAGAAAAGATAGGAGGGAACACCAAATTCATTGGCCACATCTATCATTGATGTACAAAACATATCAAGAACAAACCCAGCAAGTCGAGTCGAGTCAGGGCTTAACTCGGACTGAGTCACAAGCTTAGAGACCTCTTCTCTGACATGAGGTTTATGGGCTTCGATCAAAGAATTGAAAAGCCTGGTGGGGAGGTTTGGATCAACCTCAGCTTCAGGCAAGTCAATGAACCGGATACGACTGCAGGCTGCACTCACTGAATCCATGTAGCTACGGTAGATCTTGGTGTTTAAAGTTGTTTTCATGATGAGGAAGGTGATCGAAAGCCTCTCATCACGGTCTACAAGGAGCTTAGCTACCTCTACTGTGGATGCAGCATGGCTTATAATTGGTGCAGGAATGAAGACTAGCTCAGCTTTCTTCATTTTGCAATAGGTTTCTACGAGTTTGCAAACAGTACTACTTTTTGTGGCTATAAGAGATGTCTGGAACATTAGAGTCTTTCATCTTGTTACTTAATCTTGCTAATTCGTGAGGTCATTGCTTTGCTGTCCTGGGGTCTGTAATTATTGCTGGAAAGCCACGCATGGTCCTTGCATGGTCCCTCAACCACTAGAAAATGGAGTCTCCTTGTGCAAGAGGTATCATCGTGCGTTAAATACATAAAACATTTTTACCTCTTGAAAAAGACGATTTTTTTTTTCAAAATTTTTATGAGATTCGAATATATTTCATTCATCCAGCATAAAAAATATCAGTTTAAAGGTTGCATCATAGCATTTACACGATGTATTTTGATTTTTAATCAAATAAATCAAATATTTTTTTGAATGAAACTATATTTTTGTGAATATGCCAATAATTTCTTTTAGATAATTCAAATCTTGAGGCAGATTGTTTCGTTATTGTTTTCCGTATAAGTTAATTTTGCCTTTTCTCTTATGTATGTATAACAAGGTTTCTTGATAGTGACGGAGCCCAACATTATCGGCAAACTGAATACATGGTTAGCTAACAATAAAAAACGTTGGACAAATGCATGAATTAGAGAGAGACAGCTACGCCAACAAGTGGTAAAAAAATACATTTTATTCATGGTATGTTGTTCACTATTTCTCGAATCCAACGATCCAGGGAAGCGTACGAAGATCCACCATTCATCAAAGCTTTTCTACTCTTTTCACTCATTTCCTTCAAGTTCTCTCTTTTTTCCTTGTCAAGATTCATCAAACACCTTATTCCTTTCTCTATTTCCTCAGCACGCACAATTTCAACATCGTCCATGTTATAGCTATTTTTGTAATCCATTTTAATTTCCACTCCAAATCCTAACTCGATAACTATTTGAAAAGCATTTAATTGTTGCTCTGCATATACTGGCCACGTATCGATCGGAACACCAAACCATATGCTTTCTAGTGTAGAATTCCATCCGCAGTGTGATACAAAACCTCCCACTGATGGATGAGCCAAGATATCAACCTGAGGAACCCATCCAACTACCTTTCTGGTGTCAACTGTCCGATTTAAGAACTTTTCGGATAAAATTTCTTGAAAACTCTCGTAGTTGGTCGATTGTTCAACGTTACCTTGTGGTTGCTGCTTACGTAGAGACCACAAAAATCGATATCCACCACGCTCGAGTGCATGTGCAATCTCTTTTATCTGATTCACATCGAAACTTCCCCAACTCCCAAAGCATAAGAAGACTACTGATGATGGAGGTTGATCATCAAGCCATTGTTTGATGGCCATATAATCCTCCCTTTGATCTAATCCCTTATCATGGCCTTTCCCTTCTGATCGAACAATAGGCCCAACTGGATACACAGGAGGGATCCTTCTGTCATTAGAAAAGGAGTTAACCACATGAGATTCCAACTCTATAAATGTATTCATTAAAATACCCGTAGCTTCCTTCCACATTCTTGCAGGGTCGAGAAAAGTTGTGCTGGATTCTTTATCAAGCACCATAGAAGGCAGAAGTCTAGCAGGAATCCGGTTCACCAAACTAGGAATTTCCAGCTCAACATCCGAGTTTTTGAACTCAGAGAGCTCAACCTTTTGTTCGTCGTGAAGGTACAGTAAATGTAACATGCAACCGAAAAAAGCAGCACTTGAGGCAGAGAAAACGTACCAAGGAACACCAAATTCATTTGCCATGTCTTTCAATCCTGTGCAAAGCATATCAAAAACAAACCCAGCAAGTCGAGGAGAGTCAGGGCTCAACTCAGACTGAGTCTTGATCTTGGTGACATATGCTTTGATATGGGGCTTCTGGCCTTCAATCGAATAAGTTAGCCAATTATCATTCCTTGAATTGGGCTCCAGAGTGGGCAAATCGATGACTCGCATACGGTTGGGCAGAGTTGATGTAGCGAGTGACTCAATGTATTTGGTGGTATTTGAGTGAAGAGCTGGGTTGATTAGAAGGACAGATGTGGAAACTCGATCATCACGTTCAACAAGGAGCTTAGCAGTCTCCACCGCCGCTACAATATGGCCAATAGCAGGTAAAGGGATAAACATCATCTCTGCTTTCTTCATTTCCTATAAGATTTTGCTCCAGATTACAATATTTGAAATACTTAGTTTCAAATATGGACCACTACCGCTGTGTATATTTATAGAATTTTTAGAGAGCAATGATTTTTTTAATAAGAAATTGCAATGACAGTGAAGTGTATATATATTAAGCATATAATGTAAGAATTAATTCCATTTTAGGTTTCAAGTTTATGGAAATAAACGAAACTTTTGTTTTTTTTCCCTAATCATATATAAGATTTACGTAACTTGTTAGACATTAAAAGGTTAATATTAGTAGTTATTAATTAGCATAACAGATAAAAAGGTTGTATTATGACGAATAACTCCATTGACTACTGTTAGAAAATAGATCTTACATTATATAGTTAAACTAAAAATAAACGATATATAAAGTTAAAAAGGGATCACGTATCAAAGGGTTTAAATTTTTTGAACGGAACCAATTTTAATTATTTAATTCTATATAGTATCAAAGCTTCAAAAATGCCCAATAACTCAGTAAAAATGGGTTGCAAGTAAGTTAAGAAGGAGATCCACTATAAAGCTTAAGCTTTTTACATGAAACTCAATCTCAACTATCTAATTTTATATGATATTAAATGATGTGAACCTCACATATAAAAACAAGAGAACCAAACACCTTTGTCGTTAGACACCCTTAAGAACACGCCCAATCAAGTTATAGTAAGTGGAACCCAACGCGTTGCCTATAAGGAGGCAAGAACCGAAGGTTTGATGCAATGGAGTGAAGAATACCACACCCTATGGAGGATAATAAGTTCGGAGACACCGTAGGGGTTGGCGTTCTTCACTCCATTATATCATAGTTTTGGTTCTCGCCTCCTCGTAGGCAACGGTCAAGTTTCACTTATTATAACCTAATTAAGAGCTTTATTAGGGGTGTCTAATAATAAAGGTGTTTGGGTCTCTCATTTTTATACGTAGGGTTCACATCGCTTAGTATCAAAGCCTAGGTTATGCAAAGTCAAGTTAGTTATCCATAGTCTTTATGTCTTTTATTTCGTATTTGTCTTGTTTTCTTTATTGCGTCTTTCTTGTTATTCTGCCATAGCTTTTCTTGTTTGAGTCTCATGTTCCTTTGCTTGATAAATTAAGTCTTATATAAAAAAAGAAAAGAAAAGTCTAATTTGTAGTTAACTTCATTTTCTTAATATAAATCGGGTTGTTTTTCATTATCTTTGTTCTATTTCATGTCTTTGTAGTTAATTTTGGTTTAGTTCAAATAGAGTCGGTTTCAATTGAAAATAAAAAAAGCTAAAGGAAGTCCGATTTGTTTTTGTCCTATCGTGTCTCATTCGTTGTTGTCTTGTTTAATCCAAGTTTGTCTTGTCATTCAATTTTGAAATTTTTTTCTTCTTGTTCCAAATCCGAAAGAAAATGTCCTAAGCTACCAAAAAAATTGTTGTGTTGTTCTTCTAATTATAAAAAAAATGAGAGAGAAAAAGGAAAGAAAAAAGAAAAAAAGGAGCAATTTGATTGGTTATAAAAGAGAAGTGTGTTTTCTTTATCGAACGTTTTGGCCAAAAAAAGTTAAAATTCTGAATTGAATTAGATTTGCGGAACGTGAGCAAGATGTGATCTTTGAACAAATTGCAAGAAATGGGATGTTATTGAGCCTAAACGAGTCCAAACACACGTGGAACTTATAGAATCTAATGATTTGAAGCCAAATTGAATGCATTGAGAAGAGAGTGGAGAAGCCTACAAAATCACCTTGATTTAGTCTCAAGAATTTAAGTTTAGTCCTACCATTTGTGTTGTACTTCTAGATTTGTCTAATTAGTTTGATTAAAAGCTCAGTGGAGAAAATAAGAGTGATAAAAGGCAAGGTAAGATTATTATAGCAAAAGCCATAAAGAGTGTAAACACGAGTGTTGAGTGACATCTTATATGAGTGCAAACACATGAGGGAGTGCTATTGTGAGGTTCTATCAATTACTTTTATTTTTTTTTTGTTTTCTCTAACTTTACGGGTTTCTAATAATGGAAGATAAGGAAAAGAAGTGATTGGAGATGAAGTGGAGGGGAGAGTTGAAAATAAATTGATTCAAGAAGCGACCCGAGCTCACGAAGGTCAATTAATGCACTTTATGAGGGATATTAACAATCGAATGGAAGACATGGAGTTAAGGCAAAATGAGACAATTCGGACTACCCCCAAAGCTAGAAGGCAAGTATAAGATGAAGAGCTATTTAAGGAAAAGTTTGATGATCGTGCATCTTTGGTGCAAAATACAAGAGGTGGCCATAGTAATAGAGGTCGTGGTGGACATGGAGGTTGAGGTAGTGATCCTCGTTATTAGGGCCATGGTTTTGAACGACCGAATGGTGCATAATGGTTATGAAAAAAACAACAATGGGCTTAAACTAACCATCCCTCCATTCGAATGTAAAAATGATCCCGATTTGTATCTTGAATAGGAGAGAAAGTATGAATTTGTATTTGATTGTTATGAGTATTCGGAGGCAAAAAGGGTGAAGTTTGCTACTACGAAGTTCATATCCTATGCTATTGTTTAGTGGGATCGCATGGTTTTGGAGAGAAGGAAGAATGGAAATCATCTTATTATAACTTGGGATATGATTAAGGTCATTATGAAGAAAAGGTTTGTTCCTAGTCACTACTATCGAGATTTACATCAAAAGCTACAAAGGCTAACTCTAGGTACAAATTCAGTTGATGAGTACTACAAAGAAATGGAAATAGCCATTACACATGTAAATATTATGGAGGATTGAGAGACTATTATGGCTCGATTTGTAGGTGGGCTAAACCGTGAGATTACAAACACTATGAAATTACAACATTATGTCAAAATGGAAGAGTTGGTATAATTGGTAGGAAAAATCGAAAGGCAACTCAAATACAAAGGCAATTCATGTATTGGACGGAATACAAGTTCTTCATCTTGGAAGAACAATTGAAGCAAGAATAAGGAGAAGCCCAAGTGTAAACCTAAAGTAGAGGAGAGTCGACCTAAAACTAATTCTTGATTCAGCAAACACGAAGGTCCTTCTAGCACCCAAACTCCTAAAAATCGTGATATTAAGTGTTTGGATAGGAGACATATTGCTTTGCAATATCCAAACAAGCGAGCAATAGTGATTCGAGATGACATTTATGAATATGAAAGTGAGCATGAGAATAATGATGAGATGTCACCATTAGAAGATGATAATGATGGGATGGAGTTTGCTATACATGGAGAATTGCTTGTTGCAAGAAGAGCCTTAGGTATCCAATTGAGGGAAGAAGAAGAAGAGCAGCGAGAAAATATCTTTCACATACGTTGCCATGTTATGAAAAAGGTATGTAGTCTTATCATGGATAAGGAAAGTTGTACTAATGTTGCTAGTATTACTCTAGTTGAGAAACTTGGTTTAACTCTGTGTTAAACACCTTAGGCCATATAAACTTCAATGGCTTAATGATTATGGAGAAGTTAGGGTGATTAAATAAATAGTTGTGTCCTTTTCTATAAGTAGGTACCAAGATGAAGTATTGTGTGATGTTGTAGCCATACAAGTTCGGTCATGTGTTATTAGGTCATCCTTGGCAATTTGATAGGCGAGTCATGCATGATGGGTTTAGAAATCATTACTCTTTTGTTTTTAAATGAAAAAAATGTAACTCTTGTACCTTGGACTCCCAAATAGATTTATGAAGATCAAGTGAGTTTAAAAGGGAGTGAAGAAAAGACGGGAGTTGTGTAAGGAAAAAAAAGTGAAATGAGTAAAAAAAAGAATGGAAAGGGGATTGTAGTTGTGAATTCAAAAGAGAAAAGGAAAGAGAGACCAAGAGAGCAAAAGAGAGAGAATGCGAGTTTTTATACAAAAGAAAAAGAGATTAAGAGAGCAATTTGGTCAAAACAAAAAGTAATTATACTTGTATACAAGGAAGCATTTTTGAATACTAACGATCTTAACTCTTCTCTTCCTAGTATGGTTATGTCTCTTTTACAAGATGATTTCATTTTAGGTGTCAAGTTTATGGAAATAAATATAACTTTTTTTAAAATCATATATAAGATTCATAGAAGTTGTTAGACATTAAAAGGTTACCATTAGTAGTTATTAGTTAGCATAACGGATAAAAAGGTTGTATTATGACAAATAACTCAATTGACTACCGTTAGAAAATAGATGCCACATTATATAGTTAAATAAAAAATAAAAAATATATAAAGTTAAGAAGGGATCACACACCAAAGGCCTTAAGTTTTTTGGATGGAACCAATTTTAACTATTTAATTTTATATAGTATCTAAGTCTCAAAAAGGCTCAATGGCTCAATAAAGCTTAAGAAGGGGTATCCATTATAAAGCTTAAGCTTTTTGCATGAAACTCAATCTCAACTATTTAATTCTATATGGTATTAGAGTATTAAAGAAATCTAACGATCCAATAAAGATCTAGAGCCTAGCAACTTGAGACAAATCTCAAAGGATGGATTGCAAGCAAGAGGAATGTTAGATAATATATTCATATTGAATAATTAAATAAAAAATAATTAATATATAAAGTTGAGAATGAACTACTCATCAAAAGATCTAAATATTTTAGATGAAACTTAATTTTAACTATCTAATTCCGTAACTACGACTAAAAAATAAGAAGTTATTCTAATTATCTTCGGTAATGAAATATTTTAAAAACTTAAATATTAAAAATACAAGTCGATGTGAAATGCATAGTATTTATTATGCAACATGTGATCTACTTATTTATAGACTCATTTTATATCTTAATGCAAGTAACTTTTAGCTATTGGACTAGAATGAAAACAAGGTTAATTGTCAAACTTTTTCATCATGCGCGTAATTGATTATGCTGTTAATTAGTGTAACATGTCCATGGTCCCTATCGTCGCAAGCTTAGACCATTATTGAGCTCTTGGATTGGTTTTTTTTTTAATATTTAAATGAAATATTTTTAGATTATTTTTATTTTAATTGAAATTAAATTTATCATTTTTTAAGTTAGATTATTATCGAATTACATCTAATTTTGGTCAATTATAATGATTTTTTAATTCACGAACAGTCCATTACCAGTACCACAGGAAAAAAAAACGCTTTTCAGAAGAAAAAAATCAAACTCCTAATTTATGAATTAGAAATACTTTTTTATCAGTATACTGATTGTTGTTTTTTTAATAATAAATTGGCATTATTCTTATGGTCCTACCCGTGGAGGAGAAGAAAAAAAAGGCTTTTCTAGCAGTGTAAACAGCAATTACATATACTGACAAGTAAAACTGGACAAGGATAGGTTTTGCCATCAGAAGCTTTTTTCTTTTTTTCTTTATTTTACTTTGACTTTTTGGCTTAAGCTTTTGTCGGTAATCTAATTAAGAATTTTATTTCCAATGTTAGGCGATTCAAAATGTGTTTTGTCGCCAATGTTGATGGATATGTGGCTGCCCTTTTATACCCACCGAATAGAAAATTAGGATGATTGATTGTTTTGTTTTATCCGATCTACTTTTCGTACAAAAAAAATCCAATCTTAGTGGGTGCCCTGATTGTGATGCATTAGAAGAACAGATCCTGATGATAATAATAATTAAAAAAAAAAAGTTAGTTTTTTAGAGAAGGGATTTTTACATAAATTCATTAACAGTTGAATTTTCTTCCATTCAACAATTAATATTCTCAAATATCTTATGTTTTATTTTCATTATCATGTTTCTATTTTTATTCTCTCTTAATTATTATATAACAAATATATTTTTTTAATTTTAGTTTCGAGTGATCTTCTAGAGTGAAAATATCTCAATTCCTTCAATTCAGGAGGGACCATACAATAAAATGTCATGGTTGGAGGCTTGACACTTAACAACAACTCAATTTGGTGATCAGTCTTCTTTTTATGCAGTAACTTCTTGAGCAACTCTAATGGTATCACATCATCAAATTCGGTCAATAATTGACAATCTCTTTAGGTATCTCTCCACCCTTATCATTTACCGACCCATCTTCTCTCAATGTTGCCAAGTAGGTAATTTCTTCTTTTTGAAGCCCTTCTTCACTTACATGGCTGAAAGATGCTTCATTTCGAATCTAGTGTGTGCTTTGGTTGGCACCATATATGATGTCTCTTCTTTCATTATCATCATTTATTTCAAGTGAGGTGTAGGTATCGCTTTTGTTTGTTTGAAGAACTCTATACCTAGCACAATCTTAAAATCATTAATCGTAATAACCATAAAATTCGAGTGTTCTCTTCCATGCATCTATGCCAAGGCTCCACATGCTACGCCACTAGTAGGCTTTGGAAAAGCATCTATTGTTTTCATGCTACTCGATGACTCGTTCACCATCAAACCAAGTCTTTTGGCCTCATCCTCAAGCATGAAATTGTGTGTGGAACTTGTGTCTAACATGGTAAGTGTAGCCTTACCATTCACATCCACATTCATATACATTATCCCATCTTTGTATGACACCTTGGATAAGGCCTTGACATTCGATGCATTAAGGAGCCACAATGATCTTAAATGCTTCTTATGCTCTCAGAGCATATTCCTTCTCCTCCATCAAGGTATTGGGGGTTTGTCACTTTAAGCACTCTCTATTGATACGACCGTTGCAAAAGTAGCAACCTTTGGGCTTGAATTCTCTCTTGTCATGCTCTTTGACAAATTCTTTGAATTTGTGTGTTTTTTCTTACCCATCTTTGTACTCCTTCTTCTCATTGGCTTCTCCCCTTTATCTTTGAAACCTTTCTTAGGCTTGGAGGGTTCCACTTTCTTTTTGTACTCAATTAGAGATTCGGTTATGGCCATCGCTTTGGTGAACATCTTATGTCATCGACCTCACACCTCTTATTATGCCTATGGTTGAAACCTTTTAATAAAATCATACATATATGATTATAGTTGGATTTGCCACGTACCCGAAGTTTTAGGGATACATATTCCGTGATATACTCGTGAATAGTTTTTGTATGCTTCAACATTCATAGCTTATTCTACGCTTCTTAATGTACTTTTTTATGGTAGAATTTGAGCATACATAGCTTTTTTGAATTTATCTAAAACGAGCAACTCTTGATTCTTATTTTTAAGCTATTTATCCTTCATGCACCACCATAGAGAAACATATTTTATTACGTAGAGGATAGCGATCTTCTCACAACTTCTATCCTTACTTAAGCCCACTACCTTAAAGTATTGCTCCACTTGTCAAAAGAAGTTATCGACTTCTTTCGCATCCTCTTTACTCGCATAGTGCCTAGGTCTTGGCACTTCAACTTTCAATGGTTCCCTCAAGACTATACCATTTGAGATTGTTTCATGACAAAGTGCCTCGTATCTTTTAAGCTACTCAAAAGTTTGTCCTACATGTTCATAGACTTTTGATGTTGCTTGAACATTCCTTCATCATTACACAAAGGCATCCTTTTTGGTAAAATTCTCTTTAGTACACCTCTTAACCAACTCCACTCAAATTTGGAGATTAAAGAGCACCTCACGTAGGTCCGTTATGCCTAATGTCTCCCCCACATCGTCCCATTCTCTATCTTCAAGTCTCTTCTTAAAATCGATAAGGTGTTCATTTTCCTTTAAGGGCTACTCCTCTAAGGCAACCATCACGTCACGAGACTTCTTCCATACCTTCTTCGTTTGAGAAGGTAGAGTCTTGTTCCTAGTGTCCTCAATAATATCCTCAACATTAGAGCTAAACATGTTTACTCTTTGAATATTTAGCTAGCTGTAAGCTTAACCATATTTGATAGAATTTAGCTCTAATATCATTTGTCACAAACTTGGCCTTTCGTAAGCTTTCATGCAGCACTTGGCTCACGCCCCATAAGCTAAATCAAGTAAGCCTATCTCTTACAATAGTTGTAAAGCAACAAAGACACATATAATAAATATAAGAACTCTTTGTATAGCTCTCTCTAAAACTTACAACTCTTGGATTGGATGCCTTGGCCAAATGAAGGCCTCCCTTATTTATAAATCTCCACCTCCTTAATGGATGGCTAGGATTTATTTGATCTAATGGCTATAAATGATTCTCTAGAATTTTTTTACATAGATATTTAAAAAAAAACAAATATCTAGATATGTATAAGCTAAAACAATGAGGGACTCTCTAAAATTCTCTATGACATGTCTAGATTTTTCTTGAGCACCCTATAAGTGTCTCTATTGCTCTATAATCTTTTAGAACCTTTTGGATTATATTGGCTTCTAAAAAAATCCCTCTTTCATGTAGGATGTAACAATATGCTTTCTAACATAGAATTCCATCTACGAGTGCGATACAAATCCTATTATGGATAAATAGGCCAAGATATCTATTTGTAGAGCCCATCAACTCACTTTCCCAATCTTAGTCTTTCAATTTAAGAATTATCATAATCACTTAGAGCTCCCATATTACTTTATGGTGATGGTTGACGTAGAGACTACAATAATTGATGCCCACTCTACTTTAATCCATATGTAATTTCTCTCACTTGATCCACACCGAAGCTTTCCCTACTCCCCAAACATAAAAAAACTATGGAGGATTGAGGTTGATTTTCAAGCCATTGCTTGATGTCTTTATATGTGTTGCTTTAATATGACTCCATGTCATGATCATCATCTCTATTAAGACTCAAAATAGGACCTATTGGATACATCGAAGGAATATTAACATTACGAAAGGAGTTCATCGCATAAGATTCCAACCCCTCAAATATACCTTTAGTTTCTCTAAACCTTCTTGCTAGACCAAGGAGAACAACCAACCATTCTTTGTCAAGTAAAACAGAAGGCAAGATCTTAGCAAGAAGTGGTTTCGCCAAACACGGCATGATCAACTCGGCATTCGAGTCCTTAAACTCAACAAGATCTAGTTTGTGCTCATCATGAAGAGCTCGAATATAAAACCCAAGGCCAAGAAAAGTTACACCTTATGTAAACAAAACATAAAAGGGAACACCAAATTTATTAGCCACTATTAGGCATTAAAAATCTAACATTAGTAGTTATTAGTTAGCGAACGAGAAAAAGAGGTCGTATTACAACAAATAATTGAATTGACTACTATTAAAGAATATATCTTATATTAAATAGTTAAAGCAAAGATAAATAATATATAAATTTGAGAATGAGCCACCCACCTAAAGGCTTAAGTTTTTTTTTTTTTAATGGAACTCAATTTTAATTGCATAACCGTATAAAGAATCCAAGCCTCAAAGACGTCCAATTTCCCAAGAAAGATGGGTTGCAAGTGAGGAGAAATGTTCCAAGTATATATTCCACATTGAAAAGTTAAACAAAAGATGAGTGACATAGAAAGTTAAGAAAGGGCCACCCACTACAAAGTTTAAGTTTTTTAGATGAAATCTAATTTCAATTATCTAATTTTATATAGTATCCGAATCTCAAAGAGGCCAATGTTATTTTAGAGTGTTTCTAGACTAATCAAGATTCTAAATCCAAGTCATTTGACGATTCTAAAAAATGGATTGCAAATGAGAGGAAGTGTTAGAGAATATATTTCACATTATATAGTTAAACCAATGATGATTAATATATATAATTCATAAGAAGATATCATTTTTTGAATAAAATCCAATTTCAACTATCTAACTCTATAATCACAACTACAAAATAAAAAATTATTCAAGTTTACTATCATTGTAGCAAAAACCTATTGGTACTGAAACTTTAATATGAAAAATATATGTCCCTGTGAAACATATAATATTTATGATGGATATGTAAATAACTTTTAGCTATTAGACTAGAATGAAAACAAGGTTAATTGTCAAAATTTATAATCATGCAATGAATTAGTGTAACATGTGGTTTTCCATTGTCGCAAGCTTAGGCCCTTAATGAGCTCTTGAATAGGCATTTTTTTATATTTAAGTAAAATATTTGTAGATTAATTTTTACTTAAATTAAAATTAAATTTATTATTTTTTAAATTAGGTTATTATCGAATCACATCAATTTTTTTTTAATATAAAAAACATGAGTTTCTAAGTTTACGAACAACACATCTCCAGTTACACAAAAGAGAGAGAGAACTTTTCCAATGAAAATAATCAAACTCTTAATTTATAAATCAAAAACACTTTTTTTATGACTACTAATAATTTTTTTAATGGCAAATTGGCATTTTTCTTATGATCCTACTCGTGGAGGAGAAGAAAAATAGGCTTTCTAGCAGTGTAAACAGCAATTCCATATAATGACAAGTAAAGCTGGAGAATGATTGGTTTTGTCATCAGAAGCTTTTTTCTTTTTTTCTTTTTTTACTTCGACATTTTTGGCTTAAGCTTTTGTCAGTAATCTAATTAAGAATTTTATTTTCATCACGTTCAGCAAGGAGCTTAGCAGTCTCTGTCGCTACAATATGGCCAATAGCAGGTACAGGGATAAACACCATCTTTGCTTTCTTCGTTTCGTATAAGATTCTGCTGCAAATTACAATATTTGAAATGCTTAGTTTCAAATATGGACCACTGTCGCTGTGCGTATGTTTATAAAAGTTTTAAAGAGCAACTATTTTTTTTACCCACGCTACATAGTGGGTTAAATAAAATATATTAAATTATAAATAAAATTATTTCAATTTGATAGTCTATTTTATGGTATAAATCTATAAACAATATATGAAATAAAAGATGAAAAAATTATTTATAATTTTTTAATAAAAAATCTTGTATTTAACTATTTCTTATTTGTATTTTTCATAATTTGTCCTATAGGAAAAGGATTTATCCTTGTTAATCCATGGATTATTAACTAAAAGATAAATTAAATAATTTTTAAAAAAAAACTTTAGTGTTTCAGAAGATTGTATTGAAAAACATAAATAAAAAT
Source organism: Dovyalis caffra (assembly GCA_963924115.1). Taxonomy (NCBI): domain Eukaryota; kingdom Viridiplantae; phylum Streptophyta; class Magnoliopsida; order Malpighiales; family Salicaceae; genus Dovyalis; species Dovyalis caffra. Next base: position 1,150,318 of record CAWUPB010001166.1, on the reverse strand, counting down.
TATTAAAAGCTTACATAGAATTGAATAAATAATTTTTTAATTTAATGTTGATAAGAATATTGATTTTTGAAAAAATGTGAATTTAATTTTTATATATTTATTTAAAAAATAATGAATAATATTAAAATAAAAAATATATTAATTTGAATTATTAAGTGGTTATGCCAAAAAAATATTTTAATTATTTAATTTAAAATATTCAAAAACAAATAAATAAATAGTAAATGCTTAGTGTAGTGGTAGTTACATAGTTAATTTCTAAAAAACAAATATTCAATATTTTTTTATACATCATAACTATACTAAGTGAGTTCAAAGTTCTCAGTCTAAAACAAAAAATGCTAAAAAACAAGAAGAAGTTAACTTACAAGAAATCTATTGACTATATTTGAAGTTAACATATTAAAATAAAAATGATTACAAATTTGATTTTGATTAATTTTGATTATATAAAAGAGAAACATATTAATAAAACATTTGAATTCTCTTTTCTTTTTTCCTCCTTCTTAGATTTTTTTTTTATTTCTATGCTATGCGTGGTTAGTCTTTGAATACGAGCCTCACGCAGAGAGCAATCATCTTTTTTTTTTTTTTTTCACATTTGACTTTCAACAATTAATTAATTAATTTGATTTTTTTCTTAAAAAAAACAAAAAACAATTATTTAAAATACACTTTTAATCTAAAAATATATTTTAGAAAAATTATATATATATATATATATATATATATTAATCATGCCATTATAATTTAAAAGTTATCTAAATCTATGTTTCAAAAGAAAAAATAATCATGTTCTAAAAATTTATTTCAAAATCCATACATATAGAACAATAAATCAAAATTGTAGATAAATATAATTTTAAATTAATTGAATGAGAATTTATTAAAAAATGATAAATTAAAGCAGTAAATTCTAAATAATAAAAATAATTAATAAAAAAAATCAAAACCAAATGGGACGAAATCACAATATAATCACAAGTTTGAAATTGAAAAAAAAAAGAACTTTTTTTTTAAAAATGACAAATTAATGTAGTAAATTTTAAATAATATAAAAAACTAAGAAAAAATTATTTGAAATACACTTTTAATCTAAAAATATATTTTATAAAAAATTATATATATTAATCATGACACTATAATTTTAAAATTATCTAAATCTATTTTTCAAAAGAAAAAATAATCATGTTCTAAAAATTTATTTCAAAATCCATACATACGGAAAAATAAATCAAAACTCGTCAAGCAAATATAATTTTAAATTAATTGGATGGAAATTTTTTTAAAAATGACAAATTAAAGTAATAAATTTTAAATAATAAAATAATTAACAAAAAACACTAAAAAAAAAAAAAGGGACCAAATCACTTAAAAATCCAACAAGAGAAAATAACTGATTTATTATAGGGATAAAAATTAAATATAATAAAATTTTAGTTAACAAAATTAGAAAAGATTACAAAATAAGGACTAAAATGTAAAATTATTAAAAGCTAAAAGAGGGCTTAAAGCAGCAAGGGAAAGACTACATGAACCAAACCAATAATAATAATAATAATAATAAAATTAACTAATATTTTAACAAGCAAAAAAAAAAGTTACAAAATAAGGACTAAAATAAAAAATAAAATTAACTAAAAACCAAAAGAGAGACTTAAAAATGCAGCAAGAGGGAAATTTTTGATTTATTATAAGGACAAAAATCAAATATAATAAAATTTTAATAACTAAAATTAGAAAAGGTTACAAAATAAAAACTAAAATGTAAAATTATTAAAAGCTAAGAGAGGGGGGGGGTAGGGGTCAACAACATAAATTTTTTTAAAAAAAAAGAAACAAAAGAGGGCTTTAAGCAACGAGGGAGGGAGAGAGAGAGAGAGAGAGAGAGAGAGGGGGGGAGCTCGACATAAAAAAAAAAAAAACCACTTGTGAATAATGAATGAACAGTTTAGCAATAGTAATCTACTAAGGCCACGCCTTTGAGTTTATTAGTAATGCTTTTTTTTTCCTTCAATAAGAAATTGCAATGAGAGTGAAGTGTACATATATTAAACATATACTCGTAAGAATTAATTCAACTTTAGGTTTCAAGTTTATAGAAATAAGATAATTTTTTAAAATAAGATAATTTTTTTTTCTTTTTTGTCACCTATAAGAATCTGCCGTTCACATAAGTTGTACATGAAAGGTTAACATTAGTAGTTATTAGTTAGTGGAACAACAAAATAGAATATCAGTTCTTAAGCATTAAAAAATTAGTCGTTAGTAATTATTAGTTAATAGAATAGAAAAAGAGGTTGTATTACCACGAATAACTAAATTGATTACTCGTTAGAGAACATATCCTACATTAAATAGTTAAATTAAAGATAAATAATATATAAAGTGGTATCATCTCGCCAAAAAGCTTATGTCTTTTCCATAAAACCTAATTTTAACTATCTAATTCTATAAATTATAATCTCAAAGAGACCCAACGGTCTAGTAAAAATGAATTGTTGGTGAGAAAAAAGTGTTATAGATGACATACAAAGTTAAGAAAGAACCATCCACAATAAAACTTAAATTTTTTAAATAAAATCGAATCTCAACCATCTAATTATATATAGTATGAAAGATTCTAAACCTAAGCCACTTGACAAATTCTAAAATATGGACTATAAATAGGAGAGAATATTAAAAAACATATTTCACATTAAATAGTTAATTCATAATGAAATATTATTTTTTAGATATAACTCAATTTCAATTAACATAATAGATATTCAAACTTTAATATTTAAAATATATGTCCACGTGAAATGCATATTATTTATTCTGGATAGGTAAAGAACTTTTAGCTATCGGACTAGAATGAAAACAAGGTTAGTTGTCAAACTTTATCATCATGCAATGAATTTGTGTAACATGTGGCTCCCTTTGTTGTAAGCTTAGACCATTAATGAGCTCATGAATAGGCATTTTTTTATATTTAAATAAAATATTTTTAGATTAGCTTTCACTTTAATTAAAATTAAAATTATTATTTTTTAAGTTAGATTATTGTGGAATCTCATCTAATTTTTTACCGAATATAAAAAACAAGAGTTTTTAAGTATACGAACAGTACATGACTTTTTTTTTTACTCGACTAATAATTTTTTTAATGGTAAATTGGCATTTTTCTTACGATCGTACTCGCGGAGGAGAATAAAGATAGGCTTTCTAGCAGTGTAAACAGCAAAGTACATATACTGACAAGTAAACCTTTTTCATTTTGTCTTTATTTTACTTTGACATTCTTGGCTTAAGCTTTTGTCAGTAATCTAATTAAGAATTTTATTTTCAAAGCTAGGTGAGTCAAAATGTGCTTTGTCGCCGGTGATGATGGATTTGTGGCGGCCTTTTACACCCACCGAATAGAAAATTAGGATGATTGATTGTTTTGTTTTATCCGGTCTAATTTTCGTGCAAAAAATCCAATCTTAGTGAGTTCCCTGATATTCATTAATTAGAAGAATAGATCCATGATGATTAAAAAAAAACCAAAAAGTTAGCTTTTGAGAGAAGGGATTTTTACATAAATTCATTAACAGTTGATTTTTCTTCGATTCAACAATTAATATTATCAAATATCTTATGTTTTATTTTTATTTTTATTCTCTCTTTATTATTATATAAAAAATATATTTTTTAAATTTAGTTTTGAATAATGTTCTAACTCAAAAATATCTAACTATATGTAAATATTAAAAAAAAATTAAGTAATAACATAATCGATATATCCACAACATATTTCTACAAGGAGTTATAACTTAAATATCACATGCTAATCAAAATAAAAATATGATTAGTTTGAGAGAAGGGATTTTTTTACATAGATTCGTTAAATGATTATTTTTCTTCGATTTAACGATTAGTATTCTCATAATAAAGAGTGTTTGGACAAATGCACAAATTAAAGAATGGCCAATCTAAAAATTATCATCCAACTATCTAGGTAGTTTTAATATTACCATCAAAGAAATTTTTAAATCAATTTTACCCTCAAACTTTCAAAAATTCTCAATTAAAAACTTTCATCTATTTTTAAAGGTTTTTTGTCCATATTTTTATCCGAATTATACTCTCTTCTTTTCTTTTTCTTTTTTTCTTTTTTTAAGAAATGATGCTATTTTGTAGAAAATTATCTTCTTTTTTTAAAATAATCCTAACAAAAGCATGTAATTAAGAAATCAAAATAGTTTGATAGTAAAATTAATAAAAAAATAATTTGGATGCAAATTGAAACCACTACCCTAATAATTCGGTGGTATATATTTGATATTTGCCTACTGAAATAATTAAGAAATCAAAATAGTTTAATGCTAAGTAGGTTTTATTAGATAATGCAAAAAGAAAAAAAATACATTTTATTCATAGCATGTTGTCTACCATGTCTTGAATCAAACGACCTGACCAAGCATACGAGGATCCACCATTCATCAAAGCCTTTCTACTTCTTTCACTCATTTCCTTCAACTTCATCTTTTTATCCTTGTCAAGCTCCATCAAACTCCTTATTCCTCTCTCTATTTCCCTAGCTGTTACATTAGTACTTTCACTCTCCTCTGCATTAAGTTTCATTCTATAATCCATTTTGATTTCAACTCCCAACCCTAACTCAACAATCATTTCGAAAGCATTAAATTGCTGTTCTGCATATAATGGCCATGCAGCAATCGGAACATCGAACCATATGCTTTCTAACACAGAGTTCCATCCGCAGTGCGATACAAATCCTCCTATAGATGAATGAGCTAAGATATCTATCTGCGGAGCCCATCCGATCACTTTTCCAATCTCAGTCGTGCGAGCTAAGAATCCTTCAGGCAATACTTCTTGAGGATTATCATAATCGCTCGGAGCTCCCGTCTTACCCTGCGGTGGTGGTTGACGTAGAGACCACAAGAATCGGCACCCACTCTGCTCTAGTCCACATGCAATTTCTTTCACTTGGTCTGCACCGAAGCATCCCCTGCTTCCAAAACATAGAAAAACTACGGAGGATTGCGGTTGCTCATCGAGCCATTGCTTGATGTCTTTGTATGTGTTGCTTTTGTTCGACTCCATGTCATGATCATCATCACTGTTCAGATTCAAAATGGGACCCACTGGATACACCGGAGGAGTGTTACCATTAGAGAAAGAGTTCACAGCATAGGATTCCAACTCTTCAAATGTATTTACCATAATACCCTTGGTTTCTCTGAACCTTCTTGCTAGGCCAAGGAGAACAGGCAGCCACTCTTTGTCAATTACAGCAGAAGGCAAGACCTTAGCAGGAAGTGGGTTCGCCAAACACGACAGGGCCAACTCGGCATCTGAGTCCTTGAACTCAGTAGGATCTACTTTCTGCTCATCATGAAGAGCCTGAATGTAAAACTGAAGGCCAAGAAATGCTGCCCCTGATGTAAAGAAAACATAAGAGGGAACACCAAATTCATTGGCCACATCTATCATCGGTGTGCAAAACATATCAAGAACAAACCCAGCAAGTTTAGGCGAGTCAGGGCTTGAATCGGACTGACTCACAAGCTTAGAGACTTCTTTTTTGACATGGGGTTTCTGGGTTTCAATCATAGAAAAGATGAACTTGCTGGGTTGGTTTGGATCAGGCTCTTGTTCAGGCAAGTCAATGAACCGGATAAGTTTGCAAGCTGCACTCACTGAATCGATGTAGCTATCGACCTGAGAGTCAACACGTATTTTCATGATGAGGAAGGTGATTGAAAGCCTCTCATCACGCTCTGCTAGGAGCTTTGCTACCTGTACTGTGGATACAAGGTGGCTTATAATTGGTGCTGGAACGAAGACTACCTCAGCTTTCTTCATTTTTTTTTCTTTTGCTTTCAACGAGTAGGCAACTTAGTTTGTAAGGATAGACTTTCATGGGGGTGCTTTTTATAAGGGAGTTCTGGATGTGAGATTAATGTCATTAATTTATTAATTAATCAGATTCGCGGCAGATAAGAATAAGAGTGACGTCATGGCTTTGCTGTCATTGTTTGGAAATAATGATAATAATAATTATAAAAGAAGTCAAATGTAAGTTTCATCGTCCCCACCGACAAACAGATTTATTAGTTTTTTATTTCTAAAATTAATTATTCAATTATTTTTAAATTTTTTGTTTTAAAAAATAAATAAAAATATTTAAAATTGATGAAAAAATAAAATATTTTATTAAAAAATTAAATTAATTATAATCGATTAAAATAATTAAATAATTATTTTTTTTAAAAAATAATTTATTTATTTCTAGAAAGAAAATAGATTAATTTATAATTTAGTCTAATAGAAAGCTTATTGGCACAGAGTCCTTGACTTAGAAAAAATAAAATAAAATTCTTGACCATTACTATTTGCTTCAGTACTGCCAAGTCAATGTTTTACCCGCCTCCAAGGGAACGCAACATCACATCACATGTATTTTATAGTTAATTACCTTTTTTTAATAAAAAAATAATTCCTTTGATTTCAACTTTTTTTTTTTTTCTCGGCAAGTGAAAATTAAATATTCGTTGGATACTTTTCAAACAACTGACCGGGTCCCGGGACGTGCAAATTAATTTTGGAAGCAATCTTGCTTTGTGGTTTTATTATTATTATTATTATGAGTTCACTAATTTTCCTTCTTCTCAAGTATTTCATAAATGAGATAATAAATCCGCCCCATCCACCCAATAATTTTTTGTTTAACAAATAGTTGTCACTACCTGACATTTAGGAGAATTCAAAAAAAAAAAAATTATAATAAGTTTGGATTTATTGTTTTTGAGAGACAAGAGTTAGCAAATGTTTTGAATTCGCAATCTAAAATTAAAAAAAATAAAAAATCTAAAAACGAAAATGCTGAAATTAGAGATTTACTGGTAATGAATTGATTGTATTTTTTGAAAGATGTCAATTAAAATATTTTTTTTGAAAAAAATTCCATATCTAGTTTAAACCTAAAATATATATCACCTAAGAGTTTATTTTGCTAAATTATATTATAAGTTTATTTACAAGTTAAGCTATTTTCAAAGCCAAATTATTATTTTTTTTATTTTTTTATTGTGGCATCATATAGAATTAAGATCGGACTTCAAAATCAAAAGTCTTATTTATTGAATATCGGATCCAATTAAACTCTTGACATAATTGATATGTCGAAGAATGACAAAATTACTAAGGACACTTGATCGGTATTTTTTTAATTGATGTCAAGAATAATGTTCGTTTCTATTAAATATGAGACTCGTTAAATTAATTTAAATTTGTTTTATTATTATTATTATTATTATTTATTTTTAGCATGATTTTGTTTTTTGCATTTTTTTTAGCATGACGAATTTGAAAGAAGATGGTCATCGATCCTAGAATCCAGGAGACTTAATGATTCACCATCACATTAAATTACATAATAACAAAATTATAATAAATTACAAGTAAATGAAAAAGAAAATTGTGAAATTGAAACACAATACATGGACAAACAAATTTCCGTATAATCTTAGGAATTTAAGATTAAAATGTCAAAGACGCTTGAACTAAGAAAAAAATATCAACTCATAAGATAAAACACATTAATAATTAAATGGATTATAAAACCATGAAAAAAATACTAAATAAATATAAGATTAACTCATAAAATTATGAAATTTGACACACAACTTATATACAAACAAAAAATCACACTGTAAAAAGTTTGGATTAAAATAAAATTAAAAAATAAGCTAAATTAAATTTTTAGACAATGAAAACAACTAACAATTAGTCAAAAAAATTAAATAATTCCAAATAAATTTTAAAACTTACGAAATTTTAAACACAGGTTAAGGATAATCCTACTTAACACACATAAAAATTTCAAGTCAAAATGAGCAAGTTAACCATAAAATGCAAATCCTAAGAAAAATGATTTATGAGCCTATTGGGCCCTTAGCCCAACTCAAATCCCAGCCCGTGTATCTCGTTTTCTCTCTGGCTCAACTCATAGACCCAAGCCCAAGCCCACCATAACCTTAGGCCCTGCTAGCCCTAACTTTCCCTAATCCAGAGGCCTTTCAGAGCCCACATCTCAGCCCAACAGTCCAACCTATCTAAGTAAACCAAGCCCAAGCTTCTTTCTTTCCCTGGCCCGAATTCTTTTACTCTCTTCTTCTTCTACTCTCAACCTGTGTTTCTTTTTCTTCTCATCATTTGCACACGCTGTAGTTTCCTTTAGCAACAGATCATAATTGGCTCTATTTCATATAAAACCCAAAACCTCCAAGCAAGATGGTCTATCTTTAAATCGAATCACATTAACCTTTCTCTACTGCTACGGTATCGGTACAAAGTGAAAAGCAAAGCTTAATCCTTTAATATTCATAAATGGAAAACTAGCATTTATCAACCTATTTATCACGACGAAAAGAAAACAAGAGAAACATAAAGACCAAAAGTCATCCAGTTTGCTTGAAGCTTTGGTTTTTTCCCTCACACTTGCTACTGTCTTTAGTCCCAAAATTTAAGAAAACTAAACTTTCTGAGACTGCAAAAAAGAAAGGAGAAAAGCCAATACAATACCAGTTTGGAAATCAGCGATTGAGGAAGATGAAATGGCTGGCAAGAGTGTTTGAAGTGCAAATTTCCTTCTCTCTATTTTTGTCTGTTTCTCCTCTTCAAATGCCAGAAGAAGAAGAAAAACAAAAACTTCCTCCTTTCTTCTTTTGTTTTAGGCTTCTTTTATTCCCGAAACCAGTACTTATTTTTTAATAGAAAATGTAACTGAACAAGAAAAAAACAGCTGAATTGAAAATTGAGTAATTTGGAACTAAATTTGAGCTTACATTAACCATATCTGAAAAAAGTACATTTTATTTGATGAAGTAAAAAGAAAATACATTTTGTTCATGCTATATTGTCCATCATATCTTGAATGAAACGACCTAGCCAAATATAGGAAGATCCACCATTCATCAAAGCCTTTCGACTCTTTTCACTCATTGTCTTTAACTTCTTCCTCTTCTCATGATCAAGCTCCATTAAACACCTTATTCCTCTCTCTATTTCTTCACTGGTAACAATATTTTTATTACCATCCGTCTGAAAATGATCTTTTCTATAGTCCATTTTAATTTCCACTGCCAATCCTAATTCCACAATCATTTGGAAAGCATTGAATTGTTGCTCTGCATATAATGGCCATGCGGCAATCGGAACATCAAACCATATGCTTTCCAACGTAGAGTTCCATCCACAATGGGACACAAATCCTCCCACTGATGGATGAGCCAAAATATCTATTTGTGGAGCCCATCCAATAACTTTTCCAATCTCCATAGTTCGATCTAAGAATCCTTCAGGCAAGGCTTCTTGAAGATTCGCATAATCAGTTGGAGCTTCCATCATACCCTGGGGTGATGGTTGACGTAAAGACCACAAGAATCGATGCCCACTCTGCTCTAGCGCACATGCAATTTCTCTTACCTGGTCCATATCGAAACTTCCCATGCTACCAAAACATAGATACACTACAGAGGACTGAGGTTGCTCGTCAAGCCATTGTTTGATGTCTTTGTATTTGTTGCTTCTATCTGACCCTGTATCGCGATCACCATCTCTATTAAGATTCAAAATGGGACCCACAGGATACACCGGAGGAGTATTACCATTAGAAAAGGAACTCAGAGCATGGGATTCCAACTCCTCAAACGTATTTACGATAATACCTTTAGTTTCCCTAAACCTTCTCGCATGGTCAAGGAGAGCAAGCAACCACTCTTTGATAAGTATAACAGAAGGCAAGACCTTAGCAGGAAGTGGGTTCCTCAGATACGGCATGACTAATTCAGCATCCGAGTCCTTGAACTCGGTAGGGTCAACTTTCTGCTCATCATGAAGAGCCTGAATATAAAACTCAAGACCAAGAAAAGCTGCACCTGATGTATAGAAAAGATAAGAGGGAACACCAAATTCATTGGCCACATCTATCATTGATGTACAAAACATATCAAGAACAATCCCACCAAGTGTAGGCGAGTCATGGCTTAGCTCGGAGTGACTCACAAGCTTAGAGACTTCTTCTTTGACATGGGGTTTCTGGGCTTCAATCAATTGCAAAAAATGCTTGTTGGCTTGGTTTGGATCAGGCTCATCTTTAGGCAAGTCAATGAACCGCATACGTTTGCAAGCTGCACTCACTGAATCAATATAGCTATCAATCTTGGAATCAGAACGTAGCCTCATGATGAGGAAGGTGATTGAAAGCCTCTCATCACGCTCTACAAGAAGCTTAGCCACCTCTACTGTTGATACCAGATGGCCTATAACTGGTGAAGGAATGAAGATTAGCTCAGCTTTCGTCATTTCGAAATTGGGCTCTCTTTTTTCCTTCAACTGACTTTGTAAATGCGAGACAGAGTGCAAAAGAGAGGGATTTTCATTACCTTTCATTTGCACTATCTGTGGCTATAAATAGGTGTGGATTTTAGAATGGCATTTTGTTACTCAAGATTAGTGAAGAATGAGAATAAGAGTGAGGTCATGGCTTCGCTGTACGATTGAACAGCTGTTACATACTGACAAGTAGCCCAAATAAAAAGTTGGTTTGTCCCGGTCAGAAAATTAGATCGATTAGGTGTCCAACACTAGTACATTCCTAGAAATTTCTTTTAGGAAGTTCTCTGGTTATGGGATTTGTAAGAATAAAAAGAAGACCCCGTGTCTTGACTGTTATTGTGTTCTTGAAAGTTCATGGAACCTGGACAATAGTGCTAATCTCAATATATTTTATTTGTGTCGCGTTAAGAAACTGGTAATGAAAGCAACATCACTTCTCATTTATAGTTAATTATGGGTTTAGTTTCAACTTACTTTATTTGAAAAAAACAAATTGATGGAAATTATATTCTTATAAATAACAAGTATTTGTTGCAATGACATGTAATAATATTAATAATTTTTTTAATTTGTATGAAAAGTTTAAAAAATAATTTTTTTTGGAAAAGAAAGAATATAAGTGCACAAACCGATCAATTACACATATTTAGTTTATTTTAATAATATATTTTTAAATTCTTATAATCAAATTAGTTTATTAATTAATCAAAACTATTTTTTCTCCAAATGATTTTAGCAAACATCTCCTCGGTACATTTAAAAAAAAACTTAATTAATATTTAAAAATATATTATTAAATAAATCAAAATCGTAGATTGATTGGATTGCCCATGAAAACTTATACTCGCTCCGTTTAAAGAATATATTATTAGCCGCAATATTGCAATATCTAACGCTTATTTGCTTGATAAAAAAAAATTATACTAATCAAATTAGTTCATTAATAATTAAAATTAAGTTTTTTTTTTAAATGATCTTACTATACACCTATCATATCAGTTTGGTGCATTAAAAAAATTAATTAATAATTTAAAAATACATTATTAAAATAAACTAAAAATGTATAATTGATTGGTTTTTACATGAACACTTATATTCTTTCTTTTCCAAAAAAAAAAATCTTCTTTAACATTTCATACAAATTAAAAAAAAAATATCTTTCTATAAAATCACAAACTTAATATATTTTAATCATTTGGGTAAATATATATATATATATATATATATAAAGAAGAACGTCCATAAGAAAAAAGAAGAGACTAGAGAGGAAGGTAGAGTTCTAAACAAACTAGATTTAGGTTTAGGCATAGGCATATTGATATTTATGATTTAATATTATAATTATTTGAATGATGTAAAGGTGCGTGCGATTAATGCAAGAAATAACTACTAATAAATAACTCCTTTGATATATTTAGATGTTGTAGGAGGAGAGTAGAAGTAGAGAATGCGCGACCTCGGATCACGAGTGTCTTAATATTACTCTTATTCCGGTGCCAACTCCTCTGTCTCTTTGCGGTATATTAGTAGTAATATCCCGAAGGTTTCTACCTAGTATGAATATAGGATCAAGGGGATGGAGGTTCACATCTAGGAACAAACTAGTCAATTCGAGCACTCTATAGAGTCAAATATAGATAATGATGGGATTGTTATAGGGCACATGTAGCAGACTCGCCTCTCTCTTGTTAAACCCCTCACAACCTAGGAGTCACTGCTCATCTCAATATATAACAACTGGAAGATGATACGGGAGATGATAAAAACTATATATTTTTAAAAAGGTTTTAAATTTTTTTTTTGTACACTTTAATGCATTTACATACTTATTTGATTTCAATTTATGTTATTTTAATTTTATTAAATAATATATTATGTTTTAATAAGGTGTTATTGGTAGTTGTTACTACTATTAACATTAAACTACTATCAATTTATATTAAAACATTAAATTTTCCTTCATTTTGTATCGAATTAGAGACAAAAATTGCAATGGACATTAATATGATCGCTAAATAGCGATGGATTTAGTGATCGATCTACAAGAAACTTTAGTGAGAACAATTTAAAGACAGAAATTTTGTCATTATTTAGTAAAAAAAATAGTGAATTAGCGACAATTTTATGACAAATACGAAACCAAAGAGACGATTGTTTACTACTCTTTAATGATAAAATTTCTACATATTAGCAACGGATTAGCCATCGCTAATTAGCAACGAAGAAATTTTTCGTATTTGTCACAAGCTTAGAGATTTCTTCTTTGACATGGAGTTTCTAGGCTTCAATCAATGAAAAAAGAAATTTGTTGGGTTGGTTTCGATCGAGCTCATGTTTAGGCAAGTCGATGAACCGAATACGTTTGCAAGTCGCACTTACCGAATCAATGTAGCTATCATTTTTGGAATCAAAACGTAGAATAAAGACGAGGAAGGTGAATGAAAGCCTCTCATCACGATCTACAGAAGCTCGACCACATCTACCGTGGAGACAAGGTGGCTTATACACGGTGAAGGAATGAAGACTAACTTAGCTTTGGTCATTTTGAAATGTGGTTCTCTTTTTTCTCTTTCAATGACTTTGTAAATGTGAGTGCGAATGTGAAAATATTGATTTTCATTACCTTTCGTATGCATAATTTGTGGCTATATATAGATCCGGATTTGAGATTTTCATATTCGTGAAGGACGAGAAAAAGAGTGAGGTCATGGCTTTGTTGTAAGATTGAACAACTATATAACGACAATTAGATAAAAATTTTAAATAATATATTTTATTAAAATATTTATAATTTATATTTACTTTATTTTATGTATTATTAAATTTGATTATTAATTTTTTTTAAATATGAATAAAATATGCTAATTTAACATAATAATTAACAATTTTTTTCATTATGTATAAAAAGTTAAAAACAATAATCTTTTGAAAACAAAAGCAAATAAATAACAACGATTCATTGCAATAAGTGTTGCGGGTAAGAAAATATTTGTTGACCTTTATCGTGTGGTCGAATCATCGACGCTTGCTTAGTATCCAAGGTGCCTGTACATCGCTATGTCAATATTTTATTTGTCTTATGGATGTTGAAAAATAGATAATGAAAGGAACATCACATCGAGATAATTACATTAGAAATATATTAATTTTAAAAATTTTTATTCGTAAATCCGGTAACTCGATCGGTTAAAGTTGGACAAGATAGAAAATTAATCCAATCAAATCTAGTGGATCCAGTGCGGACTCAATTGACTTTATCAAAATCCGATCGGCCGGATCAACCTAGTGAAATTTGTTTAAGACACTGTTCGTTAAAAAAATTCTCGGATACTTGTGAGGAAAACAAATCACATACTCATTTTAGAAGATATAATTATCATAAGGTGTTTGAATATTCACTTTCTTGGTATGAATATCATACATCTTCACTCGCATACTTGATCTTCTTCTCATCAGCAAGAATGTCAACATTGAAAACTAAAGTGTTGTTGTCCTCATTCTTCTTCATCACCGACTCCATTGTGAGAGGATACTTTAGGATATGATAATGACCAACTTGTTCCTTGGAGTTGTACTAATGCGAGGGTAATTATGGTTCCTTTCCTATATAAGCACATATTATGAACAATAACCATGCCTACTTTTAAGCGATGTTTAATGAGACTTATCTTAGTTATGGGAAGGCACGGAAAATGTCATTTAGCCCAAAAATTTCATTCCGCACATAAAATATTCAATAAAATCAGTCCCCGACACTTGAAAGTCAAGTACTAAAATAGCAAAAATTCAATAAGGAGAGAAATCCAATTCCCGACTCTAAAGAGAGGAATTAAAAAAAAAATCACATAAATATCAAGACCTAGGGATAAAAATTGAAAGAAAATTACATACCCGAAAGAAAATATAACTTTTGCTCAATTTTGCCCAATCCGAAACTACAAAATTTTCCTTAATTAATAGTTACTAAGACTTCAATCTAAACCAATAGTTAACTGATAGATTAAGGATGTGTTTGGAATCCGAGAGAGAGAGAGGGCGAGAGAGAGACGAGAGATAGAGAAAGAGAAAGAACGAGAGAGAGAGAGAGAAGGAGGACGTGTTTTACGGGAGACAGAGAGAAAATTGAGATTGAATAGGGGGTTAAGTGTTTTTTTTGGGGGTTACTAAAAATTTCACATGCAACGAGTTTATAACCGTTGCATAAAAGACTTTTATACAACAATTTTAATAAACCACTACATATTTAAATCATATGCAATGTTTTATGCAATGATTTATTTAGTTTAGTATGGAAAAATAAAATTTCAATGCAACGAGCTTTGAACTATTACAAAACCGTTGCCATAGAATTACATTAGCAATGGATTTTAAATCGCTACTAAAAAACTATTGCATAATGTCTAAAATGCGAGTAGTGTATATTTTTCCGGATGTGTTAATTCAAAAAAAAAATCCACATTTAGTTGTTAGCCGGAGAAATAGTTTCATAGAAAAGTGCAATTTGTGTGTCATTGTTCCATCCACTATAAAAGTTGAGTTTGTGGCATGTTTTGAAGCCACCATTCATGGATTATGATTGCGTAACTTTATTTTAAGATTTGAGGTTATCGACGGTATTGTTACGTTTTTGAAAATTTATTGTTATAACTATGCAACGAGTTTTCTTCTCTAAAAATTAACTATTATTCTAAAGATGCTAAACATATAAAAGTCAAATACTTTATTGATAAAGAAGTGTAGAAACAAATAGTGTCAACTGAGCACATTAGCATCAATCTTATCATTACAAATCATTTGACAAAAAGATTGGTGCCCAAAAACATTTAATAAACATGTTATAAGGATGAACATTATTAGACGTCATTACCGATATTGTATTATAGTTTTATTTAGTTTATACCTTTGGTACTCGGAGTTGACATGTATATTTCTAATATTTTATGTTTTCTATTTGGTATACATAATTATTTTAGAATAATATTGACATGAATAGTCTTATAATAAAAATATTAAAGTTAAATCATTATTATCCCCATTAAAGATCATATAAAGTTAAAATTTAATGTTGTGGTATATTAAGAGAATGTGTCAATGAAATGACATACAATCGGTACGATTCACATTAATTTTTCAATTTAAATAAAGATATAACGTTAGCGAGTGATCATTAGTTTTACATATTATATTCTTCTTATTAAAACATAATAGTAATTCATGAGGGCTAAGTGAAAGAATATAAAATTAATTATGATCCAAATAGTACATGATAAATGTATTTAGAATATAAAATAAATTGTAACTCATATATATGATACATAATATTTAAAAATAAAGATACTTTAAATATTATGTGTGATATAAGTCATATATATATATATATATATATATATATATATATATATATACTTATGAGTCATGATTAATCTTATAAAAGAGCACTAGATTTATTGGCCACATCTATCATCCATGTAGAAAAGAAATGAGAAACTTACTAGGCTGATTTGGATCATGCTCATATTTAGCAAAGTCAAGGAACCAAATTAGATTGCAGTCGCACTAACCGAATCGTGTAGCTATCAATCTTGGTGTCAAATCCTCTATTGTGGCTTATAATTGTGCTAGAATGAAGACTAGCTTTCTTTATTTTTTTTTCTTTTGGCTTTTAATGAGTAGGAAAATTAATATGCAAAAGATATATTTTTATGGGCTTTTTTATGTGTGCGGCGTAAAATATTGAAAACTCTTATATGTGTTATTGATGTGAGTCGGTTTACTTACATATATACGGAGACGATGAGATAAAGTCTACAATTGTACAAGATGTACTACAAAGTGTTTAATATAAAGTGAGAGATTGAGCGAGTTGATCAACCCATGACAATCCTACTCGCAGAATTATCCGACAATCCTATACCCGCTTGTACTCGAATGTCCTCTATGCTTGTACTTATACTGGTGCTTGGAAGTCTTGCTCACTAACGAGTCTTCTATCCATTCCTTGCTTACACTTCTACTAGTGCTAAAATTCTTGTGACTAACATGTCTATTGTCCCGAGATCCCTTTGTAAGGCTTTGGACATCTCTAAGGTGTAGTTTGTCTTTAAGAAAGCTAAAGTGAGATATGGACAAGGGCTTGGTAAAAATGTCGGTAACTTGGTTTATAGTCGGAAGGAAGCGAACTGTTAGAGCACCACTAGCAACTTGTTCCCGAACAAAATGGTAGTCTAGTTCAATATGTTTTGTCCTAGCATGAAACATTGGATTGGAGGTGAGGTATATGGCACCAATTTTATCACACCAAAGAGTAGAATGAGAAACAATAAACCCAATTTCATCAAGGAGAGAATGGAGCTAGATGACCTCTACTATGGCATTGGCAATGGCCGTGTATGCACTTTTTATGGAAGAACAAGCAATGGTGGGTTGTTTCTTGGCCATCTAGGATACTAGAGATGAGCCTAGGAAAATGCCATAGCTACTGGTAGATCTTTGATCGTCGAAGTCACCTCCCCAATCATTGTGAGCAAAGCATTGTAAATCCAAGCATGAAGATGAAGAGAAAAATAAGCCTTTGGACTAAGTACCTTTCAAGTAGTGTGGTAGCTTCTTTAGAACTTTCCAATGTTCATCAATCAAATGGTGCATGAGTTAGCAAAGTTTATTAACTAAATATACAATACCGAGACGTGTGATAGTAGCATACCGAAGAGCTTCAACCAGTTGTTGATAGTGATTAGAATGTTCAAGAGGACCGCTACCGGTTTTGGATAAAATAGGAGAGGTAGTCATTAGAGTGGAACATGGCTTGCAATCCTCCATACCATTATGAATTAGGAGATCTCCGATGTAGTTTTATTGGGACAAAGTAACGCCCATAGCGGAAGAAGATACCTCTATACCAAGGAAATAATGAAGAGCTCCTAGTTCGTGTATGGGAAATTCTCCTTTGAGCTGCACAATGATGGTCATAATTAGCATGATAGATGCTCTTGTTATGATTAAGTCATCCACATAAACTAGTAAGAAGATCACATCCGTAGCAACACAAAACATAAAGATAGAGGAGTCCGCCTTTGATAGGTGAGAAACCGACTAATGTGTATAAACCAAGTTATAGGGCCTATTTCAAGTCGTAGAGGGAACAATTAAGCTCGCACACAAAATCTAAACATGAAGGATTAGTAAAGCCTTATGGTTATTCCATGAAAATCGTTCAACAAGGTGGCCATATAAGAAGGCATCGAAAACATCCAATTATCACATGAACCAATTAAACATGGAAGCTAATGTCGATATAACCCAAATGATGGTGGATTTAACTATAAGACCGAGCCTGTCCTCGTAGTACATTCTTGATGTTTGGGTGTATCCCTTTCCCACTAGTCGTGCTTTGTAGCGATTAACATTGCCATCCGAAGTGCATTTGATCCTATGGACCCACTTATTCTCAATAATGTTAGCATTTACGGGGCGTGGAACAAGAGTCTAATTGGTATTGTCTAGGAGTGAATCTATTTCGGTTGTCATTGCTTGTTGCCAAACACAAAAAGGTTTAGCTTGGTCGTAAGTCCGTGGTTCATAGGCAAGGTAAATGAGGATGAGTTTTTCTTTAAGCACAACATGAGCTTAGCATTTTTGCATGGTAGCAAAACAAAGGGCCATAGAGTGAGCTCAAGGAAGAGAAGGTTCTAAGGTGTTGGATGGGAGAGGAAGGTAGGAAGAAAGATCAACCCCGAGGTGCGGACCGACGAGGAATTGGCCAATGATGGGGTAGTTTTCATAGTGTCTTGGATAACATGGGGTAGATTAGACGGATGGGATATAAGGGATAGTGTCCCGGAAGCTGTGGTAGGTGTAGAGAAGAGAAAACAAGGTGTATCATTGATGAAATAGGAGTCATAGGACATATGGAATTAGAAGTAGTCGAGGATAAGGATAAAGGAGTGGAGATAGACATCTTTGTTACGTGGGAGGAGGAGATGGAATTGAAAATGTCATCCACAAAGTTGGCGAAGGTTTTGGCAAAGTAGAACTCTTATTTTAGTCAACTTGGTTTGGTACGGGAATGAAGGCTCATCAAATTTGACATGTTTAGCTATATAAACTCTATCAATTTCAAGGTCTAGACATAAGTGACCATGGTGATAGGGTGATTGTCCTAGATAAACACAAACCTTAGTACGAAAGGAAAATTTATTTTGGTTATATAAACATAGAAGATGATAGATAGCATAACCAAATGTTTTTAGTTTTGTATATTTAGGTGGTCGAATATGTAGTAATTTGTATGATGTTCTATTCTTGAGAAAGGGAGTGGGCAATAAGTTGATTAATTGAACGCTTGTTTAAAAAGCATAAGGCCAAAATTTGAAAGGAATTTTAGTGTGTGCGAAGGTGGTTAGGCTAGTGTCAAAAATATGCCTAATCTTGCTTTCAAAGACACCATTTTGTTCATGAGTATAAGGACATGCAATTTGATGAACAATACCACCTTATTTAAAATAAGAATTTAGTTTTTGATACTATCGACATCAGCCCAAAGCAGGTGGTGAAAGAGCCGAGCTAAGGGAGTCGCCACCTAGCTAATTGGGAGTCTAAATGGATATCCGAATAAGAGGTCGGTTTCATATGGGGAGGACATGACGTCACCATCGTCTCGTCCTACCTAAGGTAGGCTGCATTGTTTGTCTATGAATATAAAAAATTTGATTTTTATTCCATTATGCTTTTATGCCTATTCATGTGAATTTATTTGATAAAATTATGGGACGAGATGGTTCAAGTGTGAAATAGGGTAGTTTGGGCGTCTAGGCCGATCCAAGGCCAATACGCCCTACCCAAATGGGAAAAAGGTAGAAAAATTGAAATATTGGCTAATCATTAGCGAATGTGATCTATTATCAAAAAATAGGTGAGTTTCTAAAGGTAAATAGCCATTTACTAGCATGAGCTATAAGTCACCGACAACTTCACTCACCCAAGTGGGAAGTCGTCGTCGACTTCGAGTCATGGATATAAGAAGTTACCGACAACTTCTACACAAAGGTGAAAATTCACCGACAGACCTCATGTCGCTTAAGCAAAGAGAAAAAGACTGTTTTGAAAAGTCGGCGACGGCTTGGTCACATAAGTGAGAAATTACCAGTGACTTATTTTCATACATATAAACAAATAAATAAAATATTTAAAAGCCTTCCAATGACTTCGTCAAATTAGTGGAAAGCTACCGGTGACTTATATGTAAACAAATAAACAAAAATATTTTGAAGCCCTCCGAGTGGCTTCGTCACCTAAGTGGGAAGCTACCGGCGACTTATTTTCAAACATAATGCAATCGGGAACAAAAAGGCAAGAAACGAAAAAAAGATACCAACAACAAAACAGGGAGAACAAAAATAAAATAAAATAAAAATAAAATAAAGTGAAAATAAAGATAAAAAACGGATACAAAAGCATACAAAATAATTCAAACACCATCGACGACTTTAAAACCATATTGCCACCATAATCAATCAATCACCTATTGCAAACCAAACGCATATCATGTTTTAAAGTACATTAGTTTGAGAATTTTACCCAAAGATTCTATGATTCGATGTCTAGCTTAGAGTTATTCTTAGTCTCTTCGTTCTCGATGATAATCGAATATTGGATTAACCGAAAAAGAAGAGTGACTATTTGAAGATAACATGCGGTGCGGATCTTACTAGAACGACTAAAATCTCCTCCGAAATATGTTTCATATCAAAACAAATTAAACAAAAGCAAGCAACAAAACCACAACACAAGATCTTTTTTTATTCTTTCTTTTTTTTGAAGTTTTTTTCTTCCTTTTTAAGTAACACAAAAAGTGTTCAATGGGTTGTTTGAGGAGGGTTTTGTGTCTGTTTTGGTGGGTTTTTTAGGGATTTTTTAAAGATGGTTTAGGGTTGTTTTTAGGGATATTTTGGTGGTTCAAAAGGGTCATCCGAAGGGGTTACTCTGTAGGGTTTTTTAGGGGCTATTGGTAACGAGTTTCGAGCTGATTTGGGAGGTTTTGGTGGATTTTTGGGTCTGTTTTGGAGCTGATTTTCGGACTACTTTTGAAGGTGTTTTAGGGGTATCTTAAAGCTTTCTTGGGGGTGTTTTAGTGGCTGTTTGGGTGAGGGAAAGGCTGGCCAAAAGAGGTTGCTCTGTAGTGTTTTCTTTAGGGTCATGTATGAGGGCTATTCGGGTGTGTTTTGGTAGATTTTTCAGGTTTGTTTTGGGCTGATTTTGGGGTTGGAATGAGGGTTATTTGGGATGAGTTTTGAGCCTAGGGTAGTTCTTTTTTTGTGATGTGCTTTGCGCATGAGGAAGAAGGTCGTTATGAGGGGGTCAGTTTGTGGCGTAAGAGAGGGCTACTATGGGGCGTTGCTAGCGAGTGAGAAGGGCCGCTATATGGGGCATTGCTGGTAGGTGAGAGGGAGAGCGAAGGTCAAGAGAGGGCTGGAGGCATTGGTTGAGCGAGGAAGGCGAGGCGAGAGAGTTGGTAGGCGAGAGGAAAAAATTTAAAGTAGTTGGGTTTTTTTTTGTGATCGTCAATAGTCTCTATAAAAAAAATGCATGGCAATCTTATATGTTTAGGGTTTTTTGGCAAAAACCCACTTTGGTCCTTCATTTTCTTCCATGTATTTATTTGGGTTCAATTTATTTTTTTGTGTTTTAATTTAAGGCTCCTTTTGCCAATAATTGGGATTTTTATTTAATTGGTTCCAATTGTATCCCTTTTCATTTTAATTAAAGAGTTTGAAGTTTGATTTTTTTCAATTATGCCCTCAATTTTTCCTTTAATTGTTTTCAACTTTTTATTTTTTCAATTAAACCCCTTTTTTTTAAGCTAACTATCCTATTTTTTTTCTTTCTTTTATATCCTTTGGTATTTTCATAATAATAAATAAATAACTAATAAATAAATAAATAAGAGCAAAAATTAGGTGCTAACGGATACTCTCCTCCCTAGTCCGAATGAAAGGATTTGATAGTTTCATTAAATTTTCGATCGACATAAGATTGGAATTCAAGGAACGTGGAATAAACATCACTTTTTTTAAGAAAATATAACCAAGTGAATTGTGTAAGATCATACACAAATAATAGAAAATAACGATATCCTAAATTAGAAATCACGAAGTGCGTACTCCCAAACATCCGAATGAATGATATCTAAAGGTCTCGCTATTGGTGTGTTCAATAGATGTTAAAGGCAAACGAGCTAACTTTCCCGAGTGATATGCAAAATAGTTAAGAACGAGATATAGATTTATTGGAACAATGCAAATTGTTATGATTTTGGAGATAGTACAAGGTTGAGGATGACCAAAATACGAGTGCCCGATTGCAAAAGGAACACTTTGGCCGATGATAGCCTACTTGTATGGAGACGGAAGATGGTATAATCCATTCTCACTCCCGCCTTGCAACAAGATTGCCTTGCTCACCCGATCCTTCACCAAAAAATGAGAGGGCCAAAATTCAAAGAAACAATTATTATCAATGGTGAACTTTGAACATATAGAAGTGATTTAGTGAGAGTAGGAACATGAGAAACGAGTTGGAAGTTTTAAATTCTTATGTGGGAAAAAGAAGGGAGAGAATTAATACCAACATGAGAAATAGGCAAACCTTGGCCATTACCAACGAGTAATCCGATCCGTACCCTTATAAGTGATGACATTAAAGAGAGCGGAGTAGTCGGGAGTCATATGATGTGTAGAACCCGTATCGGGATACTAGCCCACTAATGGAGAAGAAGGAAGAGGTGAATAAGTAAGAGGCATGCTGGAAAGTGACATAAACGAAGCATGCCAAGAACCATTAACTCGTGGGAGAGCAAAGGAATTTTGACGTAACATATAACGATGCCTACACTTATCAATAGTGTGGTTTACGAAACAATAAATGCAGCGAAGACCACGATTTCGCCTATACTAACTTGGTGGATGAAATTGTAAAGACCGATAAGTTTGGCTAGTGGAGGGAAAAAAGAAAAATGGACGTGGGGAATATGGTGGTGGATGTTTTAATGCGACACTAGCAATGGGATAGGCATACATGCTTTTGGTTAAAATTTCATGCGCAATGAGATGACCATGGAGCTCGGGAAAGGAGACGAGGAGCGAGGCGCAAATTCAAGGCAATAATGATTGGGTGGCATTCACTCCCAATGTTGCGATAGATAATCGCATTAAACTCCGTAGCGAGAGATGGACCAACCAAGAAAGGAAAACTCATTAGTAAGGCTTTTGGCTTTTTAAAGGTATTCGAGTGATGGATAAATTATTTTTCTTGAGTTCTTATAATTCTATGTTGAGTCGTAATTGACGAGTTTTGAAATATAGAATCAAACACACTTTTTCGTGCCTTCCAAACGGAGTAAGAAGAGGATAAACCAATGACACATGGAAAGACTTCCTCGGATAGGGAAGCGAGCGACCAAGACAAGATAGCAGTGGTCTTTTTGAAACCATGATTCAAAGTTGTGGTTAAGAGCCGATGTGGAGGGAGTGGTAACGGATGGAATGGTGGATGGTGCTAGGGAAGTTATGCCATTAATGAAGCTGGTGAGTTTGTGGTAGTTTAGTAGGGGTAAGAACTAGGTTTTCTAGGTAAGAAAATTTTGAGTTGTAAGTTTTATGGCAAAAGTGTGATGGGAGATGGGTGTGGTGAAGGTAATGGTATTAAAGAAAGCAATAAGTTGGCCGACCATAGCGAAGAAGAAGACAATTACCGAAAAAGAAAATGATAGGCTTTGATACCAAGTACAATATTGAAAACACTTGTATGTGTTATTGATGTGAGTCGGTGTACTTATATATATATATATATATATATATATATATATATATAGAGAGAGAGAGAGAGAGAGAGAATGTCTATAGTTGTAAAAGATATACTATAAAGTGTTTGATATAAAGTAGGAGATTGAGCAACCGATCAACCCATGACAATCTTACTGTTGCCGATAATTCGCTTATACTCGAATGTCCTCCATGTTTGTACTTCTACCGGTGCTTGGAAGTCTTGTTCACTAATGGGTCTTCCGTCCATGCCTTGCTTACACTTCCATCGGTGCTTGGAATTCTTGTGACTAATGGGTCTACTCGTCCCGACATGTAGTATTTGTGTCTATAAAGGAGCCTTGATTTCGGATTAATGTTGTTTTATTAATTAATGAGATTTATGACTTCGCTATCATAGTCAATAATATATTCGTCTCTTTTTGATTAACTTAATTTTGAGCTCTAGGATTATTATTATTTTTTTAATCGGATTCTATAAAGATTATTTATATCCTCTATAGTGATCTCTTATAAGATAGGAATGATGAATAATAAGAGGACGAACTCATTTATTAATTAAGCAAAGACTCAAACCCTAACCCCCTTTTCTTTCTCTCCCATAGTAGAATCTATTTTTATATTATTATTAGCTTTTGCCTTAAAAATCATTAACAACAACATTAGTTTTTTTTTTTTTAATTTAGTGTTTGCATTACTAGATCTTGCAAACATTAAATCTGATGAAAAAAAATCTTAATTAAAAATAAAAATAACTTTAAAATAAAATTAATAAAAAAAATTAATTTAAAACAAAATCGATAAAACTCCAATGATCTATAAATAATTTTGAGCTTAGTATTTATATGAATAGTAAATTATAAATTAGTCCCTTTAACTTTCAAAATTAAATTGAATAGTCTCTTCGTTTGATGAACTAATTAATTAATTTATTAACTAGCATTGATCATAATTAATTTAATATTATTTTGTTTCAAAAAAATATCTTTTTTTTCATCAATTTTTAAATATTTACTTATTTTTTCATTTTCTATTCCTAAGGCAAAAAATCAAAATAAATTGAAAAAAAGGATTTAAGTTACTAATAAATATATAAACATAGGAACTAATTAATAAGTTCTTGAAACTAAAGAGACAATTTAATTCGTTTTGAAAAATTAGAGAACTAATTTATGATATACATACTAATTCAAGAAATACAACCAAATCTAAGAAAGCCCATTTTTATTAAACGAAGCAACAAAGAAAGTTTATTTTACTCACGACATGTTGTCCATCATATCTTGAATCAAACGAGCTAACCAAGTGTGCGAGGATCCACCATTCATCAAAGCCTTCTTGCTCTTTTCGCTCATTTTCTTTAACTTGTTTCTTTTCTCGTGATCAAGCTCCATTAAACACCTTATTCCTCTCTCTATTTCTTGACTAGTAAGAATCTTTTCATTAGAATCTAAAAAAAAAGTTCTTTTCTATAATCCATTTTAATTTCAACTCCTAATTCTAACTCAATAATTATTTGGAAAGCATTAAATTGTTCATCTCCATGTAATGGCCATGCGGCCACTGGAACACCAAA
Organism: Dovyalis caffra; assembly: GCA_963924115.1. Classification (NCBI taxonomy): domain Eukaryota; kingdom Viridiplantae; phylum Streptophyta; class Magnoliopsida; order Malpighiales; family Salicaceae; genus Dovyalis; species Dovyalis caffra. The sequence goes on along the minus strand of CAWUPB010001166.1, from coordinate 1,125,532 downwards.
CCATATGCTTTCCAATATAGAGTTCCATCCACAATGCGATACAAACCCTCCCACCGATGGATGCGCCAAGACATCTACTTGTGGAGCCCATCCAATTACTTTTCCAATCTCGATCGTTCGATCCAAAAATCCTTCAGGTAAGACTTCTTGAAAATTCACATAATCAGTTGGAGGTTCCATCTTATCTCGCGGTGGTGGTTGACGTAGAGACCATAAGAATCGATGGCCACTTTGCTCTAGCGCACATGCAATTTCTTTTACCTGGTCCATATCGAAACTTCCCGCGCTCCCAAAACATAGATACACTACCGAGGATTGAGGTTGATCATCGAGCCATTGTATGATGTCTTTGTATTTGTTGCTTCTATCTGACCTTGGATTGTGATCTCCATCTCTATTAAGATTCAAGATGGGACCCACAGGATACACAGGAGGAGTATTACCTTTGAAAAAGGAACTTACTGCATGGGATTCCAACTCTTCAAATGTATTTACAATAATACCCTTAGTTTCCCTGAACCTTCTGGTTTGACCAAGGAAAACAGGCATCCACTCTTTGTGAAGTAGAAAAGAAGGCAAGAGCTTAGCAGGAAGTGGATTCGTCAACCACGGCATGACCAACTCAGCATCAGAGTCCTTGAACTCAGTAGGGTCAACTTTCTGCTCATCATGAAGAGCCTGAATATAAAACTCAAGTCCTAGAAAAGCTGCACCTGATGTAAAGAAAAGATAAGAGGGAACACCAAATTCTTTGGCCACATCTATCATTGATGTACAAAACATATCAACAACAATCCCAGCAAGTCTAGGCGAGTCATGGCTTAATTCGGAGTGACTCACAAGCTTAGACACTTCTTCTTTTACATGGGGTTTCTGGGATTCAATAAATGAAAGAAGAATGGGCTGGTTTGGATCATGCTCATCTTTAGGCAAGTCAATGAACCGTATACATTTGCAAGCTGCACTTACTGAATCAATGAAGCGATCGACTTTGGAATCAACACCTGCCTTCATGATGAGGAAGGTGATTGAAAGCCTCTCATCACGGTCTACAAGAAGCTTAGCTACGTCTACTGTTGATACCAGATGGCCTATACCTGGAAAAGGAATGAAGACTAACTCAGCTTTAGTCATTTTGAAATTGGGTTCTCTTTTTTCCTCTCAATGACTTTATAAATGCGAGATAGGGTGCAAAAATAGGGATTTTCATTTCCTTTTTATTTGCACTATCTCTGGGTATAGATGAGTCTGGATTTGACATTGCCATTTTGTTAATCATATTCGTGAAGGACAAGAATAAGAGTGAGGTCATGGCTTTGCTGTAAGATTGAACAGCTGTTACATACTGACAAGAAAAGTTGGTTTGTAAGAGTAAAAAGACCCTGTGTCTTGATCGTTATTATGTTCCTGAAAGTTCATGGAGCCTGTACAAGAGTGCTAATCTGGTAATGAAAGCAACATCACTTCTCATTTATAGTTAATTATGGGTTTAGTTTCAACTTATTTTATTTGAGAAAAAAAAATGATGAAAATTATATTCTTATAAATAACAAGTATTCGTTGCAATGACATGCAATAATATTGATAATTTTTTTTTAATTTGTATGAAAAGTTAAAAAATATATTTTTTTTCTTTTTGGAAAAGAAAGAATATAAGTTTTCATGTACAAAGGGATCAATTATACATTTTTAGTTTATTTTAATTAATATATTTTTAAATTCTTGTAATCAAACCAGTTTATTAATCGATCAAAACTATTTTTTCTCCAAATGATTTTAGTATACATCTCATCAGTACATTTAAAAAGAAAAACTTAATTAATATTTTACAAATATATTATTAAATAAATCAAAATTGTATGATTGATTGGATTGTATATGAAAACTCATACTCGCTCCGTTTAAAGAATATATTATTAGCTGCAATATTGCAATATGTAATAATTATTTGCTTAATAGAAAAAAATTATACTAATCAAATTGGTTGATTAATAATTAAAATTAAGTTTTTTTTTTCAAACGATCTTAGTATTCACCTATCATATCAGTTTGGTGCATTAAAAAAATTAATTAATAATTTAAAAATATATTATTAAAATAAACTAAAAATGTATAATTGATTGGTTTGTACAAGAAAACTTATATTGTTGCTTTTCCAAAAAAAAGAAAATATATATCTTCTTAAAATTTTCATAAAAATTAATAAAAAAAATATTATACCATGAAATCACAAACTTAATGCGTTGTAATTATTTGGGTATAGAAAATAAAAGGATGTGTATAAGAAGGAAGAAGAGACTAGAGAGGGAGGCAGAGTTCTAAACAAACTAGATTTAGGTTTAGACATATTGATATTGGACTTATTCCTAGAAGACTAATATTTTAGGATGGATCCATATTTTTAAATGGTCTATTGGACCTACTTTTCTTATAAAATTTTAATTGCACTTACCTTTTTTTATATTTTTTAAGTGATATAATCGGGCCTAGTTTTTGACTTTTTTTTTTTTTACGTTCTTTTATTTTGTATAGTTTAAAAAAGTTAATAATGTTTTATTTTTCTTTTATTGCAATATATATATATATATATATATGAGTTAATTTTTCTTCTACTCCAGTAACCAATAACTAAATTACAATTTTATTATAACATTTTATTAATCATAATTTGAAACTTTGGTTAAATTAAAATTTAACTTTTTTAGTAGTACAATTATTATTGAATTATAATGGTGTATATATATAACTAAAAAAAGTTGTATGTTTATTTAATAAAGCTTCAAATTAACACATATTATGAAAACTGGTTATGAATTGTTAAATAATTTAAAATAATGATAGCCGTTATCATTATATTTAATTATTAAAATCTACATTTGTTATCGCAATCCGTTATCGTTATTGCAAACGTGATCGATATTTAAAACTATATTGCGAATCTGTTCTGATTTTATGCACATGCAACATGGCCAAAGTTTAAAACAGGAAAAAAAAGTTTAATATAAACTATAACTTGTCTCTAAAGAGGTTATTAGATACAGAAATGACACTGAAAAATCACAAATTAAACTTTCATTTATTTATTTTTATTATAATCATCATGCTAGACTGTTGGATCCTAATTTGTTTCGAAAATAATATAGAAATCCAACTAAACTCATCAAATCCAAAAAAAAAGGAAAAAATTGTCTTTCAATTCACTACGCTTAATCAAAAAGTATTTTTTAATGTATTTAAACTTAATCCTTTTATACTAAATAAGTTGCATGCTGAAGATAAAGGAATACGAATCTCAATTGAATGAGGGCTAAATGGGTCAATCTTTTCTTGAATTTTAACTCAATTAAAATTGAATCTCTGAACTTCAAAATTAGTTTTTGTCATCCCTAAATTTTTAATTTTTTTTTTTAAATTTAGTCAATATAACAATTTTCAACTATCATCCTCATGTCTAAACAAATTCAATTTTTGGTGTTTTGAGCTGAAGTTTTGCACATATGTTGAAAAACCGCACTTCATTTTTTTAGAACAAATCTCAAAATTTTTCAAAATCAAAAGGATATTTGTTTATTTTTTAAATATTAAAAATATAGAAAATCAAGAAAAATAAAAAATAAAACAAATAGATATCAATTTTTTTAAAGAGTTCCATATCAATCTTGCTTGAATAATTCCCATCATAGAACTATTTATGTCATGGTTGTTTTTTAATTACATAGTGTCTATGATTCTTCGAAAATATTCCATTTTAATTTCGATTGCTCACTAGATCTATGGTTCTTTGATAGTATTCCATTTTCATTATTTTTTTTATTGAAGTGATTTTTTAACAGTATTTTATTTTAATTTCCATGTTGATTCTATACTAAAAGAAAAAAAAACCATCAAAAAGTGACAGATCAACGTCCTTCACTAAACGAAAGAAAATAACAACGGAATAGCATTTGTTGGAACCAATAATGAAATAAAGATGGATTAGTGACGGTTTATTGCTCAATTGGCGGCAAAATCTTTCCATGAGTTGTAGAGATAGTTTAACTATGAATTGGCTAAAAAAAATAGCGACGAAATTGCTTATCCATCGCTATTTTTAATATTTGGATTTAGCAATTGAATATCAATTGCTAAAACAAGCATCCCTCACAAATTAATGATGGGAACGTGCATCATTAAAGGTGAAAACTTTGGTAGACTTTATGAAAGTCAAACAACCAAATTAGGGATGGATTAGAGACAAACACTTATGTTCATTGCTATGTATAAAAAAATGGTCATCCATTTTGAAAAGGATTAACGATGTACGTAAGTATCCATCATTAATTAGGGACGGCACCGCTAAAGGATCGCACCCGAAACTATTTTGCTATCCCTTTTCTTCTTCCTCCTCCCTCATTTTCTTTTACCTTTCCTTCTCTAGCTCGCAACCATCGGTCTCCCCTCCTTCCAAACCACCACCAAACTCCACTTTTCCTTTCTCAATCAATCCTTCCCCAATCCAAGCTCTTTTCTCCTACAAAAAACCCATGTTTTTTCTTCCCTTATGTTAGTGTAATTCCACTAGATTTGTAAGTTTTTCCCTTTTTATTTTCTTAATGAAAGTCAATAATTTTTTATAATTATTAAGTTAATTTTAAGTTTAATTTCTTGATTTATAATTTCTTATATATTTACTTGTTATTTCATTGATTTATTAGTTAAATTGTTAATGTTGTTTATTTTTAGGTTAATTTATTTATTAATTTGTTAAATTATTAAATTATAATAATTTTTAGGTAAATTTGTTAATTAATTGTAATTTAAATTTAATTAGGATTGATTTTTAATTAATTAAGTTAATTTTATTTATGTTTGGTTAATTAATTAGGTTAATTTTGTTTAATTAATTGAATTAGAATAAATTTGTTAATTAATTGTTAATTTTTCTTAATTATTTTCATTTAATTTTTATTTTAAATTTAATTTGGTTAGAATTAGAATTAATTAAGACAATTTGATTTATATTTAATTAATTAATTAGGTTAATTTTTTTATTGGTTGAATTAAAATTTTATTTATATTTGAAATTGTCAATTAATTGTTATTATAAATTTAATTTGCTTAGAATTAGAATTATTTAAGTTAATTTAATTTATAATTAATTAGTTGATTAGGTTAATTTTGTTTAATTGGTTAAATTATAACTTTATTTAAATTAAAATTTTTTAATTTATTGTTGTTTTAAATTTAATTTGTTAGATTTAGAATTAATTAAGTTAATTTGGTTAATAATTAATAATTTCATTTTGTTAAGTTTTGTAATCGGTTGAATTATAACTTTATTTATATTAAAACTTGTTAATTTATTGTTATTTTAAACTTAATTAGGTTAGCGTTAGAATGAATTAGTTTAATTAGTTTGTTTATAATTATTGTAGTGTATTGAGATACGTTGTAATGTATCGAACACGAGGGGACCTCCGGGAATGAAGGAAAAATAAAATTGATTCAATACTCGTGTGATGGAGCTATAAGGACGAGTTTGAGATTTAATTTTAATAGAATATCCAACACAATTACTCATGTCAAAGTGCTTATATTGATTGTTGGTTGATTTAATTATAATATTTTTCCGATAATTTAGAGTATATGTTAATTGGGAAATGTATAATTCACAGGAGAGACTTTGTTAAAATTTTGCTAGATGTTTGGGAAAATTATAATACATTTTCAGTTGAATTTTTATTCATCTTTAAAATATTTCAAGTGTTAATCTTGAGTTATGCCACATAGATTAGGCAAATCTTGTCGTGGTGTCGGTGACCATAGCTCGATGTTGACCATACGACCGATAGTGGTAGTGTATGTGAATGTGGCGCTACTAGTATATCTAAGGCCGTGGACTTGATAATGGTGCCGACACATTTGCATCCCTTCTAATGGTGCCCTCGCTAGTTATGCCCCCACCAATAGTGCCTCCTTCTTTGGATATCCCCACTACGGTTTCCTTAGCTCTCCCCACACTAGTTATGCCTTAGCCATTCCTTTTAACACCCAAAGAACCATAAGATGATACAAGAGATGATAATAATGAGGAATAATTTTTTTTTTAATATTTTTGTACATCTTAACATACTTATATATTTATTTTATTTTACTTTATATAATTTTGTTTTAATAAATAATATATTATATTTTAATAAGGTGTTCTTTTTTTGTTATTGTTATTTGTTATTACACTTAACAATATACAACTATTGATTATTTTTTTCAAATAATTTTTTTATTTAGTGATGGAGACATATACTCGTCACTAAATAGTGATGAAATTACGAGATCTTAGTGACCACTTTTTCATTGCTATTTATCGATAGATATTAGTGAAAATAGTTATGAAATGACGATGGAAATAAGACCTTTCAAATGACTCGTTTTAGATCAATTTAGTAATGAAAATTTGACAAATTAGCAATGAAAAAAAAATTCAATCACAAAGAAAATAACAACCACCATTTTAGAGACAAATCCTTATTGTCGCTAATCCGTCGCTAATATCATATAGCGACGGAAAAATTCATCGCTAAATGCAAAAATTTTGGTAGTGTATAGTTCTTTAAAAGTATTACACTTTAATTTCCACTACTATTTCTAGATTCTTTGATAGTGGTATTTCCACTGCTCATTCTAGTTCAATCACTATCTCAAAGTCATTAAATTGTCACTCTTAAGTTTATCGGCCATGCAACAATTGAAACGTAACAACATATACTTTTTCAATAATAAAATTCCATTCATATTATTGTGATACAAACCCTTTTGCAGTTGAATGTTGGTAATTAAAGAGGTTTGTTCATTTTTTTTTTAATTTTCTATGTTCAAACATTGAAATTAATATCTAGAAAATTTTATTAAGTTCCTAATTTTTTTTTCTAAATACAACAAATTAATATAGAGAGTGTGTTTTTAAAATTATCTGAAAAGAGGTTTAGCCTTAATTGATAGTTAAATCAATCCAATAATATGGTTATCTACAAACTAAAAAGGAAAAAAAAAAAAAAAAACAAAGAAAAACTTGGATGGGTTAAAATGTCTACTCATGGTGCTTATTTAACTACCTTTCCAATCTCAACCGTCCTATTCAAAATACCTTTTCATGTAAAATTTCTTGAAAACTTATTATTGATACCTCATCTCGTAAAGTCTTGTTTTTACAAAAAAATGTTGATCATCTTGAATTAAAATCACTCAAATATTGAAATAATAACATCTTCCATTAAACGGTGTGTTGGCATAATTAAATCCAATATAAATTCAAACAACTTAATCAATGTAACAATGATTCTCAAAATAATTTTTATTTATGTTTCAAGAGGCAAATAGTATTGTTAATGGTCTAGAAAAACTAGAATAGCTATCAAATCTGCTTTAGTCTAGCAAAAGTTGGAGTAGTTATCAATTCCGCTTTAGTCTAATGAGTTAATTTAGAAACCCGGTGATTCGGCTAGTTAAATTTGGATAAGATAGGAAACTGATCCAATCAAACCTAGTTGATCCAGTTAAAACTCGATTGACCTGATCAAAATCCAATTGATTAGATCAATCTAGTCAAATTCAATCAAGATCGCTCTACTAAAAAATTAAAATATCACATACTCATTTATAGAAAATGTAATTATCTTGAAGTGATTGAATATTTAGATTCATATATTTGCTACATGAGTTGATTCAAGAAAATCCACATTTAACTACTTGTTCTCGTTAGTTAGAGGAACAATTTCATAAAAAAAAGTGTGCTCAGTCAATCATTGTTGCATCTATTATGAAAACTAAGTTTGTAGCATGCTTTAAGGCCACCATTCATGGATTATGATCGTAGAACTTTATTTTTGGATTTAAGATTGTTGACAATATGAATAATTCGTTGAAAATTTATTATGATAATTTTGTAGCAATTTTTTTTCTCTACAAACTAACAAGTATTTTAATGGTGCTAAACATATTAAAATCAAATACTAACAAGTATGGATGTTAAACATATGAAAGGCAAATACTTTGTCGTTAAATACAAAGTTCAAAAACAAAGAATGTCGATTGAACACATTAACACTAATGTTATAATTACAAATCATTTGATAAAAGGATTGACACCCAAAACATTTGGAAGGATGGATATTATTGGATGTCATTACCGATATTGTATTATATTTTTATTAAGTTTATACTTTTGAAACTTTTAAGCTCACATATCTATTTTTAATGTTTTATGTTTTCTATTTGGTACGCATAATTGCTTTAAAGTAATATTGACAAAAATAATCTTATGATAAAGATATTAAAGTTTGATCATTATTATTTTCATTAAAGATTATATTAAGTTGAAACTTAGTGTTATAGTATATAAAGATTGTGTCAAAAAAAATGACATACAATCGTATGACTCGCGTTAATTTTTTAATTTAAATAATGATATAATGAAATAGTCAATAATAATCAGTTTTAAGTATTATGTTTTTCTTATTAAATTATAAGGACAATATCATGAAGGTTAAGTGGAAGAATGTAAAATTAACTGTGACCTACATGATACATGTATTTAGAATATAAAATTAAATTTGACTCATATGATACACAATATTTTAAAATAAAATATACTTTAAATATTATGTATTATATGAGTTACAATTAATTTTATATTTTAAGTGTATGTATTGTCTGAGGCATAATTTATCTTATAAGAGGGAACACCAAAGTCGTTGGCCACATCTATTATTGATGTACAAAGCATATCAATAACAAACCCAGCAAGTCTAGGAGAGTCATGACTTAACTTGAATGGAGCGACTCATAAGCTTAGACACTTCTTCTTTGACGATCTGCCATTTCGAAAAGATGATCGAGTTTTTTCTTATGATAAAATAAAAAAGATAACATGTAACCGTGGCTAGTTTTTTTTCTACTTTTTTTTATTTTTTATTTTTTAGCTTTTTAAAATAAAATTCCTATGGTAAATTAGTTTTTCATGACATGCCATGTATATTTTTTAATAACAGATGTTAATTTGTGTCGAAAAATTGATTGAAAAATAATCGGAGGAATCACATTAAAAAAATAAATAATAAATAATAAAAAAATACAAATGTCATATTAAGAAAATTAGAAGAATAATCCATTTATTAATTAAGCAAAACCTTAAACCCTAACCTCTTTTTTATCTCTCGTACTAGAGTTTATTTTTTATATTGTTGTTAGCTCCTATCAGTAAAAATCATCAGGAGCAGCATTAGTATTTTTTTTCCATAATGATCACAAATTAAGTGTTTGCATTGCTAGATCTTAAAAACAGTAGATATGATGTAAGAAATTCTTAATTGAAAAATTAAAATAGCTTAAAAATAAAATTGACAAAAAGAAAAAAAAGTTTAAAAACAAAATATTTATAACTTCATTAATTTGTAACGAAATTTGAGCCAGGCCCCTCTAAAAAGAGTAAATTATAAATCAGTCCCTCTAGTTTTGAAAATTAAATTAAAATGTCCCTTTGTTTGAAAAACTAATTAATTAGTCCATTGATTAGTGTTAACTATGATTCATTTAATATTATTTTATTTCAAAAAATATCTTCTTTTCTCATCAATCCTTCATATTTTTTTACTTATTTTTTTTCTTTTATGTTTCTTAGGACAAAAATAAATTGACAAAAAAAAACCATAAAAAATTATTAAGTTACTTATAAATTCACAAATATAAGAATTAATTAATTACCCCGCAAGAAAATCGAAGAATAGAGACGGATTGTGGTCCGTCGCCAAATAGTGGGTATATAGTGACCGAATAGTGTCTATTTAATTTAGCAACGAAATAAAGATGGTTTGAAAATGAATTATCGATGACAAATAATATTATGCTCGCTATTTTTTACACCAAAATCTATCCATATTTTTTAGAAATGGGTTAGCAATGGAATAGCTACAAAAATTGGTGATGGGTTGTTATTCCGTTGCTATTTTTAATGTTTTGATTTAGCAATGGAATATCCATTGCAAAAGTATTAAATTCGTTGCTAAATGCGAAGAAAGGCGATATTTTAAAATTAAAGAATCGCCCATTTGATGATAGAATGATGACAAAAATTAAGTTTTCGTTGCTAAATAGCAACGGGAATGCTTCCTTCGCTAGTTATAAAAAAAGGGGCAACCTTCTAGAATTAATTGGTTGCTTATTTTACGTAGGACGGATACTTACATTCATCGCTAAATAGCTCTCTAATTTAACATCCTTTCCCTTCTTTTTCCCCCATTTTTTTGTTCTTCCAGACTTCTCCTCTCCAACCATCGGCTCCTCTCGTCCTAAAAAAGCCGGATAATTACACTCATCCACTCTTCATTAATCCACACCCACTTCAAACTCTTTTCTCTAAAAAAAAAAAAAAAAAAAAAAAAAAAAAAAAACCTTATTTTTTCTTCCTCTCCTTCTTTTCAAGTCCAAATTAGGTAAGTCCTCTTTCTCTTTTATTCCTTAAAAGTTAGTTATTTCATAATTGTTAGGTTAATTTTAAATTTAATTGGTTGTTTTATAATTTTGTATAGTTTAATTGTTAATTTTTTGATTAATTTTTTAAATTCATATTTTTGTTAATTATTAGGTTAATTTGTTAATAAATTATTAGTTTGATTTAGGTTTAACTATTAATTGGGTTTATTTGATTAATTGGTTGATTTGATTTAGATTAAATTAATTAATTAGATTAAATTTGATTAATTATTAATTTGTTGATTAATTATTTAAATTATTATTTTTAGTCATTGTTAGGTTAATTTGTTAATTAATTGTTAGTTTGATTTATTTTTAATTAATTAATTATGTTAAATTTGATTAATTTTTAATTTGTTGATTACTTTGTTAAATTTTTATTTTTTAATTGTTAGGTTGATATGTTAATTAATTGTGAGTTTGATTTAGGTTTAATTAATTAATTAGGTTAATTTTGATTAATTGGTTTATTTGATTTAGGTTTAATTAATTAATTAGGATAAATTTGATTAATTTATTGATTTGATTTAGGTTTAATTAATTAATTAGGTTCAATTTGATTAATTTATTGATTTGATTTAGGTTTAATTAATTAATTAGGTTCAATTTGATTAATTGGTTGATTTAATTTCAGTTTAAATAATTCATTAGGTTAATTTTGATTAATTGGTTGATTTGATTTATGTGTAATTAATTAATTAGTTTCATTTTGATTAATTGTTAATTTGTTGTTTTGTTAATTTTTTTAATTTTTAGGTAATGCATTATTAAATTGGATTATTAATAATTTTTTAAAAAAATAAAAAATATGAATAAAATATGCTAATGTAGCATAATAATTAAGATTTTTTTAATATGTATAAAAGTTAAAAAGAATAATTTATTTTTAAACAAAAGGAAATAATTGAAATAACGTGCGTAATTGATCAACCAATGCTAGAGAATCCACGGGCAAGCATTAGCTTTTTCCACTTGCAATTATATTTTTACTTCTGGGGATTAATTGAAACACGAGGAAACCCTAATTCTTGTTTGATTCTTGAATCCATGGTTCGATTAGGTCTTTCTCAATTGGTTGGAGCAGGTATTTGGGCTTGTGGTCAAAGCTTTGCCGTACGAGCTATAACTTTCTTAGTTTAACCACCACCTTTCACTCTCCTGCGGTTAAAATAAGAAAGTTATAGCTAGCACGGCAAAGCTTTGACCACAACCCCATAATATTATACCTGCTCCAGCCAATTGAGAAAGACCTAATCGAACCATGGATTCTAGAATCAAACAAGAAATAGGGTTTCCTTGTGTTTCAATTAACCGCCAACGTTCAAAATAGAATTGCAAGTGGAAAAAGCTCATATGCTTGCCCGAGGATTTCTCCAAAGTGGATTCTCTAGCATTGGTTGATCGATATGTAACATAATAATTAACAACCATTCATTGCAATAACGTGCTGCAGGGTATGAAAATATTTGTTGACCCTTGTCATGTGCCTGAATCTTCAACGTTTGCTTAGTATCCAAGGTTGCTGTACAGCGCTAATGTCAATATTTTATTTGTCTTGTAGAGGTTGAAAAACAGATAAAGAAAGCAACGTCACATGCCGTTTAATAGAATAATTACTCTATCATTATATTAATTTTTAACCTTTTCTTAATTGAGTATATAAATTTTAATTTTTTTCAATTGAGTACTTTAATTTTTTCAAAATTGACAATCAAATACTTCTATCAAATTTTTCATTAACTCGGTGATATGTCTAATACCTTCAAAATTATAAATAATAATTTTATCATTTTTCTCAATCGAATATATGAATTTTAATTTTTTTATTTGAGTACATCAGTCTTTTCAAAACTATTAATTAAGTATTTTCATCACTTTCTTCGTTAATTGATGACGTATTTGAATATAAAATTATAATTTTATCATTTTTGTTAATTAAAAAAATTATTTTTTATCCCTAAAATTTCAAACTAAACTCAATTAGGTTGTCGTTAAAAAAAAATTAAAAGTGAAAATTATAGGAAAAACACAAATAAATCTTCTCGATGAAAAATCTCATACTTGTGTTTCCTTTAACTTTCACTCCTAAAACCTAACTAATTCTTTTTTAACAACAAGCCTTGCTAAGTTTAGTTCGAAAATTTATAACTAAAAATATATATTTTTAATTATTTATCAAATTTTAAAATGATAAAATGATTTTAGGAGAAATTTTTTTACAAAAAAAAGATGAAAAAAAATGTAATTTGGTATTTGGACACGTTATCAATTAATAGAGAAATTGACGAAAATACTTAATTGACGAGTTTTGAAAAAATTAATGTACTTAATCTGAAAAAATTAAAATTTATATACTCTATTGAGAAAAAAAGATAAAATTATAATTTGATAGTTTGAGGATAACGTATACGTCAAAACTTAACGGAAAAATTAACGAAAGTACTTGATTGATAGTTTTGAAAAAATTGATGTACTTAAATGAAAAAAAAATTAAAGTTTATATATTTAAGTGAGAAAATATTAAAAGTTAATGTACTTATACTGTAATTATCCAGCTCTTTAGTAGTTAATTATTCCTTTTCTTTTATTTTTTTTGAAATGGTGAAAATTAAAGTCTTTGACTAATGTTTCAAGCAACCAACTATATTTTTCGGGATAAGTAAATTAATTGAGTAGGCGAAGTTTTAGAGAGTAACAATAATACTTTATTGCTCCTTTCCACTGAATTGTAATTGTTTTGTTCACTGGTTACAAATATAATAACCTCATGAATTGTATTATTTTTGGATTTTAATATTATTGAGTTTTTAGACTTCTTTTTAAGTATTTTTAGGGTTTTCATAGATAAAATAAAATACTAATAATATACTATATAGATTTAGGTAAAAGATTATTAGATTACACTATAATTCAGGTTTAAAGATTTGAAAACTATGAATCTAGCTAAGGGACCAACTTTCAGCTATCTAACTCAATATAGTTTAAATAACCCACTATATGATTTAAGTTTATTTTATTTTTATTTTTATTTTTATTTTATTTTTTTTATAGAACTCAATTTTAACTATCCAACTTAATATTGTATGACAGACTTCAAAGAGACTCAACGGTTCAGCAAAGATTATAAAACTTAAGTCACTTGACAATTTTTAAAAAATGGACTCCAAATAAGAAGTAGAGTTAGAGAATACATCATATATTAAATAGTTAAACCAAAACTCGATTAATATAGAATGTTGAAAATGAGTCATTCACCATAAGACTTAAGCTTTTTAGATAAAATCTAATTTCAACTATGTAATTCAATATAAATAAATAAATAAATAAATAAAAGAAGAAGCAAAACTTGGATAGGCTAAAATGTCTTGGTGCTCATTTAACTACCTTTCCAGTCTCAATTGTCCTATTCAAAAAACCTTTTCATGTAAATTTTCTTGAAAACTTATTATTGATATCCTATCTAGTAAAGTTGTTTTTTTTTTTAAAAAAAAAAAAAAAGTATGGTACCCTTACTCATTTTATTAATCAAAATAAAATAATATATGGGGAAACAATCCAGCTTTACCCTAAAAGGAGGACTAGGAAGCCTAACCTTTAGAGAAAAGACAATAGACCATTACTAATGATAATTTTATAACCATACAATCTTGCCTAAAAGCATGAATGATTTCTAAAGGTAAATCTTGAAAATTATAAAAGACCTTACAATCTACATGACTATAAGCTACATTAGTTAGTCTATCCGCAACTATGTTTTGTTTTCAAAGTACATGAACAATTAAATTACCTTCTAGAAGATCCTAACGCTGGCAGAGTTATTGAACATATTTCCATGGCCATTGAGTTTTATTTAACAGAACATTTACAGCTAGCAGAGAATTAAATTCTATTCCAACATGTCAAATCGATAATTCATGACTTAAAGTGAGGCCTTCTCGTAAAGAAAATATCTCCTCTTGCGTATTCGAACTTAGTCCATAAAAATCAGAGAAACAAACAACTACTGCTCCAGTCCATGGTCTGATAATACCACACCCAGTACATCTTCCATTCCTGACAGACCCATCAGTGTTCAACTTAAAAGAATCCATCAGTGGAGGAATCCATTTAAACCACACCCCTTTCACTATTAGACCTAAAAGATCGATAGTCTAAGAATTTTGATCTTCTCTAAACCTTGAGAGTTAGATTCTCGTTTAGAATGATGAATCATACGCATATCAGACAATAAAATTCTAGTACCTAAAATGATCAACTCAACATTCATAGAAATATCATCATATCTAGCTCGAAACATATGTTTCCATTCTAACATTAAACAAAGAAGCATGTAGCTACTTGACATGTACCCATTTGTGTTCGAGTTGAACACATCCATGTTTTTAGAATATCATTTATTGTGCTACACATGTATTTAAGGTCGAATATACTCCCGAAGTGATGCCAAACTTGCCAAGCCACATTCGAATTGAAGAATAAATGTTCATAAGATTCCCTCTAATAATTCTGCCAATAATGACATATAGACACTAAAGTAACACGGTAACAAATATATATTGTTAGCACTTGATCTCGACCCTCTATTTTTACAAAATTTTCTAAAAAAAATTCAGAAATGCTAAAAATACGCATTTTATTCGATTTCTCTAATTTTAAACTTTAGCCTTTTTTTAAGTTTGTTATGAGTTTTATTAGCGATGAAAAAAAAGATGAAGTATATATAAAAAAATGGAAAAAAGAAATTAAAAAAAGAGAGAAAAAATAAATAAAGAAAAAAGGGAAAAAAATAAAAGGAGAGAAAAAGAAATAAGGAGAATAAAAATAGGATTAATTAAGGGGTTTAATTAAAAAATATTTGAAACTACCATGGGTCAATCTGAGAATAATAGAAATATAAGGAAGGAATTAGAAATAATTAAAGGCCCAATTAATGGAATGGAGGGGCCAAAATACAGCAAAGTGACAGATTTGACTGATAAAAATTAGAATATGCAAGGGTCAACTTAAATCAGGTGCTAGAAAAACGGGACTAACTTATACACTTGAAAATAAAACTTTCAACCGTACAGGTATGCAACAGCTCTTTCAATAAATTTTATAATAATTTAAGAATAACTATGGATAATTACGATACTTATTTTATGAATTCATTTTTATAAAAGAAAGAGACAAAAAAGATAGAATAAAAAAATTTAAACGGACGCGTAAAAATCTTTTTATCATTTTTAATGAATATGAATGTAATTTATTTTTTTAATCTATCTCTATTATTAAAGTTAACTGTAACTTTTATCCATACTATTAGTTACTGTTTATCTTCTTCCTCCACGCACGTTTGCTCTGTTTTTGGTTAGAAAAGAAAGCTTTTTAGGTCCTAAAACGGCGAAAAAAAAAAACCCTGCCCTCTTGACATCTCGCCGCCCCCTCTCTCCCATCACCACAAATAGTCACCCATTTAGCCCTTCTTCGACACGTTTTCGGGCTGCCAAAGTGGCCGCCATGAGAAGACAACTCATGGCAGTAACCACCTTTGTCCGCCAAGAAGTGACAAGAGAAGAGCTTCTGTCACTTCAAAACGAAGGGTGAGGATCTACCAATGACAAATAAAGGGTTGGGATGAAAAAAAGAAGGAAAATATAAAAGCAAGCAAGGGAGAATAAGGAGAGAAGGAAGAGACTCTGAAAGAAAAAAAAAGAAAGAAAAAAAAAACCAGAGGTGCTTGCATTGTGAGGGAGACTTTTGGAGAGAAAAAGAGAGGTAGAAAGCTGAAGAGAAAGAGAAACAAAGACATTTGGTAAAATTGTGAAGCCTGGAGAGTGGTTTGGAAGGAAAGAGAGTAGAAGGAAACAAGAAAAAAAAAAGGAAAAAAAACATCCATTTTGAAGTGAGCCACTCAGCGAAGAAGGTACCTTCAGCCCTTCAACTTTGCAAGTTCATTGTAGGTTCAAGAGGTATCCTTTTCAACTCATTATTCTTTTGTTTTACTGTTATATATCCATGTTCGATGTGTAAAATTTTGTGTCATTTAAGTTTCGTTTTAAGCTTCAGAGTTACACCAAAAGTAGGGGGATGGGTAATGAAAAACTTTTTCTGTTTGAAGTTGCGTTTTTCCAAGTTTATTTTATCTCACTCCCAGTAACCTTTGAGGGTTATTCTTTGTCTGAGGTGTAGATTATCTGGAGAATTAGAAAATGGGTCCACAGCATGGGATTCCAACTCTTCAAATGTATTTACAATAATACCCTTATTGTCCCTAAACCTTCTGGTGTCTCTAAGGAAAACAGGCCACTCTTTGTCAAGTAGATAAAAAAGCAAGACCTTAGCAGGAAGTGGGTTTGTCAGACACGGCATGACCAACTCAGCAGCCGAGTCCTTTAACTCAGTGGAGTCAACTTTCTGCTCATTATAAAGTTAGGTAATTGAGATTGATTTCATCTAAAAGATTTAAGCTTTATAATTGGTGACTATTTCTCAACTTAATATATTATTTATTATTGATTTAACTATTCAATGTGAGATATGTTCTAACACTCCTTCTCACTTGCAGTTCATCTTTTATGATCCGTCAAGTGATTTAAGCTCTATGATATTTGCTTGGATCGTTGGATCTTTTTGAGATTCTGATATCATATAGAGTTAGATAATTGAGATTGTATTTCATCCAAAAAAACTTAACTCTCATAATGGATAACCCCTTTTCAATTTTATATACTATTTTTTATTGATTTAACTATTTAATATCGTACATGTTCTAACACTCGTCACGAAGAAGAGCCTGAATATAAAACTCAAGACCAAGAAAAGCTGCACCTGATGTAAAGAAAACATAAGAGGGAACAC
This sequence comes from Dovyalis caffra, assembly GCA_963924115.1. Classification (NCBI taxonomy): domain Eukaryota; kingdom Viridiplantae; phylum Streptophyta; class Magnoliopsida; order Malpighiales; family Salicaceae; genus Dovyalis; species Dovyalis caffra. The sequence goes on along the minus strand of CAWUPB010001166.1, from coordinate 1,108,186 downwards.
CAGATTCATTGGCCACATCTATCATTGATGTACAAAACATATCAAGAACAATCCCAGCAAGTCTAGGCGAGTCCTGACTTAACTCGGAGTGACTCACAAGCTTAGAGACTTCTTCTTTGACATGGGGTCTCTGGGCTTCAATCAATGAAAAAAGAAACTTGCTGGGTTGGTTTGGATCAGGCACATGTTTAGGCAAGTCAATGAACTGTATACGTTTGCAAGCTGCACTTACTGAATCAACGTAGCAATCAACTTTGGAATCAAAACGTAGACTCATGACGAGGAAGGTGACTGAAAGCCTCTCATCACAGTCTACAAGAAGCTTAGCCACCTCTACCATGGATACCAGGTGGCTTATACCTGGTGAAGGAATGAAGACTAGCTCAGCTTTGGTCATTTTGAAATGGAGTTCTCTTTTTTCTCTTTCAGTAACTTGGTGAATGTGAGGCAAAATGTGAAAATATTTATTTTCATTACCTTTATTTGCATAATTTGTAGCCATACATAGTTCTGGATGTGAGATTGGCATTTTGTTAATCATATTCGTAAAGGATGAGAAGAAGAGTGAGGTCGTGGAAGATTGAACAGCTACACATTGCGACAATTAGACCAAATTTAAAAAAAAAAAAAAAAACAAAAACAAAAACAAAAAAAAAAGGTTTTTTGACTTTTTTTTTTTTTGAATGTCCAAAAAACCTCTACAAGAGTGCTAAGTTTAATTTACTTTTTTGTCTATTTTTTTATTATTATTTATATTTATTTTGATTAAAATTTTAAATGTTGTAGTGTATTAAAATATATTTAGTTAATATTGATTTTCGTTTCATATAATGCATGATTAAATTTGATTATAAATAATTTTTTAAAAAAATGAATAAAATATGCTAATGTAACGTAATAATTAACAATTTTTTTTCAATATGTATACAAAGTTAAAAAGAGTACTTTTAAAAAAAATAAAAAAAATAAATAACAACGATTCAATATTGCAATAACGTGTTGCCGGGTATGAAAATATTTGTTGACCCTTATCATGTGCCTGAATGATGACGCTAGCTTGCTTTAGTTTCCAAGGTGCTGTACAGCGGTAATGTCAATATTTTATTTGTCTCGTAGACGTTGAAAAACAGATAATGAAAGCAACATCACATGCTCTTTTATAGTTAATTATTTCTTTGTTTCAATATATATAAAAAGTTAAAGACAATAATCATTTTAAAACAAATGTAATAAATAACAATGATTCATTGCAATCAGTGTTGCAGGTTGTGAAAATATTTGTTGACCTTTGTCATGTGGCTGAATCATCGACGCTTGCTTAGTATCCAAGGTGCTGTACAGCGCTAAGGTCAATATTTTATTTGTCTCATGGACGTTGAAAAACAGATAATGAAAGCAACATCACATGCTGTTTAATAGGATAATTACACTGTAAATATATTAATTTTTTTAAAATGAGAATATGAATTTTAACTTTTTTATTTGAGAATATTATTTTTTAAAATTATTAATCAAATATTTTTGTCAATTGTTCTTTTAACAGATGAAGTATTTTGTACTCTCATTTAAGCATATCAATTTTTTCAAAATTGTCAATCAATTATTTTCATTGCTTTCTTCATTTATTGATGACGTATTCAAATATGAAATTATAATTTTACTTTTTTTATTGAAAGAAACTTTCTCCTTAAATCATTTTACTATTTTATAATTTGAAAAATAATTAAAAAAATATTTTATTTCTAAAATTTCAAACTAAAAGCAATTAGGTTACTCGTTAAAAAAACTCGAGTTTAAAAGTGAAAAATTGAAGAAAACACAAACGAATCTTCCCAATGAAATATCTCACATTTGTGTTTTCTTCAATTTTCACTCCCAAAACCTAATTAGTTTTTTTTTTTTAATTAGATATTGCTTAGTTCAATATTTTATAACTAAAAATATATATTTTAAATTTTTTGTCAAGTTTTAAAATGATAGAACAATTTTGAGAGAATATTTCTTAGAATAAAAGATGAAAAAAAATAATTTGATATTTAGACATGTAATTAATTAATGGATTATGATTGTAGAACTTTATTTCAAGATTTGATGTTATCGACAATATTGCTAAGTCATTGAAAATTTATTGTGATAACTATGCAGTAGATTTCTTCTCCGAAAATTGACAATTATTCTAATAATGCTAAACATATTGTCATTACCCAATTTTTTTTCCTTTAAAGGAAAAAAAAAGAATAATAAAACAAAAAAGGAAAAAATATAAAATCTCCATAAAATCATTCAAAAATCTGTTCAAATCTTCCACAAATCTTTTTTAATTAGAATCTCCTTATTTTTAGCTAGAAAAATCTCAAAATTAAGATTTGATAATTAAAATTTGATTTTTGAATTGATTTTGGAAGAAATTTTAGGATGTTTTCGGCCTATAAAAAGCTTTCGGATTTCAATTTGCGGGAGAGAGAAAAAAGAGAAGAAAAAAAGAAGAAAAAACACAACAAAAAAAAAAATATTGAAAACCTAAAAAGAAGAAGCCAAACACGCCCTAACCCAATAACCATATCCGTTTACCCAATCGAAACTTTTGAGCCTCAATTGATCGTTTTTCGATCGGATTTTGACCTCGATCAACATACCCAAGTGTAGCCCATCACTAGATCGGTTTATCAACACCGGTTAGAGAGAGAAACAATCACGGAGGAGAGAGAAATCGGAGATCAAACCACCACAACCCGACCCGAAACAATACCCGTTCGTTTCTCTCAACTTCGATCACCAACATAAGAACCACCACCACAACACTAATCGTCGGTCTTCCCCGAGTGTTTTCATATAAAAATCTCGACCCAACGATACCGGAAAATGGTTTAATTGAGCTAAACTCGTTTTCAACCCGTTTGAAAAACCCAAACAAATTGGCCGATCTAGAAGTCGTTGAAGGCTCTAACCATCATAGACATCTTCCTCTCGACCTCCCGAGTCGACCGGTTGGCTTACAATTCGAGAGGAGGTCGGATTCATCGCCGGTGAAGAAGGGAGATCCGACCGGACCTTTGGAGGCTCCAATCTCCCTCCTCCGGCTTCATCTCCGAGATGAGACCACCACTCGTTAGACTCACCGTGACCGGATCTACAAGGCGGGGTGTTCCACACGCCCGAACGGTCATCGGAAGGCGAACGGTCACTTGGCGATGACTCTTGGCATTCTATGGACATTTTGGTAATTTTATAATGTATGCGAATTTTGGACTCGTTTGGTTTATTTTATGTGTTTTGTAGTTTTTTTTTTTATTTTACATATGCATGCTAGAAAATTTGAAGATACATAGTTGTGAAATTTATTTTAACATGAGATTTTTTTATTTTTTTTATGATTAAAATATTGTATCAATGAGTCTCCTATTTATTAAGGACGGACGATGATTTCGATATATATATATATATATATATATATTGTTTCGATTGATTTTAGTTAATTAAAATTTTAAAAGTTTTCTTAAAAATAAATAAATAAATGTTTTTTTTTCGACGAAGTCTCCTATCTAATAGGGACCGACGTCACCAAAAATCTAAAATTCTCGACGAAGTCTCCCGTCCGATTGGGACTAACATCACCAAAAAAAAATCATTGTTTAAATCGAGATATCCTCCAACACACCGGTTGTGTTAAGGCTTAAAGTGGATCCGATGTTTAAATCGATGTGTCGTCCGACAAAGGGGATCGACGATCGTTTGAATACGATGCCACGCTCAAAACTAAAAAATTCAATTTGTAAAAAAAAATGAGAGATTAAGAATCAGAAAATAATTTGACGTAAATAAAATATTTTGGGAGATAAATTTAGAGCTAAACCGGACGTGGTACTTTTTTTCGAAAATGGCACGTTTGGATGATCGATATCTTTCCAAAAACGTAACCAACTCCTTACCATAGAATCTCCGAACCGAGTGTCCGTTTTAGGTTCCTAATTCTTTCAATACTAGGTGACGACTCCAAACTCGTAAATAAACTTCTAAATATTCAATCTAATTTTAGATATTTTCGAGGAGTTCCGTCCGACGTCGGGTAACGACACATATAAAAATTAATTGCTTTGTCGTTAAAGAAGAAGTTCAAAAATAAATAGTGCCAATTGAGCACATTAGCATGAATCTTATAATTACAAATCATTTTACAAAAGGATTGGCACCAAAAACATTTCATAAACATGTTGGAAGGACGAATATTATTGGACGTCATTACCGATATTGTATTATATTTTTATTAAGTTTATATATTTGACATTCTATGCTCACTTGCATATTTATAAGTATTTATATTTTTTACTTGATATACGTAATTGCTTTAGAATTATGTTGATAAAAATAGTATTATAATAAAAATATTAAAATTAGATAATTATATATCATCTTCATTAAAGATTATATTAAGTTGAAACTTAATATTGTGATACATAAAGATATTGTATCAAGGAAATGACATACATACAATCCCTGTGACTCTCATTAATTTTTCATTTAAGTAATAATATAATGTTAGTCGATGATAATTAAAGTTAAACTCAAGGAGGAAGATGATGAATAGTATTTTTGTGTATGGAAAAAAAGATATTTTTTAAAACAAAATATTATTAAATTAAGATCAATACTAGTCAATAAATTAATTAATTAGTTCATGATACAGAAGATACTACTTAATTTATAGAATCCAAAAGAACTCCCTTATAATGATAATAATAATCTTGGAACTCAAAAATTAATCCAAAAGAGACGAATATATTGTTCCCCATGACAGCAAAGCCATGACCGCACTCTTATATTCTTATCCACCGCGAATCTCATTCATCTCAAATCAAGAACTCCCTTATAGCCACAGTTAAGGTCTCTACGTCAACCACCACCGCAAGGTAAGATGGAATCTCCAACTGATTACGTGGATCTTCAAGAAGTCTTATCTGAAGGATTTTTGGATCGAACGATCGAGATTGGAAAAGTGATTGGATGGGCTCCACAAGTAGATATCTTAGCTCATCCATCGGTGGGAGGGTTTGTATCGCACTGCAGATGGAACTCTGTATTAGAATGCATATGGTTTGGTGTTCCAATCGCTACATGGCCATTGCATGCAGAGCAACAATTCAATGCTTTCCAAATGATTGTTGAGTTAAGATTAGGAGTTGAGATTAAAATGGATTATAGAAAAGATCCTTTTAATATAGATGGTAATGAAAGTTTAATTACTAGTAAAGAAATAGAGAGAGGAATAAGGTGTTTAATGGAGCTTAATCATGAGAAAAGAAGGAAGTTGAAGAAAATGAGTGAGACGAGCAAGAAGGCTTTGATGAACGGAGGATCATCGTATACTTGGTTAGGTCGTTTGATTCAGGATATTATGGACCGATTGCCATGAGTAAAATATACTTTTTTTTTGGCAGTTGAATGTTGGTAATTCTATAAAGAGGTTTGTTGACTTTTTTAATTTTCTAGGTTCAAACATTGAAAGTAACATCATGTTAATAGAAAGTGTATTTTTAAAATTATCTGAAAAGAGGTTTAGTCTTAATTGATTGTTAAGCCGATAATACCACTAAATCGATTTAGCTATCAATCTTGGAGTCAAAACCTAGTTTCATGATGAGGAGGGTGATTGAAAGCCACATGTACCATGGATACAAGGTGGCTTATAGTTGGCGCCCAGCTTTCTTCATCATTCTTCCTTACGAACAACAATTGAACGTGATTTCGACATACTAAAGAAAAGATTTCGATGTATTGATGCTCGACCATTTTAGTCTTATAAAACTCAAGTGAATATCGTGCTTTCAAGTTGTATCCTTCATAATCATATAATAGGGCTTGACCACGATGATTATGTTATGGAAGAAATTACCACATTAAGCCAATCCATTATTGTATAGAAACCATTTAAGTCAAAGAGAGAAAAAGGAAGAGAATAAGGAATGGTTAACGAAAAAAGAGGTAATTGCATTAGATATGTGAAATGACTATGTTATACAACGTGATTGTGATTTTAAAGCATCATCAATGTATTCACTTATGTTTTACTTCTTAACCGAATGTATGGCTTATGAGATAAATTGATAGAATGGAAAGAGCTTTTTATTTTATTTATCCAACCAAGTTTTTTATTATAATTTTATTATATAACATTTTTTTATAACTAATTATATTATTTTTTATGTTTCAGTTGTCATATTAAAAAATGCCAAATCAAATTTTTATCCTTTAATTATATTAAAATTCGTCTCATCAATTTTTTTTGTAAATTACAAGTAGTGTTATTTTAATTACAAAATATCACATTATTATTTATTAGTTTAAGTTTATAAATTTTAATATAAAAAAGTTCAACAAGATTAACTTTATTTCTTTTCTCATGCTAAAAAAAATAATAATAATAATTCTATTAAAAAATATCAATAGGAACATGTTAAAAAAAGTTCAAATATTTTTTGTGTGCCTTGTTGAAATTAATTATACAAAATATCATATTATTATTTATTGGTTTAAATTTATGAGATTGTCAATATGTCTTATTAAAATTCTTTCAAAACTTATTAATATAACAATTATTGTCTCGTTTTTGTATTTTCGTTTTTTATATCAAACAAACATTGAAAAATGTTTTTCAATAGTTTTTCCATTCAACTGCTAAACGTTAGAAAATATTTTTTTAAAAAAAACAACAACCTAAAAAATAACTTCCTCGAATTGATTTTCCTTCTAAAATTATTTTCTCTCGTACATACGAAGCCTTAGTTGATTTCCCCCTTTCATATTGAAATTGCGCTTATCTTATTGTCCCTGGAATTCTACATAACTTCTGAGTTTGGATGTCAGAAATACTTGGTAGTACGGGAGATGTAGCCATGTAGGGTTGAATCTCATGTTCACCGAGGGGTTTAAAGGACAGGGAACGTGATGGCGCTTTGTTTCATGAATCTTATGTTTGTGGTGGTGCCTTTTGTTCGTTACATTTAGGAAATTTGACTCGATTTTGAACAAAATTAAGCTCTACTGACCTGTTACTTTTTTGTGCTTGGAATCGTCGCACTTTCGTATGTTCTTTCCGCTTGAACTTTACTAATCATTTGTTCGAAATATCTGAAGTATTATTTTCTTTTTAATGATTATATCATTCTCATGTTTTCTTATTTTTCATTTTTTTAATTAATTTTTCAAACTAGAAGGACCATTTCATTCGTTATCAAAAACTAGAAGAACTAATTTATAATTTATTCATTCAAGAAATGCAACCAGATCTTTAAAAAAAAAGCATTTTTATTAGATGAAGGGAAAAAAAAAGATACATTTTATTCATTCATGGCATGTTGTCCAGCATGTCTTGAATCAATTGACCTAACCAATTATACGAAGATCCATCGTTTATCAAAGCCTTTCTACTCTTTTCACTCATTTTCTTTAACTTCTTCCTTTTCTCATCATCAAGCTCCATTAAACACCTTATTCCTCTCTCTATTTCTGCACTAGTAACAATATTTTTATTACCATCAGTATTAAGAAGTTCCTTTCTGTAATCCATTTTAATTTCCACTGCCAATCCTAATTCCACAATCATTTGGAAAGCATTGAATTGTTGCTCTGCATATAATGGCCATGCGGCAATCGGAACACCAAACCATATGCTTTCCAATGTAGAGTTCCATCCACAATGTGACACAAATCCTCCCACTGATGGATGAGCCAAAATTTCTATTTGTGGAGCCCATCCAATAACTTTTCCCATCTCCATAGTTCGATCTAAGAATCCTTCAGGCAAGGCTTCTTGAAGATTCACATAATTAGTTGGAGCTTCCATCTTACCCTGAGGTGGTGGTTGACGTAAAGACCACAAGAATCGATGCCCACTCTGCTCTAGCGCACATGCAATTTCTCTTATCTGATCCACTTCGAAACTTCCCATGCTACCAAAACATAGATACACTACAGAGGAAAGAGGTTGATCGTCAAGCCATTGTTTGATGTCTTTGTATTTGTTGCTTCTATCTGACCCTGTATCGCGATCACCATCTCTATTAAGATTCAAAATGGGACCCACAGGATACACCGGAGGAGTATTACCATTAGAAAAGGAACTCAGAGCATGGGATTCCAACTCCTCAAACGTATTTACGATAATACCTTTAGTTTCCCTAAACCTTCTCGCTTGGTCAAGGAAAGCAAGCACCCACTCTTTTGTTAAGCATAACAGAAGGCAAGACCTTAGCAGGAAGTGGATTCGTTAGACACGGCATGACCAACTCGGCATCCGAGTCCTTGAACTCAGTAGGGTCAACTTTCTGCTCATGATGAAGAGCCTGAATATAAAACTTAAGACCAAGAAAAGCTGCACCTGATGTATAGAAAATATAAGAGGGAACACCAAATTCATTGGCCACATCTATCATTGATGTACAAAACATATCAAGAACAATCCCACCAAGTGTAGGCGAGTCATGGCTTAGCTCGGAGTCACTCACAAGCTTAGAGACTTCTTCTTTGACATGAGGTTTCTGGGCTTTTATCCATTGAAAAAGAAACTTGTTGGGTTGGTTTGGATCAGGCTCATCTTTAGGCAAGTCAATGAATTGCATACGTTTGCAAGCTGCACTCACTGAATCAATGTAGCTATCAATCTTGGAATCGAAACGTACCCTCATGATGAGGAAGGTGATTGAAAGCCTCTCATCACGGTCTACAAGAAGCTTAGCCACCTCTACTGTTGATACCAGATGGCCTATACCTGGTGCAGGAATGAAGATTAGCTCAGCTTTCGTCATTTTGAAATTGGGCTCTCTTTTTTCCTTTCAATGACCGTGTAAATGCGAGAGAGTGTAAAAGGTAGGGATTTTCATTGCCTTTTATAAGCATTATCTGTGGCTATGGATAGGTCTGAATTTGAGATTGGTATTGTGCGAGCCATATTCGTGCAGGACAAGTATAAGAGTGAGGTCATGGCTTTGCTTGTAAGATTGAACAGCTACTACAAAGTGACAAGTGGACCAAAGGAAAAGTTCTTTTGTCCGTATCAGAACTTTAGATGCATTAGGTGTCCTACACTCATAGAAATTTCTTTTAGGAAGTTCTTCTTGACCGTTATTGATCCTGTTTCTTGACCGTTTTTTTGTTCCTGAATGTCCGAGAAGCCTGTAATGAAAACAATATATTTATTTATTTGAAAGAAATCCCTAACTTTCAATTTACAATGCTTAATAAAAAAAAAAACATTTTTGATTTGTGGCTAAATGGGTCAATTTATGCTTAATAAAAAATTAATTTATTTAAACTTAATCATCGTGTACTAAATAAGTAGCATGATGAATATAAAGGAATACAAGTCTCAATTGAATTGTGGCTAAATGGGTCAATTTTTTAATTTTTTTTTTAAATTGAAATTATTTAAAATTCAGTTTTTGAATTTCAAAATTAATTTTTGACATCTCTAAATTTTAATTTTTGTAAGATTTAGTCTATTCGATGATTTTCAATAATCACTACCTTCTCTAAAAAATTCAATTTTTAATATTTTAAACTAAAATTTTGAACCAAAATTTCACAAGCACGTTGAAAAATTTTTAGAATTTATTTTTTTAACATTAAAAATATAAAAAAATAAAAAAAATAACTCAAAATAATCTCAAATATTTTTAGAAATCCCATATAAATATAATAAATGACTTTTATTATAGAACTGTTTATATAGTTATTTTTGAGAAAATGCTAAAAATTCAAAAAAAAAACAAAAGACTAAATTCGAAAAAAAAAATTCTGGAATTCCAAAAATTAAATTTGAAGTTCAAAATAATTCAAATTTCAATTAATTAAAATTGAAGAAAGATTTGACCTAATTAGCTTGAAATATTGACAAATATTCTTTCTATTTCTTACAAGAATAATTGCTCCAAAGGATATTATCAGTCTCTCTCCAATTAGATGTTTCGATGAACAAGACGAAAAATCCACAGATCATCAAAGCTCTCTTACTTACATAATATAGCCTTTTTTTTTAATGACAAATTCATTTTCACAAATTTCTTAGATTGGACTAGAATAAACAAAATGTTCATCGATTGTCGTCATGACATTTGTGTCATTTCACATTCATCCTGAAAAATAAAAATTTCGTTCAAAATCGAATGAAAATCTGTTATATTCTGTTTATCCTGACAATATTAAAAGAAATTAAAGAAAGACAACCGATCTACAAGGAAAAAAAAACATTTATTAGATAATATTAAAAGAAAGCACATTTCATTCATGTCATGTTGTCTATCATATCTTGAATCAAACGATTTAACCATGCGTACGATGATCCACCGTTCATCCAAGCTTTCCTACTCTTTTCACTCATTTCTTTCAACTTTTTCCTTTTCTCAGGATCAAACTCCATTAAACATCTTAGTCCTCTCTCTATTTCTTCAGCAGGAATAACACTTTCATTACCGTCCGTATTGAAGAAATCTAATCTGTAATCCATTTTAATCTCCACTGCCAATCCTAACTCAACAATCATTTGGAAAGCACTTAATTGATGCTCTGCATACAGTGGTATTGTGGCAATTGGAACGTCAAACCATATGCTTTCCAATACCGAATTCCATCCACAGTGCGATACAAATCCTCCGATACAAGAATGTGACAAAATATCTATTTGAGGAGCCCATCCGATTATTTTTCCGATTCCGGCCGTTCTATCTAAGAATCCTTCAGGTAAGACTTCTTGAGGATTCAGATAATCACTCGGAGCTTCCATCTTACCTTTCGGCGGTGGTTGGCGCAGAGACCACAAGAATCGATACCCACTCTGCTCTAAAGCACATGCAATTTCTTTTACCTGGTCGACGTCGAAACTTCCCAGCGTCCCAAAACATAGATACACTACTGAGGACTGAGGTTGATCATCAAGCCATTGTTTAATATCTTCGTAGGTGTTGCTTCCATCCGGATCACCATCTCTGTTAAGATTCAAAAGCGGACCCACTGGGTATACTCGAGGAGTGTTACCATTAGAGAAGAAGTTCACAGCTGGGGACTCCAACTCTTCAAATGTATTTACCAGGACACCCTTAAATTCCTTAAACCTTCTAACTTGACCGAGGAGAAGAGACAGCCACTCTTTCTTAAGCATAGCAGAAGGCAAGACCTTAGCAGGAAGTGGGTTTGCAAGAAACGGCACTACCAGCTCAGCATTCGAGTCCTTCAACTCAGTAGGATCAACCTTCTGCTCATCATGAAGAACTTCAATATAAAACTCAAGAGCGAGAAAAGAAGCGCTTGATACAAAGAAAAGATAAGAGGGAACACCAAATTCGTTGGCAACATCTATCATTGATGTACAAAACATATCAACAACAATCCCAGCAAGTCTAGGCGAGTCAGGGCTTAACTCGGACCGACTCACAAGCTTAGAGACTGCTTCTGTGACAGGTTGTTTCTGGGCTTCAATCCTTTGAAAAAGAAACCTGCTGGGTTGGTTGGGATCAGGCTCATGTTTAGGCAAGTCAACGAACCGTATACGTTTGCAGAGTGCACTCATTGAATCAATGTAGCTACCGATCTTCGGGTCAACACGTAGCTTCATGATGAGGAAGGTTATTGAAAACCTCTCATCACGGTCTACAATAAGCTTTGCTACCCCAACTGCGGGTATGAGGTGGGTTATACCTGGTGATGGAATGAAGACTAGCTCAGCTTTCTTCATTTTGAAACAAGGTTGCTTTCAGAGACACCGTAACAGATAGTGATTTTCATGGTCTTTTATTTTCATAATTTGTAGTGACTATTGATAGATTCTAAAGGATAAGTATGGATATGAATTTGGCATTTTGTTAATCATAAATGAGAGAATATGTCATTGCCTTGCTGTAAAGCGTCAGCTGCTGCCGCAAGCTGACAAAAGTAAGTTCGAATCTCCCTGTCAAATATTTAGATCAATTATTGTTGTTGAAATTTATTAACCATTAATTCTTCCGAAGTAAATTACTAATATTTTAAAACAGAAGAAACTTTTTATTATGCTTTCATAATATACTATTTACTTTTAGGTGTTTTTTTCTTTTTTTTTAGGTTTTTTTTTTATAATTTTTAAATTATTTCATTTCAATCACTTAAAATTTAAAATAAAAATTTTAATCCTTAACTCGATGCACTACGTACCTTCTTTTTTTTTTATTTGTTACATCAATTTATGTTCTTTTTTTTATTTAATTGGATATTAAAATTTTTAAAAATCAATCGTTATTTTTTCATACAAATTGACGATTATATAATATATATAAATAAAAAATATGTATTTAAAAAAAATAATCTTCTCATCAACATTAAATAAAAAATATTTTATTTTTTCATTGATTAATTTTTATAATACAAGTCTATACATTAATTGTAACTTTATTTTTTGGATATATTCTTCTAAAACAATATATTTTAAAAGCATTTTATTTATATTCTTAATTAATATTTCAAGTTTAAATTATATATTACAGTGTTTTTATTTAGGAATCCCAAAATAAAAAAATAAAAAAATTATGTTTTTTTCTGAAAAACTTTTATGAAAAACACAAAAAAAATAGTAATAATTAAATAAAAAATTAATGAAAAATTTTAAAATTTTGAAATGATTTTGTTCTATCTATCATAACATTGCGTTGATAATTTCAAAATTAATTTCTCATCAGCATTAAATAAGAATTTTTTTCAATTTGTTAGTTTTTATAAAAGTTTATCTATTAATTATAACTTTATTTTTTGAAATAAAATATTATGAAAAATATATTTTTAAAGTTTTTTTTTAATTCGATGAGAAGATTTTTTTTCATCCATAAAGAAGAATGACTTATGTTTTTTTTTAAAAAAAGAAATTATAAAAAACATTAGAAAAAATTAATTAAATAAGTAATTATAATTAAAAAAATTTTAAATTTTAAAATGACTTTGTTCTACAAGACCTACAAGTATAGCGTGGGTAATCGGCTAGTTAGTACTAGAGTGCTAATCTCAAAATCTTTCCGAGTAAATTACAAATTAATTTTTCTAATTTTCCAAAATTAACTAAAAAATCTATTTAATTTCAAAAATTAATTAATCAATTACAATCATCTTATATTTTTTTTAATTTAATTAATTTTTATTTTAAAAATAAAAAATAAATATAAAGAAAAAATAGATGTAAAAAGCTTTTTTTTTCAATTTAATTAAAACTAAAAATAAACTGATTAAACGAGTAATTAATTTTAAAAAAAAAACCAAAAGAAAATTTCAATTCTCTTTTAAAAGTAAAAAAAATATTAATTTATAATTTACTCATATTTTATGTCCTACGTCAAAAAACAGGTACGAAAATCACATCTCAATTTTTATTTTAACTCTTTGGTAAGAATGAACGTTACAAAAGAAACCAAAACAAATAGGTTTTTTTCATGGATCGTTTTTTCATCGAACCGGTTATTGAGTTTTGCATTTTTTTTTATTTTTTTTTTGCATATAATTGTTTTTTTATTTTACTCTTAATTATCTTCCTTGGTAGTCTTTTCATCATTTTTTGCAAGAGATTTTTTATATATATAAATACCATAATGGCAGCTATCATTATTATGTTCTCTTTTTTTACTTTCAACAATTTTGATTTCTCACACGGTTTTTTTTTTTTTCTTTTCTTATTTTACTGGTTGGATTTGGGCCCACTATGAGTGTTTTTTTTTCCTTCTTTTTTTGGAGTGGCTCTTTTCTTTTTGCCTGAAAAAAATAAAAATTCATTCTTGGGATTTTTTTAGGGAAATAAATTGTTATATATATATATATATATATATATATATAGTAAACTGAAAAAATTTTATGGCTTTTTTATATAAAAATAAATTCAACATTATATTGATTCCTTGTTAAAAAAATGTTCTCTTTGTGAAAAAACATAAGTTGCCTTGCTGTAAAGCGTCAACTTGCTACTGCAAGCTCACAAAAAGTAAGTTCGAATGTCCCTGTCAAAAATTTAGAGCAATTATTGTTGTTGAAATTTATTAACCATTAATTCTTCCGGAGTAAATTAGTTCTAGAGTGCTAATCTCAAAATCTTCCGGAGTAAATTACAAATTAATTTTTCTAATTTTGCAAAATTAACTAAACAATCTCTTTAATTTTAAAAACTAATTAATTAACTATTTACAATCTTCTAATATTTTTTTTTACTTTAATTTAATTTTTTATTTGAAAAATAAAAAATAAATATTATGAAAAAATAGATGTAAAAATATTTTTTTTCAAATTAATTAAAACTAAAAATACGCTGATTAAATGAGTAATTAATTTATTTTTAAAAACCAAAAGAATTGTTTAATTCTTTTTCTAAAAGTAAAAAGATTCATTTATAATTTACTCATATTTTAGGTCCCACGTCAAAAAACAGGTATGAAAATCACATCTCAATTTTCATTTTACCTCTTTGGTAAGAATGTGAGTTATAATTATAAAACAAAATAAAGTAAAACATGTTTTTACTATTTATTTCATTATTTAAGATACTATTTACATAATTAAAAATTATTATTTCTTTCACTATTCATATCATTTTTTGACACTTTGATCGTCAAATTTTCTAAATTTTGTTTATCAATTTCAAACTTTAATTATATTGTGATTTGATCTTATTTTATTTTAATATTTTATGTTAATTATTTTTATTATTTAAAATTTACTACTTTAATTTGTCATTTTTAAAAATCTTTTTTTTTAATTTCAAACTTTAATTTGTTAATTATTTTTATTATTTAAAATTTATTACTTTAATTTATCTTTTTTTAATTCTCTTTTTTTTTCAATTTCAAAATTCAATTATATTGTGATTTGATCCCATTTTATTTTATTTTTTTGTTAATTATTTTTATTAGTTAAAATTTACTATTTTAATTCATTAGTTTTTTAAATTCTCATTCAATTAATTTAAAATTATATTTATTGATACTTTTGAAATATTTTTCTATATGTTTGGATTTTGTAATAAAATTTTAAATATGATTATATTTTCTTTTAAAAAATAGATTTAGATCATTTTTAAATTATAGTAGCATGATTAATATACATAATTTTTCTAAAATACATTTTTAAATTAAAAGTGCATTTCAAATAATTTTTCCTCATTTTTTTATATTATTTAAAATTTACTAAATTAATTGGTCATTTTTTTAAATTCTTTTTGTTTTCAAGTTCAAACTTTGATCATATTGTGATTTCGTCCCATTTTTTTTAGTTTTTCTTGTTAATTATTTTTATTATTTTAAATTTACTACTTTAATTTGTCATTTTTTATATTCTTATCTAATTAATTTAAAATTATATTTACCTGATAGTTTTGATTTATTTTTCTATATGTATGTATTTTGGAATAAAATTTTAGAACATGATTGTTATTATTTTTTTTGAAAAATAGATTTAGATACTTTTAAATTATAGTGGCATATATATATATATATATATATATATATATATAATTTTTCTAAAATATATTTTTAGATTAAAAGTGTTTTTCAAATAATTTTTTCTCAATGTTTTTTATTATTTAAAATTTAATACAATAATTTTTCTTTTTTTAAAAAAAAATTGTCTCCCTTTTTTTTTCAATTTCAAACTTTGATTATATTGTGATCTCATCCCATTTTGTTTTAGTATTTTTTGTTAATTATTTTATTATTTAAAATTGACTACTTTAATCTGTCATTTTTTAAACAAATTCTCATCTAATTAATTTAAAATTATATTTACTTATATTTTTTATTTATTTTTCTACATGTATGGCTTTTGGAATAAATTTTTAGAACATAATTAGTTTTTCTTTTGAAAAATAGATTTAGAGAACTTTTAAATTATAGCGGCATGATTAATATATATAATTTATCTAAAATACATTTTTATATTAAAAGTGTATTTCAAATAATTTTTTCACATTTATTTTTAGAAAAAAAACTTTAATTAATTAATTAATAGTTGAAATTCTAATGTGAAAAATAAAAAGAAGATGGTTGCTCTGTACGTGAGGATTATATTCAAAGACTAGCCATGCATAGCATAGAAATAAAAAATATATTTAAGAAGGAGGAAAAAGAAAAGAATTCACATGTTTTATTAATTTGTTTCTTCTTTATATAATCAAAATTATTCAAAATCAAATCTGTAATAATTTTTATTTTAGTCTATTAACTTCAAATTTAGTCAATAGATTGGTTACAAGTTAACTTTTTATAGTATTTTTTGTTTTAGGTCGAAAACTCTAAACTCGCTTAGTATAGTTATGATGTATAAAAAAAAATTAAATTGTTGTTTTTTTTTAAATCAACTGTGCAACTACTACTACACTAAGTATTTATTATTTATTTGTTTGTTTTTGAATATTTTAAATTAAATAATTAAAATAATGTTTTGCCTTAACCACTCAATGATTCAAATTAATATAGTTTTTTATTTTCATAATATTCATTCTTTTTGTAAATAAATATATAAAAATTAAATTCATATTTTTTTAAAAAATTGATGTTCTCATCAACATTAAATAAATTTTTTTTTGTTCAATTCTATGTAAGCTTTTAATAATTGTTATTTATATTTTTTTACACAATTTTATAAAATACTAAAGATGTTTTAAAAAATTTATTTAATTTTCTTTTTAGTTAATAATCCATGGATTAACAAGGATGAATATTTTTTCTAAAGGAAAAATTATGAAAAACACAAACAAGAAATAGTTAAAAATAAAATTTTTGATTAAATAATTTTTTACACCTTTGATTTTATATACTTTTATAAATTCACACTACAAAACAGACTATCAAAATAAAATGATTTTTTTAAATAATTTTATATATTTTATTCAATTCGCAACGTAATCCAAGCAAAAAAACTTTAGAAACTAAGACAAATGGGTTTTTTCTCTTCGTACCCTATTCATTATGACCCAACTATACTATTCCCAACATGGATTTTTTTTTTCATTGAGCCGGTTTTTGAGTTTTGCATGCTTTTTTTTTCATATAATTTTTTTTAGTTTACTCTTAATTGATTGATGAAACAATTCTTTTGATTATTGTTTTTTAATATATTGAAGTTTCAAATAGAATGCATATGGTATTTTTGTTTTAAAAAAAAATTGAATTGAATGCATGTATATAATGCTAATTATCCATTTCTTATCCATCATTGACAAATTAAAGAACTATATAAGGTCTTTTTGTATATAATCCTTCGATAAAATGATAATTTTTCTCATTAATTTCAAAATATTTGCATTTTTTATCATTGACCTACTTTATTTCATAATCGACTTTGTTGATTTAAAATTTAATAATTCAAGTTTTTTTTGGCACAAAACCTCGTTGCCATATTCAACTTAGGATCACATAAGCCCCACACATAATTTACCAAATCTGAAGTAACGTTTTTTAGTATTTCAAATATGTACAAATATAAATATCTAATATTTATATTTTTAATAATTTTTAATAGAGTAATGCCAAACATTGAGATAATATGACAAAAAATATTAAAAAAATTACATAACGAATTAAATCAATAGACCTATAAGATTCAACCGTGCATGCTTAAGCTAGCCCTATAGAAAAATTACCAAATCTAGAGTAAAATTTTTATTATATCAAATACATGAGTAAATAATATCTAATATTTTATTTTATTTTTATAATTAATTTCAATTTAAATTATTTTTCAATCACGTATGACAATGAAACGTTTTTTTTTCTTTTCACAATTACGGTTGCATCTAATCTCTAAATCAATTACAAAGAACCCTAGAATAGGTAGTTTTTTTTTTTTTTTTCACTTTTCTCTTGCTCTTCATACTCACAAGATATTGTTCATTGAATGATATTTTTATGATCCAAATCAGTAGCATTTTTGTAATTTTAAGCATTTTATGTTTTCTTCTTTTGCTTTCAACAATTTTGATTTCTTACACGTTTTTTTTTTCTGATTTTATTGTTTGGGTTTGGGCCCACAATGAGTGTTTTTTTCTTTTTCTTTTTTTTTTTCAGTGGCTCTTTTCTTTTGCCTTAAAAAAATAAAAATTCATCGTCGGGATTTTTTTAGGGAAATAAATTCTTTTGATACTTAGCCTATACATATTAAACTGGAAAATTTTTATGGCTTTTTAATATAAAAATAAATTCAACATAATATTGATTCATTTTCAAAAAAATGTTCTCTTTGTGAAAAAAGGGGGAAATAATAACATAATTTTTTAGTTGATTGATGAAACAATTCCTTTGATTAGTTTTTTTTTTTTTTTTTTTTTTTTTTATTGAAGTTTCAAATAGAATGCATATGGCATTTTTTTAAAACATATTGAATATAATCCTTCGATAGAATGATAATTTTTCTCATTAATTCCAAAAGATTTGTAGTTTTTAACTTTAACCTACTTTATTTTATAATTGATTTTGTTGATTTAAAATTTAATAATTTAATTGTTTTGGCTCAAAACCTCGCTATCATATTCAACTTAGGATCCATATAAGCCACATAGATAATTTACTTACAAACCAGATATTAGAATTTTAAATTTTATTTCGATTCTTTATTATTAGTTTAAACATAATATGAAAATAAAAATATCTTTTAAATTTTTATTTTGATTATTTTATTTTTATTTCGAAATTTTTATTTTTGATAATCAAATAATATTTTATTAATTTAAAACTTCATATATATTGAGCCTTAAAGCACTTCAAATCCCTTTTGATTTTATGCACATGAGCAATATGGCCCAAGTTTATAACAGTATACCAAAAGTTTTTGTTGCCTAATATAAAATCTAAGCTTACATATATTTTATGGTTTGTTAACATAAATTAAAAAGAAAAACGAAAAAAGACAAAAAACTTTCGGACAAGACCTAGAGAACTAAAGAAAACCTGCCGTGAGCCCGACATTTATAGTTAAATCCAACATTTGTGCTAATAATAAAGCAAGTTGGACAAAAACATTAATTAAACAAAGACGACACATTTACAAGAAAAGATATTTTATTAGATAATGCTAAAAAAAAGTACATTTTATTCATGGCATGTTGTCTAGTACATCTTGAATGAAATGACTTAACCATGCGTAAGATGATCCACTATTCATCAAAGCTTTCCTACTCTTTTCACTCATTTCTTTCAGCTTCTTCCTTTTTCCATGGTCAAGCTCCATTAAACATCTTATTCCTCTTTCTATTTCTTCAGCAGTAATAGTACTTTCATCACCATCCTTGTTAAACAAATCCAATCTATAATCCATTTTAATTTCCACTGCCAATCCTAATTCCACAATCATTTGGAAAGCAATTAATTGTTGCTCTGCATGTAATGGCAATGCAGCGATTGGAACACCAAACCATATGCTTTCCAATGTAGAGTTCCATCCACAGTGTGATACAAATCCTCCTATAGAAGAATGTGACAATATATCTATTTGTGGAGTCCATCCAATCATTTTTCCGATTTTGGCCGTTCGATCTATAAATCCTTCAGGTAAAACTTCTTGAAGATTCACATGATCACTTGGAGCTTCCATATTACCCCCCAAAATAATGGCCATTTTTTTTAGTTTTTTTTTTTAGATATATTTTTCTTTTAAAGTTCAATTTTTTTGGTCTAAAACAAGCTCCTCATTTTTGGTTTCTTTGTTTTTTTAATACCGTATTGGCTCTTGATTTCATTGGCTCCAAAGTTGATACTTCTCTATTCTACTATCACCAAGATGATGTTCTTTATGTATTTTCAGTTCCTATATTTTATCCTTTTTTTTTTGGGGAACTTATTTTAGTTAATTATAGTTAGTTAAAATTTTAAGATTTTATTTCAATAATTAGAATTGATAATTAAATGATAGAATAATTGTCAAGTCTCTTAATTTTTAGGGATCGATGACAATTATTTTTTTTATTAACAAATAATAAAAAAATTATCAACGAAATCTCCTATCCGATAGGGATTGTCGTTTGACCCAAAAATAAAAATAAAAAAATAAACAATTTATTGATGAAGTCTCCTATCCGATAAGGACTCGTCATTACAAAAATCTAATAATCGGGATGTCCTCCAACACACTCGGTTGTGTCAAGGCTTAAAGTGGATTCGATGTTTGAACCGACGTGTCACTCTATAGAGGAGATCGATGATCGTTTCAATATGATGTCACACCCAACAACTACAAAATTTAATCCTCGCTTTCAAAATTAGAGCGTAAAAAAGTCAAAAAATAATTTGGCATAAATAAAATATTTTAGGAGATAAATTTATGATTAAACAATACATGGTACCTTTCTTCGGAAATGGCATTTTTTGGTGAATAAGTCTTTTCTCAAAAGTGTAGCCAACTCCTTAGCATAGAATCTCCGAATCGGTGCTACTTTTAGATTTCTAGTTCTTTAATACTGTGTGACGACTCCAAACTTATAAATAACTTTGTAAATAGAAGTTTTAGATATTTTTTAGAGTCTCGTCCGACGTCGAGTAGCGAGAATGGGGAAAAGTTGTAGGCTATGGCAATAGGAGGGTGGTCGTAAGGGAGGCTAGCAGTGAGGGAGTGACTGCTGGAATTTCCAATAGTAAGACGGTGTAGGGGGAGGCTACAAGTGGAGAGGATGAAATCGTGGGTTGTAGGGTGGCTGAAATTATTGACTTGGAGGGGCTATGTAGGAATTGCAAGGACAAGAGACTCCAACATAGCTTGTAAATTGCTGTAGGAGGAGCTGCAAGTTGCAATTCAGGGAAGATAGCAAAAAACTACATGAAGATGCAGAAGAAAATTGCACAAGAGATGTAGGGGAACTGTCTCTCCATCTCTTTTATTGAATTTTTTTTTTGTATTTTTATTTCTTTTTGTAATTCTGTTCTGAATTCTAAATAAATAAAAGAAAACATTTTTGATTTTTTTTATTTGTTTTTATTTTATATAAAGCCAGCATGAATTTAAATAATGAAAAGAAAAAAATACTAAAATAAAAAAAAATGGATAAAATTTTTGGGGTATGACAGTTATGGTCATGAACAGTATGCTTGTCACTTTCGGATCAACTTTTAAGCTCCAAGATTTTTATTATTTTTTTAATCTGAATCTATAAGGATTACTTATATCTTTTTCAGTCCTTTGTCCTTTGTAAGATAGGAATGATGAATAATAACAAGGGAACGAACTCATTTATTAATTAAGCAAAGCTTCAAACCCTAACCTCTTTTTTATATCTCATAATAGAGTTTATTTTTTATATTGTTGTTAACTCCTGTCAGTAAAAATCATCAGCAGCAGCATTAGTATTTTTTTTCCCTTGAATTGTCATAAATTGAGCGTTTCCATTGCTAGATCTTGCAAACACTAGATATGATGTACAAAATTCTTAATTGAAAAATTAAAATTGATTAAAAATAAAATTGACAAAAAAAAAAGTTTATAAACAAAATCTTTATAACTCCATTAATTTGTAGCTAAATTTGAGCCTTGCCCCTCTAAGAAGAGTAAATTATAAATTAGTCTCTCTAGTTTTGAAAATTATATTAAATAGTTTTGCTTGAAGAACTAATTAATTAGTACATTGATTAGAGTTAGCTATGATTAATTTAATATTATTTTATTTCAAAAAATATCTTCTTTTTTATTTTTTCATCAATCCTTCCATATTTTTTACTTATTAATTGCTTTTCTATTTCTTAAGTATAAAAATTGAAATAAATTGAAAAAAAGATTAAGTTTAATAAATTTTTAAAAACAGGGACTAATTAATTAGTTTTCAAACTAGAAGATAATTTCATTCGTTATAAAAAACTAGAAGAACTAATTTATAATTTTACTCATTCAAGAAATACAACCAGATCTTAAAAAAAGAAAAAAAAAAGAAAAGAAAAAAAAAGCATTTTTATTAGTAACAATATATATGAAGGGAAAAAAACGATACATTTTATTCATGGCATGTCGCCCAGCATGTCTTGAATCAATCGACCTAACCAATTATACGAAGATCCATCGTTTATCAAAGCCTTTCTACTCTTTTCACTCATTTTCTTTAACTTCTTCCTTTTCTCATCATCAAGCTCCATTAAACACCTTATTCCTCTCTCTATTTCTGCACTAGTAACAATATTTTTATTACCATCAGTATTGAGAAGTTCCTTTCTGTAATCCATTTTAATTTCCACTGCCAATCCTAATTCCACAATCATTTGGAAAGCATTGAATTGTTGCTCTGCATATAATGGCCATGCGGCAATCGGAACACCAAACCATATGCTTTCCAATGTAGAGTTCCATCCACAATGTGACACAAATCCTCCCACTGATGGATGAGCCAAAATATCTATTTGTGGAGCCCATCCAATAACTTTTCCAATCTCCATAGTTCGATACAAGAATCCTTCAGGCAAGGCTTCTTGAAGATTCACATAATCAGTTGGAGCTTCCATCTTACCCTGAGGTGGTGGTTGACGTAAAGACCACAAGAATCGGTGCCCACTCTGCTCTAGCGCACATGCAATTTCTCTTACCTGATCCACTTCGAAACTTCCCATGCTACCAAAACATAAATACACTACAGAGGAAAGAGGTTGAAAGTCAAGCCATTGTTTGATGTCTTTGTATTTGCTGCTTTTATCACATCCTGTATCGTGATCACCATCTGTATTAAGGTTCAAAATGGGACCCACGGGATACACCGGAGGAGTATTACCATTAGAAAAGGAACTCAGAGCATGGGATTCCAACTCTTCAAATGTATTTACAATAATACCCTTAGTTTCCCTAAACCTTCTGATGTTACCAAGGACAGCAGGCAGCCACTCTTTGTTAAGCATAACAGAAGGCAAGACCTTAGCAGGAAGTGGATTCGTTAGACACGGCATGACCAACTCGGCATCCGAGTCCTTGAACTCCGTAGGGTCAACTTTCTGCTCATCATGAAGAGCCTGGATATAAAACTTAAGACCAAGAAAAGCTGCACCTGATGTGTAGAAAATATAAGAGGGAACACCAAATTCATTGGCCACATCTATCATCGATATACAAAACATATCAAGAACAAACCCAGCAAGTCTAGGCGAGTCATGGCTTAGCTCGTAGTGACTCACAAGCTTAGAGACTTCTTCTTTGACATGGGGTTTCTGGGCTTCAATCAATTGAAAAAGAAACCTGTTGGATTGGTTTGGATCAGGCTCATCTTTAGGCAAGTCAATGAATTGCATACGTTTGCAAGCTGCACTCACTGAATCAATGTAGCTATCAATCTTGGAATCAAAACGTACCCTCATGATGAGGAAGGTGATTGAAAGCCTCTCATCACGGTCTACAAGAAGCTTAGCCACCTCTACTGTTGATACCAGATGGCCTATACCTGGTGCAGGAATGAAGATTAGCTCAGCTTTCGTCATTTTGAAATTGGGCTCTCTTTTTTCCTTTCAATGGCCATGTAAATGCGAGAGTGTGTGTAAAAGATAGGGATTTTCATTGCCTTTTATCAGCATTATCTGTGGCTATGGATAGGTCTGAATTTGAGATTGGTATTTTGCGAGCCATACTCGTGCAGGACAAGTATAAGAGTGAGGTCATGGCTTTGCTGTAAGATTGAACAGCTACTGCAAAGTGACAAGTGGACCAAAGAAAAAGCTCTTTTGTCCGTATCAGAACTTTAGATGCATTAGGTGTCCTGTTTCTTGACCGTTATTATGTTCCTGAGTGTCCGAGAAGCCTGTAATGAAAACAATATATTTATTTATTGAAAGAAATCCCTAACTTTCAATTTACTATGCTTAATAAAAAAAACATTTTTGATTTATTTAAACTCAATCATTTTGTGCTTATTTATGCTTAATAAAAAAAAACATTTTTGATTAATTTAAACTCAATCATTTTGTACTTATTTATGCTTAACAAAAAATTAATTTATTTAAACTTAATCATTGTGTACTAAATAAGTAGCATGATGAAGATAAAGGAATACAAGTCTCAATTGAATTGTGGCTAAATGAGTCAATTTTTTAATTTTTTTCAAATTAACTTATTTGAAATTAAGTTTTTTAATTTCAAAATTAATTTTTGGCATCTCTAAATTTTAATTTTTTTTTAAGATTTAGTCTATTCGATGATTTTCAATCAACATCACCTTCTCTAAAACATTCAATTTTTAATATTTTAAACTAAAATTTTACAAGCATGTTGAAAATTTTCCAAATTTTATTTTTTTAACATTAAAAATAAAAAAATAACTCAAAATAATCTCAAATATTTTTAGAAATCTCATATAAATATAATAAATGACTTTGTCATAGAACTATTTAAATGATAGTTATTTTTGAGAAAAATGCTAAAAAAATTTACTAACTTTGAAAAAAAAAGTTCTGGAATTCCAAAAATTAAATTTGAAGTTCAAAATAATTCAAATTTCAATGAATTAAAATTGAAGAAAGATTTGACCTAATTAGCTTGAAATATTGACAAATATTCTTTCTATTTCTCACAAGAATAATTGCTCCAAAGGATATTATCAGTCTCTCTCCAATTAGATGTTTCGATGAACAAAACGAAAAATCCACAGGTCACCAAAGCTCTCTTACTTATATTATATAGCCTTTTTTTTTAATGAAAAATTCATTTTCACAAATTTCTTAGATTGGACTAGAATAAACAAAATGTTTATCGATTGTCGTCATGACATTTGTGTCCTTTCACATTCATCCTGAAAAATAAAAATTTCGCTCAAAATCGAATGAAAATCTTTTATATTCCAACCCAATATATGTGTACTAATAATAAAAAACGTTGGACAAAAACATAAATTAAAGAAAGACAACCGATCTACAAGGAAAAAAAAAACATTTTATTAGATAATATTAAAAGAAAGTACATTTCATTCATGGCATGTCGTCTATCATATCTTGAATCAAACGATTTAACCATGTGTACGATGATCCACCGCTCATCCAAGCTTTCCTACTCTTTTCACTCATTTCTTTCAACTTTTTCCTTTTCTCAGGATCAAACTCCATTAAACATCTTATTCCTCTCTCTATTTCTTTAGCAGTAATAACACTTTCATTACCTTCCGTATTGAAGAAATCTAATCTGTAATCCATTTTAATCTCCACTGCCAATCCTAACTCAACAATCATTTGGAAAGCACTTAGTTGATGCTCTGCATACAATGGTATTGTGGCAATTGGAACATCAAACCATATGCTTTCCAATACCGAATTCCATCCACAATGCGATACAAATCCTCCGATACAAGAATGTGACAAAATATCTATTTGAGGAGCCCATCCGATTATTTTTCCGATTCCGGCCGTTCGATCTAAGAATCCTTCAGGTAAGACTTCTTGAGGATTCAGATAATCACTTGGAGCTTCCATCTTACCTTTCGGCGGTGGTTGACGTAGAGACCACAAGAATGGATTCCCACTCTGCTCTAAAGCACATGCAATTTCTTTTACCTGGTCGACGTCGAAACTTCCCAGCGTCCCAAAACATAGATACACTACTGAGGACTGAGGTTGATCATCAAGCCATTGTTTAATATCTTCGTAGGTGTTGCTTCCATCCGGATCACCATCTCTGTTAAGATTCAAAAGCGGGCCCACTGGGTATACTCGAGGAGTGTTACCATTAGAGAAGAAGTTCACAGCTGGGGACTCCAACTCTTCAAATGTATTTACCAGGACACCCTTAAATTCCTTAAACCTTCTAACTTGACCGAGGAGAAGAGACAGCCACTCTTTCTTAAGCATAGCAGAAGGCAAGACCTTAGCAGGAAGTGGGTTTGCAAGAAACGGCACTACCAGCTCAGCATTCGAGTCCTTCAACTCAGTAGGATCAACCTTCTGCTCATCATGAAGAACTTCAATATAAAACTCAAGAGCGAGAAAAGAAGCGCTTGATACAAAGAAAAGATAAGAGGGAACACCAAATTCGTTGGCAACATCTATCATTGATGTACAAAACATATCAACAACAATCCCAGCAAGTCTGGGCGAGTCAGGGCTTAACTCGGACCGACTCACAAGCTTAAAGACTGCTTCTGTGACAGGTTGTTTCTGGGCTTCAATCCTTTGAAAAAGAAACCTGCTGGGTTGGTTGGGATCAGGCTCATGTTTAGGCAAGTCAACGAATCGTATACGTTTGCAGACTGCACTCATTGAATCAATGTAGCTATCGATCTTCGGGTCAACACGTAGCTTCATGATGAGGAAGGTGATTGAAAACCTCTCATCACGGTCTACAATAAGCTTTGCTACCCCAACTGCGGGTATGAGGTGGGTTATACCTGGTGATGGAATGAAGACTAGCTCAGCTTTCTTCATTTTGAAACAAGGTTGCTTTCAGAGACACCGTAACAGATAGTGATTTTCATGGTCTTTTAGTTTCATAATTTGTAGTGACTATTGATAGATTCTAAAGGATAAGTATGGATATGAATTTGGCATTTTGTTAATCATGAATGAGAGAATAATGTCATTGCCTTGCTGTAAAGCTTCAGCTGCTGCCGCAAGCTGACAAAAGTAAGTTCGAATGTCCCTGTCAAATATTTAGATCAATTATTGTTGTTGAAATTTATTAACCATTCATTCTTCCGGAGTAAATTAGTACTAGAGTGCTAATCTCAAAATCTTTCGAAGTAAATTACAAATTAATTTTTCTAATTTTGCAAAATTAACTTAAAAATCTCTTTAATTGCAAAAATTAATTAATTACAATCATCTTATATATTTTTTAATTTAATTAATTTTTTATTTTAAAAATAAAAAATAAATATAATGAAAAAATAGATGTAAAACGCTTTTTTTTTCAATTTAATTAAAACTAAAAATAAACTGATTAAACGAGTAATTAATTTATTTTAAAAAACCAAAAGAAACTTTTAATTCTTTTTTAAAATTAAAAAAGATTAATTTATAATTTACTCATATTTTATTTCCTACGTCGAAAAACAGGTACGAAAATCACATCTCAAATTCTTTTTCAACTCTTTCGTAAGAATGAACGTTACAAAAGAAACCAAAACAAATAGGTTTTTTTCATGGATTTTTTTTTCATTGAACCGGTTTTTGAGTTTTGCATTTTTTTTTTTTTTGGCATATAATTGTTTTTTTTATTATTTTACTCTTAATTATCTTCCTTTGTTCTTATTTCTCGTCATTTTTTGTCTTTCATTGCTTTTTTTTCCTCCGTAGTCTTTTCATCATTTTTTTCAAGAGATCTTTTTTATATATAAATACCATAATGGCAGCTATTATTATTATGTTCTCTTTTTTTACTTTCAACAATTTTGATTTCTCACACCGTTTTTATTTTTATTTTTTTCTTATTTTACTGGTTGGATTTTGGCCCACTATGAGTGTTTTTCTTTCTTCTTTTTTTTGGAGTGACTCTTTGTTAAAACATATCTCATATTGAATAGTTAAACCAATAATAAATAACATATAAAGTTGAGAAGGGGTCACCTACCATAATGTTTAAATATTTTAGATGGAACCTAATCTCAAATATCTAATTCTATATAGTATCAAAGCCTCAAAGAGCGCCAACGACCCAAGAAAGATTCTAAGTCTAAGCCACTTGACGATTCCAAAAGATGAGTTGCAAGTGAGGAGAAGTGTTAGAACATATCTCACATTGAATAGTTAAACCAATAATAAAAAATATATAAAGTTGAGAAAGGGTCACTAACTATAAGACTTAAGTCTTTTGGATAGAACTCAATCTTAATTATCCAATTCTATACTCTTTTCTTTTTTACCTTAAAAAAATAAAAATTCATTCTTGGGACTTTTTTAGGGAAATAATTTTTTTTTTGATACTTTACCTATATATATATATATATATATATAGTAAACTGAAAAAATTTTATGGCTTTTTTATATAAAAATAAATTCAACATAATATTGATTCATTGTTAAAAAAATGTTCTCTTTGTGAAAAAACATAAGTTGCCTTGCTGTACAGCTTCAACTTGCTACTGCAAGCTGACAAAAAGTTAGTTGGAATGGCCCTGTCAGAAATTTAGAGCAATTATTGTTGTTGAAATTTATTAACCATTAATTCTTCCGGAGTAAATTAGTACTAGAGTGCTAATCTCAAAATCTTCCGGAGCAAATTACAAATTAATTTTTCTAATTTTGAAAAATTAACTAAACAAGCTCTTCAAAAAATAATTAATTAATTATTTACAATCTTCTAATATATTTTTTAATTTAATTTAATTTTTTATTTTAAAAATAAAAAATAAATATTATGAAAAAATAGATGTAAAAATATATTTTTTCAAATTAATTAAAACTAAAAATACACTGATTAAATGAGTAATTTATTTATTTTTAAAAACCAAAAGAATTGTTTAATTATTTTTCTAAAAGCAAAAAGATTTATTTATAATTTACTCATATTTTATGTCCCACGTCGAAAAACAGGTATGAAAATCACATCTCAATTTTTATTTTACCTCTTTGGCATGAATGCAAGCTATAATTATAAAACAAAATAAAGTAAAACATACTTTTATTATTTATTTTACTATTTAAGATACTATTCACACACTTACAAATCAATATTCCTTTCACTATTTATGTCATTTTTTAGCATTTTGATCCTCAAATTTTCTAAATTTTATTTTTTAATTTCAAACTTTAATTATATTGTGATTTGATCCTATTTTGTTTTAATGTTTTCTGTTAATTATTTTTATTATTTAAAATTTATTACTTTAATTTGTCAGTTTTTAAACTCTCTCTCTCTCTCTCTCTCTCTCTCTCTCTCTCTTTTAATTTCAAACTTTAATTTGTTAATTATTTTTATTATTTAAAATTTACTACTTTAATTTATCATTTTTTTTTAAATTCTCTCTTTTTTTTTCAATTTCAAAATTCAATTATATTGTGATTGATTCCATTTTATTTTTTTTGTTAATTATTTTTATTATTTTAAAATTTACTATTTTAATTTGTTATTTTTCAAAATTCTCATTCAATTAATTTAAAATTATATTTACTGATACTTTAGATTTATTTTTCTATATGCTTGAATTTTGTAATAAATTTTTTAAATATTATTATATTTTTTTAAAAAAATAGATTTAGATCATTTTTAAATTATAGTGGCATGATTAATATATATAATTTGTCTAAAATATATTTTTAGATTAAAAGTGTATTTCAAATAATTTTTTCTCAATTTTTTTATATTATTTAAAATTTACTAAATTAATTTGTCATTTTTTTAAATTTTTTTTTTTCAATTTCAAACTTTGATCATATTGTGATTTCGGCCCATTTTTTTTAGTTGTTTTTGTTAATTATTTTTATTATTTTAAATTTACTACTTTAATTTATCATTTTTTTTTAAATTCTTATCTAATTAATTTAAAATTATATTTACTGATAGTTTTGATTTATTTTTCTATATGTATGGATTTTGGAATAAATTTTTTGAACATGATTATTATTTTTTTTGAAAAATAGATTTAGATACTTTTAAATTATAGTGGCATGATATATATATATATATATATATATATATATATAATTTGTCTAAAATATATTTTTAGATTAAAAGTGTTTTTCAAATAATTTTTTCTCAATTTTTTTTATTATTTAAAATTTAATACAATAATTTATCTTCTTTTTTTTTTAAATTGTCTCTCTCTCTTCTTTTTTTTTTTTTTTTAATTTCAAACTTTGATTATATTGTGATCTCATCCCATTTTTTTTAGTGTTTTTTGTTAATTATTTTTATTATTTAAAATTGACTACTTTAATTTGTCATTTAAAAAAAAATCTCGTCCAATTAATTTAAAATTATATTTACTTATAGTTTTGATTTATTTTCTATATGTATGGCTTTTGGAATAAATTTTTAGAACATGATTAGTTTTTCTTTTGAAAAATAGATTTATGGAACTTTTAAATTATAGTGGCATGATTAATATATATAATTTATCTAAAATACTTTTTTAGATTAAAAGTGTATTTTAAATAATTGTTTCTCATTTATTTTTAGAAAAAAACTCAAATTAATTGATTAATAGTTGAAATTCAAATGTGAAAAATAAAAAGAAGATGGTTGCTCCGTACGTGAGGCTTATATTTAAGGACTAGCCTGCATAAAATAGAAATAAAAAAATATTTAAGGAGGAAAAAAAAAAAGAATTCACATGTTTTATTAATTTGTTTCTTCTTTATATAATCAAAATTATTCAAAATCAAATTTGTAATAATTTTTATTTTAGTCTATTAACTTCAAATTTAGTCAATATATTACTTACAAGTTAACTTTTTATAGTATTTTTTGTTTTAGGCTGAAAAAAATCTATACTCGCTTAGTATAGTTATAATGTATAAAAAAATATTAAATCGTTGTTTTTTTTAAAATCAATTGTGCAACTACTACTACACTAAGTATTTACTATTTATTTATTTGTTTTTGAATATTTTAAAATTAACTTATTTTAAATTAAATAATTAAAATAATATTTTGGCTTAACCACTCAATGATTCAAATTAATATAGTTTTTTATTTTAATATTATTCATTCTTTTTGTAAATAAATATATAAAAATTAAATTCATATTTTTTCAAAAAATCAATGTTCTCATCAACATTAAATAAAAGATTTTTTTGTTAAATTTTATGTAAGCTTTTAATAATTGTTATTTATGTTTTTTGACACAATTTTATAAAATATTAAAGATGTTTTAAAAAAATTTATTTAATTTTTTTTTAATTAATAATCCATGGATTAACAAGGATGAATCTTTCGTCCAAAGGAAAAATTATGAAAAACACAAACAAGAAATAGTTAAATATAAATTTTTTTATTAAATAATTTTTTACATCTTTGATTTCATATACTTTTATAAATTCACACTACAAAACAGACTATCAAAATAAAATAATTTTTCTAAATAATTTTATATATTTTATCTAATGCGTAGCTGTAACGCGAGCCAAAAAAATTAGTAGAAACTAAAACAAATGGGTTTTTTTCTCTTTCGTACCCTATTCATCATGACCCAATTATACTGTTCCCAACATGTCTTTTTGTTTTCATTGAGCCAGTTTTTGAGTTTTGCATGCTTTTATTTTACTCTTAATTTACTTTTTTGTTTTTCTTTTCCGTCATTTCCTGTCTTTCGTTGCTTCCGCGACCGCCGCCCTCCCCCCCCCCCCCTCACACACACACACACACACACACACACACACACACACACACACCACCATGCCCCCCGCCGCCCCACGGCGCGCGAGGCCAATTCTAAGGTGCCGCTCGCAATTTAAGGGTCCTTTTCATCATTTTTTACAAGAGATTTTAATTGCATATTTTTTTTATATTATTTTAATGTTTGGGTTTGGGCCAATTATTAGTGTTTTTTTCTTTTTTTGAATGGCTCTTTTCTTTTGCCTTAAAAAAAATTCATTCTTGGGATTTTTTTTAGGGAAATAAATTGTTTATATATATATAAAGTAAACTAGAAAAATTTTATGGCCTTTTTATATAAAAATAAATTCAAAATAATATTGATTCCTTTTTAAAAAATGTTTTCTTTGTGAAAAAAAGAGGACATAATAACGTAATTTTAAAAATTGATTGATGAAACAATTCTTTTGATTATATTTTTTTATATATTGAAGTTTCAAATAGAATGCATATGGTATTTTTTTTAAAAAATATTAAATTGAATGCATGTATATAATGCTAATTATCCATTTCTTATCCATCATTGATGAATTAAAGAACTATATAAGGTCTTTTTGTATATAATCCTTCGATAAAATGATAATTTTTCTCATTAATTTTAAAATATTTGCAGTTTTTATCATTGACCTATTTTATTTTGTAATTGATTTTGTTGATTTAAAATTTAATAATTCAAGTTTTTTTTGGTACAAAACCTCATTGCCATATCCAACTTAGGATCACATAAGCCCCACACATGATTTACCAAATCTGAAGTAACGTTTTTTAGTATTTCAAATATATACAAATACAAATATAAATATCTAATATTTATATTTTTAATAGAGTAATGCCAAACATTGAGATAATATGACAAAAAATATTTAAAAAAAATTACATATCGAATTAAATCAATAGACCTATAAGATTCAACCGTGCATGCTTAAGCTAGCCCTATAGAAAAATTACCAAATCTAGAGTAAAATTTTTATTATATCAAATACATGTGTAAATAATATCTAATATTTTATTTTATTTTTATAATTAATTTCAATATAAATTATTTTTCAATCACATATGACAATGAAACGTTTTTTTTTCTTTTCACAATTACAATTGCATCTAATCTCTAAATCAATTACAAAAAACCCTAGAATAGGTAGAGTTTTTTTTTTTTTTTTTTTTTTTCCTCTTGTTCTTCGTACTCACAAAATATTGTTCATTGAATGAAATTGTTATGATTCATATCAGTAGCATTTTTGTTATTTTAAGCATTTTATGTTTTCTTCTTTTGCTTTCAACAATTTTGATTTCTTACACGTTTTTTGTTTTTTGTTTTTTTTTTCTGATTTTATTGTTTGGGTTTGGGCCCACAATGAGTGTTTTTTTCTTTTTCTATTTTTTTTTTCAGTGGCTCTTTTCTTTTTCCTTAAAAAAAATAAAAATTCATCCTCGGGATTTTTTTAGGGAAATAAATTTTTTTGATACTTAGCCTATACTTATTAAACTGGAAAAATTTTATGGCTTTTTAATATAAAAATAAATTCAACATAATATTGATTCATTTTCAAAAAAATGTTCTCTTTGTGAAAAAAGGGGGAAATAATAACACAATTCCTTTGATTATTATTATTATTATTATTATTAATATATTGAAGTTTCAAATAGAATGCATATGGTATTTTTTTTTAATATATTGAATATAATCCTTAGATAGAATGATAATTTTTCTCATTAATTCCAAAAAATTTCTAGTTTTTAACTTTAACCTACTTTATTTTGTAATTGATTTTGTTGATTTAAAATTTAATAATTTAAGTCTTTTCGGCTCAAAACCTCGCTATCATATTCAACTTAGGATCGACATAAGCCCCATAGATAATTTACTTACAAATCAGATATTAGAATTTTAAATTTTATTTCGATTCTTTATTACTAGTTTAAATACAATATGAGAATAAAAATATCTTTTAAATTTTTATTTTGATTCTTGTATTTTTATTTCGAATTTTTTATTTTTATGATCAAATAATATTTTATTAATTTAAAACTTCATATATATTGAGCCTTAAAGCACTTCAAAGCCCTTTTGATTTTATGCACATGAGCAATATGGCCCAAGTTTATAACAGTATACCAAAAGTTTTTGTTGCCTAATATAAAATCAAAGCTTACATATATTTTATGGTTTGTTAACATAAATTAAAAAGAAAAACGAAAAAAGACAAAAAACTTTCGGACAAGACCTAGAGAACTAAAGAAAACCTGCCGTGAGCCCGACATTTATAGTTAAATCCAACATTTGTGCTAATAATAAAGCAAGTTGGACAAAAACATTAATTAAACAAAGACGACACATTTACAAGAAAGATATTTTATTAGATAATGCTAAAAAAAAGTACATTTTATTCATGGCATGTTGTCTAGTACATCTTGAATGAAATGACTTAACCATGCGTAAGATGATCCACTATTCATCAAAGCTTTCCTACTCTTTTCACTCATTTCTTTCAGCTTCTTCCTTTTTCCATGGTCAAGCTCCATTAAACATCTTATTCCTCTTTCTATTTCTTCAGCAGTAATAGTACTTTCATCACCATCCTTGTTAAACAAATCCAATCTATAATCCATTTTAATTTCCACTGCCAATCCTAATTCAACAATCATTTGGAAAGCAATTAATTGTTGCTCTGCATGTAATGGCAATGCAGCGATTGGAACACCAAACCATATGCTTTCCAATGTAGAGTTCCATCCACAGTGTGATACAAATCCTCCTATAGAAGAATGTGACAATATCTCTATTTGTGGAGCCCATCCAATTATTTTTCCGATTTTGGCCGTTCGATCTATAAATCCTTCAGGTAAAACTTCTTGAAGATTCACATGATCACTTGGAGCTTCCATATTACCTTTCGGTGGTGGTTGACGTAGAGACCACAAGAATCGATACCCACTCTGCTCTAGAGCACATGCAATTTCTTTTAACTGGTCCACGTCGAAACTTCCGAGGCTCCCAAAACATAGATACACTACCGAGGACTGAGGTTGATCATCAAGCCATTGTTTGATATCTTTGTAAGTGTTTTCAAAATCATCGTCTCTGTTAAGGTTCAAAACGGGACCCACTGGATATACTGGAGGAGTGTTACCATTGGAAAAGTAGTTCCCCGCATGGGACTCCAACTCTTCAAATGTATTTACCATAATACCCTTGCATTCCCTAAACCTTCTAACTTGACCAAGGAGAGGAGACGACCATTCTTTCCTGAGCAGAGCAGAAGGCAAGACCTTAGCAGGGAGTGGGTTTGCCAGAAACGGCACTACCAACTCAGCATTCGAATCCTTGAACTCAGTAGGGTCAAGTTTCTGCTCATCATGAAGGGCCTGAAAATAAAACTCAAGACCAAGAAAAGAAGCATTTGATGCAAAGAAAAGATAAGAGGGAACACCAAATTCGTTGGCCACATCTATCATTGACGTACAAAACATATCAAGAACAATCCCAGCAACTCTAGGCGAGTCAGGGCTTAATTCGGACCGACGCACAAGTTTGGAGACTGCTTCTTTGACTTGGGGTATCTGCTCTACAATCAATGAAAAAGGGTTCTTTCTGGGTTGGTTTGGATCAGGCTCATCTTTAAGCAAGTCAATGAACCGTGTACGTTTGCAGACTGCACTCACTGAATCGATGTAGCTATCAGTCTTGGGGTCAAAACGTATCCTCATGATGAGAAAGGTGATTGAAAATCTCTCATCACGGTCTACAAGAAGCTTTGCTACCCCTACTGTGGGTACAAGGTGAGTTATACCTGGCCATGGAATGAAGACTAGCTCAGCTTTCTTCATCTCTGTAAAAGATAGTGATTTTTATGGTCTTTTATTTTCACAATTTGTCACTTCAGTTATATAGATTCTAAAAGCATAAGTCAGGATTCGAGATTGGCCTTCGGTTAATGATAATCGTGGAAGAAGAAAACATTAAAGACTGAGGTCATTGCCCCGCTGTAAAGATTGAACAGCTACTAAATGGGAGTAAATTATAAATTAATTTTTTAGTTTCAAAAATAAATTGATTAACCCATTGCGTTTGAAAAAATATATTATTTAATCATTCCATTAATGTTTTTATATTTAATTTAATATTATTTTTATTTCATAAAATGTTTTTTTCGTCATTCTTTATATGTATATATATTTTTTAAAAAATCAAAATCAAAATAAATTAAAAAAAAATTGAGTTAGAAGTAATTTTAAAAATTTGAAGACTGAATAATTAATTTTGAAAATAAAAGAAATTAATTTATTTATTTCTCTAAACGCTGAGAAATAGGAGGGGGAAAAGTAATATTGTCCTGTCAGAAATTTAGATTAATTATTGTCCTTGAAATTTATTGACCAGTGCTTGAATTTTCAATGCTTAGTAAATAAATATGTACTAGAGTGCTAATCTCAATATCTTCCGGAGTA
This sequence comes from Dovyalis caffra, assembly GCA_963924115.1. NCBI lineage: Eukaryota > Viridiplantae > Streptophyta > Magnoliopsida > Malpighiales > Salicaceae > Dovyalis > Dovyalis caffra. The sequence continues at coordinate 1,072,504 of CAWUPB010001166.1, read as the reverse complement.
AATTATAAATTAATTTTCTAATTTTGCAAAAATAAATAAATAATTTATTTAATTTCAAAAACTAATTAATCAATCCTTTAAAATTATTGTATATATTTTTTCATTTAATTTAATTTTTTATTTTAATAAAAAAGATAATAAAAACAGATAAAAAATATTTTTAAAAAATTAAAATTTAAAACAACCAATACTAATTAAATAACTAATCAATTGATTTAAAAACCAAAAGAATTCTTTTTCTTAAAGTTTATAATTTACTCCAAATAGAATCGTTGCTTCGAGGTGATTCCATATCATTTCAATTTCCTTTACTTTTCAAAATGAGCGATGGTTCTATCATTAGAAAGAGAGTAAACCGCATGAGATTGCAACTCTTTAAATGCATTGACTTAAACATCCCTATCATTGCATCACACTCTAGAAGGGGCAAGAATTATTTGAGCCACTCTCAGTCACGGTTTAATGGCAAAATTTTGACAAAACTATTAGGTTATAACAATTTAAGATCTAAACTGTAACATCAGTTTTTTAGAATTTAAATTATTATTTATTAAAAAAATCATCTTTTTTCTATAATGATTAAAATATTGATGCTAATTGAAATATTGTTTAATGATAAATTTTATTGTAAACTATTAGAATTGTGGTAAAATGAAATTTGTACTATAAATTTAGATAATTGATACCATAAACTATTAATTTTTTAATAAATTTTATTATTTTCTATTATTTTTCACAATGAAAGTATTGATTGTTTTGCTTCTTTTTTTTTTCTAGAATTAAAATTAATTTTTTTTAACAATAGTTAGTTTTAAGGAAATTTAGATGATCTTATTGTTTATTGATTTAACTTTTGTTATTGGATAATTAATGGTGTGTAATGGATCATTTTAGTTAAAAAAGTTGAAATATTAATTTTTTAAATATTAATTTTGAAAAGAATATGTAATAATAATTAACTTATCTTAGATATATTTTTTTAGTGGATCTTATTTTTTTTGTTAGATAATTAATGATGTAGGATGGATTCGTCTAGTTTAAACAAATTGAATTTTTTTTTCAAAATTAATTTTAATACTAAAAAATAATTTAAAATACTTAAAATGGCATTGTTTCAAATATTTTCATCAGTGATCAACGCTTTGAGTGTAAAAAATAATGAAGAATAATAAAATTTGTTAAGAAATTTATAATTTGATATTTAAATAGTCCAAATTGATAATATATATATAGCTTATTTTGTCACAATTTTATTAGTTTAAAAATAAATTGTTTTGTTAAACCATATTATAGTTAATATTTTGACCATTAAAAATAATAAAAAATATAATATTTATTCAAAAAATAATAGTTTGAAGTACAAAAATTCCAAATTAATTGCACGAATATTAAATTTTCATACCCAAATAGTTTACAGTTATTTTTACCATTAAACCACACTGCCAAGCTGGTAACGACCGAAGGCTTTGCAGGAAGCCGGTTCGCCAAACTCGGAGTTTCCAACTCAACATCTAAGTTCTTGAACTCAGTGACGTCCACCTTTTCCTCATAATGAAATGCGTGTAAATGCATCATCAAAAAAAAAAAAAACCACTTCTGCAACACCAATTTCATTAGCCACATCTTTCGGTTCAGCGCAAAACAAACCCAACAAGTCGAGGAGAGTCAGGACTCAACTCGGACTGAATTTTCTGCTGAGAAGTGCAAAATAATTCATAATTTTAATATCAGTATTCATATGAGTTAAAGTCTCTTTATGTTTTTAAAGTTTTTAAAATATATAATCTTTATAATTACTGGAAGTTATTCAATCAAGAATTTAATATCAAAGTGGTATATATAGGGTCCTTCGTTTATATATTATATAATAAAATAATATTATATTAATATAATATATAAAATATTAAGCTGCAGCTATACCTAAGTATTTTTATCGAAAAATACATTTTCATCTTGAAAAGATATTCTTTGATATAGGGCTTTTGGCCTCCAATCAAATAAGGCAGCCAATCATTATCCATTGATTTGGGGTCGAGGAAGGGTAAGTCATTGAATCGCATGCCTCTAGGAAAAGTTGATGCAGCTAGTGATCTGTCATGACATTGCCAGTTGTGAACTTACACGTATTGTTCTGGAATCGAAAAGAAGGTTGTTCCATTATTGAAATGCTAAAATCAGTGTCGGGGTGGACAAGAATAGACGTATTGAAATGTTAAATCAGGGTCGTTTTGGACAAAGAACATAGGAGTATTCGTGGTGGACAAGAATAGGAGTGAGATCGTGATGTTTTAGACGGATTGATAAACTTTATTGCAATTGGTAACATATATTGAAGAGTTTTTGAGTTAGAATTTGTTTTGAATAATTAAAAAAAACAGTTTTTAGTCAAAAATATTTTTTTTCTTCCTCTTCTCGTTGCAATTAATGTAAAAACTAAAATTTTATATTATGACAATTTCTAAGACTCGTAACATATATTATTTAATAAAATTAATTGGTTTTATAGTAATTTAAATTTTTTGTCAATTTTTTTTAATTTTTAATTTTTTTGATTTAGGTCTCAAAAATTTTTGAGAGGTACCGCAGAGTGAACTGACTTAAAAATTCAAATTCAAATTAAATATTCTTTTTTTTCTTCTTTATATCTATTTTTCGTATTGGCTAAATATTATTAATTATTTTTTAGAGTAGTATAAAATCTCTCCCTATTACATAGTGACACCTAACAAGTAATTTCTCACGGCTTTGCTAGCTGCCAACTTTACGCAGGGTTCTCGAAAGAAGAAAAGCTTTGTTCAATTATTGGAGAGTAACTTACGTAGGGTTCAAACTCGATCGTTTGAAATATTAAATAAATCGAAGTATCGACCACACACATTAAGTCTTTTCTGTGCACTATTTGTGGCCATGAATCACGTTGAATGTTTAGTTGATTCCAAGGACCGTTGTTTTTAAACCCACCAATACCTTATGTTTACATTCATGGGAAAAAATAATGAGTTTTTAAAAGACATGAATCAAATTTCAAAATACTTTTTTTGACTATACCAATCTTCAACAAAAAAGATTTTTAGCCTTGAAAATTATTAGCTTTTGTCCTGTGGTAAGGGAAGGCAACGGGGTAGCTGATCTTTTACCAAAGCAAATCATTTAAAGGGATGTAGAGCTTTATGCCTGGTTGTGATTTATTTGGTTTCGAACTCACGAAGCTCAAGCCACTACTTTGCTAGCTATTTTTTTAAAATACAATTTCACTTTCGAGAAAAATACAAAATATATATTTATAATGCTTAATCATTAAATATTGTTATTTTTATTTATTTGAACTTAATTATTTGGATATAAAATAAGTAGGAAAATGCTATGTTGTTCGCGCAATTCGTCACGTCTTTTTCACCTTTCTTCTTATCTCATTGTCTTGCTCCATTACAAGCTTTAGCCCTTTTGTCATGTTCTCGACACTCACAATTTCTTCGTTGCCATACGGAAGAAGAAGATTCTGTTGATAATCTATTTTAATCTCCATTGCTAGATCAGCCAAAAATATCTTTTTCGATTACTATTTTTTTTAATTGATTGTTGGATCCAATAACCTTTGGAGGCCCTGTTTAATGTCAAAATTTATTCCAAAAATCTACTTCGAAACTTTTTGGTCATCCGGCTAGACTGGTAGAACAAGTTTAGATTGCTTCTGTTTAAGAATTATAGCTTTCAAATTTTCTTTTTTCTTTTTCGGGTTTAGGTTTTGATCATTTTCAAATTTATCAGTGATTTGTTTCTTTTTTGTTCTGTCCTTGGTTTTTTAGGGTAGACTATTCAAGTTACATTTTGAATTTTAGCCACCAGTTATCATTGAATAAAAAATTACAGATTCAAGTTCAATGCATATATATATATATATATATATATATATATATATATATATATTACCCCAACTTGATTTACGTGGACGACAATAATATGATTTATTTGCATTATTAATTAGGTCCCATAATTGTGATTAATCGGAATAATGAATCCAAAAAGTATGATTGGTTTGATTTTAAGTAGAATTTCAAAGTTTCTAATAATCAAATTAATATGAAGCCTTTAATCTTTTTATTTTTATTTATTTATTTTATTTTTTTGAAAGCATTTCCATTGGCATATGCTGGTTTGGTATCCCTTCCTGCTAACATGCTAATGTGTGGCTTAATTTTGTTGCTCAGGCTTTGTCTAGAATCGTGCCCCACTTCCGGTTAGTGCTTGCTTGGTATACCTTTATACTGCTTTCTTCTATTTTGGTGCTATGCTCTCTTTTTTGTCGTGGCTCCGTATATCTTCTTCTTTGAACTTCTGTTATTTCTAAAAATCATTATTTATAAAAAAATATTTGAAAGAAGGAGATCTTAAGCTAAACAAGGAGATACTGATACTAAATTCTTTTAAATAAACCTTAATTATGAAAGATTTATAATGTTTAATTAAGAGAGATTTTTTTTTTTATTTTATTCATTGAAATGTTAATTGGATTTTAAGGTGCACAATGGCAATAACTTTCACTACCGGAAAAGAGAAAATTAGAGACATTTTATCAAAATATCACTCGCTAAATGTATTTAGTGATGGATTTGCAATGGTTTTAAACCGTTCACAAAATCCTTGTCACTAAATAATTAGTGACGATTTGTAGTTTACCATCGCTAATTTTGCAATAGTTAATCTGTCGCAAAAGCAACTAAAATCGTCTTCAAAATTTGACAATTATATGACCATTTTACGTCGATTCCATTGATAAAACCTGAAATCCGTCATTAAATTTGGACAATTTAGCATCCACTTTTTTAAATCGTCGCTAAAATCATCGTAAAATTTTCATAAATAGTGACTATTTATGGAGTCCATCGCTAAATCCGTCGCTAAATCCATCTCTAATTATCGACGAATTTAGCGAGTATTTTACAAAAACCATCGCTAAATTTTAATTTAGTGATGGTTTTAAATCGTCGTTAAAATCAAAATTTTGGTTTTGTTTTTTTCAATTATGTATTTAATTGTTAAGAAGAAAATTTTAATTTATTCCAATTTCACAACTAAAAAAAGGCTATAAAATAGATTTATAAATATTATGAAACCATTATAATATATAAAATTTAATAAAATGATATATATATACTCAAACATCAAATTATTTTAAAGTTTGTTAACTTTTCAAAAAGAAGAAGAAAACATAAAAGCTAAGAGTGATTGGTAGGGTCGTCAATCGGAGGATCGATGGGATCGTCGGTCGGAGAATCGATGGAAGAACTACTTCTCTGCATATTCGAGCAACATTTGTCGCATCATCACATGCTTGCTCTCGAATATACTCGTTTCAACTCGGTTGTAATAGTTAAGAACGATGTAACGATACCTTCTAGTTTCTCGATCTTTTATACTTGTCTAGACCGATGAGCCTCTATTCGCTTTCGTTGGGCCTCCCTGTCGACATGGAACCTTGATGGGGTAGAACTAGAGGATATACTAACATTAGAGTAATAGTGAGATATCTATGGCCCGAGTTCGTACATCCTCTTCCTTTTATTATCTCCTCTTCTAACAACCTTTTTAAAAATCCGATTCATGTCGATGTCGATCGATGAAGTACCCTCTATCTGCTGGCTAGCAACCTCTTACTCAAGCATTTTTTCGACGATCTCTTACATAATTGCATAAAATTTAATATCATATAGCTATTTTAATAAGTTATATATATAAAAGTGGCATACGTATGAAATAATAAATTAATAACTTACTTTGAGAACTTTTGCTTCGTTGATCGATGAATATGTATTGATCATCAACTTTCTTCTTGTGAGTCCTTAAGAAAACCTCATGAGCATCAAGTTCATGACCTAACTCATTACACTAAAACAAATATACTTAAATAATTAATGATGTTGAAATAACTATAAACAACAAATAGTGTGTGTATACACACACACACACACACACACACACACACACACGATTTATCATACATATTATGTGCTCCTTCCGGGTGATCGAACCCTTTGTATGTCTAGACAGAAGCGGCTCCGATGCCATCGGTCTCGTTTTTATGATTACGGGTCGCTTGCTCAAATTAGGCATGAGCTTCGGGTTCGCCCATTCTTGATGCCATGCATCCCATATCTCATGTGAAATATATGTTGGTTTGGGATGTCTCTTCACATTATAAAGGAAGTTAAAATATCACATTCGTGTGAGACTCTGCCATGCTTTCTTTATGTTTAACTCGATATTCCACTTCCACATAAAGGACTTTTGCAAGAAATTACAAATATTCATTAGTATATTTAATTCAATATTAATATTTGTTAATTGAAATATACGGGCATATAATAAATCAATTAAACTAACAACTAACTTAAACTCATTTCAATATAACTCTTTAGTTTCCTCACTAATTGCCTTCTAGTTCCATCCGAATATATGAACATATTCATGGAATGTCTTATAAATACGACGAGTGCAAATATCAAAAGGATATAAGCTATTAAATAAGATAAAAATTAACGAGTTAAATGAATGCATAAATATAATAAAAAAAATTTTATATAAAAAATACATAATAATCAAAATTCGAGGATCGAATATAGATCCAACAGTTTCGAAGCCACACTAGATTGGATGTTTGGTGATAAGCCATGTTTAGAAACATGACGCTCATCCTGTTGGGGCGAGGGCTTTGATGATGATGAAGGGTCGGATGGGTGAGGATAAGGATATCTACAATAATACGGCTCGAGTTGAGACATGTCAAACGATGATGGGTTTGACAAAGGGGGACTAGGAGGGTGGTATGTAGACATATCGATAGGAGGAGAGAGGCATCCGAATAAGAACGAAAGAAACACTCGCTCTATGTCCATGGTCATCTGCTATCGTCGGTGTCCGAACCACGACCATAACCATATGACATGGACCATTATATGGAGGAACGTCCCCTACCATAAGGTATGACCTACACATTATCACATTAATTAGTTAAAATATTAATATTAACATAAAACATTGATATATATATATATATTAATATAAACAAGTTGAAATATATTAATTTTATGATAAACAAGGATTTTCATAATTAAATTAAAACATATACACACACACGCACACATACATATATTTAAATGTTACCTTATTAATTTGAAGTAAACCATTGAGGATAATCAAACCATATCGCTAATCACTATCCTAGTCATCATTATTAGATTCTTCATCTAAGTTTTTATCAATATCTATTTAAAATTTAACTTCATTATGTTCATTAATTTCATCTCCTTTGAAATCCATTAACATTCTTGTTGGATCGATCAATGACTGACCTTTTTCATCATCAACTTGGATAATATTGTGTTGGGCTTCCATTTCATTTTCTTGAAAAGATTTTGTAATTGTTTGGATCGTAATATACGATTTGAGCACATCCATCATCGGTCAAGGTTTGACCTTATATATAGCCAACCAAATCACACTTCGATGCACTTTGATATAGGATATGTTGCATAATACACCCGATGTGCTTGTGTTGATAGGATAAAAGGATCGGATTTGTTTGACATCTTATGACTATTTACTTATATTAGTCCATACCGATCATGAATTCTTGTACCAATGCTAGGTGTAGTATTACGCCAATCACATTTGAACAATACGATTCTCTTGATTTGTAAGGTAGGATACTCAAGTTTTAGCATATCGATCAACCTAGCGTAATAGTCATTTTCCTCCACATAGTAACCAACTTCTTTAACGCATACTCCACTACACATTGTTGCTCTATTCGAACCATGACCTTTAATGTAAAACTTAAAATCTGTTCATAATGTATCCTAGATATGACTTAGTTATTCACAATGACTCTTTTGTAAGATCTTTAATGTAATGATCGGTTATCATGTTGGGTTACGCATTACTTGTCCGTAAAATCCACATGCAATACTTAATGTTAGTATGAATAATTCCATCTTAATAACAAAACAATATCAAAGTTTATGATACTCACATATCGATGAAACCATGATAAAAAATAAATTTCAAACCAAGAATCAACCTCGTGCTTTGATATGTCGGGATTACTTTCATAAAGTTGGCTAAAAAAATATCTATGGAAGGAAAAATAATTATAAGATTTTTATTATCTTTAATATAAAAATTGATAATTAATGAAGTTCGGTATTGAAAATTTTGCTAATTATAACACTTACTCAGTGTAAGGTGTCACCTCATCACTTGTTTAATAAAATATAGGTATGAGATACAAGCATTTCTTGATTGTCAACATAAGTGATTTTGCTTGACCAAAAGATTGACCTTGTGGTTTAAATATAGCAAGTATTTCTTTAATTTTTTCATTTGATTTTTGAGCACACTCAAAATTTCATGACACTTTTCGATGTCTAGTTTGCACATGAGGCTTGAAGTAATATGAACGAACGTTGATGCTTCTCCAACTAGATATACATTGCATATTAATCCATCAAATCGACTTTGTTCATTACATTGTTTTTTAATTTTTGAAGATACATGCATTATATACGTATGTTAGTTAACAAACATTTTTAAAACAAAATTAATAAAATTTTCAAAATCAATATATTTAATTTTTAAATAGATATATTCATCGATATTGTACGAGTTTACCAAATTTTTCTTTATATGTAAAGTAAATTAGCGAGATATTCCATTAGGTCAAAAAAACTTGATGGGAAAATGCATTTAAGTTTGCATAAAATTATAGGTATCTCTATCTCGGGATGACTCATATCTTCAATCTTATTAATAGTAGATATCAATTCTTTAAAGAATAAGCTCAACTTAGCTAGCGCTTGCCAAACATTTCTTGATAATAAGTCATTGAATAAGACAGGTATTAACCTCCGCATAAATGGATGTTAGTCATGACTTTTCATACCATGAAATCCGAGGTTGTTCATATCGATACTCCTAGCCAAGTTTGATACATTTCGTTGAAAAAAATAAATCTTTTAATCCATTTAAGCAATTGTATTTTTTGTTATTTGTCTAGAGTATAACACACTTTAGGATATTTTCTAGAGTTTTCATCTCTTTCTAATTTTGGCCACTCGATAATAAAGTTTCAAGTCTTCTATAGAGTTTGTATTATTTTTTATTTTTTTCCAACATGCTTATAATTGTATTAAACAAATTGTCAAAGATATTTTTTTCAATGTAGATCACATCCAAATTGTGCCAAATTAAATTAGAACTCCAATAAGGAAGATCCTAAAATATACTTTGTTTCTTTCAATCACAAACTCTAGATATATTGTTGTTACACTCTTCGAAAACCTCTTCCACGACTTTCAACAACCCTTAATTGTATTTCATGCCAAATTTCTATTCCAAACATGATCAAGAGAGCAATATCCGTGACAATTAAATTTTGCTTGAAAGAATTCTGTTCCTCTTAAAAGGATGACTTAGTGGCAAAAACTTATAGTGACGAGTCAAACTAAAAAGTCTTTCTACCATTACGGAGACCGAAAACATCGGATTTTTTCATGCAAAACAAGCATGTTCGTTTTACCGATAGTACTCCAACTCGATAACATTGAATATATAGAGAAATCACTGATTGTTCACAATACTACGGCTTGCATCCGAAAATTCTATTTACGAGATATATCATAAGTAAGCACACCAACTTCCTAAAATTCAACCAACTCCTTAATTAAAGGTTCTAAGTATAGTCTAGGTTGATCTTTGGGTTTTTAGGTCCTAGGACAATTACGGTTAAGAATATATATATATTCTTCCTTCATACATTTTCATGGTGGTAAATTATAAGGCGTTGTAATCATAGGCCATGAAGGATATTGTTTTTCAAATTGATCAAAAGGCTAACACTCATCCGTGTAGACTCCCAAACTCGACATTTCTAATTTTTGATGCAAATGAAGGATGTGTTTGATTGAAATGTCACCATGCAAAGGAGTTAAAAATGACGTATGACATCTACCTCAACTTCATGTTCAACATGTCACGTCATGTCACCGAGCTATGACGATCGACACATACATCCTCCGTAACCACGAGGTTAGAGGAAAATAATACATTTTTTACATGGAATATATGTTTCTTTAATCGATCCTCGCCTAGGACTTCAATATCGAGGATGGTCATAGATTTTACAAGTGAATCTCTCCTTGTCTTCACCTTAATAAATCATGCAACCATATAATTATGGATCCGTTACATTGGTAAACCCATCATTTTCATCAACTTTTTTCGTACTTGTAAAAGTCTTTTGGGATGCAATTATCGTCGGACATCAACTTTTTTATAAGTTAACATGAGTCATCGTAATACCTCTTCAAAAAATGATGTTCGGACTTGAGGTATAACAAATGGGATGTTGCGGATAATCGTGAGTGGGTTTTTGAGCCAGAGCCTTTATTGGATGTATTCAAAAAATCATAAAATGCTTGAACATCGGGGTTTGAGACTTCATTTGTATTATACAAATTAAATGATGGACTAGTTGTATTCATCACCATTGTGTGATAAAGATTGGCTAGAGGTTCATCAAATATTTATTCATATTGAACAAAATTTACCGCATTATCACCATAATTAATCGACTCATTTTCTCCGTGATGTGTCCACACATAATACCTTGATACAAAACTATATCTTATCAAATAGTACTTAACTATATCGGGATTTTCATAACTACGGATATGATATTTATTAAGCTTATAAGAACATCTTATTTTATTTTCGTCCATACACTCCAAATGACTAACAATAAAATTAACCAATTCATTAATCCCATCTACCAAAAGCTGATATAAAAAACCATCGGTTAGTCTATAGTCAATCCTTGAATGATCTTAATTCATTTTAAAATATATATAATTAATTTAATAAATAGCTAATTTACTTCAATTAACAAATAAAAATTTATTTAACAACTGAATTAATATTTTTCATTAACAACCTAATTAATTCTTTTAACCAATAATTAAATATTTTAATTACAAAATAATTGACTTAATTTAACAATTTTAAAACTAAATTAACAACCACATTAATTATACTAGCACGTAATTTTATATTTCTAAATTTTTTTAATAATTTAATTATAAATTAATTGACTTAATTAACTATTTAATTAATTCTCTTAAACAATAATTTACTAAATTAATTACCAATTAATGGACTTAATTTAACGAATAAAAAACTAATAAATTAGCAACCAAATTAATGAAACTAACACATAATTTGATATTTTTAATTTAATTTAATTAATTTAACTATAAACTCTCATTTTTCTTATTTAACAACCTAATTGATTCTTTTAAACACAATTTAATAAATTTAATTATAAAATAATTGACTTAATTAACAACTAAAAAGTTAATTAACAAATAAATAAATTAAAGTAAAACATAATTATATATTTTATATAATATTTAAATAATATACTTGTAAACTAATTTTCTTAATTAACTAATGAATTAATTATTTTAAACAATATTTTATATTTTTAATTAACAACTAATAAATTTGCTTAGGTTAATAAATAGAGTTTTAATTAACACTTATATATATATATATATATATATAATTAAACTGACACAAATTTAATTAAATAATTTATTTTACCATAAATTTAATTAATGTTATTAACATCTAAATCACTTATTAATTAATTAATTAATTAATTAAGCTAACACATTAATTTTTTAAAAACCAATTAAATTATTTAAATACCAACAATTATACTTAATTTAATAACCAAATAAATGAAAATTTTTTAACATATAATTAATTAAACTAACCCTTAATTAATTATTTTAACAAAAATTAAATTAATTAAAAATAACAAATAACAAATACTTATAATAATAAATTAAATTAAACGAATCAACAAATAATTAAACAACAACAATTAACAATTAAATTTTTTAAATACTAATAATTAAACTAACTAAAAATTAACCAATAAATAATTAACAATAACAAAAATTAACAATTAGCAATAACAATTAAACTAACTAATAATTCACCAATAAATAATAAATAATAAATAATAATAATAATTAACAATTAATGACAATAATTAATGAAAAATTATATAATTGAAATAAATGGGAAACAAAATTACTTAATGGGTTACTAATAACAAAATTTCAAGAGTAGAGAAAGAGGAGTCGCTGCCAAGAAAGAGAAGGAGTTCGTTGCGCCAAGGAGGAGGTGTCTGTTGTCATGGCACTCGTTCATGGAGAAGAAGAGTGAAGGGAGGAGGAAGAAAGGAGAGAAAGAAGAAGAAAAGGGAGGAGGAAAGTGGGAGAGATGGAGGGGAAGAAGGAAAGAAGAGAAAGGAGGAGATTTAGAGTTGCCATGGAGGGGTGTAGTACACCTGGAAGAAGAAGAAGAGTGAAAAAAAAATTGGGGTAAAACTTTTTGAGGTAATGGTTTTAGGGATTAAAATTTTTAGCGATAGGACAAAACCCGTCACTAATTAAATGAAATTTTCAAAGTTATAATTTTCACTTCAATGGTCATAGATTAGATCGTCACTAATTTCGATAATTAGTAATGGTTTTTATCAAAAAATCATCGCAAATTACCTTGCATCATCAATTTTCAAGTTAAATATATTTAGCGATGATTTTCACAAGCCGTCGCTAAATACCCTCGTCTATGAGGAATTATAGCAACGGTTAGGGTAAAGCATCACTATAATTCAATTTTATTTTGGAATTAGCAATGATTTAATTAAACCATTGTTGATTCCAAAAACTTCATTTTTTATCGATTATTTTACATGAACCATTGCTAATATAAGTCAAAATTGATTGAATTAGTGACGGTTTGTAAAACGGTTGGTAAAACCCATTTTTTATGGGTTGTTAGTGATGATTTTATGAAAACCATCACTATTTAATAGTTTTTAGTGATGATTTTTAAACCGTCGCTAAAAACCCCTTGCTATTCCTATTTTTTCGATAGTGTTTTCTTATTACATAATAACGAAATAAACTGAAGTTATTAAAATTAAATTTTATTTTAATGAATGAAACATTTGGATTCATAACTACTTAATCGGGTCTCGTTTTATGTATTTTTTTTAAAAAGGTTTGGAATCTAAAACAAATAAGTTTAAAGTTGAAGACCGTTTTTCGTTTCACCAAAATTTTAGAGTATTATAAAATTAACTAGTTTTTAATAAATATATTAAATATTGAAAATATTTATAATAAAAAATTATTTAATGCTATCAACAAATGATAATTCGATAAACTTTCTTGTATTGAAATCATATGCATTAGATATGAGAAAATTATTGTTATTTGTACAATGTGAATTTTTTTTAAAAATCAATAGTTGAAATGCTAAATTAGATCCCTAGGTGGAAAATAATAGGAGTGAGAATTCGTGGTGGGCATTAGACAAGAATAAGAGAGAAAATAACATATATACCTACTAAAAGTGGTAAGAATATTTTTACATAAACTTAATTATTATTATTTTTTAAAACAATTATCTCTTATTTATCTCCCTTATTTGTATCTATTTTTCATATTGACTAAATATTATTAATTGTTGTTAGAGTAATATAAAATTTCTCCCTATTATATAGCGATACCTAACAAGTAATTTGGATGTGTGGTCCTTGTTAGAATTTTATTTTATTTTCCTCTTTTCTTGCCGTGTACCCATAAGGCAACTTTTGCTTTCTTAAATTATATATATATATATATATATATAATAAAATGCATGGCATAAAAGCATGCTAAAAATCGCACATAACCTTAAAAAAATTCATGCTATTAGATCTTAAATTGTTTCAAACAAAACGTAATCAAGATTTACCATGCTTCATCATTAGATATTTTTATTGATTTATTTAAGCATAATAATCACATTCCTAATAAGTAGCAAAGCCTTGATGAATGTTGTCGCGGGGTGACATTGAGTGATGGCATGTGTTACCGTCAATAAATTAGTTGTATTTATATTCCTTATAGAACCCAATCACAAGAGTGTAGATAAGGCAAGCAAGAGTTGAACTTACAGAGAAATGATCTAATTAATGGTTTCTATCAAGCTGATTGTTCTAAGGTGCAATGAAAGTAAAAGGAGATTTTTGTGTTTGTAGAGATTTGTAAAATAATCAAAAGTAAAGAGAAATAACAATAATGAGGAAAATCTTGGTTGAAAATTTGTTTTCACTTTTGGTTTAATCGTTGATCATTGATTCAAACTTTAACTTATTCTTAATATGAATGTTCACCGTAGGACAACAACATGTACGTTGTCCCCAATCTTTCCTTAATGATTCATTAACCAAATAGATGTTATTTGATTAATCCCTAACTATTGAACAACCTAGTAAATGCTAGTTAGATATAATCTAACAACAATATTAAATTAGACAAAGGTAGGTGAAGCTAAACAATCATTCTATATGTGAGAAGAATTTAATCTAATTTTATGTTTTTCAAGAGATTAAATAAAAATGCTTTTATAATCATTAACCTTTAGTTACTACTATAGGCAAGTTTAAACAAGCAATTACACGGACTTGAATACTTAGCTAGCAATAGATTATAATAATTAAATAATTAGCATGCACTTTAATCAATTAATCATATAATCATATTCAAGTAACACTGAAAAATATAAAATACTCAAAAAGAATAAGTTTAGAATTAGAACTCGTTAAGATCTCACAACGATTTTTACCAAAAGCTTTAACTTTCCTTCAACCAAGATAGATTCTTAGTGACCTATGATTGATTACAAGGGAGACTTTCTATCTATGGTGGTTGTCAAAAAGAGTCTTCTCAAATAAAACCCTAGCCCCCTATTTATAACTAAAAATAGGATTACAACATACATATGACCACCTAAGGCTGACATACGACTTGATGGTTCAACACACATGGCTTGCTCCTTTACTTCACGCAGTTTGCATCCTTAACTATCTAATGTTACATGGCTTACTAGACGAGGCACACGGTCGTGTGCCACTCACACTCCATCTCATGTCTTTTTTTGCTTCATCTTTTTGTGTCCCTAGCTTCTACCCATGTGGAATTATCTCTTTATCCCGTGTCTTTTTCTTCTACCCCTGTGTCTTTATTGTTTCATTCTTGGGATTACTTCTCACTTTGGTACAAATAGGCATGTTTCTTCTTTATTCCATGTCGTGTGGATTTATTCGTTGAACAACCACATGGTCTTCTCATTTGTTTCACATGACCGGTAGCTATTTTTTCTTATAATTCATATGGTTGTTTGTCTTCTTAAGCTCCTTTTATGGCTTTGGCTTAGGTTTATTTGCTTTGATTCGCCATTGTTTCTACAAAATTCAAAGTCGTTATCTTGATCTTAATTTCCTAAATATACAACAATAAATACCAAAAAGTTCAATGTAAAATAGCATAAAAGTTATGTAAATTATGCATTCATCATCGAAAGAAAATGATTAAACAATCCTTCTATAAGCTAGAAGAATTTAATCTAATTTTATGTTTTTTAAGAGATTAAATAAAAATGCTTTTATAATTACTAACCCCTAGTTACTACCGTAGGTAAGTTTAGATAAACAATTATACGGACTTGAATACTTAGCTA
The DNA here is from genome assembly GCA_963924115.1 of Dovyalis caffra. NCBI lineage: Eukaryota > Viridiplantae > Streptophyta > Magnoliopsida > Malpighiales > Salicaceae > Dovyalis > Dovyalis caffra. The sequence goes on along the minus strand of CAWUPB010001166.1, from coordinate 1,056,868 downwards.
GCAATTGATTATAATGATTAATTAATTAGCATACATTCTAATTAATTAATCACATAATCATATTCAAGTAACACTCGAAAAACATAAAATCCTAAAAGAGAATAAGTTTAGAATTAGAACCTCGTTAAGATCTCACAATAATTTTTACCAAAAGCTTTAACTTTCCTTCAACTAAGATAGATTCTTAGTGACTTATGGTTGATTACAAGGGAGACTTTCTATCTATGGTGGCTACCAAAATAAGTCTTCTCGAGTAAAACCCTAGCCCCCTATTTATAACTAAAAATAGGATTACAACATACATATGACCACCTAAGGTTAACACACGACTTGATGGTTCAACATACATGGCTTGCTTCTTTACTTCATGTAGTTTGCATCCTTAACTAGCTAATGTTGCATGGCTTATTGGACGAGGCACACGGTCGTGTGCCACTTACACTCCATCCGATGTCTTCTTTTTCTTCATCTTCTTGTCTTCCTAGCTTATGCCCATGTGGAATTATCTCGTTGTCCCGTGTCATTTTTTCTACCCGCGTGCCTTCATTGTTTCATTCTTTGGATTACTTCTCACTTTGATACAAATGGGAGTGTCTCTTCTTTAGTCCATGTTGTATGGATTGCTATTGTTCGTGTGGTTTTATTACCGAACAACCACATGGTCTCCTCATTTGTTTCACATGACTAGTACCTATTTTTTCTTGTAATTCACATGGTTGTTTGTCTCTTTAAGCTCTTTCATGGCTTTAGCTTGGGCTTATTTTCTTTGATTCGTCGTTTTTTCTACAAAATTCAAAATCGTTATCTTGATCTTAATTTCCTAAATATATAACAATAAATATCAAAGAGTTCAATATAAAAGAGTATAAAAGTCATGTAAATTATGCACTCATCATCGAAAAGACGATGATTAAACAATCCTTCTATTTGCTAGAAGAATTTAATCTAATTTTATGTTTTTCAAGAGATTAAATGAAAATGCTTTTATAATCATTGACCCCGGTTACTATTGTAGGCAAGTTTAGATAAGCAATTACACGGACTTGAATACTTAGCTAGCAATCGATTATAATGATTAAATAATTAGCATGCACTCTAATCAATTAATCACACAATCATATTCAAGTAACACTCGAAAAACATAAAATACTAAAAAATAATAGTTTAGAATTAGAACTTGTTAAGATCTTATAACGATTTTTACCAAAAGCTTTAACTTTCCTTCAACCAAGATAGATTCTTAGTGACTTATGGTTAATTATAAGGGAGACTTTCTATCTATGATGGGTATCAAAAAGAGTCTTCTCAAATAAAACCCTAGCCCCTTATTTATAACCAAAAATAGGATTACAACATACATATGACCACCTAAGGTTGACACACGACTTGATGGTTCAACACACATGGCTTACTTTTTTACTTCATGCAATTTGCATCCTTAACTAGCTAATGTTGCATGGCTTACTAGATGAGGCATATAGTCGTGTGCCACTTACACTCCATCTCATATCTTCTTTTGCTTCATCTTCTTGTGTCCCTAGCTTCGCCCATGTGAAATTATCTCTTTATCCCATGTCACTTTCTTCTACTCGTGTGTCTTCATTATGTCATTCTTTGGATTACTTCTCACTTTCGTACAAATAGGCATGTCTCTTCTTTAGTCTATGTCGTGTGGATTACTACCGTCCGTGTGGTTTTATTGCTGAATAACCACATAGTCTCCTCATTTGTTTCATATGACCGGTAGCTATTTTTTCTTGTAATTCACATGGTTGTTTGTCTCCTTAAGCTCCTTCATAGCTTTGGCTTGGCTTTATTTGTTTCGATTCATCATTTTTTCTACAAAACTCAAAATTGTTATCTTGATCTTAATTTTCTAAATATACAACAATAAATACCAAAATGTTCAATGTAAAAAAGCATAAAAGTCATGTAAATTATGCACTCTTCATTGGAAAGACGATGATTAAAAAATAGAGAATGGGTAAAAAAATAGAGTCATCACTTAGTATTAAGATCATTAGGAAACCACTTGGCTGGTTTGCTCAAAGTTTTAGATAATAGGTTGGTTACATATAGGGAATATTAAAATCATCCTACTTTGACCTACCTCGGATAAGCTCGCATTGCATACAAATTTTAACTTGATTTTTAATTATTATGTGATGAAAAATCTACACTTAATTTTAAGCATTTGCAATCGATTGAGTGATTTGGGATTTAGTCGGTCGGAGACCTTATCCTCACTCTAAGAATTCATAAATCAAATTAAGACCTAGACGAAAAAAAAAAAAGCAAAACAAAATAAAAATGGAAAAGCATGAAAATTGATAGAAATGGTCCGGAATAGGTTTTGAGCCGATGCAAACTCTAGACTTTATGAAAAGCACATAATTGAAAAAAATAAAAAAATCTTCTTTTCACTACTTTTATGATATATGTCTAGCGAAATGTCTCCCACGGAAGATTTCGTGCGGTATGGAAAGCTGCTATGTGGAAATAGTTCGAAACAAGTTTCGGATCGAGACAACTTCATGCATCATGGTTTTCAAAAACAAAACATTCATATAAGAAGAATTAGCAAAAATGACTAGAAACTAGGCTCGAATCGACATGACTTCAAGCATCATGATTTTTAATTAAATGGCTAACATAATGAGGCATAGATAGCAAACTTGATAAAAGTGGTCCAAATTGAGGCTCAAACTAATGTGACCTCAAACACTATGATTTTCAAACATAAACAAACATGAAAAAATTGGCAAGTAAATAGGCATTTTAGATACTATCGATAAGAATGGTCTAAATTAAGGATCAAACCAACGTGGCTTCAAGTTTCATGATTTCCAAATGAACGACAACAAAATTAGCAAGTGAATAACCATGAATTGACAAAATTGACAAGAACAATCCAAATCAAGGCTCGGACCAACATGGCTTCAAGCACCATGATTTTTACACAAAAAGGCGGACACATTGGCTTAATTGACACAATTGAAAAAAATGTTCTAAAACAAGGCTCAAACCGACGTGGCTTCAAATGCCATGATTTTCATATAAAAGGCCGACAAACTAACTTAATTGACAAAATTAGCAAAAATGGTCCGAAGTCGGGCTTAAACCGATGTGACTTCAAATGCCATGAATTTCACATATAAGGCGGACAAAGTGGCTTTATTGATAAATTGGCAAAAAAGGCTCTAAAGTAGGAGTCGGATCGACGTGACTTCAAATGCCATGATTTTCACACAAAAAAGAAATCGAGCAAATGATCTATCCCATTAACCATCATCAAGCAACAAAAAATCCATTAATTGATAGCACAAGCGGACATAATCGGACATATTCAATCTCTCATAAATAGACAACAAATAATAAAAAAATAATACTCATTAAGGCTGAAACTTATCTCGGATAATCTATTTAATTAAATCTCAATTCTCGTCGTTCCAACTCCATTACGAGCATTGAGCACTAGCCTTATTTAATCTCAAGAGTACTCAGGGTCTTTGACCCTTTTCAAATTTGATACACAACGGTGCATCTCAAACACTTAAAATTATCATCAACCAAATAAATTCAATTTCCATTTGATAATTAATTTAAGTTCCTTCTATGAACATGCAAATTAAAATTTAAGGATTTCAATAGCTTACTAAGCAATAGAAAAATTATGGCTAGTTGTTGAAATATAGTTAGAACCTATCAAAACCTATGATGACCAAAATTAGGGTTAGTTCTAACTTCTTTAACCCCGACAAAGACCGATTATTTAGTTAGGCGAAGAGAAAAAAACAAATACCTATTAACAAATTATTATCACTAGTGTGGTGGTGCAATTGTGATGATAGTTACCTTGGTGCTTGAAGTGACCGAAGTGGCTAGTTTGTGGTGGTTAGAGGGTCTTCTAAAGGTTCGATTTGGTGGAGTGGCTTGTGAGTTTGTTTGGGCTATGGGGTTGTTGGGTTTTGGTGCAACTAGGTTGTGAAAAGAGAGCAGAAGCTAATGAGTTTGTTTGGGTTGTAGAGCTATGGAGAACGATGGCTTAAGGGGAAGACTGGAGGGCATTTTATGGAGGAGGAGTTTTGGTTGGGTTGAACAGTGAAAGGGTTCACGATAATGAGAGTGGTCGATGAGTTTTTTTTATTATTTTTTTTACTAGAGTTGCGAGTGGGCTAATGGGTTTTGAGAAGAATACAATGATGTCTATAGGGTTGTTGGGTGAGGACGGTGATGTGAGTGGAGGCCAACAAGTGGTTCGACGAGTGAAGGTCGATGAAAAGAATGGAATTAGGCTAGTAGTAGAGCATTTTTGGGTGAGAGATGATGGCTACTCTCTCTCTCTTTCTCTTCTATTCTACTTTTTTTTTTTTCTATAGTAGAAGGGTGCTTCTATAATGGGTGTTTATTGTTTGATGGCAACGATTTAACTTGTTCTCATATCTCATGCACTTCTTTTATTTTAATCTCCCACCTCCTTATTTCTTTTGAATTGTGTACTTCATGAAGCCTTTTTTTAGTCCTCCTCATTTTTATTTCTTTTAATTCGACCAATTTCATCCCAAATTAAAACCATTGTCTTCTCATATTTTTTCAATTATACCCCTCGGTATGGATCTTTTAGTCCCTATTTCTTTTAATTTTTTTAATTAGTCCCTAAAATATTAATTTTCCCAATTTATCTTCACTTCTTCTTTTCTCTTGTCTCTTTTATTTTATTTTATTTGTTTGAAGAAATCATGACAATAAATTAGGGATAAAATTTGGTGCTAACAATGAGGATCAAGGAATATGAATTTTTATTGATCTATAAACTCTCAACGAAAATTATAGGTAGAGTGTTAAAAAATTTGTTTCTAACTTACTAGACCAAAAGTTTAATTTTCATTCTCAGAAAACTCGTCTCTCTCCTTTATTTGTTGATAGATTCATAGAGTTCGATTTTTAAAATCGATAAAAAATTAGGAGTGATATAAACGAGAAAATGATGGATTTAATATCGATTGATGTAAAAAATAATCCCAAAATTACTCTACTAATATACAAACAACTCATTCACAAATATTCTGTTTATTTCTTGCACGAACAATTGTTTCAAGATACATTATCTATCATTTCTGCAATCAGACCATTCAATGAACAGTATGAAGATCCACCATCCATCAAAGCTTTTTTACTTATTTCACTCATTTCTTTCACTTTCGTTCTTATATCGCTATCATGTTTCATCAAACGCCTGATTCCTTTTATTATATCATCAGCTTCAACAATTATTTCATTATCCTCAATAAAATCCCTTTTGTAATCGATTTTCATTTCCACTGCTAATCCTTGCTCAGCCACCATTTCAAAAGCATTAAATTGTTGCTCTGAGTAAATCGGCCATGCAGCAATTGGAATTCCAAACCTTACACTTTCTAGAATAGAATTCCATCCACAGTGTGATACAAACCCTCCTATAGCTTGATGGGATAAGACATCTATTTGCGGAGCCCATCCAATTACTTTTCCAATTTCAACCGTTGTATCCAAAAATCTTTCTGGTAAAATTTCTTCGAAATTTACGTGATCGCTTGGGGCTTCATTCGGAACCTTTGATGAAGGTTTGCGCAAGGACCATAAGAATCGATGTCCGCAACGCTCTAGTGCATATGCAATCTCTTTAACTTGATCCACACTAAAACTTCCCCAACTACCGAAGCATAAGAACACAACTGATGATGGAGGCTGATCATCAAGCCATTGCATGATGTCCATGTAATTTTTGCATTCAACAGATTCCATATCATTTCCATTTCCTTTACTTTTCAAAATGGGTCCCACTGGATATACAGAAGGAATCTTTCTATCTTTAGAGAGAGAGTTTATTGCTGCATGAGATTCCAACTCTACAAATGTATTGACTACAACAGCCCTAGCTTCACTCCACGTTCTTACAGGGGCAAGAAAATGAGGGAGCCACTCTCTATCAAGCACCATGGAAGGCAGAAGCCTAGCAGGAAACCGATTTGCCAAGCTTGGAATTTCCAACTCAACATTTGAGTTCTTGAACTCAGTGAGATTCACCTTTTGCTCATAATGAAGGGCATGTAAATGTATCATGCAACCCAAAAAAGCAGCACTTGAGGCAGAGAAAAGGTACCAGGGAACAGCAAATTCATCGGCCACATCTTTCAATCCTGTGCAAAACACATCAAAAATAAATCCAGCAAGTCGAGGAGAGTCGGGACTCAACTGGGACTGAATTTTGATCTTGTAAACATATTCTTTGATATTGGGCTTTTGGCCTTCAATCAAGTAAGAAAGCCAATCATTATCCAATGATTTAGGCTCAAGAGGGGGTAACTCAATGATTCGTATACCATTGGGAAGAGTTGCTGAAGCGAGTGACTGAGTGTGTTTGCTGGTACTTGTGTCAAGAGTTGGCTTGATGACAAGGACAGACATGAAAACTCTATTGTCACGTTCAACAATGAGCTTAGCAGTCTCCACTGCGGCAACAATATGGCCAAGAGCAGGTAAAGGGGTAAACACCACTTCAGCTTTCTTCATTTGGTATAATTTTTTGCTGCAAAACTAGATGGAGGGCTAGTGTGGTTAGTAGATATGAAATGAGCTGTGACCTTGTTTGAAATATAGTCCTGAAGCAGGGCTTTATTAGAGTATTCTCATGGCTTTGCTAGCTGTGAACTTGTACGAATTGTTCTGAAAAGAAGAAAAGCTTTGTCCAATTATTGTAGTGTAACATATGGTTCAAAGTTGTTGAAATATTAAATCTAAGTATGGACCACACACACAGTCTTTTTGGTGCATTATAGTAAAAAGCAGTCGCTATTTGTCCTTGGAGACAAATTTATATCGACAAACTTGTGACAACACACTCTCTATAGCAAAAGTTATGGCCGCTATTTTCTTAGCAACGAAAAATTTCTTTCGTCGGTAATGTGTAGAAATTTCATTGTTAAAGCAGATTAAACAATCATTTTTTTGTCTCATATTTATTATAAAATCATCACTAATTCACTATTTTTATCGTTAAATTATTCTCGATAAAATTTCTTACAGATTTATCGTTAAATTCATTACCATTTAGCGATCATATTATTGTCCATCACAAGTTTTATCGTTAATTCGTAACTAAATGAAAAATTTTTTAATATAGATTAACAAGTCATTTAATATTAATGATAGAAATAAATAACTAAACATAACACCTTATTAAAATATGATATATTATTTAATAAAGTGTATGAAAACATTAAAAAACCTTTAAAAAAATCTAATTTTCATCATCTCTCGCATCATCTTCTGGCTATTGTGTATTGAGAGGAACGATTGACTCTTAGGTTATGGGGAGGTTAGTAGGAGGGACGTGAGTTTTCTGCAAGTCTCATCACAATCCTATAATTATCTACATATGACTCTATAGATTGCTAAATTGACTAGGCTATTCTTGAATGGTAATCTTTATCCTCTTGATCCTATCTTCGTATCGAGCGTAAAACCTCCCGAATATTATCACCGGGATTTCCTAACCTACAAGATATGTAGCTCGGTGCTAGAATGAGAGTAATACTAGGATGCTTGTGATCCAAGACTATACACTCTCAGCTTCTTTTCCTCCCTACAACATCTTAATATATCTTAAAGATGTTGATGTTTGAAGATGATGAATCACCTTTCGTTGCTCTTTCGCAACTGCTCCTTACATTGATTGCACATACTCTTGTGTCATTAAAATAATTATAATATTAAATTATAAATATATTTTTTAGATTATATTGATTGAAGTCTATTTAAAAAAATAAAAAACTTACCATTACTATCTAGGATCACTTGTCAACGAATGATCCATATTTCTACTTGTGAGTGGTCATGAATAACTAGTAAGATTAGGGTTACAACTTAATTTATTATGCTATAATATATATATGATGTGTACTTAATACAAAAATTAATGTGTAACACAATGGATTATAGAATTTAGCTAACGTTCAACGTGCCTAATAAAAAAAGGACTCCTCCCGTATGCTTGGATGGGCTAGCATCGACACCACCTGTCTTTGACATGTGGTTCTAGAACGCCTCGTTGAGATCGATCTCGAACTTCAAATGTGGCCCAATCTCGATGTCATACTTCCCACGGTGTTGTTTAACATACATGGGTCTCGTCATTCCAGCTTCATTAGCTTGTTCAACAAGTATTACATCCATGTTAGACTCTCCCACGCATCCTTAATCAACAAGTTGATGACGACATCCCATAAAAAACTACTTCTATATGAAGAAAAATAATAATATTAGTACATTTCATGTTATATTACTTTAAACTCATTAAAGAAGAAGTCTTTCGTCTCTACGGAGATAGACATCCATGTGGAGTCGAGATGTCCAACCGCTCTTTGAAAATTACGATGATTTTTGTTAAGCACTTACATGATGAAACCAAGCTACCAAACAAAATAAATAAATAATAAATAAAAGAATTATTGTTTCTAATATAATATATGAAAATATAAAATTAATTGCCACATGAAAAGTATATTACTTATCGCTTATTCATGATATGAATAGTAAGTCTAGAATCGGATCTAGTAGAGTTTTCTAGAGTCGAAGAACCATCATGGGGACATCCTTAGCCAAGGGCATTATCGGCGGGGGCATTACTAACGAGGGCACTATTGGAGGGGATGTTGACGTGCTAATGCCATTATCAAGTCCACGACCTCGGACACGTGCACTAGTAGTGCCATTATCGATGGCACGATCATAAACATTTCAGTATCATTGCCATGATGACGGACATTGTTGCTATCAAAGCCACATCCACTAGCACTACGACTAGATCCGTCCAATCCATAAGCCATAACTTTATAATTAATACCTAAAACCAGTTTAATAAATACAACAAATAAATAATAATTCGACCGAAAATATATTATAAATTATTTTTCACAAAAAAAAAAACCAAAATTTAGCATAGTCTCCCTTTTATATTTAACCTAATTAATTAATTAAACCTCAATCACATTAACCTAATTAATTGTAATTCAAATCTAATTAAATTTAAACCTAAATCAAATTAAGCTTAATTCAAACCTTATTAAATTTAACTCATAATTACTTAATAATTTTTTATATAAATAAAATTAAAAATCAAATAGTTAATAAAATATAACCTAATTAATTAATTCAACGTAAATCAAATTAACCTAAAAAATTCTAATTCAAACCTAATTAAATTTAAACCTAAATCAAATTAATCCTAATTCAAAACTAATTAAATTTAACTAGTAATTACTCAACAATTTTCAATATAAATAAAATTAAAAATCACCTAATTAATCAAATTTAACATAACTAATTAATTGAACCTATATCAAATTAACCTAATTAATTCTAATTCAAACCTAATTAAATTTAAACCAAAATCAAATTAATCCTAATTTAAACCTAATTAAATTTAACTAATAATTACTTAAAAATTTTCAATATAAATAAAATTAAAAATTAACCAATTAATCAAAATTAACCTCATTAATTAATTAAACCTAAATTAAACTAATAATTAATTAACATATTAACCTAAAAATTTAAAAAATAAATATTTAGCAAATTACTCAAAAAATTAGCAATTAACATTCACATCCACATGGATGCGGATGCGAATGGCAAGACTACACTTGCCATGCTAGACATAAGTGCCACACATAATTTTATAGTCAAGGATAAGGCTAAGAGACTTAGTTTGGTGGTGACAATGACCTCAAGTAGTATACGGATAGTAAATGCTTCTCCAAAGCCTACTAATGGCATAACATATGGAATGAATCTTGACATAGACGTATGGAAGGGAATGTTGAATTTCACGATTGTTACGATGGATGACTTCAATGTTGTGTTAGGCATGAAGTTTTTCAAATAAGTGAAAGTCATGCCTCCACCTCACTTGGAGCAAATGGTGATGATGAAAGAAGAGACGCCATGTATGGTGTCAACCAATGTGCATGCTAGATAAAAAATGAAGCATCTTTTAGTCATACAAGTGAAGAAGAGCTTTAAAACAAAGGGAAGTCACTTACTTGATAATGTTGAAAGAAGATGGGATAGGGAATGATAAGGGTGTGGAGATGCCTAAAGAGATTGCCAATGTGTTGGATGAATTGGATGATGTGATGCCACCGGAGTTACCTTAGAAGTTACCGCCTAAAAAGGAGATTAATCACTAAATTGAGTTAGTATCGGGTGCCAAGCCTACAACCATGACATTTTATCTTATGGATTCTCATGAGTTAGAGGAATCGAGAAAGCAATTGAAGGACTTACCGGAGGTAAGATAAATATAACCCTTTAAATCGCCTTATGGCTTGCTCGTGTTGTTCTAAAAGAAGCATAATAGATCATTAAGAATGTGTGTAGCTTATCGAGGATTGAACAAAGTCACAATGAAAAATAAGTATTCAATTTTATTGATAGTTAACTTGTTCAATTAGTGGGGAAAACTCGATTCTACACCAAACTTGATTTCGTATCGAGGTACTATTAAGTTTGGATTGTCGTTAAAGATATGTTAAAGATAGCGAGTGTGACAAAGTATGGTTCTTATGAGTTTCTTGTTATGCCATTTGGCTTGATAAATAACCGAGCTACCTTCCGCATCTTAATAAATAAGGTATTTTAGACATACTTGGATCACTTCATTGTGGCCTATCTTATGATATAATGATTTATAGCTCTACATTAGAGGAGCATCTAGACTATCTATATACTATGTTGAAGATACTAAAGGATAGCAAGGTATAAGTCAAAAGGGAAAAATGCTCTTTCGCTAAAGAGGAAGTACTCTTCCTAGGGTAAAAAAAGTACGGGAGAAAGGTTGATGATGAATGTCACTAAAATCAATGCTATCTTGAAATGAGAAGAGCCAAGGTATTCAAGTTTCACTCTTTTTCTAGTTTAGTCAATTATTACTCGCTAATTCATTAGTGATTGCTTAAAAAAGATAACCCCTCTCACTCGAATTGTTGAAGAAAAATAAGAAATGATAGTGGAGTGAATAGTGCTTGGAAGCTTTCAAGGAGGCAAATCAAGTCGTCATTAAGGAGCTAGTGTTGAACTTGATAGATTCAAACAAGACATATAAGGTATACACCGATACTTCTAACTTTGCTTTAGGTGGTATGTTAATGTAGGAGCAACATTCTATAGCTTATGAGAGTAGAAAGTTAAATGACACCGAACTTCGTTATTCCATGTAAGTGAAATAGATGACTCGTAGTGGTGCATTACTTACCTAATCGGAGGTACTATTTGTTAGGTCTTGATTTATGGTGAAGACATATATCGTGGCCATAAGTTACTTCCAAAGTCGGTAGAAGTTGACATTGAAGCAAGACTGGTGGTAAGACATTCTTATTGAATTTGACTATTCTTTTGAGTATAAAACGAGCAAAACTAATGTGATGACTAATGTATTTAGCGTAAAGGCTAAATTATATCATATGATGAAGGTAAATTAGGAGATTATGACCGTAATCAAGGAGAGAATGGAGCATGATCCCATTACCAAAACTTTGTTAGCCTTTGCTAAGGAGGGAAATTTTAGAAAAAAATGACATTTTCTACATGAAAGGGAGAAGAATATATGCACCTAAGTGGGAAAACCTCCGACATGACCTAATGAAAGAATGTCATGACTTGATATGGGTTAGACATCTAAGACAAGAGCTTTACTGTAGGGAGCATATTTTTTTTTGCTACGATTACACAATGATATGGAGTTCTATGTAAGGACATACCTAGTGTGCTAGTAAGAAAAGGTTGAAAATCAAGTGTTCGGGGGTTTATTTCAACCATTGCCTACCATAGAGAGACGATGAAAGACAATCACTATGGACTATATAGTGGTTTTTCCTAAATAAAAAAAAATTGAGAGCATTATCGTAGTTATGAAAACGTTCTTAAAATATGCCACCTTCATACCAAACCTAGTGGATGTGACGACCAAGAACGCAGCCTAAGCTACTCTTTAAACATGTGATGAAGTATTGGTATGTATCGAGACATATAATCAATGGTTGAGATCCTCGATTTATTGGAAAGCTATGGACCAAACTATTTAAATTGTTGGGCCCAAAACTACATTACTCCATGAGCTTTCACTTAGAGATAGATAGGTAGACGAATAGATTAATACAATACAAAAGACATATTTTAGGCACTTTAGTAGGTGCCAATTAACGAGACTAGGCTAAGTTGTTGGATATTACCCAATTTTCTTATAACATGTAGAAGAGTGAGTTTACCGGCAAGAGTCCATTTAAGATCGTGATGGGCCAATAGCCTCTCACTCTACATACGATAGTGCTTGGTAAAAAGTACCAAGAAAGTAGCCTTGCAACATATTCATTGGGCAAAAGATGGTAGAGTAAGTAGACTTGATGTGAATGTATTTGAATAAGGCTTATTAGAAGATGAAAAAATGGGCTAACAAGAAAGGAAGAGATGTCACCTTCCAACCAAGTTGACAAAGTGATGGTGAAGTTGTTGCCACAACAACATAAGACATTTCACAAGGTGCACAAAGGCCTCATATATCAATATGAAGGACCATTCGAGGTAGTACATAAGGTGGGAGATGTGTCATATCGCTTAGAGTTATTATCGAAGCTCGAAGATCCATTTGATGTTCCATGTTAGTATGTTAAAACTATACCATACAGATGAGAAGAATCCAAGCGGAAGAGTTTCTTATGGGGTGCCTACAATAGTGGTTGACTTGTATGACGAAGAAATTGATGTCATACTAGATGATTGCACAATTTGACACCGAGGAGTTTTACCAAGAAAGGAGTATTATGCAAAATAGAAGGGATTATCGGAAAATATGACTAGCTTGGAACCTGTTGAAGCTTTGTGAAAATTCGCATGAAAGGTCAAGAATATAATGAAGGCGCGCCGAGAATGTCGCTAGATTAGGTGAGGGAAAATGTTTTGCCCTGTACGTAGAAAGGGATTTTTGGGGGCCAATTAAGGATGCTGGATAGATTTGAAAGCCTCTGGAATATAATGAAGCAATAGAGAAGTCTCTAGGTTGTTCAAGAGAAATCTAAACATGTCCTAGAGAATTTTAGAGAGTCCTCATGGCTCTAGTTAGTACATATCTCAGATAGTTCTCTATAAATATCTAGATGAAATAATTCTAGAGAATGAATTGGAGCCATTCCATCAAATAAATTTTAGCCATCCATTGAGGAGGTGGAGGACTATAAGTTGATAAGGTCTTTATTTAGCCAAAACGACTAAGAGTGTAATCCAAAAAAGTGTAATTGAGAGTTGTAAGTTTTAAAGAAGGATACAAAAAGTTCTCATGTCTCTTGTGTAGGTCTTTCTTACTTGACAACTTGTGTAGAAGATAGGTTGACTTTGTTTTGCTTAGAGGAGAAGTGAGCCAAGTGTTGTACGAGAGCTTAAAAAAAACCAAGGTCGTGGCACCACGCAATTTGTCAATACTTTAGCCATTTTGTCTTATTCTGGACCCTTATAATTTCTTTATTGCCATATGGAAGAAGAAGATTTTGTTATAATCTGTTTTAATCTTCATTACTAATCTTTCTATTGCTAGATCAACCACGATATCTAGTTGTGGAGTCCTTTCAATTACCTTTTTTAAAAAAAAATTAATTTTTGGATCCAATAACTTTTGGAGGTTGTTTTTATGTCAAAATTTATTCCAAAAATCTACTTTCACGCATTTTTGGTCATCCAAACCAGCCCAACAAGTTTAGATTGCTTCTGTTTAAGAATTATAGCATTCAAATTTTCTTTTTAGTTATTCGGGTTTAGGTTTTATCATTTTTCGTATCTATTGGTGATTTATTTCTTTTCTATTTTGTCCTTGGTTTTTAAGATAGACTATTTAAGTCACATTTTGAATTTTAGCGATCAATTATCATTAAATAAGAAATGATAGACTTGAGGTTTTCTTTACAATTTTGTTGTTGTTCTTGCTTTTAGAATATTTTAGAATTAATATATTTTATGTTTTACTAAACTCTACATCAGAAAACACAAAAACCTAAAAATATCATTGTATTTGAATCGTATCAAATCTATATCTTAATTATGTGTCGGTTTTTTTAATATGCAGTTCAATTTATATAAAAAATGAAGATATATATTTAGGTACAAATTAACCCCACCTTGATTTATGTAGATGACAATAATATGATTCATTAATGCATTATTAATTAGGTCCAATCATTGTGATTAATCAGTATAACGAATCCAAAAAGAATGTTTGGTTTAATTTTAAGTAGAATTTCAAAGTTTCTAATAACCAAATTAATTTGAAGCCTTTAATCTTTTTTTTCTTTTTCTTTTTGCCAAAGCATATCCATTGGCATATGCTGGTATGGGATCTCTTTCTGCTGACATCCTAATGTATGGCTTAATTTTGTTGCTAAAGCTTTGTCTAGGATTGTGCCCCACTTCCTGTTAGTGCTTGCTTGGTACCTCCTTATGCTGCTTTCTTCTATGATCGAAAGCGTTGGATGGTTAAGAGTTCTCGAGGCCTATTTTGGTGCTACGCCCTCTTTTTTGTCGTGGCTTGTATGTCTTCTTCTTTGAACTTCTGTTATTTCTTGATTCGCGTGTTCTTTCTCCACCCTTTTTTGTTTGATTCTTCTTCGCCTTGGATGCTTTTTCTAAGCTTCCTCCATTGTATTCTTTGAGCTACATACGGAAAAAAAGAAATTTTGGTCTCCGAAAGGAAGTGCAATTTTTCTTCCACCTTTTTCACTAGCTTGTAAAGAGGTTATATATGTATAGAAAAGAAATGCTTTGGCATTAATCACATAAATAAATCATTATAATATTAATCAAACAAATTTGTATGCTTTGTAGTAGGAATAAATGAAAATCATCATTTATCAAAAACTATTTGAAAGAAAGATCTTAAGCTAAACAGGGAATACTAAATTGTTTTAAATACAGCTTAATTATAAAAGATTTATAATGCTTAATAAATGGATATTTAAAAAGTAAAAAATCATCTAAGGTTCTGTTAGATTTTAAGCTATACAATGAGATGACTTTCTGATTACATATATATTAAAAAAAATAAAGAAAAATATGGTTTTACGATGCATTTTCATTATTTGAAACATTATTTACACACTCATAAATTATTATTCCTTTTACTGTTCATGTCTATTTTTAGCACTTTGATTCTCAATTTTTCTATACTTTTTCTTCTCAATTTCAAAATTTAATTGTATTGTGATTTAATCTCATTTTATTTTAAAGTTTTCTTTTAATTATTTTTATTATTTAAAATTTACTACTTTAATTTATCATTTTTTTAATATAGTCATATGTTATTAATATTATGATCATATTATAATAATATTATTTTTCTATACTATGCATTTACTATTTATTTATTTATTTATTTTTGAATTAAATAATTAAAAAAATATTTTGGCTTAATCACTCAATGATTCAAAGTAATATATTTTTTATTTTAATATTATTTATTTTTTGTAAATAAATATATAAAATTTAAATTCATATTTTTTAAAAAATCGATATTCTCATCAACATTAAATAAAAAAATATATAATTTTTCAATTCTATGTGAGCTTTTAATAATTGTTATTTATGTTTTGCGACACAATTTTATGAAATACTAAAGCTTTTTTAGAAAAAATTATTTAATTTTCTTTTTAGTTAATAATCCATGGATTAATAAGGATAAATTATTTTTTTTAAAGAAAAATTATGAAACACACAAATACAAAATAGTTAAATACAAATTTTTTGATTAAAAAATTATAAATAATATTTTTCACATTTCATTTCATATATTTTTTTAAATGATTTTATATATTTTATTCATATATTTTTTTAAATAATTTTATATATTTTATTGAATTTGCAGTGTAATACAGTTAAAACAAAAATATTAATAACCAAATAAAGTGAAATTATTATAACTAAAGCTTATTCTATTTAATGAAACTATTCCATACACAGCAACTCAGTTATGTCTCATTGTGTAGAATTATTACTTTTTCATCATTACAATAAGGCATTATGAATTGCTTTTAATAAAGCTTACCCAAAAATTGATATTCTACATCATTATAGATATTCCTTTTATTTATGACGGCTAGAAACAATTGCCTCATGCTTTGTTGCCATCACATCTTCAATTACCTGAGCCAATGCAGAGGAGGAAGATCCTCCGTCCATCAAGGCTTTCTTGCTTATTCGACTCATTTTCTTCACCTTCTTTCTTATCTCATTGTCTTGCTCCATCACTGACTTTAGTCCTCTTTTTATATCGTCACTGTTCACAATTACTTCATTACCATCATCAACAAGAATATTCTCTCTGTAATCCATTTTAAGGTCCACTGATAATCCCAACTCAATCACCATTTCAAAAGCAATAAACTGTTGCTCTGCGTATATCGGCCATGTAGCAACTGGAACATCAAACCAAATACTCTCTAATATAGAATTCCATCCACAATGTGATATAAATCCTCCAACAGCTCTATGTGCTAAGATTTTCGCTTGAGGAGCCCATCCGATCACCTTTCCTTTTCCAATCGTCCTATCAAAAAAACCTTTCGTTAAAACTTCTTGAAAATTTACATAATCACTCGGTGGTTTACCTTTTATTGAAGGCTTGCGCAATGACCACAAGAATCGATGTCCACAATGCTCGAGCGCACATGCAATCTCTTTCACTTGCTCGACATCAAAACTTCCCCAACTCCCAAAGCATAAAAACACTACTGATGATGGAGGTTGATCATCAAGCCATTGCATGATGTCTCTGTAATCGATGCTGCTATCGGATCGGACGTCATAGCCATTTCCTTCACATTTCACAATGGGTCCGATCGGGTATATTGGAGGGATTTTACTATTTGAAAGAGAGTTAACCGCATGTGGTTCCAACTCTGTAAATGTATTTATCAAAATACCCCTTGCCGCACTCGACCCTCTGGCAACTTCAAGCAAAGTAGCTAGCGGCTCTCTGTCAAACACCATATCAGGCAGAAGCTTAGCCGGAAACCGGTTCACCAAACTTTTAATTTGCATCTCAGCGTCGGAATTTTCGAACTGTGTGAGGTCCACTTTCTTCTCATCATGAAGGGCCTGAAGATGCAATACACAGCCAAGATAAGCTGCACTTGAAACGAAGAAAACATACCAGGGAACACCAAATTCTTCTGCCAAATTTTTGATTCCGGTAACAAACATATCAAGAACAAACCCAGCAAGTCGAGGTGAGTCAGGACTCAACTCTGACTGAGTCTTGAGCTTGGAAACAAATTCTTTGATATTGGGATTTTGGGCTTCAACCAAAGAAGGCAGCATCTTATGATCAGCATAAGTTTCTGAGATGTGCTCAGGCCTGGGTAAGGGAACGACTCGGAAGCGATTGGGTAGAGTTGATTCTGTGAGTGAATCAATGTATTTGGTAGTGCTGGAGTCGATAGTCGGGTTGATTATGAGGACATTTGTGGAAATTCGATCCTCACGTTCAACCATAAGCTTAGCCATCTCTACTGCAGCTACAACATGGCCCATGGTTGGTAAAGGGATGAACACTAGCTCTGCTTTCTTCATTTTCACAAAAGTATTTTTTTGCAGCAGAGCTAGTTTTCGTGTGCTGTTTCGATGATTTCCAAGCAGAAAAATATTTAATTTGCAAGTGTGAATCTTGTAAAAGATATGATATGGCGATCATGTCATGGCTTTGCTGGCAGAAAGGTTCTTTTCAACGAATGCTATAATAATCATCATCATATTTTTTTAATTAAATCCCTACTACGCAATGATGAATATTAAAAATATCATGTCATGCCTTTGGAATAAATTAAAAATTAGTCCTTTTATTTTTTAGAAATAAATTAACAAGTCTTACTTGTTTTAAATATTAATTATTTAGTTACTTAACAAGTTTTATCTTTTAACCACACTTAGTTTAATATTATTTTATTTAAAAATGTCAATTTTTTCATTAATTCTTCCATAAATTTTACTTACTTTTCATTTTATTTTTATTTTTATTTTTAAAACAAAAATAAAAATAAATAAATAAAAAATAAAAAAGATTAAGCTACAAAAAAATTAAAAATATAAAGATTAAATAATTTGTTTTAAATAAGAAAGATTACTTAATTTATTTCTAAAAACTAAAGAGACTCATTATAATTTACTCTAGCGCTGTGCTTGAGAAATAGTTTTGTCACTAAATATCATCATCATCGTTTTTGTCGATTAAATACCTACAAATCTATAAGATGAAGAATAATTTGATGAATTTTGATATAATTTAAATATTTTTTGACGTTTAAGACTTATCTATTTTACTTTATTTCTTATCTTGCTTTTTTGTTCCATTACTAACTTTAGTCCTTTTTTAATATCCTTAGGGCACACAATTATTTTACTGCTATTCTTAAAAGAAACACACTTTTTTTCTTAGCTTCTTCCTTATTTTTATCTTATACTTAATCATATTTGGAGAAAAATTCAAATCCTACGTCTTCATAGAAAATTTATTTAAAAATCAGTTAATTTATCACTAAACCAATAACTTATCCATAACAAAAAAACATTAGTTTTATAATCTATTTTAAATAATCTATTCTAATCCCTATTGCTAATCTGAACTCATCATTATTTCAAAAGCATTAGATAGTTGCTCGCTATGGATTGACCACGCAGCAATTGAAACACCAAACAAAATACTTTCCAATGGACAATTTCATCTATAACAGGAAATAAATCCTTCTACAACTTTATGGACTAAGATTTTTACTTATAGAACCCATCTAATGAGCTTGTTTGTATCAACCGTCGGATCCATAAACCCTAATGGTAAAATTTCTTAAAAATTTACATGATCACTTGATGATTCAATCTTATCCTTAGATAAAGGTTTTGTTAAGAAACAAATTAAACAAAAGAATAAAATAGAAATACAAAAACAATTACACAACATAAAAATTTTATGTGGTTCGATAATAATGTCTATTCCACAACTACATTAGAATTTCCTATCGATTTTGTTAAATGACAGCTATAAATACAAGTAATATTTCATTTATTTATAGTGTGGACAACTGAGATTATAAGAAAAAAAGGCCTAACTGACCTATACATCTGGCTAAATATTCTGTAAACCTTTTGATTAGGGCTCCACCCTTGAACTCTCGCAAGAAGCGTTGTCCACTTGACCTTTACTCACTAATCGGTTAGTAAGACCACCATACTAGATCTATAGTTTGCTTTATCTTATCCATCTTTATACCTTTCCTCTTCGTAAGCTTTCCTACTTTTGCCCTTGAAGTCTTTCTTGGGCTTGGAGGGTTCTATATATATATATGCAACTATTGATGTTATTATTGCAACTATATTTAGTATCATACATATAATAATCATAGTGGAAATCATCACTCCTAGACCTCTTATTTAAATAACTAGAATTCCAATAACTAAAAAATTCTTTTTCTAGTTCACTCAAAAAAAAAAAAAGAAGATTATTGTCAATCCCAAAAACTTGATTTTCAATATCAAAACATATGGAATAACCATTTTTTTATTATCCCTACCTTATATATATACACACTCTTACTTACAATACTAATGATGCATGTATTATATTAATATATAGTTTTTATACTAGTGTTTTAAAAATTATTATAAGATGTCCGATTCTTGCTTTTTTGGTTTTTTGCTTTTACTTATATTACTCATGACTTTTGATTTTAACTATGAAAGTTTTTTTTATGTTTCAAGTAATTTGTTTTAAATTTTTAATGAATATCTTGAAGTTATATCTTTAATAGTAATTTTAGTTCAAACAAAATGTCAAAAAACTATTTCAATCAAAAAAATATAAATTATTAGGTGAGACTCTAAAAATAGTTTTATATTATTCTCTAATACACTTCCTCAAGTAAAAATCATTTGACGTTTGAAACTTATACGGACTCATCATTACCTTTACTTAATTAGAAGAGAAAGTGAGAGTTAGATTTAAACTCATAACTATTTAGTTATTAAAAATTCGATACCATATCAAAAAACTATTTTAACTAAAAATTTAAACTCGTTAGTTGAAATCTCGAAATTATTTTATATTACTCTCTAAGATAACACAACAATAAGTTACAAATACTTAAGTGATTTTATTACTCAAACATCACGACACATCATTTCATCATCAAACATTTTTATGCAACATTACAATAATTCAAAAATTATAAAAACTTTCTTATGCTAAGGCTCTTAAGCTGCTCTAAATAAAAGTTTAAACCTATGAAATCTTATTCAAAATAATGCTAAATCTTTTTTTTTTTTTTTCATTTTCAAAATCTAGAACAATTACTTCATGGATTTGCTGCCCATAACATCTGCAATTAGACAACCTAATGAAGAGTACGAAGATCCACCATCCATCAAGGCTTTCTTACTTGTTTCACTCATCTTTTTCACACTTCTTCTTACTTCACTCTCCTGCTTCATCAGATCATTTATTCCTTTCGTTATATCATCAGCATTCACAATCACTTCATTGTCACTCTTAGAATGCTTAATGTAATCTGTTGTAATCTCCATTGCTAATCCCAACTCAATCACTATTTGAAAAGCATTAAATTTTTGCTCATTATATATTGGCCAACCGGCAATTGGAACACCAAAATACATGCTTTCTAGTATAGAATTCCATCCGCAATGTGAAACAAATCCTCCAATAGCTCGATGGGCTAGGATACGAGCTTGGGGAGCCCATCCAATCACCTTTCCAACATTAATTATTCGATCTAAAAATCCTTCAGGTAAAATCTCTCCAAAATCAATTGGAGATTCGATGCTACCCATTGGTGAAGGTTTTTGTAAGGACCATAAAAATCGTTTCCCACTTTGTTCTAGTGCAAACGCGATTTCTTTTACCTGATCCACACTAAAACTTCCCAAACTTCCGAAGCATAAGAACACTACTGACAATGGAGGTTGATCATCAAGCCATTCCATGATGTCTTTATAGCCATTGATCTGATGATCTGACCCCACACCATAGTCATCTCCTTCACATTTCACAATGGGTCCTATTGGAAACAATGGTGAAATACCGATGTTGGAAAGGGAGCTAACAGCATGGGATTCCAACTCTATAAGCGTATTTACCAAAATACCCCTAGCTTCCCTCAACCCTCTTGCAGTGCCAGCTAAAACAGGGACCCCGTCTTTCATAAACGCCATAGAAGGCAGAAGCCTAGCAGGAAGTGGGTTCACCAAACTCGAAATTTCCAACTTGGCATCTGAGTTTTTGAACTCAGTTAGGTCCACGTTCTGCTCATCATGAAGAACCTGT
Organism: Dovyalis caffra; assembly: GCA_963924115.1. Classification (NCBI taxonomy): domain Eukaryota; kingdom Viridiplantae; phylum Streptophyta; class Magnoliopsida; order Malpighiales; family Salicaceae; genus Dovyalis; species Dovyalis caffra. The sequence goes on along the minus strand of CAWUPB010001166.1, from coordinate 1,035,465 downwards.
AAATATAACAGGCAACCAAGAAACGCCGCACCTGAGGAAGAGAAAACATACCAGGGAACACCAAATTCATCCGCCAAATCCTTCATTCCTGCGCAAAACGCATCAAAAACAAATCCAGCAAGTCTTGGCGAGTCATGGCTCAGCTCGGACTGCGATACAATCTTCGAAACAAATTCTTTGACATGGGGTTTCTGGCCCTCGATCAAAAAATCTAGCCAAATACCTGTTCTTGATTTTAGCTCAAGAGAAGGCAAGTGAACGAACCGCATACGATCAGGCAGAGTTGAAGCAGCAAGTGACTCGGAGTACTTGATGGTACTTGAGTCAATAGCTGGCTTCATTAGAAGAACAGTGGTAGAAACCCGGTTGTCAAATTCAACAAGAAGCTTAGCTGTTTCCACTGCTGGTACCACATGCCCCATAGCAGGAAAGGGGATAAACACCAGCTCTGCTGTCTTCATTTTGCTGGCAATGAGTTTACAAATACCTGGAACTACACAAACACATAAAAATAGTATGCCACTAGAATATAATGATACAAAGTAATGATTTGAAGTGTTTTTTTTTTCTGGACCATATAATATTAGTTAATGATAAAAAAAGATCTGTAGTTAGGAGATACAGAGCTGATCTTGTTGGCAAGTGAAAAAATGTGTGGCTTTGCTAGCAGTGACGGTTCTTGTGGGTGTAGAAAAAATCTGATTTATTTATTTATTATTTTTGTTAATTGAAAGTAGACCAATATTTTAAATCGGAAAATGCCATGAAAGCTATACTATTTGCTCTAAGAGCCCAATTATCAAGTTCGTCATGAATTTGTTTATTTTTTAATTCCGTTAGCGTTACGCAACAGACCATTTTTAGAACAGGAAAAATGATTATCAATATATTTACTCCTTGTTTAGATAATTCCTCTTTAGAGGAAAGAAAAGAGAGGAAAAAAAAAAGGAAAGAAATCATTTTTTACTTGTTGTTTGGATAAGAGTGGAAAGAAAAAAATAAAATATATTTTCCTTATTTGGATAATTATCAAATATATATATATATATATAATATATATATATATACTATAATGCTCTTAGGATTATATTTTTATATTTAAATATTTATAATAAATTTATGACCACCTTTGATCTTCAATAGTAAGCACCTAGTAAACATAATGTTAAACAAAAAATATCTCTCATGCTAAAATGATTACCATAAACCTAGTTCATATATTTTTCATTTAAAAAAAATGACAAAATAATTAAAATATGCATAGTTTATGATACAATAAATCAATTTTATTTTGATTTTTTTATTCTCATTAATTTTTTTCATAACATTTATTTATTTATTTTTCCTTTTTAATAGAAAACAATAAATATAAAAAATATAAAATAGATAAAAAAAACTAATTTATTAATTTTAAAATAGAAATAACTAATTAATTTATTTCTCGAAACTGTACAGAACAATGTATAATTTATTCCTACACAAAATTGCACTTAGTTTTGGTTTATTAAAAGCTTATCTAAAAATATTTCTTAATTAATTTCAAGAAAAAGGGAGAAAAGAACAATTGAAATAAACTTCAGAGCTCTGATGACTTATTGTTGTCGGAGACGAACCACAATAATATCGTCTAACGTAGCCTTCAGCATCCAAATGGCAAATTGATTCACATGGATGTGGTCCTCTTTACTGATATCGACGCTACACTAATCCATTGCAGCCCATGGGATGAGAGGAAAATTAGGATTTAATATTATTTTTTTCTGATCACATGGATGGAGCAAGGGTAAAAACGAGAAAGCAAAAAAAAAAAAAAAAAGGTCAGCTTCAGGTTTCCTTTCAGTTTCCTCCCAAATTTGGGAGGAAAATGGGTCCCATGGAAAAAGCATTTATTTATTATTATTATTTTCTTTCCTCTGGTTTCCTCTACAATCCAAACGAGTGAAAACTTTCATTTCCACCCCATTTTCTTTCCTCTCTCGCGCTTTAATCCCTATCTAAACAGGGGGTTAGTTCAATATACTATTTTATAAAAAATCACCGAAAGAGAATATATTATCTCAATCAGGAGTAGTGCCATTAAAAATAAGATCATTTCGTATTAGCTAGATCGACGATAAACCCGAATAGAAAACTATAAACTAGACTTTCTTATGCATAAACCTATGATCAATAGGCTAAGACTATATCAAAATTACATCAAAGAAGAAGAAGGAAGTTCATCCTAAAACATCTTTTATTATTATTATTATTATTATTATTATTTTGGTTTAATGGTTCAGTCATTATACAATAGAATAGTTTTTCAAGCTATCCTTATATCCATAATTAGATCAATTTTGTCATTAAAATATATATATTAAATGTCTAATCTATAATTCTAGCAAGATTTTAGGCTTAATTATCAGAATTAGTTAAATAATTTATACATAAAAGCTTTTTATTTGACTAGCTTACAATGATATTTTAAAAATAAAAATAGTCATAATCAAATTATGTGAATAATTCTCATAGTTTGTTATGAAAATCTTAATAAAATAATAGATTAGTAACTTAATATATATTTAAAAATAAAATTAACTCAATTAAGATGATAGAGAATTATCTTATTACATAAGAATAAGCTCAGCAATTCACTTTTCAATACAAAAAGAGTAGGCAATTGGGGGACTTTTCTGTAAACAAAATAGGCGAGAAATACAACAATCACTGACATCAATTAAATTTCTAATACTTAAACAAATCACATATTTATTTCAAAATAAAGCTAAAGTACTCAATGTTTTAATGTTTTGGAGGAAATTGAGATTCAATTAAATTGTTTCATCATATGTAACCAGGTTTTCGCACTTATTTTACTCATCTCTTCCACTTCCTTTATTTGCCTCCAAAGAGGTTAAACATGCTTGATAAGAAAAGACATTGCATCAATTATACAAAAACATTTGAAAGAAAAATGTTCTGAATCCTAAATTGCTTTGAATTAGATCAAGCTCAACAAAGATTTAAAATGCTAAATTAGGATAAGCTAGCTCGAAGCGATTGCCTCACGCGATGTTCTTCATCATGTCTTCAATTAGACTAGCCAATGCAGAGTATGAAGATCCATTATCCACCGAAGCTTTCCTGCTTAATTGACTCATCTCTTTTACTTTATTTCTTATCTCACTATCTTGCTCCATTACAAGCTTTACTCCTTTTTTTATACTGTCCGAGCTCACAGTTACTTTGCTGCCATCCTTGGAAGAAATATCCTTTCTATAATCTATTTTAATCTCCACCGCTATTCCCAACTCAATTATTATTTCAAAAGCATTAAATTGTTGCTCTCCATATAATGGCCATGCGGCAATTGGAACTCCACATAAAATACTTTCCAACGTAGAATTCCATCCGCAATGCGATACAAACCCTCCCACAGCTTTATGGGCTAAAATTTCTACTTGTGGAGCCCATCCAATCACCTTGCCTGTTTCAACCGTCCGATCCAAAAACCCTTGGGGTAAAGTTTCTTGGAAATTTACAAAATCAGTTGGTGATTCAATCTTACCCTTGGAAGAAGGTTTCCGTAGACACCACAAGAATCGATGTCCACATTGCTCTAGTGCACAGGCAATCTCTTTCACTTGATCAATACCGAAACTTCCCCAACTCCCAAAGCATAAAAACACTACTGATGATGGAGGCTGATCATCGAGCCACTGCATGATGTCTTTATAATCGTTGATTCGATCCGATCCAAAATCATAGTCATTTCCTTGACATCTCACAATTGGTCCTACGGGATATACCGGAGGGATTTCACCATTAGAAAGAGAGTTAACCGCATGTGATTCCAACTCTTTAAGTGTATTTACCACAATTCCTCTAGTCTTTCTCAACCTTCTTGCAGCATCAAGAAAAGCAGGGAGCGATACTCTATTAAACACCATAGAAGGCAGGAGCTTAGCAGGAAATTGGTTCACCAAACTTGGAATTTCCAACTCAGCATCCGAGTTTTCAAACTCAGAGAGATCCACTTTCTGCTCATCATGAAGGGCCTGGAGATGCAACATGGAGCCAATAAAAGCTGCACCTGATGCAGAGAAAATATACCAGGGAACACCAAAATCTTCAGCCAAATCCTCCATTCCCAAAACAAAAGTATCAAAAACAAACCCAGCAAGTAGAGGAGAGTCAGGGCTCAACTCTGACTGAGTCTTGATCTTGGAAACAAATTCTTTGACATGGGGTTTTTGGGCATCAGCCAAAGAAGCCATCCAGTTGCCGCCAGTATTAGATACTGCAGTCTGCTCAAAACCTGGTAAGTCAACGACTCGCATACGATTGGGTAGATTTGATGCAGTGAGTGACTCTGTGTATTTGGTTGTACTGGGGTCAAGAGGTGGATGCATGATAAGGACACTTGTTGAGATTCGATCTCCACGTTCAACAATAAGCTTAGCCATCTCTACTGCAGCTATAACGTGGCCCATTGCAGGTAATGGGATAAACACTACCTCTGCTTTCCTCATCCCTAAGTTTTTTTTTTTTTTTTTTGGCCAAGCTATTGTTTATGCTCTGTTTGAATGATTTCCGAACATATAATAGTAATCAATTCTAGAAGGAAATGAATTTGATGAATAGTTTTTTGGTGACAATGGAGGCCAAAATTTAGACTTTTTACGTGATGACTTTGCTGGCTGTGAATTTTCTACGAATGGGACAAGATGGAATGGATTTTTAAGGTATTATAAGGTCCCAATTACTCAGACTTTTCAACAGGATTGACCTCTAGAAGAGTGGTGCCATGGTCAATTTACTTGGGCTGGATGAAACTTCGTATCAATAACACCAATTGTGTTTTTAAATAAATATTTTCTCTTACCAATTTTGGTTTGTTGATAAATCTTTTTTTTTTTTTCCCACATATGCCTTCTTAAGGAGATTGTTGTCCTTTAATGATTTTTTTTATTTATTTAGCTATAAGAAATGTCATGACAAACAGCAAAAACAAGACAAGTAATAACAGATAATAATTAAAAGTTAAAACTAAATAAATTATCAACACATAGAATTTACTTGGTTTGATAAATTGCCTACTGCATGGGCGAGAGGGAAATTTTATTAGCTTGATAGTACGAGAATATAAGAACCTTGGAGGCTTAATACAAAATTTTTATCTTTCAATCTTTTTCCTAAACAGAGACATAATGAGGTTTAAATACCTCATCCTTATATATATATAAAATCTTAATAGGCTAAATATATTAGTGGCCTATAAGATTCAAGCCACACACAACGTCCTTACAATTTCATCTTTATTTAGAAGCTAATGTATTGGTTGACAATTGCTCACGGCTACTTGGAACCAAGAAATGGAACGAAAGTTGCATAATGTTTATTGGTCAATATTTTTAACCAGTCTAACAAACCTTCCATTACAAATCCAGTAATTGATTTGATATCAACATCACCTAAAGTGCGAAGGAGCCAAATATCTAACTAATTTTGCCAAAAACCCTTCATTTACTAACATTTGTACCAGCATAGCCTAAAATGCTATCAATGCTACAAAAGGAACAGGAGTTCCATCCTAAAAAATATTGCATCATAAGTCAGACTTCATAATGGATCATAATTTTATTTACATACATCAATTGGAGCTTCATCCCATTGGAACTACAAAATGCCTTTCTTGGACATTCTCATAAAATGGGAAATGGTGATATTCGGGGGCTCAACTACAACCATTTTCTTCTTCTGTATTTTAGTCATCTTTAATGACTCTGCATCCTTCGACTTTGACTCGATCACTGAGGCCAAGTTGTAGAACTGTGCAAAATGAATTCAAATAGAATTCAATCATGGCTATATATATATATATATATATATATATATATATATATATAAAGAGCATCAGAGAGCATTGAAAACATATAATGGAAAGCATGCCATGTATTTTCCATACAAATCTTATTTGGTGTCTACTAACAATGTGTCGGGGATAGGAACGTGACTCGGGCTCGATACCAATTTGTTGGGGATAGATTTTAGACACCACACAAAAATAACAAGAAGGAAATTACTTGGAGAGGGAGGAGACATAAGAACACTTGATAAAAGACACTTTGTTTATTAGAAACTTAACTCACTCCACTCGACATAACATCAAATCACTTATAACTATATATAGAGATACTCATACACATATAACTAGACAACCCTTAATTACTACATACGTAATACTAAACATTATATTAATAACAAATCACACATAATTAGGTTCATGAATGTAATGACTACATTCATACTTATTTATTCATACTTAGCCATAATTAAGTTTACTTTCCAACATCCCCCGTAAACTTAATTATCCACTAGTCATGACTTTTCAAAAATTACTTGGTCTACATCCAAGAGAAAAATCTCGAATAGCAAAAACTCTTCTTGGAACTTTGAAATTTACTCCATTAGTGCTCGATTCTCTAGATTCCATTTTTTCTAGTTTCTTCTTCAGTTCTTGCATTTCTTGGACAACATTATTATAATCTTTCCTCAAATCCTCATATACATCCTACATCTAGCTCAAATCAAACTTTGTTTCATATAATTCTCTTTCATTAACATCCTTTATGATAATGTCATAGAGACACGTCAAATGTCTTATCACACGTAAAGTCTGCTTCATTTTTGGCATCTTTCTTGGTATATGCCTTGAATCCATATTAGGTATGTTTTTCCAATCTATCTTCAAACTCAACTTTAGCAATAAATTCGGAGAATGATCTTGCCCAAACTTTTCATATGAATAACTTGCCGGAGGCAAATTCAATTTTTCAAGTAATTCCTTCAAAAACATTTTGAATGGTGCTTGAAACAACAATAGGCACGAGTACACTCCATTTCATCTTGCAAGGTTCTCTTCTCGACCTCACTCTTGCTTTTAAAAGAACTCTTCACCAGTTCTTTACTTTTCTTATGGAGTCCGACTCTTAACTCACACCAACTCAATAGGTTCTCTTTTCAACAAACCCGGAGAAAAACTTCTTCAATTATGTACTTCTACCACTTGTGCCTAATTTAACCTTTTCTTAGTCTTACTAACAATCGACCAATGTCGTTCAATCGACCAATGCTCCGCTAACACTTGTTGGAGATAGGAACCTAACTCGGGCTCGATACCAATTTGTTGGGGATAGATTTCGGACACCACATAAAGATAACAAGAAGGAAATTACTTGGAGAGGGAGGAGACACAAGAACACTTGATAAAAGGTACTTTGTTTATTAGAAACTTAACTCACTCCACTCTACATAATATCAAATCACTTATAACTATATATAGAGATACTCATACACATATAACCGGACATCCCTTAATTATTACATACGTAATATTAAACATTATATTAATGACACATCACACATAACTAGGTTCATGAATGTAATGTGTAACGCCCCGCCTGATCATATTTCTACTACTCAAGTAGAGTACTTAGACGAAGTGCGTTACGCCGACATACCCTAAACTCTAAGTAGTTCTCTTATGATATTCTTAAAAATTTAATAGCACATTATGTATATAACTCCTTAAGATAAAATTTACATCATATAATTAAATACATTAATAAAATATTACATGCAATATTCAATTTCTCACGAGCTCCATACCCCAAATTTACAAACAAAATAAAAAGTAATATATGGTGCCTCACATGAGCCGATTAAGAGGAGCCACCGCATCCGTACCAACTTGTCCTTTTTCCGTCAAGACAAAAAAAAATAACAACGAGGTGAGCCGAAGCTCGGTAAGCGGGGTGATGCACGTGATATGCAATATTGTTTTGACTTCCCACCATACTCATAAATTTTAATCTCGGGTACCACGGGTATTAGCCGATCTACTCTATTTATCATCCGGATGATCCGTAGATCACCTTCTGCTACAACGGAATTATCCCTCGTTGTAACTACCGTTAGCGGAAATCCATCGTCTAACAGAGTGCAAGCACACGAGCTTGATTTCATCTAGATGATCCTCGTATCATCTTCTCGCTACAACGAAATTATCCCTCGTTGTAACTACTATTAGCGAAAATCCATCGTCTAATAGTGCGAGCACACGACCTAGAGTATTGGACTACTAATACCCATTTATTCCAGTTAGGTTATCAAACCTAGATGTATAAACCATTTCTCGATCAATTGACTTGTCTTAAACCACCCACTATACACATGATGCACGTGATGACATATTTAATCACATTCAACCAAATTCGGGTACCAACCCTTCATTCTCATGCCATACTCATGGTCCAACCCACACTTGGAATTTATCCATTGGTCACATACCAATCATGATACCCACGACGGGAGCACAACTTTCGCTCATTAATATTGTTAATTACTTTCGTTAATATTTCAAAGAAGGTTCAAGTCCATTTACTTTAATCCAAGCCCATTAACTTTATCCTAAGTCCATTGACTTTATTCAATTCCATTTTATTTAGTCCAAGCCCATTTAGTTTATTTCAAACCCATTAATTTTATCTAAGTCTAATTCTTTGGTTTTAGGTTTTATTACCGGGCAACTCCTAATCGAGTAAATAATTTTTCAATTTTAGAACATAATTAAATCTTACCCATTTTATTTTAGATACTAGACATATTTATTTATAACATATCCAAAAATTAGGTCTAAATACCAAGTACACAATTAATTACAAATTTTTGAAACTTAGGGAGCAATCTGCCTAGTAGTAGTTTGTCTAGAGATATCCATACTAAATCGGGTATAAATCTTTGTACACGAATCCAACGACCAAGAAATTTTAAAGGACATTAGTTGAAACATAGATGAACAACTTTTATGCTTTAAGTTTCACCTAGAAATCGATCTAAAATCCTGAAACATTCACCCTAAAATTCGGACAGAACTTACTCCTTATCAATACTAATTTATTAGTTCATTCCAAGCCAACTTTAAACATGTTTTAGTTCACTTAAATTTAGTCCAAGTTCAATCCAACCCATTAATACATTCTTGGACATTTTTCAAAAAATCATAACATCATAAATCATCACAAAAAGGCATCCATACATAGATTTATCCCAAGCATCAAGCATATAACCATTGAAAATTATTACAACCCATGAAATAAACACTATCAAAATAACTTAAAAAATAATAATTTAAGACATTAATCAGCCAAAAAAATGAAACCTACTTACCTCTTTTAGGTTTTATTAGAATTTCCTTAAGGTTGTTTAGGTTCTCCCCTTCTTTCTTTCCTTTCCTTTCCTTTTTCTTTCTCTCCTCACTATCACGTTTTTCTCTCTTGTGTGTTACGGGTTTCTTTCCTTTTTTGCCTAAACCATCAGCCAACTTCCACTCTTTCTATATATATATATATACCTCCCATTTCCTTTCCCTAAGTATAGATACATGTGGCTTAAATTTATTTGGTAAGATGTAAAGTAAATGGATATTTCATGAAGCAATGGACGGATTTGCATGGTAGCTACAAGTGAGCTGGCATGGTGAGTTGTCTTAGGGCATTTAATGAAATTGCTAGGTGTCTCATCCTTTTAATTAAGCTAAATAAACCATTATAGTATCTTATTTCATATATTAATTAATCTAATTAAGTCCCTAAATTTGTTTGGTCCTAATTACACACACACATCTCAAGTCTATTTGGAGAAGCTATCTTACGGGACAGCCTCTTCTCCAACAGAAACATTCCACTTATAGATACCATTAAATCTTATGATTTTTATATGATAAACGCAAAATATCAAGGTAACACATATCCAAAATTTAGGTCAAAATACCCAACAAATGATTCACAATGAATTTTTAAAGTTTAAGGATAAATCTGCCCAGCAGGATTGTGTCTAGAATGATATGTACTAATATGGGTATAACGTTTTATATATAAATATAAAAATCACCAAAGTTTATATAAAGATATTAGACACATAAATGAACAATGTTTAGTCTTTACATTTTTCTCAACCATCAATCTAGCATCATCAAATAAATCCCACAAGATTCAGGCGATTCTTCTCCCGAAATTCCAGCAGAATGCATTTCAAACAACCCTCACCATAATGGTTATAACTCTTAATGTATGGGTCCCAAATTTATAAAATTTTATGCAGGTATATGCAACACATATATAAACAACTTTTATTCTTTAAGGTTTACCCAAAAATCACTCTAAAGTGCGCAAATAATTCACACAAAACTCGAGTAGAATATAGTCCTTAAAACACTGATTTTGCATATTTGATTTCTTTAATAATTAAGCCATTAATCTTAAGCACAATAACTTTAATTTAACATAAATCACATATTTTAAGCATTAATTTATCATGATGAAATGAGAATTATACTTACTCTTAATATACATATATATAGAATTATTCTAATACACGTCATGTTACGGATAAGGGTTTTTACGGGGGTTACATAATGACTACATTCATACTTATTTATTCATACTTAGCCATAATTAAGTTTACTTTCCAACACAATAAGGCAAGCAAAACATTTGGACTACATTAGCAAATTGGAAAAGAGACTACTTTGTTTTCCCATAATAAATGATAAAGGTTACCTTACGGATGCTATGCGACGAACAATCTATGGAAGGGATCTTGGACTCGTAATGAAAGAACTTCATCTCCCTCCTCTTGAATGAAGACCCGGATGCATGCTTGAAAATGACAAGGTCTTAGCTTTTTAACGACGATGAAGAATTGATTTTAGTGTACCAACTAAGGAGGCATAGAGCATTAATCGTCTACCAATGGCATCAAGATATAAAATAAAGATATGAGAACTTTCTAAGGACAAGAGCTTTAAGAAAGAAGTGAAACAAGCAAGAGATTACAAGTAAACAACATAATAATATGAGATAAGAAAAGATGCTTTTGTCACCATGACCATCTAACTATTCAGCAAGCAACCATGATATTTATCAATTACATTAATGGATGACTTGATCGAGGAAAAAGCTTTCAATTGAATTCGTTCTAAAATTAAATTCTTCAAAGCATATAAATTTGACAAAATGAAGGAAGAAAAAGCTAGGCTTTTTGGAAGAAACAAATTTGAAGAGATTTTGGATTGATGGAGAGTGGATTAGAAGAGTTTTGTGGAGGATTTAAGGGGTTGGAGGAAGGGCGATAGCTTGAGGAGGAAGAGAAATAGGGAAAAATAAAAGGAGAGGGACTCGCTGGCTAGGTTTTAAAGAACCAAAGATCAATGAAGGGAATGTTCCTGTCACCAATCCATTGCTTTTTTGCGACGGACATTAGTGTTTGTCACTAAATAGCAATATTTGGCACAACCTTCGAATTTTTAAAGTTCGCCCAAAAATTCAACATTTAGTGATGAGAATATTCATGTCGCTAAGTAGCGACTTTTTAACATTGGATTGATTGTCGCTGAAAGATATTTTTTTTAGCGATCGGATTAATAACCCCTTGCTATTTTCTATAGCTAATTCTTCTCCAATCCATTGCTAAAAATATCGGGTAGTTTTTGACGTCATATTTAGCTTCAAAAATTCATACGTCATTGATATTTAATCACAAATTGGTCTCTATTCTGTCATTAAATATAATGCAAGCTAATATGATGTTATTTAATAGCTATTTAGCTACGGTTTGTAGTTCGTCACTAAAACCCATCATTATTTAGCAAATTTCTTGTATCGAAACTTCGAAACATAAAAACACTACCGACATTGGAGGTTGATCATCAAGCCATACCATGATGTCTTTATAACCATTGATTTGATGATCCGACCCCACTCCATAGTCATCTCCTTTACATTTCACAATGGGTTCTTTTTGATATAATGGTGGAATACCAATATTAGAAAGGGAGTTAACCGCATGGGATTCCAACTTTACAAACGTATTTACCAAAATACTCTTTAAAAAAGTCAACATTCACTATTTCAAGAGAGTGAGAAAGGGTAGAGCTTTTCCTAACAAAAAGGTAGTCTATATTTCTCATAAATAAGAAATTAACAATTGTAATCAGTCTTTATTAATATATTTTAGAAATGTCATCTCAAATGTAAAGAAGAAATAGTAGTCTCACCTATAAAATTTGAAAGTCACAAGAAATTGAGGAGTTCATTCACTATTTCAAGACAAGTGAGAAAGAGTAGAGCTTTTCCTAACAAAAAGGTAGTCTATATTTCTCACAAATAAGAAACTAACAATTGTAATAAGTCTTTATTAATATATTTTAGAAATGTCATCTCAAATGTAAAGACGAAATAGTAGTCTCACCCATAAAATTTGAAAGTCATAAGAAAATGAGGATTTCAAGTTCCGTGAATGATTTTCATTTAGGCATTACTCGCTTATCTTAATTGATTTTTAAGAAGGACTACTTAACAATCTTTTTTATTTCAAGCTTTTCTACATAATTCATCATTTTATGTAAGACTTCCTAGCGATCATTTTATTTCGAGCATTATTGTTTATTCCATATTTTACGCAGGATTGCCTAACAATTATTTTTATTTCAAGCATTAGTGCATGGTCTATCTTTTTAGGTAATACTATTTAGCAATCATTTTATTTCAAGTATTACTTGCCTAGTCTATCATTTTTATTTCAAACATTATTGTCTAGTTCATCATTTTAAGCATGACTCGCCTAATAATAATTTTTATTTCAAGTATCGTCGCTAGTTTATTATTTTAAACGGGATCTGCCTAGTATTATTTTTATTTTAGGCATTACTCGCCTAGTTCATCGTATAAGGCACTCGTATAGCGATTATTTTTAATTTCGAGGCTTTGCTACCTAATTCATCATTTTAGATAAGACTACCTAGCGATCATTTTATTTCAAGTATTTTATGCCTAGTTGATTGTTTTATAGAGGAATGCCTAACGATCATTTTATTTTGGGCATTTCGACTAGTCCATCATTTTAGGCAAGATTATCAAGTGATCATTTTTATTTCAAGCATTGCTTGTCCAATCCATCATTTTAAGCATAACTATCTAACAATCATTTTATTTTAGGCATTGTTTCCTAGTATACTTGTTTTATGTAGGACTACTCGGTGATCGGTTTTATTTTAGACATTGTTGCCTAGTTCATTGTTTTAGGTAAGATCGCCTTACAATCCTTTTGTTTTAAGCATTCGTCGCCTAGTTAGCTCATTGTTTTAGCCATGATTACCTAGTGATCTTTTCATTTCAAGTATTGTCACCTGGATAGCGCATCGTGTTAGGAAGGATTGCCTAACAATCTTTTCATTTTAGGTATTCATTGTCTAGCTTAGCTAATTATTTTAGGCACGACTCGCCTAGCAATAGTTTTCATTTTAGTCATTGTTGTCTAGCTTAATTCATCGGTTTAAGTAATATTACCTAGTGATAATTCTTTATTTTAGGTAAGACTACCTAGCAATAATTTTCATTCCAAGCAATATTGTCTAATTTAGACCATAATTTCAAGAAGGATTGCCTAACAATAAACTATCGGTTTAGGCAAAATCACCTAACAATAGACTATTATCTCAAATAGGACTACCTAGTTTAGTTCATTGTCTTAGACAAAATTGCCTAGTAATAATTCTTTATTTTAGACAAAATTACCTAATTTAGTTCATCATTTTAGGTAGGATTGTTTAGCGGTAATCTTTTATTTTAGATAGAGTTGCCTAACGATAATTCTTTATTTTATTTAGGGATGCCTAATTTAGTTCATTGTTTTAGGCGAGTTACCTAGGGATTGTTTCTTATTTTCGGGCGAGATTGCTTAATTTCTTTCATCATTTTAGACATGATTGCCTAGCGATAGTTTCTCTTTTTAGACATGATTGTCTAATTTATTTCGTCATTTTAGACATAATTGCCTAACGATAATTTCCATTTCGAGTCATTGTTGTCTAATTTAGTTCGTTATTTTAGACAATAATGCGTGACGATCGTTTTTCATCAACATGAAAGATCGCCTTAGAAACAACATGATCATTAGTAAGGGGTTTGTTGTCCAAAGCAACAAACCATCAACGAAGCGAGATCACCTATGAGAATATGACCAAGAGCATAGGTCGGTTATGAGAATATGATAGAAAAAGATAAGTCGTCTAGAACAACTAGATGAATATTTTTCTTCAAACGTTTTCTTTACAAGCTCACATAGTAAAGCCAACTAAAAGTGTACACTTTCATTAATTTATTTTTGACCCCTTATAAAATTTTATTTTTGCATAAAATTTTGAAAAACTAAAAAAAAAAACATGTATTATAGTTTATTGATTTTTAGGTATTTTTATAAATGTTCTTAATTTAGGACATAAAGTGAAATTCTCCTAATTAAGTCTTAATTCCTTTCTTATTATTTTTTTATTATTGAAAGAATATATATATATATATATATATATATATATATATATATATATATATATAGAGAGAGAGAGAGAGAGAGAGAGAATTAATTAATTTGGAGGCATTTAAAAGATCTAAAAGAAAGTGGTTAGGAATTAAGAATAATTTTTACCTAATTAAACGAAATAAGGAAACAAGAGGACTACAATTGAGAAAAAGAAGACAATTTAAAAATACTGGGGTGTAATTCGAAGAAGTTGAAAAGAAATAAGGACTAAATGCAAAGAGGTGGAAAATTGAAGGATAAAAAAAAGCATAAGTAAAACGTGCATCTCATTTATGTAGCCCGTCATTTTTTCTTCTTATTTTTTCCTCTCATTTTCATCTCCATTTTGTCAAAGGACTATCTCACTTACAAGCTTAAGCGAGTTAAGTGAAGCATCGGGATATGATTTATATTATTATGTAACAAACCACCTCAAGTGAAAGCCTTATAGGCTTGAGACTTGCACAAGCATATACTAACTTGTGCTTAATTAATTATAAGAGAAATAAGGATAGTGAGATTCGAACTCTTGACCGTTTGGTCATAAAGGTTCTAATACCATGTCAAAAGACCATCTCACACAAAAGCTTAAATTATTAGGTGAGACCCCAAGATATGATTTATATTATTTTCTAACACCTTTTTTTTTCCTTTCTTTCTACACCCATTTTAGTTGCCATTTTCTCCCATTTTGATGAAAATTTTATGTCCATTCTCTCCCAAACTTTTTCCATCATATCAAGATTAAATGCGGACTATTATCAAGTCTCATTGCATGAAGAACAAGAAAAAAATGGCTATAAAAGAAGCCAAAAAAATCAATGAAATGACAAGAGAATGTGGCATGAATACAACCCCTTCTCCTTATCTCTCTCATGTTTGGATTCATGGAGAAAACAACACTCCTTCATCCTTTAGGTAAAAACAAGTTGTGTTATGTAAAGAGGATGAAAAAAAAAATGAAATAAGAGATTGGAAAGGAAAAAATAGAAAAGAAACCTAAAGGTAAAGCAAAGGAAAAAAGAAGTCAAACATGATTTATCTCGACCAATTTAAAGCATATTTAGGATGTCATTTGAGGGGATTCAGTTCTAGAAGAAGGAAAAAAATTTAGAGAAAGTTTAGCTTAGTTTTTAGACATAATAATAATAATAATAATAATAAAACATATAAAGTACCTTAGAAAACTTGTTTTTCATTTTGAAGTCACCACTTTGCACAATATTTTCTCCTCAACCCTTCTACCATTATCGCCATTATCGGTTCCAATCCTTAGAAGGTATGTCCCTTTAGATTTTCATTTATTAGCAAGCTAATTTTATGTCACAATGGTTATTTTTGTGCTAAATTTTGTTATTCGAGTTGTCAAGATTTTTTGACTTAGTTTTAGTGTGTCAAGTTTCTATCTTAGCCTTTTTCATCAAGATTTATTTTTATATGTTCAAAATCTATGTATCATTGATCTATGTTTTAAGTTTCAGAATTTAGGAGGTTATTTGGTATTTTATCCGAATTTATTTCCATTATTATCATTATGCTTGCTTGTTTTAGAGAGGTTGTTTCGGTTTTACATCGGTTTATTTCGATTTGGCTAAAATTTTTATATGTTTGATGTATTCTTTGTGTATGTTTTAAATTTTAGAATTTTAGGAGGTTATTTGATATTTTATCTAAATTTATTTTGGTTATTGCGGTAAATATTGTATTTTTAGGGATTATTTCAATTTTTTTATCAATTAACCCAAATTTTGATTTTTTTTTCTGAAATTTTGGTGTGATGAACATATATACTGTTCCTAATTTATATTTAAATTTCATAATTTTTAGATGTTTTTAGTAATTTTTTAGTATTTTTCTTTTGTTGTAATTGTAATTTTGTCTAGGGATCTGTTTCGATTAATTAATTATTTTGGGTTAGTTTTGGTAATGATTTTGGCATGAGATTCATTTATGTTGTATGTATATGTGTTAACGCGTTTTTCATAATTTTTTGTTGAATTTTGATTCTATTTAGTATTTATTTTGGTATTTTCTTTTATGTCCGACCTATAGTTATTTTACATATTAATTGTTGAATTAAGATTTATCTTTTTAGATGTAAGATCGTCAAGTATCTTAGGTTCTAAGAACTGATAATGATCTCATATCAAATATGATTTATAATTATGAAAAGAATATCCCTTTTTAATTTAAATAGGAGCTTTTGGTCACATCAATGAGTCTTCTAAATTTCTTAGGAACCGACCTTTGTCTAGAAATCATATCGAAAAAAAAAAAAGTGAATGAAATAAAATGGATACAAGTTAGTTTTCTCATGCATATCAAATTAACACCTTTACCTATTAGGTTATTCTTTAACATGTCAATAGAATCAAGACGTAATTGGATCCTTTGCTAAATTGACGAGATTCTCAATTTTAAGACTCGACATCAATTAATATGATTTCACAATAAAAAGTAAAAAAAATCAATTTTAACTTAGATGATAAACAAGATTAGAAATAGATATATGAAATAATTTGATAAATATAACTTTTAGAAAGTACTTTGAAAATTAAACTAAACACAATATTTTTTTCTTGAAAAGAGTGTTTTGGGCAATTGTTATCTTTCTAAAACCATAATTAATTATTTCATATTTAAAATCTCTAAATTCAGTGTATTTCTTGAGTTTTTTAATTCTCTTAAATACTAAATGACGGCTTGAAGATTTCTTTTTTTAGTCAAAAATTTTAGAGTTCCAATAATGCCTAGTAGTGACATGATAAATTCTTAAAGTCATATGAAAAAGAGATTCAAACTTGGTTAGCATGCAGACTTATTCGAAAATACTACTTATCGTAGAAAAAGGATTATGGTAGAAAGAAAATTCAAAGGATTATAATTTGCTTCTGTAGAAGTTTGTATTAAGATGACCGTATATAAAAAAAAAGTTATCAACAAAGCAAAATTGGTAAGAGAAAATATTTATTGAAAAACGATGTCACGTGGTAGCTTAATATAATAATACATACAGATAAGAAGCAGTTTCCTCCACTGTAACCACTCCAGCTGTCTATCATTTTGAAATTGGGACCCTATCCACCACAAAGATTCCTTCCATGATATAGAAAGTTTGACAGCCAGCAAAGCCCATTAAGGAACCGTGGAAAATTGACAGCCAGCAAAGCCATGACGTCAAGTCTAAATTTTGTTTCATCAAACTCATTTTCTTCTAGAATTGATTACTATTATATGTTCGTAAGTTATTCAAACAAAGCACAAACAATTGCTTGGCAACAAAAAAGAAAAAAAAAAAAAGTTAGGATGAAGAACGCAGAGGTAGTGTTCATCCCATTACCTGCAATGGGCCACATTATAGCTGCAGTAGAGATGGCTAAGCTTATTGTTGAACGTGGAGATCGAATTTCAACAAGTGTCCTCATAATGCATCCAGTTCTTGATGCCACTACTACTAAATACACTGAGTCACTCGGTGCATCAACTCTACCCAATCGAATGCGAGTCGTTGACTTACCAAGTGTTGAGCAGACTGCAGTATCTAATACTGCCGGTAAATGGATGGCTTCTTTGGCTGATGCCCAAAAACCCCATGTCAAAGAATTTGTTTCCAAGATCAAGACTCAGTCAGAGTTGAGCCCCGACTCTCCTCTACTTGCTGGGTTTGTTTTTGATACTTTTGTGTTGGGAATGGAGGATTTGGCTGAAGAATTTGGTGTCCCCTGGTATGTTTTCTCTGCATCAGGTGCAGCTTTTATTGGCTCCATGTTGCATCTCCAGGCCCTTCATGATGAGCAGAAAGTGGATCTCTCTGAGTTTGAAAACTCGGATGCTGAGTTGGAAATTCCAAGTTTGGTGAATCGGTTTCCTGCTAAGCTCCTGCCTTCTACGGTGTTTAATAGAGTATCGTTGCCTACTTTTCTTGACGCTGCAAGAAGGCTGAGGGAGACAAGCGGTATTGTGGTAAATACATTTAAAGAGTTGGAATCACATGCGGTTGACTCTCTTTCTAATGGTGAAATCCCTCCAGTATATCCAGTGGGACCAATAGTGAGATGTCAAGGAAATGACTATGATTTGGGATCCGATCGATTCAACGATTATAAAGACATCATGCAATGGCTCGATGATCAGCCTCCATCATCAGTACTGTTTTTATGCTTTGGGAGCTGGGGAAGTTTCAGTATTGATCAAGTGAAAGAGATTGCGTGTGCATTGGAGCAGTGTGGACATCGATTCTTATGGTGTCTACGTAAACCTTCTTCCAAGGGTAAGATTGAATCGCCAAGTGATTATGCAAATTTTCAAGAAATTTTACCCCAAGGGTTTTTGGATCGGACGGTTGAAACAGGCAAGGTGATTGGATGGGCTCCACAAGTCGAAATTTTAGCCCATAAAGCTGTGGGAGGTTTTATATCGCATTGCGGATGGAATTCTACGTTGGAGAGTATTTTACATGGAGTTCCAATTGCGGCATGGCCATTATATGGAGAGCAACAATTTAATGCTTTTGAAATAATAATTGAGCTGGGATTAGCAGTGGAGATTAAAATAGATCATAGAAAGGATAGTAAAGTGATTGTGAGCTCGGACGATATAATAAAAGGAGCAAAGTTTGTAATGGAGCAAGATAGTGAGATAAGAAATAAAGTAAAAAGAATGAGTCAACTAAGCAGGAAAGCTTTGATGGATGGTGGATCTTCATACTCTGCATTGGCTCTTCTAATTGAAGACACGATGAAGAACCTAGCCTAAGGCAATTGCCTCAACCTATCATAATGTAGCATTTTCAATCTTGGTGAAGGTTTATTTAAGATTAATAAAACATTTTTTTTTTCTTTCCAGTGTTTGTATATATTATGTGCAATGCCTCTTCATCATGCATGTTTAACCTCTTTAAGAGGCGACCACAGACGGTGGAAGAAAAATTGCACTTTCTATCCAAACAGGAACTTTTTTAGATAGCTACTAAGATGGTGCATTTTCCTCTTACGACGGCCATAAATTGCAGGTTATATCTAGGTTAAATTGATGACAAACTGAAACAGCCCTTAAAAATACAATGTTTACCATAGTAACTAAAATAAATTCAGATAAAATTATACCAAACGACCTTCTAAAATTCTTAAATTCAAAACGTAGGTGGATAAAAGATATATTGTAAACATATAAAAAATTAAACCAAAAATCAAAATCAAAATCTAGGCTAAATTGATAGAAAATCAAAACAATGTCTAAAAATACAACATTTACGACATCAATAAGTCTTGATCAAATATCAAACAACCTCCTAAAATCATGAAATTTAAAAAATAAATCAAAAAAAGATATATTTTGAACATATAAAAATTTCATATAAAAATAAAATCAAAATCTAAACTGAAAAGATAAAAATCGAAACAACCCTTAAAAACACAACATTTATGATAGTAATTTAAATAAGTTTAGATAAAATGCCAAACAACCTTATAGAATTATTCAATTTAAAACATAGATAAAAAAAAAAAAAAGATAGATATTGAATATATAAAAATTTCATCCAAATATAAAATCAAAATCTGGGCTGAATATATAGAAATCCAAAACAGTCCTTAATTAAAAATACAATATTTACTGTAAAAATTTAAATAAATTCAAATAAAATATCAAATGATCTCCTAAAATTATGAAATATAAAATATAGTTCAAAAGTAGATAGATGTTAAACTTATAAAATTTTAAACTAAAAATAAAATCAAAATCTAGACTGAATAGATGAATAGATGAAAAACCGAAACAATCCCTCTACTTTGAGTCTCTCTCTAGAATTTTCTAGATATTTTCTAACTTCCAAACTAGTTATGGGGTGTAGAGGGATGACTTTCTACACTTTTAAATAAAGAATCACTCTCAAAAGTTACTGTAAATAGAAGAAAATTAACATGGAAAAACCCTACTTCAAACCAAAAAAGACTTAGTTTTATTTATTTATTTTTCTTTAACGATTCCCATATTTTGAACTTAACTCTGAAACTTAAGAAAAAAAAAACGTAAATGACTTGAAATTGTTATACATCAAACATGGACATATGGACTGTAAAATGGGAAAAAAAAAAAAAAGTTGAAAAGGGTACCTCTTAAAGATAAAAATAAATAAATAAATAAATTTGCAAAGTTAGGGGGTTGGCAGTTGGCAATAGCGAGTTTGTGAGTGGTCCGCTTTGGCATGATTTTCTGTCTTTTTCTTACATTGTTTTCCCTCTTTTCTTTTTCAGAACTACTATCCACACTTCAAACTGTTGCCCTCTGCTATCGAGCTTTCTCTCTCCTTGATAGTGCGTTGTACCTTTGCTTCATTTTCTACTTTTTCTTCTTATAAAGACCTATTTTTCATTCCATCCATTCATCCTTCATTTATAGATCGTGGCCCTTTCTTTCAAATGTCCAAAAATCTTCTTCTCTTATCCATTCGTGGCTACCAAAATGGTTTGTTATAAGAGAGGTCATGCTGATGAGGACCATTTAATGCTGATGGAAAAGAGGAGATGGTGGAGCATTTGGTGGGGCAAGTTTGTGACTTTTTGGGCTTGTAAAAGTTTGGATTTTCGGCTAAGAAGACAACCCCTTGTGCATGGGAAAGAAAGAAGAAAGGAAGGAGAAGGGTTGTCGGAGGAAAAGCCTTATTTTTTTTATTTTTATTTTTATGTTTTTTAAAGTTGGTCCCGGTTTATTTCAATTTTGTTTCAACAAATTTCTCAATTTGTTGCAATTTGGCCCTTCAATTTACTGATTGGGTCGTTAATTATTTCTAATTTCTCTTTTGAATTTTTACTTATTTCAAATTGACCCATGACACTTTTAAATATTTTTTTAATCAAACACTACACCAAAAAAGGCTACAGGGCGGAACGTCTAAGGCGGTCTAGAAAACCATCTCAAGGTTTTATAATTTTAATGTTACATATGACTTACAAGAGTTGGGTGATAAAACCGCCCCACTTCTTAGTTGCTACCCCACATTTTTTTCTTTTCTTTTTTATTTTGAGTTCTGAAAAGAGACAAAACTAATTCATTACCACGCCTTGCCGCTTTGACTTCTAGGTTTTTTTTTTTTTTTCAATCACTGTCGCTCACAGGTGAATATGCTATCTTATTCAACCTCTATTCTTCTCAATCTTCTTCACTTTTAGTGTTTCAAATTTCCATTTTACAGGAATCTTTTTCAATCTCTTTTTTGGAAGTTATTATTAAGCTCCTATCCGATTTGTTCTTAGGATCCCCAACAAGGGTTCTAGTGTTGTGGCCATCTATCTTATTGCTTCGAATACTTTTCTTATGGCATGTACCAAGTTGGAAAGGGCAACAACGTTTGTAGGTAAAAATGGTTCTTTTATCCCAAATTTTTTATATATTTTTTTATGGTTGTGATTAGTTTTGGCATCCGGGTTTTGTTTTGTTTTTGAATTAGAGTTAGAAATTTGAAGGATTTGAATTTTTTTTTATGTTAATTGGATTGGATTATTAGATTAAAGATGTTGGGAATACTTGACTTGGAAACTCTATCATGCCGAAATTCGAGTAGAGACATTTTAGTTAGTCACAAAAGTAAAAATTTTGGAGAATCCTAATAACCAGACCTTATCATCTAATGCCTAAAATATTCTATTTTGGTAAAATATTATAGCAATAAGGATTCCATGCTATCCTTTTGACCAATTGTTAAGTTTCAAATATTGGTATCAACAAATTGAATTATACCTTTAGTGGTATAATTGGATTGATTTTAGGAGTTCAAGCCTGGTTATACAAGCACCATTACCCTAGTTCCAACTTGGGTTTCCAATGAAATTCGTGTGTTTTGTGTACTCGTTATTGATATTCAATGGATGACTCGTGTTAATATCTAGTTTAATTATACTCGTAATGAAAGAAGCCGATCCATTAATGCTTGCATGGGTGGTATGTCTCTATCTAATTTCATCACTTCCTAGGAAGTGATGAAATCGAATAGAGACATACTAGGAGTGATGAAAATAATGTGCTAATCGTGAGTAGTTTTTCTAATGTTCCTTTATTATAGCATTATATGTTCATTCTACTAATGCCGACTTTTTTTGCCTTATATTCATTTTTAGGATGTTGATTATGTTAGTCGTGTTAGTCAAGCTTTTAAAGGTGCATCTTTGAGTATTTTTATCAACATTCTAAAAAGTGGTTTGTTGAAGAAATGTAAGAGATCCAACGAAGACAAAAGCATGAAGACAAAAGCTTCCTTTTTATTTTACAGACTTTTGCCTTATATGCTTTGTGATTTATTACCGTAATAAATCTAGATTATGAAGTGAAAGATCTCTCAACTCTAATATATTAAAAACTTTGTTTAGCTATTTCAAACAAGTGTTTAATACTTAAGTTTGTTTTTATATTTTGTCTTATTGATGTTTCAAGACTTTTTATGTATTTGGAATTGGGAATGTATGTGGCATCGGACATTGTATTGGTTTGGTTGCACTTGATTGATGTTGTTGTCCCTACTAGCAGCATAGAAGTCTGGACCTACGACTAACCTCTTTCTTCTAGATTTATAATCTTAAACTTGTGATGTTGATATTTTCTTGTTTATTTTTTCAATTGTAATAGACTTTTGGTGGTTGTGCTTTTTCATTCTAATAGCTACTTTTTTATTTTTTTTAGGTGCTCAATATCCCAACCAAGATTAACAAGGGTATTGTGGAAATCATCACCCCGATCGAGTTGATTAAGAAGGTTTGTAATTTGTTGAATTATTTATTAGATTATGTTCCATGTTCATATTTAAATTCTAGTTATGCCTTAGGTATATTGTAAAATTTATTAATGTTCATATTTGATGCAAAATCCTAGCAAGTTTGCTTGTTCGTCGCTTATGGTGGTCCCCCAATCGCCGCCAAAGAAGAGGAGAAGAAGAAAGAGCCCACTAAAGAGTCCGATGAAAACTTGGGTTTCAACTTCTTTGACTAAGTTTTAAGTTTTTTTTTCCTAGGATTTTACCGAGTTGTGGTGAATATATTTTAACTTCTTATTAGTTTGTTTTCATTGCTCGTGTTACACTACGAATGGAGTATTATGTTCTAGTTTCTTACTTATTAGTTTATTACCCGTATTATGCTACACAATGAATAAAAGATGCGAGTTGTTACTTAAAAGATTTTTATTTACGTTCAACAACGTGTAATTTTTTTTTTTACCAAAAAATGGAGTAAATTATTGAATTTGAAGGCGAGATAAAACTATAATGTGAAAGGCGATTACACAACCGCCCTTATAAATTCTAAAATTTGAGGTGGTTGTAACCATCCCAAACATTTTGCATTAAATATTTAAAAAATTTAGGAACGTAGAGGCGGTTGTCAACCATCACACAAATTGTGCACCAAAAAAAAAAAAAAAAGACGTAGTTAGCATTGTAGTGGCGATTGTAATCGCCTTAAAAAACAATTTGAGGCCGTTGAACCGCCTCAAAACAACCGCCTCATAATTCCTCGATGATTGCAAAAATCGTCTCTATAGCTTAGAGACGGTGACATTGCAGACGATTTTGAGGCGATTCATAAAACCACCTCTAGACTTTGTAGAGGGAGTTATAACCACCTTTAAAAGAGGAAAAAAACCACCTCCAATGCCATTTTTGGTGCGATGAAACCCCTAAAATTAATCTCCTCATTTCTTTTTCTCTTTTCTTTTCCCTTTTTTTAATTTCTTTTTCTCTCTTGTTTATTTTTGTTATTTCTTTTATTTTGGGTTTTTTTCTTTTCTTTTTAATATAAATATATTTTTTCTTCCCTTTTTATTTCTTTATTTTATTATTTTTGGTTTCTTTTTTTTTCCTTAAACCAAAAAAGGGAAAAAATTAAAAAAAAAACTTAAGAATTTTAAAAATGGGAAAATTTTGGATGCTAACACTTTTTTTTAATTACAATTAGGGGATAATAGTAAGGAATTTAAATCCTAAAAATCATGGAAAATCAAAAAAACTATGTAACATGTATTTTTTAAAATAAAATTTCAAAAATATGTATAAAATAACAGTTTGAGGAAGGTCTAAAATGGGTTATGACACACCCCTTAGTCTCATATTGGTTTGATGCATTTAGAAGAATTTATTAAATTCTTTTAGCCGTTGTCTCAAGATTTGAATCCTAAAACTCAAAAGCGAATAACTCTTTTAGTTATCAGATCAATCCATTAAGTTATCCTTTGAAAATTAAGGAGATAATAGATTTTTTTTTCTTTTTTAAAAAGGAGATAATAGACAAAAATCGATTGCTTAACTTTGTATATGTATATAAATGTGTGTGTGTTTAAAAATATATTAGTTTCTATTTTAAAAAGTATGAGAAGTAATGCTTTATTTTTTTAAATGAAAGACTCGTTTAATTATTTTGTTTAAAAATAAAAAATAATCTTAAATCATAACAATAATGATGTTGTATCTTAAAATCATAGCAATATTAATGTTATATATTTTATTTTAATGCATAGTTTTTATACGAGTGTTTGAAAAATTATTATATCATGTTTGATTCTTATTTTTATTTATTTATTTATATTACTCATGACTTTGATTTTAGCAATGAAAGCATTTTCATGTTTCATGTAATTTCTTTTAATTTCTTAATAAAAATTATGAAATTATGTCTTTAATAGTAATTTTAGTTTAAACAACACAGCAATAAATTATCAAATATTTGAGTGATTTTGGTCACATCACAACACATCATTTTATTATCAAACAATTTAGTTTCCTTGATCTTGCAGTACAGTGTAGTATAACACAATATACACCGAAAGCCAAACAGAATCTTAGTTAAAAGGTTCCAATTCTTTATTTGGTACTAACGTTTAATGGTTTTCTCTCTAGTAGGTTTCAAGTGGTAAATATTTGAAGACTCCCTTGGTATTAATTTGAAGGTACAAATTATGTCAATATCTCTTACGTACTAAGGTGGCATATTTATTTTCGAATAATCAATCATGAAAATTTCCTACATTTTTATTTGTTTGTATGAAAATTGTAATGGTCAACCTATATACATATCCATATCTATTTTCTTTTCTTTTTTTGGACCATCTTCATAATTTTTTTTCCCTCAAGTATCTCTATCTCACATTGAAAATATGACTAATCATATTTGGAATGAAAGTGACAAGGTTTAACCCCTCCTAATAAGTATGACTTCAAAATTTGAACCCGACATATTGACAAAAAAATTTACCTCGAGACCAGACTTCATTTTCCACTAAACCAACAACTTTTTGGTTATCTTCATACTTATTTTCATTAACTTACAAAAACTACTGCATATTGGATATTAGACAATGATTTTTAGCATCGATTCTAAATTCATTGATAATATATATATATGGCAATGGCTTTGGAGCAATTCAAAACCATTGCGGTGAAATTATGATTTCTCATACTAATTCACATAAACCGCCGCACAAAGCATTTTATTTATATTAAATAAGTTGTGGTTAAGCAAAACTACTACCTAGAAAATGTTTATTGAAAAGTTTATAACCCTTATATATAAAATTTTTAGACTCCCCTTAAAATTTCATTAACCCGCTAAACATATCTTAATTTTCTCATTCTCTTGTACAAAACACATCTCAATTCTCTCTCTCTCTCTCTCTCTCTCTCATAGTTTCGATCTCTCCAATTTCCTCAATCTATCATTTGATTTTATTAGCTTTTGGTTTAGATTCAAGTATTAGCACCTATAAATTAAGGGAAAAGTTCTTGGTTTTCCGTTGAACGATTGAGAGAAATTTGGCAAGAGTTCCGTTGCTACCCGACATCGGACGGAACTCTCAAAAAATTTAAGATTTTCTATTTACGAGTTATTTATAAGTTTGGAGTCCCTATCTAGTATTGAAGGAACTAAGAACCTAAAATGGGCATTGGTTTGTAGATTCTAAAGCAAAGAGTTGGTTATGCTCCGGGAAGATATTGATCACCCAAAGACAACCTTTCTTAAGAAAGGTACCATGTTTGTTTTAATCCAAAATTCATCTCATAAAATTTTTTTATGTGTCAATTTTTTTTTAAACTCTAATTTTCCAAGTCAAAATATATTTTTTTTGGGCGTGGCATTATCTTGAAACTATCGTCGGACCCTTTCATCAAGAGACATATCGGTTCAAACATCGGATCCACCTTAAGTCTCGACATAACCAATGTGTTACGAGAACATCCCGATTATTAAAAATATATTTTTTTACTAACAATAGTCCCTATCGGATATGAGACTTTGTTAAAGGTTTTAGGATTTTTTTTGTTAGTTAAAAAGTCATCATCGGTCCCTCAAAAATAGGAGACTCGATAATTACCCACCTATTGATTACTTAATGTAATTCTTGACATTTTAGGAAAAAACTATCATCGGTCCCTAAAAATTTAGGAGACTTGACAATTCACTCATCTATCAACTATTAATCTAATTATCGACATTTCGGAAGATATCGTCATCGATCCTTAAGAATTTAGGAGACTTGATAATTTACCTATCTATTAGCTATTAATCTAATTATGAAATGAAATCCTAATAAAAGAATTAACTATTAGTCTTATATATATATATATATATATATATATTCGATAGAAAATCATCATTAGTCCCTAAAAATTAGGAGACTCAATAATTCATCTATCATTTAATTATCTAACCTAATTATTACAAAAAAAATATTGAGTAAATAAATAAATATAAAAAATCAAAATATTAAATCTAAATTAGACATAATATAAAAGGCATGTATTAAAAAAATTCAAAATTGATTTACCTAGGAAAAATGGCTAAAATTAAGGTTATTTGTCCTTTTGGATATAGTAGGCTATTGGCTCACGTGGTCGATTTATTGGATGAGCCTAAACCTAAGCATGTCTCTCTTTTCTCTCTCGGATCATATTCAAACCCAAGCCCATGACCCATATCTCTTAAAACCAACCTAAATTAATAGAAATCTAAACCTAAAACCTATCTCTTTTAAACTAAGCCTAACAAAAACCCAAGCTCGAACCCCTTCTTTCTCTTTTCTTTACCGACATTATCCTAATCTCTTTCCCTTAGTCTATTTTCCTCTCTTCTCTTCATTCCATCCCCAGTATCCCTATCACATACATTTATAGCGAGTTGTAATAGTCTTATCACAAAATGAACTAAACCTTAACATTTATCACCAAAGCTTACAAGTTTTATCTTATGTCCCATTAACAACAAGCCAAAACCAAGGAGGGGAGTTATATTTTGAGCTTCTATTCTCAACATGATACTCGTAATGTTTTCCACACTATCCCGTAACCAAAAACCAAGAGATAGTTTAATCAAGACAATATAAAAATAGATGAAGAATTACTTAGCAAACTTAACTAAGTGCGAGTGATTGAACTTAAACTTTGAAGGAATGGATCGACAATAAGAGCTACTTTATTTTCTCTACTTTTTTACAATCTAGAAATTGATCGAGTTGTTGGCTAGATTAATTTTCGTATCAAATGCTATTTTTCTCCCTTTTCTTTTGCTCTTTATGGCTCTCTATTCTTTTTTTCCTTGTTTTGCTCTCTCTATTTCTCTCTCTATTACTTCTCTTCCCTTTCTCTCACTCTCTCGTTATTCTCTCTTTTCTCTTTTTCTTTCGTTCCTTCGTTTCTCTTCCCCTTATTTCTTCTCCTCTTTCTTTTCTCTCCCCTTTCTTTGCCTCTCTCGTTATGCTTTTTTCTTTCTTTCATGGAATCTCTCGTTTTGTTCCTCTCTCTATTCTCTCTCGATCCCCTCTTTTATTTTTTCCCTTCCTGCTATTATTTATATGCTTAGAATGGATGTGGAGAGTGGGCATCTAGTAGTAGGTAACTTAAAGGAGTTATGGTGAGTTTTGTAGAGGAAATGACAATTGTAGTGAAAGGATGGCTAATCATAGGGAGGTTGGTGAAGAATGGAATGATAGTTTTTAAGGGAAGGATGTGGAGAGTGGAATGACAATTTGTAGAGGAAGGTGGTGGAGAGTAGAGGTCGTGGGTTAGTGAAGAAGAGGGAAGATGGCTGAGTTGACCATCCAAAAAGAAAGCCATATAAATCTATTATAGAAGCATGCTACTATTCCTCTCTTTCGTTAAAGAAGGAGTAGTGAAAATTTATCAAAAAATTCAAGTTATGAACGACGAGTCGTCCGTGACCAAGTTGCCAAGTTCGTCCCGTCATCCACTTCTTCCTTTTAATTTGGTCCTCTTTAATTTTTATTTTTGTATGATTAAGCCATTTTTTATAATTATTTTAGTCCCTTCAATTTCAATTGTTCCCAATCCCCTTTTAATTTATTTCAATAGTTTCCCTACTTTTCCGGTATTTATAAATCGACCTATATTACTTTTAAAATAAATCACAATTAAAAAATTAAAATTAAAAATGATCAATTTGTCTCTTTTTTAAAATCATTTTTCATTTTTTGTTTTGAATTTTTTTATTTGTTTTTCAATTTAATTTTAATAATAAAAAAATAAATTTTGTATTAAATTAAACAATACAAATGTAACCCAAAATTTTCGGTTATGACAAGTTCTATCTTCTTTCATGTATGTAATTTTCTTTCAATTTCTCTCCCTAGGACATGATATTGTATGTAATTTTCTTTTAATTCTTCTTTTTAGGGTTGAGTATTGGATTTCTCTTTTTTCTTATTGAATTTCTACTTGCTTTAAAACTTGATTTTTCAATGATTGATTTTGTTGAATATCTCTCTTTAAAAAATGGGTTTACACATTCTAATCTCATATTTTACTAAGTTTCTCTTCTGGATTTGCTTAATTTGTGTTGTTTGTTAATGGGGTGTTAAATTTTAGGCTAATTATTTATTTTCTTTCTATTTTTATGGGTACGGAAAGCTCACATTCATATTTGGCTTTTTGAGCAAAAGGATTTGAGGATTGAAAGTCTGAATTATTGTAAGTTTTGTATTGACAAACAAAAGTTTATTTGGATTGATTCATTATATGGATGTCTTGATATTTTGTGATTTGATGATCTTCCGACCTCTCGTATACCTTTTTGATTTGATGATTTTTTTGCCTTTGTATGCTTATGTACTAATTTTTTTTTTTTGGTTTCTTAAATTTATTTGTCTTCTCTTATAAAATTTTAACCCCTCATTCCAAGTGCTCTTTTGTGTTTATTTTTTGTGGGCTTTCTAATTTGTAATAATAATTTATTATGTTAGAAACTTCAAGTTATGGATAAGAGTTGGATGACTCTTTCAAGAATTAGTGAAACATATATGAATGGAGTTGAATATAAAATCGTAACCTTATTTAGATTTTAGAGTTGTAGCTTTTTTAAGAATTTATGAATGAAACACAACGATAGAAAAGAATAAAATATGCTTGAAGGCGTTCATACTACCAAAATACATTTTAATTTTCTCTTTAGTAATGTTTGTTTCAAATGAATTTACCTCTTATTTATTTAGTTATGATTCTTGCAAAAGTGACACAATCGACATCTTTGAAAATTTTGAACTCATGGCTTTTAAAGGCTTAGCATTTTATCTAGTAGACATTTGTAATAGATAACATATGGGAAATATTGCTATAGAAAATGGTTGAAATTAGTTTTGTGAACTGTAAAATACAATCTGTAGGATCTACTAATATATGCACAATACCATCTTTACTAAATTAAGCTTTCTAGCTTGCTGAGTAAGTGTCCGACGTTTAATATCAATATTATTAATCTTTAATTAGCCATCATAATATATAAATTGACTAGCATGTGATTTTTTTTTTTTATAGTGGATACATTACTTAACCACAACAAATAATCCCTAAATACTCAATCATACGGTTGATGGTCGACTTAAAATCGAATTTGTCAAATGATTTAGTGATTATGTGAGTATTCTTATTTCAGTTCAAGTTTGCTTAATAGTTTTCTTTGATTGTTAACTAAAGTTCTCATTGTGGATCTTGATTTTTAGACAAAATATATAGAACAAACTTGTATGACAAAGTAACTCATAAAAGATTTTTTGAAAAAGACACTTTACATCTTATAAAGTCGTATTTAGGGTACATTATGAATGGATATAGGTTTCACGGACAAAAGCATGGTACGGATAAAGCAAGTATAAATAGTGGAGTGTGCATTAAATGATCTAATTACAATGTATATGAGAGTAACTATTACGGGATATTGACTAAAATTCTGCAGTTAGAGTACCCGCACTACTAATCAAGCGAACAATTAAATTCAAATGCAATTGGTTTGATCCCGTATCGAATGGAATAAAGGTTCATTCGTAATATAGACCGAGTAGAGATAAATTATAGAAAGAGTTTCAACATATACAAACCTTTTGTGCTAACAAAAAAAATAGCTCAAGTATATTATATCACGTATCCTAGCTTAAAGAGTGACCATATGGATTGGTGGGGTGTTTGTAAGAAAAAAGCTAAGGTTGTGGTTCATTTGCCGAGTCATCTATTGGAGTCTAACATAATGCAAATCCATTTCAAGAGGATGTTTCAGAAATCTAACATAATTTGGTCGAGGATGACGGTGAAGAGTAGTCATTGAATGATCCAAGTGGATTGTTTATAGATATAGAAATAATTGAAGGTAATGAAAAAAATGAGAATGAATATGTATCGGTATCGATCGATAAAAAGAAAAACTTAGAAGATTATTATGACACTTGTAATTAAAAATCATTTCATTATTGTATTTATTAAATTATATTGTTTTGTATATGATGCTTTTTTTATGTTTGTTATGTATTTTGGACGTGTTGAATTTTGTGCTAGTGGCGTTTTCAATAATAAGAAATATCAAATTTATAGATTTTTTTGGTTTTAATTCATAATAATTGATAATATATTTTTTATTGAGTTGTTATTCATTTTTTAAACTATTTTAGATTTTATTCTTGAATTATGCCTCATGGATTAGGCCAATATGGTCACGATATTAATGGTCGTGGCTTTGATATTGACCATATATGATTGATAGTGGTGGTGTCTATAGATGTGGCATTACTAGTGTAATTATCCGAGGTTGCAAACTTGATAGTGGTATCGGAACATCTACATCCCCTCCAGGTAGTGTCCTTGTTGGTTATGCCTCTACTCAGTAGTGCTCCCTGCTCGTGGATAATACCACTATGATTCCTCAACTCCAAGAAGTTCTATTGGATTTGATGATGAATGAACTATTTAGGTCATGAATAACTGGTAAATACTATATTTTACATGCGATAATTAGTTTTATATTTTCACATATTATATTGGAATCATTAATTCACTTGTTTATTATTTCTTTATTTTGTTTGACGAGTTTGTTCCACCAAGTACATGCTCCATAAAAATCACTATAATTTTCAAGGAATGGTTGAATGTCACTAGCTCCACATGAAAGTTTATCTCTATGGAGATGAAGGACTTTTACTTTAATGAGTTTAGGATAACATATTAATTATTTACTTATATTTCATTTAAAGTGATAATTTAAGATGAAAAGTATTAATATTTTTTTCTTCATGTACAAGTACTTTTTATGGGATGTGATCGTCGATGCACCGATTAAGGATACGTGGGAAAGTTTAGCGTGTAGGTGGTATGAC
The DNA here is from genome assembly GCA_963924115.1 of Dovyalis caffra. Taxonomy (NCBI): domain Eukaryota; kingdom Viridiplantae; phylum Streptophyta; class Magnoliopsida; order Malpighiales; family Salicaceae; genus Dovyalis; species Dovyalis caffra. Next base: position 1,003,440 of record CAWUPB010001166.1, on the reverse strand, counting down.
AACATGCTTAACAAGTCGAAGTATAAGAGTACGAGACTTATGTTTGTTAAACATGGGTTGTGGGAAGCATGACACCGAAATTAGGCCACTCTTAAGTATTAAGCTCGGATCTCAACAAACGTTTTGGAACTATATGTCGGAGATGGGATCGTGTTAGTGTTGGCCTATCTAAGCATGATCGAGGATCCATCTCTTTGATCAAATACATTGAGCGTTTAGTAAATCTAATATTATCTATTGTGTTATAAATTATTTTTTTGTATTTATTTCTCCTCATATTATTTTTTTATTTTTTTAGCATAATAAATTGGGTCATAACCAAATTCTTACGAATTGTTCCTAACCACTCATAAGTAAAAGGATAAGACATTCATTGACGGACGATCATAGACGGTAATAGTAAAGTTTTATATATTTTTAAATATATATACATTTATCGATATAATCTAAAAAATATATTTATTACTTAATATTATAATTATTTCAATGACATAAGAGCGCATACGATTAATGCAAGAAGCAACCGCTAGAGGGTGATGCTTTATCTCCAAATATCGACATGTATAAGATATATTTGGATGATGTTAGAGGGCTATCGATATAATTTAAAAATATATATATATATATTTATAATTTAATATTGTAATTATTTCAATAACATAGGAGCGTGTATAGTTAATGCAACAAGAAGTCATTAAGAGGGTGATGCTTTGTCTCAAAATATCAACATGTCTAAGATATATTTAGATGATGTCGAAGAGAGAAGAAATAGAGAGTGTATGGAATTGAAACTTATGCGTTCTAGTGTTACTTACGTTTTGGCACTAACTCCTCCTCTCGCCACATCATGCTATCTTGGTAGTAATATCCAAGAGGTTTACGCCAGTATGAAAAATAGGATCAAGATGATGAAGGATACCATCCAACAACACACTAGCTAAGTTATCTTTATACGTAGTCATTTACAAATAGTGATAGAGATGTTACGGAACATGCAGTAACCTCCCTTCCCTCCCGTTGACCCTCCAACGGCCTCAACAGTTAGTCTTTCCTCTCAATAGCTAGTAGCCAAAAAATGATGCAAGAGATGGTGATAATGAAGACTAAATTTCTTTCTTTCTTTCTTTCTTTCTTTCTTTCTTTCTTTCTTTTTGAAAAAGACATTTAATGTTTTCGTACATCTTAAAGCATTTATATGTTTAATTTAATTTAATTTATTTTATTTTAGTTTCATTAAATAATAAATTATATTTTAATAAGGTGTTGTTTATAGTTGTTTGTTATTATAATTAACAATATATGGTTATTGATTTTTTTTTAAAAAATAAAATTAGTAACGAATTTAGCGATGGAATTATGAGGGTAATTGACGACGAAGATATATAGTCGCTAAATAACGATAGATTCAGTGACAAAATTGTGAGGACCTTAGTGACTATAATTTAACAACACCTTTTTCATCTCTATTTAATATGGATGTAAGTAAAAATAACAATGGTTAATGACGAATATAAGACATTATAGACAACTCGTTTTAGATCAATTTAGCGATAAAAAATCAACAATTTAATGATGGATTTTCCATCGTTGATTAGTGTTGAAAATAAGTTTGGTCACTAAAAAAATAGCAACCATCATATTAGAAATGGAATACATATTATCTCTAATGATTTGCTAATTGCATATAGCGGCAAAAGAATTTGTTGCTATTTAACGAAATTCTAGTAGTGCAAATTATAAACTAATCTCTCTTATTTTGAAAAATGAATTAATTAATCTTTCTTATTTTTTTAAAAAACTAATTATCTAATCTTTATATTATTAAATTTTATTATAACTTAAAAAAACAAAAAGCACATGCAATTTATGGCCTTCCTAAAAGGAAAAAGCACCCTCTTAGCTTTTCAAAAAAGTTTTCGTTTGGATAGAAAGTGTAATTTTTATCAACAAGTTGTTGACTTAATGATAAGCGAACTGATCCCCAAGAAAATTTTTGATCTACATGCAAGGTTCGAATTATGAAATCACACCTCTTGGAAATGGTTAAATTTTATCATTTCTGTCTCAAATAAGATTAGTTCTATCTTTAATATTGAATGAATATACCCGAAGAAAACCAAAACAAAAAGTGCAAATTTTCTTCCACCTTATGTGTTTGCCTCAAAAGAGGTTAAACATACATGATAAAGGAAAAGCATTACATAAAATATACAAAACCATTTGAAATTTAAAAGCATGCTTTCTGAATCTGAAATTGCTTTGAATTAAATGAAGCTTAACCAAGATTTAAAATGCTAAATTAAGATAGCTAGCTTGAGGATACAATGCAGAGTACGAAGATCCATTATCTATTACAACATTGCCTCACGCTATGTTCTTCATCATGTCTTCAATTAGAAGATCTAATGCAGAGTACGAAGATCCATTAGCCAACAAAGCTTTCCTGCTTAGTTGACTCATTTCTTTTACTTTATTTCTTATCTCACTATCTTGTTCCATTGCAAACTTTACTCTTTTTTTAATCTCGTCCGAGCTCACAATTACTTTACTACCATCCAAAAAAAAATCATTCCTATAATCTATTTTAATCTCCACTGCTAATCCCAACTCAATTACCATTTCAAAAGCATTGAATTGTTGCTCACCGTATAATGGCCATGCCGCAATTGGAACACCAAATAAAATACTTTCCAATGTAGAATTCCATCCACAATGCGATACAAACCCTCCCACAGCTTTATGGGCTAAAATTTCGACTTGTGGAGCCCATCCAATCACCTTGCCTCTTTCAACCGTCCGATCCAAAAACCCTTGGGGTAAAATTTCTTGGAAATTAAGGTAGTCACTTGGTGATTCAATCTTAGCCTTGGAAGAAGAAGGTTTCCGTAGACACCACAAGAATCGATGTCCACACTGCTCCAATGCACAGGCAATCTCTTTCACTTGATCGATACTGAAACTTCCCCAACTCCCAAAGCATAAAAACAATACTGATGATGGAGGCTGATCATCGAGCCATTGCATGATGTCTTTATAATCGTTGATTCGATCTGATCCAAAATCATAGTCATTTCCTTGGGATCTCACAATTGGTCCCACTGGATATACTGGAGGGATTTCACCATTTGAAAGAGAGTCAACCGCATGTGATTCCAACTCTTTAAATGTGTTTACCACAATACCCCTCGTCTTCCTCAACCTTCTTGCGGCATCAAGAAAAGTAGAGAACGACTGTCTGTGAAACACGATAGAAGGCAGGAGCTTAGCAGGGAACCGGTTCACGAGACTTGGAATTTCCAACTCAGCATCCGAGTTTTCGAACTCAAAGAGATCCACTTTCTGCTCATCATGAAGGGCCTGGAGATGCAACATGGAGCCAATAAAAGCTGCACCTGATGCGGAGAAAACATACCAGGGAACACCAAATTCTTCAGCCAAATCCTCCATTCCTAAAACAAAAGAATCAAAAACAAACCCAGCAAGTCGAGGGGAGTCAGGGCTCAACTCTGACTGAGTCTTGAACTTGGAAACAAATTCTTTGACATGGGGTTTATGGGCATCAGCCAAAGAAGCCATCCAGTTACCGCCAGTATTAGATACTGCAGTATGCTCTAAACTTGGTAAGTCAACCACTCGCATGCGATTGGGTAGAGTTGATGCACTGAGTGACTCAGTGTATTTGGCAGTACTGGGGTCAGGAGCTGGATGCATGATGAGGACACTTGTTGAAATTTGATTTCCACGTTCAACAATAAGCTTAGCCAACTCTACTGCAGCTATAACGTGGCCCATTGCAGGTAATGGGATAAACACTACCTCTACTTTCTTCATCCTAAGTTTTTTTATCAAGCTATTGTGTATGGCTTGTTTCAATTATTTCGGAATATATAATGGTAATCAATTCTAGAAGAAAATGAATTTCACGAATTGTTTATTTGTAACAATAGAGGACAAAATCTAGACTTTTACGTCATGGCTTTGTGGCTGTGAATTTTCTTCGTATCAGACAAGATGAGATTAGGCCCCGTCAAACTTGCTCATCACGGAGTGGATTGTTGTGGTGTATAGGGTCCAAAATGCTCAGATTCTCCAGAGGATAGACGGCTAGAGGATTGTTGACGATGTTCAATTTACTTGGGCTGGAAGAAACTTCTTCTTATCTATAACAATGGTTGGAGGAAACTTCTTCCTATCTATATGTATTATGATTTCATAATAATGCTGCCATGTGACATTAATAATATCAATTGCGTTTTTAAATAAATATTTTCCCTTACCGATTTTGCTTTGTTAGATAAAAATTTTTTCCCACTTTTTTTTATCACTTTTCTTTCAATTTACACCGTTTTTTTTTCCTCACATGTCATCTTAATACAAACTCATCCAAAAGAAAATTATTGTCCTTTGAAGATTTTTTTTATTCGACAATAAAAAATATTCTTGAATCAACTTTCATTTCATCCGAATTAAATTAAATTTTCTTTTTAGATGATTTTAAGGATTCATCCCTCAACCTCATATTATTTTGGTGCATTTAAAAAAATTATTAAATTTTTTTAGGTGTCGTCTTAAAGTTTGAATCCAAAAAATTAAAAAATTATAACACTTCTAACCATCATATCATAGATAGCAATGAACGAATATTCGATCCATTGATTCAATTTTCTACCTTACTTATAAAAAAAATACCTTACATATTACCCATTAAAAAATCACAATATAAAATTTTTACCCCACTCATATTAGTTTACTAGTCCATTTAATACACGTTAAAAATAATTTGTCAAAAATATTTCATTTTATTCCTTGTAATTTTCAAGAAAAGTTTTTTTTTATCCTTAAAATTTAATTATTTTTACATTTTTTTCTTTTCTTTATAAGTTTTTTTGGCCCTCAAATTTTTTGGAAAAAAGTTTCTTAATTTTTACGGTTAATGCAATTAGATCTCGCATGTTTAAAAGAAAATCAAAATAAATTAGTAGATATTAATAGAATAAGAAGTGAGCACCTATATTTGGAAACTATATATATATGCACCATGACCCAAGAGTGGGCCATGATCGGTGCCAAAATCTAGGAAACCATGAGGCCTACCTCGACTCAAGCAAGTCTCAAATACTTATACTATAATCCTCAAACTTTTATTACATCAAACATCATTTCATTTCACAACAACACAACCTAACAATCATTACTTCATAACTCCAACACAAATCATAATTTACTATTATTCTTCCATCTCTTAAATCAAAATCCATAATTGATTTCTAATACAACACCCATAAACTATAACCATAGAGCTTCTAAAAATTACAACAAAATCAAATATAAGTTCCAAGAGAGTATAATTAAATAAGTCGCATAATCAATGTGTCGATTTCAAGATAAATAGTCAAGTGGAAGCTAAAAGAGCACTCTCACAAACCCTATAAAAACTAAAATCACGAGAGGGTGAGCAAATCAACAACTTAGTGAGTAGATACTATATAACTCATCTAAAAGAGGGAAACGGACTAAAGACGATAACTTAAACTTCAACTCAAGATGCAATGTTAGTTTTTCCAAAACAAATGCATATCATAAATCCAAATCGTACATCGCAAGTTAAATGATTCACAACTAATTGATCTCAAATCATTAAAAGGTGTGTGTGTGTGTGTGTGTGTGTGTGTGTGTGTGTGTGTGTGTGTGTGTATATAATGAAATCAAACCACATATCTAGCTTTTTATAATCCTTAGGGTGAATATAATGTATCATTAGATGTGAACACCTAAAGGTCATACCCCTCGTGACAAGGTTTCCATATGTTGATCGATGCATGGGCTAACATTCTACCTCTCCTACTAGTTGGAGCCTCATATCATTAAGCTCAAAGGTTATGCCTCCCATAGCTAGGTACCCTAACATGACGAAAACATTTCGAAAACCTTATAGCTTATACATATTCAAAATCCAATACTTCACATACAATGTATGCTCAAAATCAAATTGATAGTACAATCTCGTATAAAATAAATATTTACAAAAATTATATGGATAATCAAAATAACAAGTTAAAGTAAATTTCTATTCAAATTCATAATCACATAACAACCAAGTAAAACATTTGCTCAAACATATACTTAAATCTCTTTTTAAAATCATATCAATTCATTCTAACCATTTTTTATACGAAATCAATTCAAATACACATAGGGTCCGTTCCTATCTAAATTCTAAGAAATGTGATTAAATTGTACTTAAACCAATGATACTTGACAAACATAATTGAAGAAATTTAAAAGCATAATATGCTATATAATATTCACTCATTGTACAATTGAAGAATCGAATGGAACCAAAGTTGTTGAGATGGAGTCGTCCGTTCTAAATAATCTAATAACATAAAATGATAGAACAACTAACAATATCATATGTAAAAGAATAATTCAAAACAAATGAATTATTTTAAAAATAGGAATACAAAATTATCTATGAGGATGGAGTTGATTGGAAGACTCAAACCGATAACTTTAACTAAGTTTATAATCTCCTCAATAATTCTAAACAATTACCTAACTAATTCTAAGTTCACTCTATAATTTTTCTCCATCAATCCAATTATCCATCATCAATACCCAATTCAATTCAAACTTTAGATAATTAATTTTCAGTTCAATTAAACTTACTCAATTCAACTTCAAATTAACTTTATAAATTACTTACCCAAAATAATTAAACATCATTTAACCACTTATAATCACTTAATTAACTTTTTTCCCAATGGGTCTCAAAACCCTAACATCAATCTAACTCAATTCTTCATTCAAACAACAACCCATTGAAATCTAACTTCAAAACCATCAATAACTACATATAAACATTCCAATTTAAAAATCAAATGATGAAATCTCTTACCTTTAATAATTAGGTCCTCAATCCAAATTCCAATATTAATTCTTTACGCTTTCCAAGGTTTAATCTAACTAAACTCCACATTAATCAGCTTGTTTATGGTTTTTTCTAAGCTAATTTACAAGGTTTTAGCTTAGGATTTGAAAGAGGGAGATGGGAGAAAATTAAAGAGAAAGTTGCATGAGAGAGAAGAGAAAGAAGAAAGAAAAATAGAGAGGGACAATGTCTGTCCCCTTTTATACCTAGCCCAAATATATTTTTAATTTAAATATTATTTTAAAGCGAGTTATTAGAAAAAGCCATGATGAATGGTACCTTTTTAGTAACATAAAACCCTTTTCAAGGCTATCTAAGTGCACCTTAGTAGGAGAGTGCATATACTGTGATAGGTGATTCACAACAAATAAGACATCGGGATGCATCGGAGAGAGATATTATTGGTCATTAATTAATTTTCTATAAGAATCGAGCATAAAGAGGAGTAAAAACCATCATTCAATGGTGAGGGGTTGAAAAACACATTAGAGTATTAACTTCCTTTTCACCGATCATGGAGAAGGACTCAAAAAGATTAGTAATATGATGTTGTTAAGATAAAAACAAGCCATCTGCTATGTGAATGAATTCAACTCTTAAGAATTAATGAAGAATCCTAATGTCCTTTACTAAGAATCGAGTAGTAAGATGCGGAACAAAAAGTTCTAGAAAGTGATCATTATCGATCGATACTATATCATCAATATTGACTAAGGAGTAGAGATAAATACCTTCATTATTATTATGAATATAGAGGAGTCATCCATAGAGTTTGTAGAACTCGATTAAATGAGAAAAGATTTAAGTTCTTAATACCAAGCTCGTGGAGCTTGCTTTAGACCGTTGATAGCATTTTTTAACTTACGGACATGATTTAATGGAAAGGAATGGGAGCGACTTGGGGCTAAATCATGTAAACTTCATCGGATAATGTACCTTGAAGAAAAACATTATTAATATTGAGTTGCCAAAGTTTTCGAGCAATGGGCTATTAGTGTAGATGCTCAAGATCTAACCATGTTTAGATCGGTTTGAGTTATTGTATTATTAGATCATTTATTTTATTAATAATGAAGAAATCTTTCTATTAATTCTTATCTCTTATATTTTTTATTGAATAGAATTAGATAAAAGTCCATATGATATGCATTTGCATTAGTGATTGATCAAAAGATATGAGATAAACACTAATTCATATAAATGATATTATTAAATGTCCCAAGTCATAACATTGTCAAGAGTAGATATTGACTATATACGGTTAAACTTGTGAGTATTCTATTTATGCTATATGATAGCAGTAGGAGATCTCACACCTATTAGAATTATGATGCCAAAGTACGTACTTAGGTGATTCATGTTAGTAAACATATCACCTGGACTTGACTCGTCATGAGAATCTATTTGTTTTAGTCTATGAGAATCTCCTATGAGATGGGTATAACTAGTCTTTAGACTTGAAGTCATCACATTTATCTCATTGAAAGATTGATGTACTTTGACTCTCGTTTTGATGGACCCAAGTAAAAGATTACATGTGGATGATTTGTTAGGTGCAATAAGAATCTAATGGAGATAAGTGGATGATTATGATAAGACCTATCATTTCTTGTATGATAAAGGAGTTATCACATCACACTTTGATGAATATCTACTCAAGAAATCTATAGCCATAGTAGGGGTACACCAATAGAGCATAGTTGATTTACTTTATAAGCTAAGACATTTGGGAATCGAAGAAAACTTATGTGATCATGATCAAACAAGACTAATAACTAAGTTCAAGATCACGCGATGATAAGTTGACATAAGGATTGAATTGTGTGGTAACCATGCTCATAAAAGGTAATTATAAATTAATTTATCCTACTAGAGAATTGAGTAGTCATGATGCCTTGCTAGAAGCTAATCTTGATTTATGTATTAAGAAATAAAAGAGAGTCTTTTATTCTTGATACATTATCAATAAATCTATGAGCCTATTGAGTCACACATATAAATTTAAGCCTTCACATGATTAAAGAGAAGCAAAGACGTTAGGAAAATTTTTCAATTTTGAAAGTTTCCTATTTGAGAAAAAATTTTCGCAAATGAAAAGTTTTCTATTTTAAAAATCGATTTTCTAATTTGGAAGTAAATAACCTAAAATGATAATTAATTTCCTAATTTAGGCTTAAGGGTAATTTGAAAAATTATTTTCTAATATGGACCTCCTAAAATTATCTAACTTAATTTATTTGGATTGTCCAAATTAATTAATTAGGCCAAAATAGTTTTAGGCCAATAGATTTAATTAAAAGCCTAAAAAAGATATTTTGGTGAGAGGATAAACATGAACCTTAATGGATAAGGATGAATGTTTTAAAGATAAGATCAAAAAGGCCCACATACAAAATAACTTTTAATCCTTGGTGGATTAGGAAGCAACAACCTAGAGTCCTTTAAGAACTCAATGTTATCCCTTCTTTGTCTTTGGAGGACAAGGAAGCTTCTCCTATAACTATGTGGGAGAAAGGTGCGGTAGAGGGAAGGTTATTAACAAGAGAGAAAACAACAAAAGAAAAAAAGATGCTAGGGTACACCGCTTGAGTAGAAAATTAAGGAAAATAGTTTTCTCTTTTCCGAAAAATAAGCATGCCACTTTCCTCTCTCCTTGGGTTGTTGTAAAATTTTTCTGATTTGATTTCTAAAGTAAAACACTAAACAAGTTAGAAAAGATAGAGCTAGCACTTAACCAATTTTGAGTGCTTTTTATATGGTGCTTGGACATGTAGATTATCGATAGAGGTCGGACACTTAGATGAGTTTTTTTATAAAGGTTTAAATCTGTGCTATAAGAGGTATTTTTTTATTTAGAGCCTTAATTCATGAATATATAATTAGTTGATTCAACGACATGATCTTGAGCCCTTTAGAAGGAGAAAATTTTTTATTTTATTCCACACCTCTATAGGATGCATGATCATTCATGAGCAAAAGCTAGGCCGAGGATAAGATGATTGTAGTAGGTTTGGAAACTAGGCTAAATGTCTTTGAATAATCCAAGCTTGGACATTGATGATAGCCTTTGACACCAAGCTTGGCTTTATACTTAGTAATAGAACTATTTGAATTTCTTTTAATTCAAACAACCTATCGACTTCCCACTACATTGTAGCATCTTATGGGAACAAGGTCCCGAGTACCATTGTGCATAAGGGAATTAGATTGCTCCGAAATTACCGCCCTCCAATTTGTATATGCTATAGCTTCGGTGAAGTTTTTGGGTTCAAATATGGTTGGAATGTGATGGGTAGTGGTGTTATTGACAAATTTAGGATTGAAGTATTTGGGTATAAGAAGAATGAAGATTATGTGTAGGTAGGGCGTGTGCGATAAGAGAAGGAGTAATTAAATGAAGTAACAATGAGGTAGAGTATGATGGTGGCGTAGATGAAGATATCGAAGAAGTGTGATTAGAAGTCTCATGAAATGTAAGTGATGGAGTTGTAATGGAGTGTGGGGGCGAGACATTAGGTGCAGTGTTAGAATCTACAAGTGTCTGAAGAGTTATGGCATGAAGTCTAAAAAGAAATAGGTGACTAGGTAGGGTTAACAAGTGTTGTATGGACAACTTGTGAGCTAGAGTCCAAAGTATTAGTGGCTGCATATTGTGATGGAATGGAAATATTAGAGTTCCCGAGAGGATGGACTTATAATGAGATATATGGAGTGGGAGTACGCCACTTAGTTGGGTTGTATTAAGATGTCTAGTGGCTCCTTGTATAGGAAACACATGCTAAAAAAATTTAACATGTCAAGAGATGTAAGTTTGCTTTGTGATTAGATTAAAACACCTATAAGTTCGATTGAGTCGTTGAATAATTAAGGAAAATACAAGTGTGATTAAAGTTTGGAAGAATAGTTTAGGATCCTATAGAATAGAATTGGAAGAATAGTTTAGGGTCGGGGCTAAAAATTTAAGAGTGGGGTGGGAAGATGATTAATTAAGTTAAAGGCTATTTGAAAAGCAAAAGACTAGTAGGAGGAGGAAAAAGAGGCGAGTGTGAAGAAAAGTTAGGCCTATCTCAACAATGTATCCATCTTTTTCGGATGTACCATTGTGTTTAAATGTGTATAAAGGTGTTTTAAAGTGTGAGATGCCATAGGAATTTCGAGTAGGCACGAGGGAGATATAATTCACCACCATTATCTATGTATATGGTGATAAGATAATGTTGAAAAACATTCTTAACAAGCAATTTGAATTAGGGAAATAATATTGCAACATTTGATTTCTTTTGCATAGGATAAAGCCAAACATATTTACTCGAATTGATCAATAAAAATTAAATAATAGCGATAGCCATCAATAGATAATTCCGTTGGACCTCAAACACCGGAGTAAACAAGTTCAAGTCACTTTGAGCTTTAAAAGGAATTTTTTTATAAAAGGTAGGCAATGATATTTATTGGAGTTACAAGAGTTACAATAAAATTTTGGATGCAAGAGGGAAGATAATTGTAAATTATTGATATGAAAAATAGAATGAATAATAAGAACAGTTAGATAACCCAAGCATTAATACCATTCAGCCAGTTGAGACTTGAAGGTGGAATTGATTTACAGTTTGACTAAGTTAGGGAGATAATAAACATCATTGATGTTCTCCTTGCAAAGTAGTGGCAACCTATGCATAGATCCTTCATAAGAAAATAGAATGGAAAAAAGTCAAGAAATTATTTGACTAGCAAAATTTGGACACAAAGATTAAATTGGTTTTAATAAAAAGAGCACATAAAAAGTTATCGCAATTAAAGGAATTGTTGTTATGATGAAGTGTGGTAGTTCCAACAAAAGAAATTTTCAAACCTACACCATAACTAATACTAATTTCATCCGGACTATCATAGTACGTATAAGAGCTTAAATTATGTACATTTATAGTGACATGACATGAGGCTTCCGAGCCAAATAGCCATAGTTGGTAGGGGTGAGCAAACGGTTTGGTTAACCAAAAATCGAATACAATCAAACCGAAATACCTAATTTGATTCGGTTTTCATTTCAATTTATTAAAAAAAAACGAATCGAAATTTAATCACTTTTCGATTTTGGGTTCGGTTTTTAAAAATTTAATTCGGTTTTCACCGAAAATCGAATATCTAATCTAGTTATATTAATTAAAATAAGCTTAAAATTAAAATTTAAATAAAATTGGGCTTTTGGGTTTCATTTAGACATCAACCCATAAAAGGCCATGAACCTTAAAAGACAAGACCCACGGATCACAACCCACAAGCAAAAGAAGAGAAGTCATGCTTAATTTATAACCTATCCCCCACTCTCCAAAAGCTAACTAAGCGATGTGGGATAGAGAAAAGTTCGGAGGGTGAGTTCCCTATCCCACATCGAAAAAAACATGAATTTGAGACTTAGGAAGATCTATAAATAACCCATCTCACTTATTAAAACTAGTATATTTGAAATCATCCCACATGGATAAAGAACTCATGTATGAGTTCGAAAATATCTATAAATATTATAGGTTGTGGGATGGTGAACTTGAGCTCTCCATTTCATTTTCCGACTTTGTTTTTGGATAAATGTAGGAGTATTGATAATTTCGGTTAATAACGAAAATTAAAAATAAAAACCAAAATAATTTGAAATCGAAATTTATCTACCGAAGTGTTATTTGGTTCGGTTCGATTGTAATTTTTTTGTGTTTGGTTAACTAAAAACCAAGCCAAAATAGTTAAAAACCGAACCGAAAAACCGTTTGCTCACCCCTAATGATTGGGGAGAAGGATTGCCAATAGAGGCTAGATTGGCCATAGGTGCAAAGAATGGGCTTTGATTGGAGGAACCTGGATGAATATCATTGGCTTTGAGGAAACAAACTAGCTTGTGGCATACACTTATCGAATGACTAGGTATCTCACAAAAGTTGCTAAAGGATGCATAAGGAATAGGTGGTCAATTATTGTTTGATAAGAAGATTATCGGGTAGAATGATTTTTTAAAGGGATTTGACTTCGACTATGGTTGGTCTAAAAAGACCTAATTGAGCCTTGGTTAGAACGATTATGCCGGGAGTTATGGTGAGTGGGCTAATGGGTTACATGGTTAGCAATGGTAAGTGTGAGAGAGGGGTTGGTTTCGAGTTGCTAAAGTTAGCGCTCAAAATCTTTCAATTTGTCAAAGAGCTTATCAAAGGTAAAGGATGTGTCATGGACATGTACAACAATAGCAACATGATTAAATTCGTCACAAACACCCTTTAAGACATGCATGATGAGGTCTTCTTCAACAATAAGAGTGTCAGCAACAGTGAAGAGCATTAGTATTAGCTCTAACATCTTGTAAGTATTCAACGATTAAGCAAGTACCACGTGGTTATCATGAAGTTTTTCCTTAAGGGGCATGATGCGAAGCGAGATTTATTAGCAAAAAGAATAAAGAAACAAGTCCATACTTTCTTAGAGAAAGAGACAATAGAGATATAGGATTGAATATTTAAGACACAAATTCCCAATATGGCATTTAGAATAAGTTGGTATTGTTTATACCGGATTCGAAATGCTAGCTTTGCAATAGTGTTGGTCTTGTCTTTAGGATACGAAATTTCTTTGTGAGAATATGAATTATTGCCATTAATATGGCCAAAGAGGTTGTATCAAATGAGGGTAACATGAAGTTGGGTTAGCTAGACTAAAAAATTAGATTTGGTGAGTTTGGTAGGAAGGTGTAAGAGTATCGAAGGACATGATTTGATTGTCAAGTTTGGAGGAGGCCATGGATCAATTTAGGAGAGCTTTTAATTAGTGTGGCTCTAATATCATAAAGACGCTGATATACTTTATGAATTGATAATTTCTATTATATATATTTATATTATATATAATGTATAGAGTTTATAAGGATAAGATATAACAACTACTATTTGAATTTAAATGCTAATGAATCACCTGTTTGAATTTGTAAATTATTTAGCATCGGATATATCCTTAATAGAGGTATATGTCCAAGTCCATGACAACTTAGACATTGGATGAGTCCATGAGAGGGATTTGTGAGAGTGGAACCGGTGGGGAGGGAAAAGAGGCCTTGTGTGTTGTGATGGTCTATGTCACTTGTAGAAGCATTAGTGAAATGGTCACGACCATTCAACCAAAATTTGCCATGAAAGGAATGGTAGGAAAAATAATGAGTCGTTGGAGGGATAGAATCAAAAGTGACTTCTTTTTTTACAAATTGAGATTCTTCTCTAGAGACCACACAAATCATCAAATGAAATGGGTTGAAGTTATGCTTCGATGCTACGGACAAATGGATGGTATGTCGATCCAAGACTTCTAAGAATATCCGAGAAAAATTCATCCTTAGAAACTAAATGATTGAGAGTTGATAGTTAATAAAAAATGGTCTTGGACCGAGTAATATAGATTGTGATGAAGTCATTCTTGCAATTAAGGTTATGTAGAGTAGTTTTGAGTTGACAAATTTGAGTACGGAGCTAGAAACATATGTTTTGGCAAGTTTCGACCAAACATCTTGAGTTGTCTTTTCACCTAAAATTTGAAAGAAAGTAGGTTCTATAAAGGAACAAACAATTCAAGTTATGATGAGTTGATCTTTTTGGAACTAAACAAGGTACTTGAGATTTGAAACATTATTAGGAAGTAGTGATTTTGGGGGATCAACAAAACCATCAATGTGATGAACTAACTTGTATCCACATAAGAGAAGATATAATTGAGTTTTCTTGAATAAGTAATTTGTACAAAAGAGTTTAATGGATAGCTGGTTTGAATTAAGAAAAATTAAATTTGTAGAATTAAAGTTGGAGGCTGCAAATGAAGAAGAAAGAGAAAGGGATGAGCCGGACATTCTCAACCTCGAATAGGAAAGGAGAAAATGTGAAGGGCTCGATACCATAAAAGGTTTATATTCTATTTAATTGTATACATATAGGAAATTTTGTACAATAGTTTAACTATATTTGAATTGTATAGATAGAGTCCTAAGAGTTACCATCATATGTGATTTAGGAATTCTAATTTCGAATGATTGTATCCTTATCATTGGGGCTGTCCATTTGGTTGTATTAACCCACATTTGCATAAATTTGGTTGTACATTTATTTTCCTATCCAAAAGCAGGAGCTGATAAAAATAATCTTTTCACAAAGATAGGAAAGACTAAATTTATTGGCCATGACTACCATTCTTAATACATTAATTCTAGTTGATAAATCTTGAATTAACCGACAGGATCTTGTACTTAAAAAGTGGCAAATCATTATTTCTTGTAAGAAGCTTAGAGCAGAGTTTGGAACAATTGCTTCCTGGCAGGCTATCTATTATATCATCAAGTAAACGACCCAAGGAAGAATATGAAGATCCACCGGTCATCAAGGTTTTCTCACTTATTCTACTCATCTCTTTCACCTTCGTTCTTATTTCCTTATATAACCCATTTTAATTTCTACAGAAAATCCAAACTCAATTATCATTTGATCGAAAGTATTGCGTATTTAAGAGTTCTTAAGGCACATTTTGGTGTTACACTCTCATTTTTAGTGTGGTTCGCATATCTTCTTCTTTTAACTTCTATTTTTTTCTAGATTTGCGTGTTATTTATCCACTTTTTTGTTTGATCTTGTTTCGCCTTGGATGCTTTTCCTAAGCTTCACCAGTCTTTCTTTTAATGTATTCTTTGAGCTATATATACAACGAAAAAAGAAATAGTTGTCTCAAAGAGGAAATGCAATTTTTCTTCAGTCTTGTTTATTTGCTTCTCTAAAGAGGTTATATTTGTATTGAAACGAAATGCTTTGCATTAATCACAAAAATAAATGATTATAATATAAATCACACAAATTTTTATGCTTTGTGGTAAGGATAAGCTACTACTTGGTTACTTTTTAATAAAAGAAAAATCATCATTTATCAAAAATATTTGAAACAAAAAAAATCTTAAGCTACCAACAAGTTGTTGGTCTAGTGATAAATAAGCTAGTTTTCAAGTGAATTTTCTATCATTATACAAGATTTGAATCCTAAAATCATATTTATTGGGATGGGTTTAATCTTATTGCTCCCATCTTACACAAGATTAGTTATACCTCCAACGTGAGATAGAGATATCTGAATAAAACTCAAAAAAGAGAAAAAAAAAAAAAAAAAGGTCTTAAGCTAAACTAGTGGACACTAAATTTTTTCCATTAGATAATTACTAAATAAATTAAAATTACCAAAACTTAATTTTTTTTATTGTTTTTTAACTAAATGAAGCTATTGGATACCTCTTTGTCTATATTTATTATTTTTAAATTATTACAATAAATTGTTATGAATTTCTTTTAATAAAGCTTAATTAACCAAGAAATTATATTCTACATCATGATGATATATGGATACATAGTGATGGAAATATACACATGCAATTTTTCCTAGAAAAGGAAAAGCATCATCTTAGCTTCGTAGAGAAGTTTTTGCTTGGATAGAAAGTGCAATTTTTCTTCCACCTTCTTTATTTGCCTCCAAAGAGGTTAAACATGAATGATAAAGAACAATCATTCCATAAATTATACAAAAACATTTGAGAAAAAAAAAATGTTTTCCGAATCCTAAATTGCTTTGAATGAAATAAAGCTAAAACAAGATTTAAAATGGTAGATTATGATAGGTTGAGGCAATTGCCTTAGGCTAGGTTCTTCATCATGTCTTCAATCAGAAGAGTCAATGCTGAGTATGAAGATCCACTCTCCATCAAAGCTTTCCTGCTTAGTTGACTCATCTCTTTTACTTTATTTCTTATCTCGCTATCTTGCTCCATTACAAACTTTACTTTTTCCTTTATATCGTCCGAGCTCACAATTACTTTACTATCATCCGTATAAAAAACATCATTTCTATAATCTATTTTAATCTCCACCGCTAATCCCAACTCAATTATCATTTCAAAAGCATTAAATTGTTGCTCTCCATATAGTGGCCATGTCGCAATTGGAACACCAAATAAAATACTTTCTAGTGTAGAATTCCATCCACAATGCGATACAAACCCTCCCACAGCTTTATGGGCTAAAATTTCTATTTGTGGAGCCCATCCAATCACCTTGCCAGTTTCAACCGTCCGGTCCAAAAACCCTTGGGGTAAAATTTCTTGGAAATTTAGGTAGTCACTTGGAGATTCAATCTTAGCCTTGGAAGAAGAAGGTTTCCGTAGACACCACAAGAATCGATGTCCACACTGCTCCAATGCACAGGCAATCTCTTTCACTTGATCGATGCTGAAACTTCCCCCAACTCCCAAAGCATAAAAACAATACTGATGATGGAGGCTGATCGTCGAGCCATTGCATGATGTCTCTGTAATTGTTGAATCGATCCGATCCAAAATCATAGTCATTTCCTTGGGATCTCACAATTGGTCCCACTGGATATACTGGAGGGATTTCACCATTTGAAAGAGAGTTAACCGCATGTAATTCCAACTCTTTAAATGTATTTACCACAATACCCCTCGTCTCCCTCAACCTTCTTGCAGCATCAAGGAAAGTAGGGAACATCTGTCTGTTAAACACGATAGAAGGCAGGAGCTTAGCAGGGAACCGGTTCACCAGACTTGGAATTTCCAACTCGACATCCGAGTTTTCGAACTCACAGAGATTCACTTTCTGCTCATCATGAAGGGCCTGGAGATGCAACATGGAGCCAATAAAAGCTGCACCTGATGCAGAGAAAACATACCAGGGAACACCAAATTCTTCAGCCAAATCCTCCATTCCCAAAACAAAAGTATCAAAAACAAACCCAGCAAGTCGAGGAGAGTCAGGGCTCAAATCTGACTGAGTCTTGATCTTGGAAACAAATTCTTTGACATGGGGTTTTTGGGCTTCAGCCAAAGAAGCCATCCAGTTACCTCCAGTATTAGATACTGCAGTCTGCTCGAAACTTGGCAAGTCAACGACTCGCATGAGATTGGGTAGAGTTGATGCACTGAGTGACTCAGTGTATTTGGTAGTACTGGGGTCAAAAGCTGGATGCATGATGAGGACACTTGTTGAAATTCGATCTCCACGTTCAACAATAAGCTTAGCCATCTCTACTGCAGCTATAACGTGGCCCATTGCCGGTAATGGGATGAACACTACCTCTGCTTTCTTCATCCTAAGTTTTTTTTTGTTTTTGTTTTTGTTTTTTTTACCAAGCTACTGTGTATGGCTTGTTTCAATTATTTCCGAATATATAACGGTAATCAATTCTGGAAGAAAATGAATTTCACGAATTGTCTATTTGTAACAATAGAAGACAAAATCTAGACTTTTACGTCATGGCTTTGCTGGCTGTGAATTTTCTTCGTATCGGACCAGATGAGATTAGGCCCCGTCAAACTTGCTTATCACGGAATGGACTGTTGTGGTGTATAGGGTCCAAATTGCTCAGATTCTCCAGAGGATAGGCGGCTAGAGGAGTGTTAACAATGTTCAATTTATTTGGGCTGGAAGAAGCTTCTTCTCATCTACAACAATGGTTGGAGGAAACTTCTTCCCATCTGCTTTCGTCATCCTAAGTTTTTTTTTTTTTTTGGCTAAGCTATTGTTTATGCTTTGTTTGAATGATTTCCGAATTTATAGCGGTAACCGATTCGCACAAGAAACCACCAATGACACATATTGTTATGAACTCCGTAAGTTATTCTCTCTCTCTCTCACCTTACCTCAATTTGAATATATATATTGCTTTGAAAAATATAATGAATTTGACTGTTTTCTATTTTAAAACAAATGCAGGCACCAGTAATCCATACGGAATGGTAACAGGTAAGCAGTTTTTACATATGGCTATTAACTACTGAAATTAGATAATTATAATCCTTATTATTTTGTTTCAGATCCATTTGTTTTTATTTGAAATATATATATATATATATATATATTTATAAATTTATCCTGTTTTTGTTAAGCAATGTTATAGCTAGAAATGATCACGTTCAAGGTGATGTATTTAGCGATGGTGTCGTAATTAAGCACAAATTTTTAAGGAGACGTAAAGGTGGTGTTGGTCTCCAAAAATTTGTTTTATGAAAATACCCCTTAATCGAGTGATTCGGGACTCGGATCAATCAAAAACCTCGTCCTCACTCTATAATGAATGGCTAGAAATGATGATGAAATAGATAAAATAAAAAAAATAGTAAAAGTTGACAACTTAGGTCAAAACAAGCAAAAAAATGACAACTTAAGCAAAAATAGACAAAAATCGGCAACTTAGGAAAAAACAAACAAAAATCGATAACTTAGGCAAAAATAGGCTAAAATAAGCAACTTAGGCAAAAACAAGCAAAAATCGACAACTTAAGCAAAAATGACAATGAAAGCAAAAATTGGCGGCTTAGGCTAAAATAGGCTAAAATTGGCAACGAAAAACGAAAGTGACGACTTTGGTTATAATAGGCTAAAATCGACAAAAAAAAAAAAAAAAAAAAAAAAATATTGGCGACTTAGGCTAAAATAGGCTAAAATCAACAACGAAAAACAAATATCGACGACTTAAGCTAAAATCGGCAACGAAAAAATAAAAATTGATGGCTTTAGCTAAAATAGGCTAAAATCGACGATGAAATAAAAAAAAATCAATGGCTTTGGCTAAAAAAGGCTAAAATCGACGATAAAATAAAAAATTGGCGAACTTTGGCTAAAATAGGCTAAAATCGATGACGAAATCAAAAGATCGACGCTTTGGCTAAGATAAGCTAAAATCGACGACGAAACCAAAAATCAACGACTTTGGCTAAAATAGGTTAAAATCGACAACTTTGGGTAAAATAGGCTAAAATTAGCAACGAAATGAAAAGATCGACGGCTTAGGCTAAAATAGGCTAAAATCGACAAACTCAAGCATATGTAGGCAAAACTTGACGAGAATTGGCAATTGGACAAAAAATGGAGAAAGCACAAAAATCGATGAAATTATTTACTTTGGCAAGCATAATCAATCATGTTTGACGAAAGCGAGTTAAATGGCAAAAGTTTAAACTTTCTTGACTCGGCGATTGTGTTTTTTTATAAAATCACCATACGAGACGCCTCTTTAAAATATACGTTCCGAATAACAAATACCCAAATGTTCGACGCATCATTCATCGTCATATCGCAAAATCAGCAATGCACATCATCTCAATTCAAACAAATTGCACATAAACAAATAAATCAAATTAATTACAACACATTCATTTAATTAATTACATGACACATATCAACACGAATCAAATTTAGTACCTATTATAATAAAAATAAAACAAAATAAAATAAAAAGTGAAAATGATTACTATAAAGAAAACAAGTTTGGATCGATTCGCTTAGCGGTCTTGAAGTCGAATCCGACTTTTTCAACCCCAATGGAGATCGATACTTGGTCAACCGGGAGGAAAGGTGGATAGAGCGATGGGCTGGCGACGGAGCGTGGGAAGGCCTGTTGTGTGTGGTGGCTGTTGGCGGAAGCACGGCGCCCCAGGAAGAGGGGTTGCTAGCGAGGTGTTCTTTGCGCTCTAGCTCGGAGTGTTGGGGGTTTTGGGGGCTACTTTGATGGTTTAAGGGCTATCCAAAGAGGTTGCTCTGTAAGGGTTTTTGGGGGTTGTTGGCAATGGTTGTAGGGTTGTAAAGGTTGCTTATTAGTGGTCTGTTTTGGGTCCGGTTTTTAGGCGGTTTTGGGACGTTTTTGGGGGTATTTTGAGGTTATCTCAAAGCTGTATTGGTGATGTTTTTAAGGTATTTTGGTGATTTAAATGGGTTATACGAAAGGGTTGCTCTGTAAGGACTTTTAGGGGTCATTGGTAATGGTTGTCCTCCCTTTTCCAAAAAAGATTTTTGTTCGCATGTTCAACCAAGCTTTTTGACCATTAGAATGATTCAATCTTGAACTAGTGTCTTCATAAGAATTATAGGGCTCGATGTTATCTTTCCAACATAACTGATCTTTCATCAATTGGACTCTTATACCCCAAGATATGGGCTACGAATCGAAAAGGCCACGTTGTTAAAAAAACCTACTTAAACATATTCTAAATTTCGAATTATAGCCACTGTTTCGACTTTCAAATATTTTGAATTAGGCTTTTGACTCTTCACGATAGTTTTAGCTTAGTCTATTAAATTTTCAAAGAGCCTATGATCACCCCAATTTGGATGTATGTAGCCTAAGTTATGGTCAAAATACGAAACGAGTGTGAGGGCTAGAATGGCTCGTGACATGTTGGCTTGGGCGAAAGGGCTATGGCATGTTGGCTTGGTGCGGGATGATGCTTGTGCGAGAAGTAGCATGAGGCTGGTGAGAGGGCGTGTGTGGGCGATAGTGTAAGGCTGGTGAGAGGGGTTAAGGGTGTTGGTGTGAGGGAGAGAGAGGCGGCTGCAAATGGATGAAGAGTTTATGACGTAGGAGAGGGCTGCTTGTGGCATGATAGATGGCCATTATGAGGGTTGTTTGTGACATGAGAGAGGAGCTAGAGCACACAAAAGAGCTAAAGGTATAGGTTGGAATGGCTTATCAAAGAAAGAGGGTTGTTACGGAAAGGTTTCGAATGAGAGGGAGAGTGGCAATCATGGTGTATGACGGCTGAATGTGTTTTAAGTGGGAGAGATGAACGATGAATTGGTTGAGAATGGGTGTGGGGCGGGGAAGAATAGGTGTTTATAGGGTGGTTATGGTGGTTTTTATCAAGGAAAGAAAGGGAGGAAAGGGGCTGCCATGGAGGAACTTTTTGGGTGAGGAAAAAAGGAGGGTAATGTTGGTTGGAAAGGTTTTTCTTATGAAGGTAATGGTGAATAGTGGCTGCCTCCTTTTTTGGGGAGAAAGGATTGTTTTTATACTAGGTTTTTTAGGGTTTTTTTGGCTAGAAGTCTTTTTGGTCTCCCATTTTATAAACCCACTTTATTTTGGTTCCTTTCTCCTTTCTTTTCCAATTGCACCCCACATTATTATTTTTACTTCCTTTTCTTTTCTTCTTTTCTTCTATTTCTTTTT
Organism: Dovyalis caffra; assembly: GCA_963924115.1. NCBI lineage: Eukaryota > Viridiplantae > Streptophyta > Magnoliopsida > Malpighiales > Salicaceae > Dovyalis > Dovyalis caffra. Next base: position 981,497 of record CAWUPB010001166.1, on the reverse strand, counting down.
CTTTTTTTTTTAACCAAAATTGGTTGCTAACAATCGGTTTGGATTGTGAACTGACGCCTCAAAAGGTACTCGTCACCACTTTCGAATGGCTTCGATGTTACCAAACATTTCTCTAGCATAAGTGGAAGAAGCTTGCATGTGAAGAGACATTTGTTTGTTGAAGTAAGCTATTGGATGCCCTTGTTGTGACAGAATCGCCCTTATCTCTATTCCTAATGCATATGTCCGAATGACCAAAAGCATGGTGAAATTGGATAGTGCTAATACGAGAGTGTGGACCATAGCTTCTTTTAACTTTTAGAAGGCCGTAGTGTCGGCGGGGAAACAAAAGCATTTTTTTACAATAAATCGATCAATAGAGAAGCTATGCTTGCATACTTATGCACAAAACGAGGACGGTATCCTATGAGGTGAAGGAATATACATAAAATTTTCAAAGAACTTAGTAAGGGCCATTGTTGAATGGTTACAATCTTGTCGGTATCCACAACGAACCCTCGGCTTGAAATTTTGTGCCTCAAATAACCAATTTCGGAGCAACCAAGCTCACATTTGGACATCTTCGCAAACAAGTGCTAAAATTATAAGAGAGTAAAGACTTATTACAAGTGTTTTAAATGGGAAGCCCAAGTTAAGCTTTAAATCAATATGTCATAAAAATAAAAAAACAAGAACAAACTTGCGTAAAATGTCCCTAAAAACTAAGTTCATAAGACCTTAGAAGATCGATGGAGCATTCAAAAGTCCGAAAGGCATTACTAAGAATTCATAATTCCCTTCATGTGTTCTAAAGGCGGACTTCTCAATGTCAATTGGATGAATCCCGACTTGGTTTTAACTCGCCCGTAAATCCAGTTTGGAGAAAACTTATGCACCGTAGGTTTCATCAAGTAATTCATCGATAGTAGGGATCGAAAATCTATCTTTGATGGTTACTGCATTTAGAGCTCGTAATCAACACGAGAAAACATCATGATCTATCCTTGCTTCGACCAATAGGACTTGTGAGGAGAAGAGGCTAGTGCTTAGGTGAATTATTCCCTCGGTTAGCATCTCCTCCACAAGCTTTTCAATCTCCGACTTTTGAAAATTAGGATACCAATATAGTTTGACATTGACTAGAGATGTTCCAAGTGAAAGGGGGATTCGAGTGGTCCAGTATTCTTGGAGGTGAAAGGCTTGTGGGTGTAGAAAAAATGGAGAAGAATTAGGTCAAGAGAGACTTGAGTGAGGAGATGAAGGAAAAGGGAGCACCGAGGTTAATTTGAGGTTGGGAATTGGGTAAGACAAGGTCGACGAGAGAGGTGAAACTATTAGGAAATGGAGTTAGTCTTGGGATATCGATGTAAGAGAGCGATGGAAATATTTGTGAAAAAGGGCTACTGCAGAACCTTGAAAACGAACTCGTTTTCCCTAATGTGTGAATTCCATCCACGATGCACGGTAATCAAACAAAGTTAGTCCCAATTCAGCCAACCATTAGACCCCAACATAATATCACCTTATATATGGGTAATAGCAATAAATCCGTTGCAAACAAGGCTTAGTCCAATTGGAGTGGTTTCGAAAACATGAGCCCACACGACCCAAAACGTCTCCATTACCTACCATTACCTTCAAGTGTGGGGAAGATTGAATCGAAAGTCCCAAATGAGTGGCTAGTCTAGTTTGTGTAAAATTATTAGTGGAGCCTCCATCAATGAGGACCACGACTCGGGTGACCATTAATAGATCCGAGCTAGTTTGAGGGTAAAGGGCCCTATTTTTCCCGTGAAGGCATGGAAAGAGATCTTTGGTATCTCTTCCGAATCAAGATCGAGATCTTGGGGTAAAGAAATTTCAAGCTGGGTCCAGGGTAGTTAGGCTGGTCTCGACGATGACCTCATCAACAACATCGGCTATGAGGCATAAGAATTATGGAGGTTTGCAACGATGCCTAGGTGCAAATTTTGAGTCACGATTGAAGCATAGTCCCTTTCTCTAAGGGTTGCCATTTTAGGCTGGTGAGAGCCTCTTGATGGGGAAGGAAGAAGGACGGTGGGGAGAGGTTATTACGGGAGTGTTTATATGAGTTAGTGTAAGGGTGGTTCTTATAAAGGGTGATTTGTGAGGGTGGGTTTTGGCGAGAATTACACTTGTTTTCCATGAGTTTTTCCATGGCCATCGTATCATATAGCGATTAAAGTTTGAGTAAGTATAGCTCCCTTTAGATCTCCTCCTTCGAGTTGTAAAGGAAATAGTTTAGGAGATTGGTGTTGGTGAGGCTAATGGTACGGGTGGAAAGGGATTCAAATTCACCGAGGTAAGCTAAAATGGTGATGTTTTGTTTGAGTTTATAGAGTTAGGCTTCATAATTGAGGAATGAGGAAGGCCCAAATCTTAGCTCAGGTCGACGGAGAAAGGTCGGCAAGTGGTCGGTTGGGTTGTGGATCGCATCCAATGGTACCATTGAAGGGCTAGGCTAATCATGTAAAAAGCTGCTATGGTAAGTTTCGATCGGTGTGGGTGTTGTGGTATGCAAAGAAATGTTCTATCTAGAAGATCCACCCTATAACATTTTCACTAGCAAACGGTGGTATCTCTAATTTGGGTAAAAGGGTGGTTATGTTTGGTGGGTTGTCGGGTGTTGGATGATTGATTTGTGTGGGGATTGCTTACGACGGGGATGTTTTTGGTGGGGGTGTGAGATGTAGAAAGCTTATGGTGCGTAGGTAATGGAAGTAGAGGAGGTTGGATTGGACTTTTCTCAAACTTTGCCGGTTTTAACATCATGTCGGCCATGCAAGTTTGCTTGAGATGTCATTGATTTTTGTATCATTTCAAAGGTATTAGAATATGGTTGCACGGTGGAGCAAAAAGAGTTTAATTTGGAAAGGATGGAGTAATGGTGGGACGGTTGATCTACAATCTTCGTCAGTTGATCATCTAGAGCCTTGGAGCATGTTGTCATTCCTTCGTCATCTCTCAATGAAAGCACCAATGATACGACCTCTTTTGTAGAGATTAACAAGTCGAGTAGAGATTAAGAGAGTAGGGAGAGGCAAAGAGGGAAGAAGAGGAAGAAAGAATTAAGATGAAGGAATTGAGAAATAATATTCATGTCTCCTTTTCCATTCATGTTCAATTCTAATAGTAAAATAAATAACAAACTTATAACAAATTATGCCAGCTAACAATATGCTAACAAACTTTACTGATTATCATTCTTCACACAAAATTAGTTAGTTTTGCTAGTTTTTGGATGCTTCTCTTGCTTCTTCCGGGTAGCTGCATGGCTGGGTCTCCTTGGGTGATATTTGGGCCTACATCAAATCTATACGAAACCAAACAAGAAAAGGACAAAAAAAAAAACATAAAAGCAAAGAATTCTTAGCTTTATAGTAAACTGTAGCATTTTAGTCAAAGTTTGCTTCATCTACGTATCATGGTGAGGAAGGAAAAGGAGTACCAATTTTAAATTTATAGCAGAAAATTCTAAAATTATTTTATACGAGACTATTTAAAATTATATATATATATATATTGTTCTAGACTAATTATTTAATTTGTATGATGCTAGTATTCTGTAATTCAGCTCTAAAAAATAATTTTGGTCGTATCGTATAAGGAGAGGGAAAAAATCATTTTCACCCCTGTATTTATAACAAAAAATCAACTTGAACCTTCTTTCTTTTTTTCCACTATCCTGCTCATCTCTTTCACCTTATTTCTTATTTCACTATCTTGCTTCATAAGATGCTTAATTGCTTTTGTTATATAATCAGCATTCACCTCTGCTTTTCTTAGTAACCTTCTAAAGTCTGCTCCTCTCTCGTTTTTTGGTGTTGATTTAGACAAGTCAAATCTCCATAGCACCAGCTTTCCTTTTCTTCCTTTTGTGCTAGAAATTTTTGTTTCTAGCAGTGAACAAATGTGTTCTGCTCAGTATGTGTGGAACTGGTCATGATCTTGTTCGAAATATAAATCTTGATGCCCAAGAATTTAGGGTGATGGCAGTGAACTATATACATTCATTTATATAAAAGATTCCGAGAAGTCGATGGATGTTTACAAGAATAGTCGAACGGAGCAGTTGTAAACTTGTAACATATGTCAGCCTTATTGGGCTGGAGAAAAAGTTATCGGTGCCGATCTTTCTCGAGCAGTTAACAGATATGTTTTCTCGTCATAACCTTATATTGATTTTGGCTAGTGGAGATTTAAGCTTTTTTCAATCGATCTAGAAATATTATTTTCTTCCAACTCTATTTTTTTCTTTTCAAAAACTAGATTGTGGAACGAGAAATAAATTCGTTCACCTATTAGAATAAATTAATCTACAAGATTGAACAATGAATATGAATGTTAGGTTAATGGCTCAGTTGTTTTTGTATAATAAAATAATTCTTTAATATGTCTTTATATCCCTATTTGAATAAATTTATCATTAAACATATATTATGTGTTTAATCTATTATTCTGATATGATTTTTAAATTAAATTATCAAAATTAGTCTCACAATTTATACAAAAAAAACCTGCTATTTAACTGACTTGTAAAGATATTTTGAAAATAAAAATTAATTATATGTAAACCACATAAATAATTATTGTGATTTATATTAAAATCTTAACAAAATAATAAATTAAAAATTTTGATGAATATTTAAGAACAAAATTGACTCAATTAAAAATAAAATAACTAACAGAGTATTACCTTACTAAAAAGAATAAATTACGTCGTTATTCCTGTAAAAGCTTTCCATAATAGAGAAGTTGGACACTTTCTTCTTACTACTTGGAAAGGATAAGTCGGGCTCACGATGGTGGTCTGGCAATCCAATTATTATAGTATCTTTCCGTTTCTCTAAAATGACTGGAAAAGGTCTTAGTTTACTCTAAGTTCTTTTTTCCCCTTCTTGCTCAAGTGCTCTTGCTCCATCTATCACTGGCTCTGGAATATTACATTATACTCACACAAAGGAAATTTAAAACATCATAACGAAGGAGAGGATAAAAAATAATGAGAAATACAGTACTACACGTACCAAGATAGATCACAAAGAACACAAAATTGGCTGTAGACAAATACGATACAAGAATAATTAAGCTTTTGATATGACTAAATTATAAATTAGTCCCTCTAGTTTTTAAAAATGAATTAATTAGTCCACTTTGTTTCAAAAACTAATTATCTAATTTTTATGTTTTAACATTTCTTATAACTTAATCATTTTACTCTTTTTCAATTTATTTTAATTTTTCGTTTTATTAAAAATGAGAATAGATAACATTTTATAAAATAAAATAATGTTAAATTAAGTGCGGCTAACATTGGTTGAGAAACTAATTAATTAATTTTTAGAACAAGGAAATTTTTTTAGTTCATTTCTCAAAAATAAAGGAACTAAACTCTGCTTCCTTAGTTGCTTTCCTAAAAAGTCAATCAGGGTAAAATTAACTAACAAAATTGGCTAGCTTTTCAGGACTCGACGGAGTAGTAGTCGCAAGTAAATTATTTTTATTTCTTGTGCTTTTTGTTATTCATATCAAAAGAAGGTGCTTTTTTGGGTTTTTTTTTTTTTTAAAAAAAAAAGGTCGTTATGAAGATGCGTTTTCTGTGCTTTTAAAAACATGAAATAAAATAAAATCGGCAACTGTAGATATGAAGATATCCAATCCAATCGTTATGGTTGATGAGGTCGTGACTTTCAGATTAATTTCAACGATTGGATGATTGCTACTCCATGTTGATCATATGGTCGTTATCATTATTGAAGATCTATGACAAGTACTTACAAAACAAATCATCTTTGAAAGAGTCATTGCATTCATTGAATTAAATCTGAATACAGGAGACTATGTATAGAAGTTTAGAGCTTTTGTTCCAGCTATTTGAATATTCAAACTATACAGATAATATCATATCCACTTTTGAATTTTAATTTAAATATTATCCTTATCACTCCTTTTCAAGTTGGCAGTGGGTGGAAGTACTATTAACTTGTTTATGAAGTGTTGTAACAAGGAGCAATTGACTTTTTAATACAAAAAGAAAATGGGATTAGGTGACTTTTTCTGTGAACAAAATACGTGAGAAAATACTTGAACAAATCAAATATTTATTTCAAAATAAGGCTAAGCACTTATGGCTTTTAATTCTTACAAGAAACTGAGCTTCAACTAAATTGCTTCCTCATATGTTGCCCATCACATCTTCTATCAAATGACCTAGTGAAGCGTACGAAGATCCGCCATTCATCAAGGTTTTCTCACTTATTTTACTCATCTCTTTCACCTTTTTTCTGGTTTCACTATCTTGCTCCATAACATATTTTATTGCTTTCATTATGTCTTCAGCGCTCACAATAATTTCATTATCACCAAAAAAATTCCCTTGATAATCCATTTTAATTTCCACCGCCAATCCCAAATCAATCACCATTTGAAAAGCATTAAACTGTTGTTCTGCATATAATGGCCAGGTAGCAACTGGAACACCAAATCTTACACTTTCTAGTGTAGAATTCCATCCACAATGCGATGCGAACCCTCCCACAGCTGGATGTGCTAAAATATCTACTTGCGGAGCCCACCCAATAACCTTTCCAATCTTAGCAGTTCGATCTGAAAAACCTTGAGGTAAAATTTCCTGAAAATCTTCATAGTTACTCGGGGATCCTATTTTACCTTTCGGCGAGGGTTTACGTAAGGACCACAAGAAACGATATCCACCATGCTCTAGTGCAAATGCGATCTCTTTCACTTGTTTTTCACCGAAACTTCCCCAACTACCGAAACACAAAAACATAACCGATGATGGGGGTTGATTATCAAGCCATTCCATGACGTCTCTAAAATTGTTGCTCTCATCTGATCGCAAATCACGATCATCTCCTACATGTTTCACAATAGGTCCCACGGGATACACCGATGGTGTTTTACCATCGGAAAGAGAGTTAACGGCATGAGATTCAAACTCTAAAAATGTATTTACCAAAATACCCTTTGCTTCGGTCAATATTCTTGCATGTTCAAGAAAAATTGCGAGCAGGTCTTTCTTGAACACCAACGTAGGCGCAAGTTTAGCAGGAAGTGGGTTTACCAAACTCGGAATTTCCAGCAGAGCATCCGAGTTCTTGAACTCAGTAAGGTCCACTCCTTGCTCATCGTGAAGAGACCGAAGATGCAACATGCAACTCAGAAAAGCTGCACTCGCAGCAGAGAAAACATACCATGGAACCCCAAATTCAGTAGCTACATCTCTCATCCCAGTAGCAAACGTATCAAAAACAAACCCAGCAAGTCGATGAGAGTCTGGATTCAACTCCGACTGAGTTCTAATCCTGGAAACATATTCTTTGACATAGGGTTTTTGGCCTTCAATCAAAGAAATAAGCCAGTTACGGCCGTGAGTCTCTGCTGATATGGACTCAAGATTTGGCAAGTTAATGACTCGCATACGATCGGGCAGAGTTGATGCAACTAGTGACTCAGTATATTTGGTGGTGCTGGGGTCAAAAGTTGGATGCATGATGAAGACAGTTGAGGAAAGTCGATCATCACGTCGAACAAGAAGCTTAGCTACCTCGACTAGGGCTACAATATGACCCATAGCAGGGAAAGGGATAAACACCACCTCTGCTTTCTTCATTTGCTATAAATTTTTGCTGCAATACTATGTTTTAGTTCGATGCTCAGTACATGCTTATATATAAGATTGTAAAATGTAATCAAATTGACGTGCTTTAATGGGAATGTAATCTTGCTGGATACCAAGTTTGAGTTTTCTAAAAAATGGATTTTGAATGGACAAAGCTATTAGAATTAGTATGGAGAAACTATTAAGGTTGAAATTTCTTGATGTTGAATTTTGCATCGTCACTGCTTTTTAGACAAATAACATGCTTTGACGTTTTGAGAAGCAATCGAGAAGAATTGTTTGTGAGAATGGTTTAACTCATGAGTCATGATAGTTACTAGTAACAACTATGGTTGATGTCATCTTTTTGATTGTTGTCAATCTATACGAATAAAAAAAATGTATATATTCTTAGCTTCAAAGTTTACTTTATCATTTTAGTCATGGTGAAGGAAGGAAAAAGGGTACCAATTTTAAATTGATAGTAGAAAATTCTACAATCATTTTATACGAGACTATTCTTTATATATATATATATATATATATATTGTTCTAGACTAATTATTTAATTTGCATGATGCTAGTATTCTATGTATTAGTTCGATAATTAAGCTCTAAAGAATAATTTTGGTTGTATCGCATAAGAAGAGGGAAAAAATCATTTTCACCCAGTATTTATATCAAAAAATCAACTTGAACCTTCTTTCTTGTTTCACTATCCTGCTCATCTCTTTCACCTTATTTCTTATTTCACTATCTTGCTTCATAAATATTATGTTTAATTGCTTTTGCCATATCATCACCATTCACCTCTGCTTTTCTTATTACCTTTCTATAGTCTGCTCATCTCTCGTTTTTGGTATTGATTTAGACAAGTCAAATCTCCATAGCACCACCTCCGCTTTTCTTCATTTCGTGCTAGAAATTTTGGTTTCTAGCAGTAAACAAATGTGGTTTGCTCAGCTTGTGTGGAACTGGTCATGATCTTGTTCGAAATATAAATCTTGATGCCCAAGAATTTAGAGTGATAGCAGTGAACTATATATACATGCATTTATATAAAAGATTCCTTCAATACCCCAAATTTTTTTCCATTTCTAATTTGTTTTTCATTTTTCCTTTCTTTATTTTCTTTTAGTTTTTCCTGTGATATTCTAGTTTCTTTTATTTTAGTTTAGTTTATTTATTTTAGTTCATGTTTTATTTTTTAAAAAAAATTAAATAAGAAATTAAAAAAAAGTTATTGATATTAGAAGTTTGATACAAAATACAAATAATAATAATAATAAGTCCAAAAAAAAAAAAAAGCAAAGATGTACAATTTCCTTCTTCGTCTTTGTGCAGTTTCTTGTTATCTTTCCAAGCCAAACTGCAGCTCGTCGTACCCTCCTTTTGTCTTGCAACATGCAGTCTCTCTCCCCAAATCAACCTCCAACAGCCCCTACTCCTGAAACCTCCAGCAGCAATCAAGAGGAGTTAAACTTTTTTCGTTTCTGTTCCAAACAGAATTAATCCTGTTTTCATTGTGAGATAAAAATATTTGAAAAAAAAACATATTAATTCACACCTTTAGGAAAAAAATAAAATAAAAAAGTATGTTAAAATGTATATAGCCTAAATGGCGCTTTTTGTGACTAAGTAACAAATGAAGGCTAGTTAGCGAGTTAATCATTTAATTTACTTAGCTAACCGTTAGAAGTTTATTATGTCAGTATACAACAAACTGACTTTACAATAACGCGAGTTGAACATGTATATACCTTTTTCTTTTTTTGTATCTTCTCTACAAATTAAGAGAACAGAGCATTTTACTCCAATTCATACTCTTCCACACATTCCTACCTAATCTTGAATCTTGTTTGCCTATTCTTGAATCTAATTTCTCACATAGTATCAGAGCATAAGATCGATCACTACTGAGTGATTCATCTACTCCAGCTCTGCATTCAAATTATGGCTACTATATATGAACGAGAATAGTGATTCTTTAACAATGCCAGTAATAGCTTCCAATCCTCTGCAATTGATGAGATCAGATGTGACTGGGATGTTTCTTGTGAACTAGTCATTGATAGGAGCTTCAAACTACATTCCATGGTGCATATCAATGGAGATCGCTCTTGCCTGTAAGAATAAGCTTGGTTATGTTAATGGCGTCATTCCAAAACCAAGAGAAAGAGATTTGAATCTTCCACAGCAGAAGCAAGTTAATAATATGGTAATTTCTTGGTGGCTTAGTGTTGTTTCTAAAGAAATTGAAAAATCCATACTCCATGGTAGCACTGCAGATAATTATATGGTTAAATCTTAAGAAACGTTTATCAAATAGTGCTAGTATTATGATTTATGGTTTGCGTAAGGCAATCTCATCTTGCAATCAAGAAAGTATGAGCATTGAAGCTTATTACACAAACTCAATCAGTTGTGGCATGAATTTAAGGCCATGACTCATATTCCATTACGCAAAGAAAATGCTCATTGTGAAGTTGCAAAGGCATGGGAAGAACAAAAGGATGAACGAGAGGTTAATGTAGTTTTTGATGGGATTAAATGATGCTTTTAAACCGGTTAGAGGTTAAATTTTACTGATGAAGCCTTTACCATGTGTGGAGGATGCATACTTTATGGTTCAATAAGAAGAAAAACAAATTGAGGTTTCACGGTTTATCCCTATAGAGGATATAACATCTGCTATAATGATCGAGAATAACATGAGCGGAATCAAGGAATTCGGGTATGGGATACGAATATTAGGAAGAATTTATGATGTGAATATTGTCAAATAGCGGCGCATGTGAAGGCAAAATTCTTTAAGCTCTATGGTTATCCACCTAACTATAAATAAAAAGGGAGGAGGAATGTTGTAAGCTGTTCAAGGAAGTTTTCAAAAAGCTCAAAGTCACGATGTTGAATATGGTGACCGAGTTGAATCTTGGTAATTTATCCAATAGCATGCTTTCGAAAGGTTTAAACGAGTAGGTGCGCCAATGTTGAGATTACTTCAATGCTTTAAGACACCAATGCTAATGTTTTTTCCCAACCTAATCCCCATTTTACTCCGACCAAATGAATCAACTCCTACACCTTCTTGCTCGATAAAATTCATCTCGCTCCAATATAAATTCATCATCCGGCGGTATTAGTCATTGCTTATTAGTATCTCATACACTTGATAATTGGATTATATTGATAGTGGTGTAAGCGATCATATCACAAATTATTTTCTCTTTTATAATCACCTACAAAACTACCTATTCGTCACCTAGTTCATTTACCGGATGGTTTTAGTGCACATGTAACACATAGGAATTGTTTCCATACATTACGCCACTTACTTTACATAATGTCTTGTTTGTTTCGGTTTTTAAATATAATCTCTTATCTGTCAATAAACTCATTCGAGATTCTAACTTTATTATCACATTCACATCCAATTCTTGCCACATGCGGGACCATGTGTAGGTGATAGTTGTGAAAATTGATAGATAAATTGATGGCTTATATTGGCTTAGTTCTTTCCTTCAAAACATAAGTCAATACTTCCTTACTCAATCCTAATTGTTCAAAATTTTGTCACAACTAATTGTCAAAACTTCTCGCAAGCTTTCTTTATCCGGACTTGTTTCTGTTCGGACAAGCTTTAATCTGTCCATCACAGACTCGAATTCTACCGGGTAGTATCCTCGCTCTTCTTTTCTTTATTTTACGAGTTTAGATCATCTTTATCAATATAAGCGATGACGTTTCTTAAAAACATAAGTAGATCAAAATCCAAATTAAATCTTTATCAAAATTGCTTTTGGTTATAAGCAATATTAAGTCTATCAAATTTTTTTTAAAAAAAAAATAATAATAATAATAAGCATGCGTGCACGACATGAGAAAAATGAAAATAAGTTTGGAGCGAATCTAGTGTTTTTTTTTTTTATTAAACTTCAATATCGTCAACATCTTCCCTCAAATTTTCATAAGAAGTCGGCGTTTTTCCTCAATTTACCCAAGCTAGTACAAGTTTTTTAGTCTCCAAACTTTTGAAATTTGATCAAATAAAATCCTTTTAAATTAATTTCAAAAAATTTTACGGAGTAAAAAATGATTTCGTTAGTTGATTTCAAAAATTAATGTCTTGTTTGTTTCGGTTTTTAAATATAATCTTTTATCTGTCAATAAACTCATTCAAGATTCTAACTGCATTATCACATTCACATCCAATTCTTGCCACATGCGGGACCATGTGCGGGAGATAGTTGTGAAAATTGATAGATAAATTGATGGCTTATATTGGCTTAGTTCTTTCCTTCAAAACACAAGTCAATACTTCCTTACTCAATCCTAATTGTTCAAAATTTTATCACAACTACATTAGACAATTCCGTATTATGGCATCATAGGTAAGGCCATGCTTCGTTCAAAAAATTTACACATCTTGTTTATATCATTCCATATTTATGTAATGTAAAACACATGGATTGTTCTATTTGCCCTTTGGCCAAACAATCCAGATTACCCTTTAATAAAAGAGATATTTCTTCTTCCAAAACATTTCATATCGTTCATTGTGATGTTTAGGGACCTTAACACATAATGGTTTTAGATACTTATAATTGTTGATGACTTCACTAGAAATACTTAGACTTATTTGATGATTTCAAAGAGTGAAGTTCCTTCTTTGTTGAAGTCTTTCTTTAAAGCTGGTCCAGAACCGGTTCTATAGCTCCATTCAAATAATTCACACTAATAATGGTTCAAAGTTTGTCAATCAAACTTTACAATCTTTCTTTCTTACTCATGACATTCTTCATCAAAAAAGTTGTATCCATACTCCATAACAAAATGGCATTCCCGAACATAAACACGGACATATTCTTGAGGTAGCTAGAGCTTTAAAATTTCAAGCCTCATTACCCATCCAATTTTTGGAAGAATGTGTGTTGACTATCACTCACCTCATTAACAAATTACCATCTTTTTTTCTCCATGACAAACACCTTTTGAAGTTCTCTTTAACTCTCCACCCTATAATGATCATTTGAGAATTTTTTGATGTTTGTGTTTTTCTTCTACCATTGCTCATAATAGGGATAAATTTTTCCCTTGAACCATTCCATGTGCTTTCATTAGCTATCCATATGGTCAAAAAGGGTATAAAGTTTATGATTTGGAGTCTCATCATTTATTTGTCAATGGTGATGTTCGGTTTGTTGAATCTATTTTCCCTTTTGCAACTTTACCTCGGTCTTCGACTAATCATCTTTCTTTTCCTTCTAATCTTAGTGAATTTGTCATTCATTCCGAGACTAATACTAATATCATTTTACCTCATGCTAGTCCTTCACCTTCACTTCGGTGTTCGATTTTACTTCTCCCATGCCTATTTCCTCTAGTCTAGCTACTAGTTACGATGCTTTAGCTCCTTATCCTCATATGTCTCATAAATTAAATAGGCATAAAATTCCTATTGTATGGCACAAAGACTATATCTACTCATCTAATTTATCTACCATACGACTCGAATCCACACATGCATCTTCACACTCATATTACATATATCCTATGTCTAACTTCATCTCTCTTCATTCCACTCCTCCTTCATATCGTCACTTTGCTCTTAACGTTACCACACATTTTTAACCAACCTTTTATTCCTAAGTTTATCAAAATTCCAAATGGAGAGAATCAATGACATTGAAAATTAAGGCATTAGAGGATAATCGGACTTGGTTTATCACTTATTTGCCTCATGGTAAGCAAAATGTTGGGTGTAAGTGGGTGTATAAGGTGAAATACAAAGTAGATGGTTTTGTGGAAAGATACAAGGCACATTTAGTGGCCAAAAGGTATACTCAAACTGAAAATCTTGATTACCAAGACACTTTTTCTCCCGTGGCCAAAATGACCACTCGTCATGTTGCAAATGCTAAGGGTTGGATCTTAGCTCAATTGGATGTCAATAATGCATTTTTGCATGGTAATTTACATGAAAAGGTCTACATGAAGCTTCCCTCAAGTTTTGTAGTTTCGAGTGCGACAACAAACCTGTTTGTAGAGTTCGGTTAAGTCCTTATATGAGCTTAAACAAGCTTCAGACAATGATTCTCCAAATTTTCTTCCACTTTGATTGCAATAGATTTTATTCAATCCCAATGCAATTAGTCTTTATTCACTCACATTGATGGAAGCCAATTTACTACCTTATTGGTTTATGTGAATGATGTGGTAATCTCGGGACTAACGGTAAGATTATTGTAGTTTGAAGCATTTGTTGGATGCTAAGTTTAAAATCAAAAACCTTGGAGACTTAACATATTTTTTTGGCATTGAGGTTCTTCGTACTCCGGATGGTCTTTACCTTAATCAAAGGAAATATGCCCAAGACATTCTCTCTAATGTTGGTCTTTTAGGAGTTAAACCTAGTTTTATTTCTATGGATCAAAATCATAGGCTTAATGCCTCCGATGGGGATAGCTTGACCGATCCTATGTCATATCGATGATTGGTTGGCGGCTTGATATACCTCACCATTTCAAGGCCTAATCGACTTACCCTATCCACATCCTCGGTCAATTCATGTCTTATCCCGAATTCCTAACATGAAGATAGCACGCAAGGTTCTCAAGTATGTTAAGGGAACCTTAGGTTAGGGATTATTCTTTCTAGTAACTTAACCATTGAATTTAACGAGCTTTCTATGATGCTGATTGGGTACGCTTGTCCAATGACTCGAAGTTCCATCATTGGGTATTGTATCCAATTAGGAGGCTCACTCATCTCTTGGAAAACTAAGAAGCAACATACAATCTCTAATTCCTCGACTGAATCCGAATATAGGGCTATGACGTCGGTTCTTTGTGAACTTACTTGGCTTCGAATCTTTTGGCGAGTTGCATATTTCGACTTAACTGCAATACCATTAGCTTGTGATAATCGGGCAACCTTGCACATAGCATCTAATCCTATCTATCATGAACGCACGAAACACATTAAACTTAATTACCACCATGTTAGAGAGAAGTTGCGACGAGGGATGATTTCCCCCATTACGTCTAAACTCGATCACAAGTTACGGATTTGCTTACCAAGTCTTTTGGCAAAGCTCGGTTGCGAGTTCTTCCTTGGCAAGTTGGGCATTTGCAATCTACTGGAAATTCCAACTTGAGGGAGATGTTAAAATGTATATAGCCTAAATGGCACTTTTGTAATTAAGTAATAGATGAAAGCTAGTTAGCAAGTTAGTCATTCAAATTAGTTAGCTAGCCGTTAGAAGTTTGTTATGTCGGTATGTAACAAACTGATTTTACAATAGCATGTATATACTTTTCTTTTGTAACTTTGCTGCAAATTAAGAGAACATAGCATTTTGCTCTAGTTCATACTCTTCCTCACTTTCTTGCCTTATCTTGGATCTTGCTTGCTTGTTCTTGAAATAAGTTGGTAATCTAATTTCTCACGAGTATAATAATTAAAATAAGTTGGTAATCTATTCGTTTTTTTTTAAAAAAAAAAGAAAGTCTAATTGGCCAATGGCTTACATTTTAGAACATAAAGAGAGGCCTATTTTGATAGAAGATGGGACTAAAAAAAATCAAAAGTTCCACAAATTTGTAATAATCCTAAACAAATGGAGAAGCAGAGATAATAATAAAATACAAGCATACGGCCTTACACTATTTTGAAAGGGTTAATCACATCAAATGTCTCTTCAATTTTCTTAATATGGCATCTGTATTTTTTTTATTCAATTCCTTTTTGTATTCTTCAATTTTTCTTAATGTGATATCTCTCATTGAAATCTTATCAATTTTTTATTTAAAATTGATAGGTGGTAAAAAAAATTATCATATTGTGTGACATGTCATATTTTTTACCAAATAAAAAGAACAAAAAAAATTAATTTTTTTTATGAAAAGCACAAGAAAAAAATAATTTACAAATTCAAACCGACATTAAACTTAAAAATTCAAAAAAATTCTCTTCTTCAACATTCAGCCTGCAAATAATGCATTAATTTGTAATAGAAACCAAAAATTAAAACTTCAAGAAAAAATCAAAATCATTACAGAAAAATCACACAACACAATTTAATTATCCACTAGAGTACAATCAAACACCAACTCTTCAACTTCAACTCTAATGAATAAACCAGGAAATAAACCTTTCTCTCGGTGGGCATGAAGAAGATAATTCGAAACCAAGGCGACGCACTTTTTCCATTCCTATTCGACTTGCAGTAGCCCAAGCATTAACAAATGTGTATGCATCAGCTACGACATATGATGTACTTAAACAAATGGCTAGTCCACCAGTTTCAAGCATGTTGAATTGAACTATTATCAGAGGATTGCCACCGGGTACAAATAGACTTGGAGCCAATTGATTCCGCAACTTGGTTTCAAGTTCTCCTCCTTCGAGGAAAAGCTTGTGATGGTAGCATATCTTATGGCGATCAGTGGCACGAAGAAGCCACGTGAAATACCGTGAGCATATTTCATCCTTTCACATTTCACACTCATCAATCATCAAATTTCATGAAATCAAATCCCTCTGAGACATTTTTACAAACAGCTGCCAAGCAACCAAAATTCAATCTTCAAATTGCACATTGCCATCTATCAGCAAATTTTGTCATAATCTCAAATTTACCCCTTTTAACTTTTTTATAATTTTATGTTATTTTATTTCATTTTTAATTATATAGTATAAGTCTTCCATGAATTTTATTTATTTTTTTATTATTATTGTTATTTTTTTATCATTAAATTTTAATTATATTTATCATTCTAAAATAAAAAAATAAAAAATGAAACAAAAACAAAAAAAAGGAAGGAAAAAATATTCAAAACAATTTGAATTAATTTCCCTTTTAGTTTTATTATCTTACTATAAATATGAAAATAAAAAAAAGAGGAAAAGAAAAAATATACAAAAAGGACGTGATTAATTATTAAGAAAATACAGCAATGACATGATTGAACAAAATAAAAAAGAACAGAAACCAAAATCAATGAGCGCAAAAGTAAAATTGCAAAAAAAAAAAAAAAAATGAAAAAGCGAAAGACTAACTTAACGCTTTGAAAACGGCGTCTTTTAGAAGATAGTGTCTTCCTCAGATAAATCGCACGCCATTTCCTTTTATTTTTTTTGTTATTTTCCTCGTTTGGACAGACGTGGGTTCTATCGTCCATCTCCAGCTGGCCTCGTCCCTCTCTTCCCTTCCCTCTCACCTCGTCCAGGCTGGCTTCGTCCTTCACTAGCTCCTTGATTCACATCATATTGCAAGCTACAGCAAAAGCAAACAAGGTAAGATGAGACACTGGAAATTAGGAGGATGATAACACCAAAAGAAAAGGTGGACGACCAAGATTAATACTGAGGAACAAACAGCCAGAATCAAGCCAGAGGGACAAAATTCCAGATGGTTCTCAAGGGTTTATAAGAGAGACCTAAACTGGCAGTGAGGAGGAGGTCCTTCTGAGTTTTAGGATTTTCAATAAAGAGAGAGAGAGAGACTAGAAAAAAAAAAAAAAAAGGGGAGAGAACAAAAGATTTTGATTTTAAAAAATATGTTAGAAATTAATATAAATTATATTCTATAGCTTCATCTATTAGTTTAAGTTTTCAAGTGAGATGATCCTTCAATATAATATTAGAGCTTAATTAATTATATGATCCTGAGTTTAAGTTTTATCTTCTTCAATTTCTTAAATATTAAAACATCAATTTAAGTTTTTAGGTAGGATGATACTTAAATAATGTATTCAAAAAACTCTCTATTCTTGACTACTGAAAACAGGAGAAGAAGTGGAGAGGGAAGTGTTACTGTGTATCACATCATCACGCCCAGACTTGTTCCCTATTCATCTTGAGCTTCAACAAAAACTTCCTGCAAGCTTTCTTTATCCAGACTTGTTTCCTGTTCAGACCGAGCTTCAATCTGTCCATCACAGCACTGAATTCTACCAGGTAGTATCCTCGCTCTTCTTTTCTTTATTTTACAGTTTAGATCATGTTTATGAATATAACTAATGAAGTTCTTAAAAACATAAGTAGATCAAAATCCAAATTAAATCTTTATCAAAATTACTTTTTGTTGTAAGTACTATTAAGTCTATCAATTTTTTTTTTTAATAATAATAATAAGCACGGGTGCCTGACATGAGAAAAATGATAATAAGTTTGGAGCGAATCTAGCGTTTTTTAAAAAAAAAAAAAAAAAAAAAAAAAAAAAAAA
This sequence comes from Dovyalis caffra, assembly GCA_963924115.1. Classification (NCBI taxonomy): domain Eukaryota; kingdom Viridiplantae; phylum Streptophyta; class Magnoliopsida; order Malpighiales; family Salicaceae; genus Dovyalis; species Dovyalis caffra. Next base: position 963,648 of record CAWUPB010001166.1, on the reverse strand, counting down.
CCTTCAATATTGTCAACATCTTCCCTCAAATTTCCATAAGAAATCAGCGTTTTTCCTCAATTTACCCAATCTAGTATATAGGTTTTTTAGTCTCTAAACTTTTGAAATTTGATCAAATAAAATCCTTTTAAATTAATTTCAAAAAAGTTTACAGACTAAAAAATGATTTCGTTAGTTGATTTCTGATGCAACTTTAAAGTAACATTGGCAAAATTAAACTTTTATTTTAACCTTATACAAAAAAAAAAAAAAAAAAAAAAAAAAGGCAAATCTTGAACCCATAAAATTTAAGCTTCAAATAAATGGCAAACCATTCCCCTTTTTGGGAGATATTACACGGTGGATTCATGATATGTTACTCATCATATCTTCAATTAGACGACCCAGCGAAGAGAAGGAAGCTCCACCAGGCTTCAAGGTTTTCTCACTTACGCTACTCATCTCTTTCACTTTCTTTCTTGTTTCACTTTCCTGCTCCATCACCAAATTTATAGCTTTGATTATATCGTCACTACCCACCATCATTTCATTATCATCATAAAAGTCCTTCCTATAATCCATTTTAATTTCCACAGCTAATCCCAAGTCAACCACCATTTGAAAAGCATTAAGATGTTGTTCTGCATATAATGGCCAGGCAGCAACTGGAACACCAAATCTTACACTTTCTAGTGTAGAATTCCATCCACAATGCGACGCAAACCCTCCCACAGCTGGATGTGCTAAAATATCTACTTGCGGAGCCCATCCAATAACCTTTCCCATCTTGGTAGTACGATCCAAAAAACCTTCAGGTAAAATTTCTTGAAAATTTTCGTAATCACTCGGCGATTCTGCTTCACCTTTCTGTATCTGTGAAGGTTTTCGGAGAGACCACAAGAATCGGTGTCCACTGTGCTCTAGTGCAAATGCTATCTCTGTCACCTGTTTTTCACTAAAACTTCCCCAGCTGCCGAAACACAAAAACATAACCGATGATGGAGGCTGATCATCAAGCCATTCCATGATGTCTCTGTAATTGTCGCTCTCATTTGATCGCAAATCACGACCATCTCCTACTTGTTTCACAATGGGCCCCACGGGATACACGGGTGGTGTTTTGCCATCTGAAAGAGAGTTAACGGCATGAGATTCAAACTCTACAAATGTATTTACCAAAATACCCCTCGCTTCGGTCAATATTCTTGTGTGTTCGATAAAAGCAGTGATCATCTCTTTCTCGAACAAAAACGAAGGCCAAAGTTTAGCAGGAAGTGGGTTCGCCAAACTCGGAAAGTTCAACTCAGCATCCGAGTTCTTGAACTCCGTAAGGTCCACTCCCTGCTCATCGTGAAGAACCTGAAAATGCAACATGAAACCAATAAAAGCTGCACCTGAAGCAGAGAAAACATACCATGGAACCCCAAATTCATTAGCGGCATCTCTCATCCCAATAACAAAAGTATCAAAAACAAACCCAGCAACTTGAGGAGATTCCGGGCTCAACTCGGATTGAGTTCTAATCCTGGAAACATATTCTTTGACATGGGGTTTTTGGCCTTCAATCAAAGAAGTAAGCCAGCTACGGCCTTTAGGCTCTGGTGCTATGGACTCTGATATGGACTCAATATTTGGGAAGTTAATGACTCGCATACGATCGGGCAGAGTTGATGCAGTAAGTGACTCACTATATTTGGTTGTGGTGGGGTCAAGAGTTGGATGCATAATGAAAACAGTTGCGGAAAGTCGATCATCACGTCGAACAAGAAGCTTAGCTACCTCTACCAGTGCTACAATGTGACCCATAGCAGGTGCGGGGATAAACACCACCTCTGCTTTCTTCATTTTCGCTTGAAAAATAAAAACTTCTAGCAAGAAGCTAGGGACGAGTGTTGTTTCCTTAGGATGTCTTGTGCTGATCTATCTTGTCGGAAAGTATAAATCTTGAATCTCTGAGATAGTGAGATGTCTTGTGCTGATATATCTTGTCTTAAATATAGATCCTGAAGGTCTAGAATCAAAGTGATGTCATTGCTTTGCTAGCGTGCGGTGGACTTTCTGTGGGCTGGAATAGGCCAATACAGCAGTTACAGCTAGCAAACTTGACTGGAAAACGTTACACCTTGTCCTCCTTTCTCGTGCAAGGAATATAAATCATAAAAAGTTCTCGATGATGTTTCAAGAAATGCCCCCAATAGTCGCACCGTTTAGGAAAAGTCATAGATTCTGGTTGAAGAATCTTAGAAATTGATTATGATTTAAAATTAATTATAATCCATGTGATGCATATTTAAAATATAAAATTAACTATAATTTATATAAATATAATTAATTGTGATTCATATGATACATAATATTTAAAATATATCTAATATTAATTATAATATATTATATATATTAATAAAAATGTATATAATTAATTAATTAAAATAAAAATACACACATATATAAATTGTATCTAATTAATTGAGCTACATATAATTAATTATAATACATATATTTAATTAATTATGATACATGTAATTAATAATAATAGATGATCAAGTTTGATAGAAATTTTAGGTTAAGACTACAAAAAAGGATCAAACGATATTCATCATTAAAAAAAAATCAAGATTAAAAAAATTATTGATTCATTATCTTCTTTTTAATATTGATTCAAAAGTCCAAATGTGAATCAAAATACATTTTCATTTTTAAATAATTATATAAAAAAATGAAATTCTAATTAACTGAACTCAAATCCAAACCTAATTAGAATTTTGTTTTTGAGTTAAAAACCAAATTTCAGTTTCAATTGTGATTTTTTGGGTTTAAACCGATTTTATTTTGTTTTGTTTTGTTTTGTTTTGGATTAAGGGCTTGTATTGCTATAGATAAAAGGACCTTGATTCCTAAAAATTTAATTCCATTTCTAAACTTATTTTTTAATAACATATTATCATTTTAGACTTTTTAACATCCATCATAAAAATACAATTTATTAGCATCTGTAATAAAAAATAAATCAAGTATTAAAATTTATCAAAATAATCATTATCTTCCAAGTGACATTTCCTTATAAAAAAACACTCCTCAAAACCAAATAGTCTATCAAAATATTCAAATTTAAAAAATTAAAATATTAAGTAAATTAAAATTAAAAACTTAATCATATCACCACTAATCATTATTAACTTTAATTTTCTTAAAATTTTAAAAATCTTGTAAAAATGGTAATTGATATCCCATGAATTTCGAAGTCAATTTTAAATACTACAAGAAAAGTCATGCTTAAAAAATGATTAAGTTGCTCATTTTGAACGCTTGAACGAAGGAAGGAAGAAAGGAGGTGTCTTTCTCTAGTGGGTTGGACTGTCAGCTGTTGGTGACAGCTGGGTGAAGGAAGGAAGGGAAGTCTCTTCTCCGGTCGGGGTGAGAGAATATCTGGTTTAGGTGAGGCTGTGACCGTAAATCAAAATAATTTCGGTTCATTTGTTTTCTTCTTTTAATGATTTAAAAATCTGGACCAAAATTAATATTCGAATTTAATTCTTTTTTATCAAGATTTTCTAGTCAAATTATTGAAATTATTCACCTAATTTTTATAAAACTAATTTTTATCCTCAAAATACTTTTGTAAACCAATCAAATAGATGACTTTCATTTACAAATCCTATAACTAATTTCGATATTTTAGAATTGCAATGAAGAAAAATTAAACACTTAAAATATATTCAAAATCAGTTAGAGATATAAAAATCTTGCAAAGAGAACGTTCTTAATTATTAAGAAAATAAAACCGAGGACACTATTGAATAGAATTAAAAAGCATAGGGGTATAATTGCAAAAAAAACATAAAGAGCAAAGGACTACCTTAACACTTTGAAAACATCATCGTTTTGAAGATAGTGAACGTACTATTCACTATATTTCTTAGGTAAAACTAGTTTTTATCCGTACTATGCTGCAATTAGACAAAACATATAAAATTATTTTAGTTTGATAGTATGTATTATAGTATGGATCTACTAAAATATATCAAATTAAAAGTAAAATCAAAACTATTTTAAAAATTCTTTTTGCTTTTAACCGATTATTCATTATGTTTTTTATAACTTTTTTGCTAAAAAGAACATGATTTATTCTTTTATATCCAAATTCTTAACTAAAAACTTATGAAAAAAATTCAAAAGTCCATAGATTCTTAACTAAAAACTTTTTTTATTTTTTATTTTTAAAAAATATAAGGCTAATTATCTAAAAAACACTTTTAATCTTTAGATTAAATCTATATATATTGTAAACTATATATATATATATATATATATATATATATATATATATATATATATACTATATATATATATATATATATATATATCACGAGGATGAAATTACAATACAAATAAATTTGTTGAAAATGACGGACTAAAAATAACACGAGCAAAACTTTAAGCATAAAATGCTCGGAAAAAACCTCAAAATCACTAATAAAAAAAAACCCATTCAATGCATAGTAAAAAGATGGTGAATAGTTTTGTGAATAAAATAAATACCTAAAAATATTACTTAAAATAATGAAAATGCCACTAATGTCATGAGGGATGAAATTCAAAGACAAATAAAGTTATGGATTAAAATAAAATTTATTGAAAAAAAGAGGGATTAAAAATAACATGAGCAAAACTTTAAGCATAAAATGCTTGGAAAAAACCTCAAAATACAAAAAAAAAAAAAACATTCAATGCATAGTAAAAAGAGGGTGAATAGTATCGTGAATAAAATAAATACCTAAAAAAATACTTAAAATAACAAAAACACCACTATCTTAAAACCACAAAAATGCCATCAAGTGAATAGTGTTATATGAATGTGTGAATAATGTAAGAATAGTGAAAACCCCATCTCTCTTAGGGTTCTTCATTGTGAATAAAATAAATACCTAAAAAAATATTTAAAATAATAAAAATGCCAATCCCTTAAAATCACAAAAATACTATCAAGTAAATAGTATTATGTTAGAGTATGAATGGTATGAGAATAGTGAAAATCCAATTTCTTTTCGGATTCTTTACTAGTTGGATACCCACGTTACGTTGCGATCGGATAATCATTATATACATAAAGTCAACGATTTATATGGTATATAATATGGATAAAAATCCTATTTTTCATAATTAATGTAAATCAAATTCATTTGCTAAGAAAAATCATTTGTTTTATATACATTTATTAACAAAATAATCAATAATATTAGCATAAAAAGTTATATTTGAATAATTGAAAGGTTCTTTCAAAACATTATTTCAATTATTTAATTTAAAAAATATTGATTCTAGAATATAAAAAAGAATAAATAAAAAATAATTGGTATTATGTGTGCGGATATATAATTAATTTTTAACAAAACTAATAATATATATTTCAATTATTTTATTAAAAATATTGATTTTAAAACATAAAAAATATTAAATAATTAATAATTAATATTATGTATGTAGATACATAACTAATTTCCAACAAAACCAATATATATATACACATGGACACACACATATTTCAATTATTTTATTAAAAAATATTAATTTTAAAATATAAAAAATAATAAATAACAAATAATTAATGTTATGTATGCACATACATAACTAATTTTCAACAAAACTAATATATACACACACACACACACACTTAATAGATTCAAAGTACATAGTATAAATTGTTTTTTTAAAAAAAAATCTAAATTGTATGAAATGCACTAAACCAAAACATAAGTTTACTATTCCAATCACTATTCACCCATTCTCATATACACTATTCATTTAGACTTACATGCACTATTTCTTTTATTATGCGGTGATATTTTTATAAATTTCAAATATTTTTTAAACATTTATTATGAATATTTTCATAACATTACGTCTTGGATCTCTTTTTTTTAATATTGTTTTTTCAATCCGTAAATATTTTTTGTTTGATTTTGGTCACTTTAATTCTTTTTTCTCTAAATTTTTTTAATTTGGTACTTTTTTCTTTTTAAAAAAATAAAAAAATTTAAGAAAAATTTTCATAACATTACACTTTAATCCTTCTTTTTTAAATATTATTTTTTCAATCCATAAATATTTTTTGTTTGATTTTTTATTCCTCTTTATTGTTTTATTTTGGTCACTTCGGTCCTTTTTTCTATTTTTTTTATTTTGGTCCTTTTTTCTTTTATTTTTTTAATCAAAAAATTTCAGGAAAAAAAATATTTGAAAAAAATTACAAATAAGTTTTTAGTGAAGAATCTATTGGTTTTAACACTCTTTATACTATTGAAAAAATTTAGTTTGTGGGTAGAGATAAATAAATAATATCTTTTAATCAAAATTTTATTAAAAATATAAAGAATAGTCACTCAAATAAAAAATTTTGATTAAAAATTATAAAATTTAACGAATTTTATTCATTTTTAATTTGCTATATTTTGATAGACACACAATATAACATGAGACATTAAAATGAAAAAATTGTTAAAAAACAATTTCATGTATTGTAAAAAATCTAGTAAAAACTATTACAAAATTGATTTTCATAAATTTTTCTTCTTAATTTATAATGAAAGAGATTCTTGAATTGTAAATTAAATTATAAATTAGTTCATCTCATTTTGAAAAATGAATTGATTAATTCTTTTGGTTTCAAAATAAATTATTTAATTTTAATATATATATATAGTTGTTCTAAAATTTAAAAAGCATAAGAGATCAAAAATATCTTTTAAAAATATGAGAAACAAAAAATATATTTTGAAAAAATTTGAGACAAAAATTGATTAAGTTAAAAACATGATATGTCAAAATATTTTTAAAAATATGAGGATTTAAAAATACATTTTATAAACATAAGGGATAAAAAAAATGCACAATTTGAAAATGAATGTCCAAAAAACTTAAAGAAAATCATGAAAATACCACCGTAAAAAATTACAAATATATCATATTGTGAACAGTGAACTAAGATAAATGTACAATGTTTCAGAAAGAAAAAGAAATATAGCATAATAAATATATTTAGATCATGCTTAGCTAACGCGTTTATTAACTTAGGTCCAATACTAATTAACTTTTTTTTTTCATCAAGTTCTTATAATCATAATTTTAAATTATAGACAATCAAAAACATAATTACGATCTCTATATTAGAGATCACGATTTATTAAAATATTTAAATAACAATAATAAGATACTTTAAAATTATTATGTAATGATTATTATATAATATAATGTTGGTTATTTAAATCTATTCTCAGGATATGAACTAAGAATATTATTCATTTAATGACTGCTTGTTTGTTTTTTTTGTTCAATAAATGAGAATTCATTTGAACATAGAATAATTAATTTATGAGGTTAATTATAGTAGCATTTTATGTCACGTATTTGTCTGTGGTATTCTGAAGTTTTGAGAAATGCAATCCAGACGGAAAGGATGAAAACGCACTCTTTTATTATTATTATTATTTCACTCGGCAAAAACTCTTCATCGTCTTCCTTTTCTTTTGTTTTGGTGAGCTGGCGTCCTCCTTGTCAAGAGAGAGAGCCAAATATTTGATTTTTAAAGTCAACACCATGCTGACTTTTTTAGTGCACGTAGAAAAATTTGTCTTCAATTTTTTTTTTTTTTTTTTTTTTGTGCTTTGTTTTTTTATATACATAGGTTTTGGATTTTACGCTAACATAGATTCAACCCTACAAAATGCTACAGAAATTACCTTACAAGAGTCATCACGCTTTTATGACGATGGGAAAAGGTGGTAGTATTCCACAACTAAGACTTTAAGATATTTCAAGGTTTGGTAAAGAGCCTTAGCTAGCCACGTACCCAAAAGATCAGATGGAAGTCATTAAAATGCACCTAGCTAAGGATATTCCTTTTTTTTTTTTTTTTTTTTGGCCTTTGGCCCAACAATGATGGTGCATTTCGATTAATTTTCACGTTCTTCAATATTCAAATTATGAATCATTAGCATGAAGTGGCTCAAATTTATCTCATGATGATAATGAGTGCAATCAAACTTTGATTTGGTATTTGTACTTTACAACCATATCGACCCTTGTTGAGTAATTTAGTATAGACGACAATAAATATTTGTTTTCTTGTAGTAGCTGTTGCCTGTCTTCATTTTTACTTTCAGTGATGCAACCTAAAATTTTTTAAAATACTGATTATATATTTTAATATCTTCATAGACAGTTTGATCTCCACAACCTTTCACAGCTAGAAATGGACATCCTTTTCACCATACTAACAGCAACAGTAACAACACTTCTCTTTTATTATCATAACCTTCCTGTATTTCACAATTCAAATCTACCAAGGCAAATCCATCAAGAATCCCAATTATCCACCAAAAAATGGCACGCTCTTCTACTTTAACAGAATCTATGACTTACCAAAATTGAAGTTGCCAACAAACAGAAGACCTTTCGTCTTCTTTCTCCAGATCAAAATGAATTGTACACAATCAATATTAGGAACATAGAACACGTGTTAAAAACAAATTTCAATAAATATACAATATTGAAGATATAATAAAGAAAATCAAAATCAAGAAATAATATGAATAGAAAAAGCAATATAGCTCACAGAAAAGAAAATGAAAGTAAATTCCAATAAAAAAAAATTGGGTCATATAAAAAAAAGCAACAACATATCATATAAAAAAGAAAAAAATATAAAGAAAAAATCAACAACATACAAACCCACGCTTCACACTTTAATTCTTGGAAAAAAAAAGTGAAATATAAATGATTTAGAATAGCATTGGAGAAATAATTAAAAAAAAATCGAAATCAAGAAATAATTAAAAAAGAGAAATATAGCCCACAGAAAGATAAAAATGAAGGGAAAAAATGAGTTATATAAAAAAAGCAAACTCATAACGTATAAAAAAGAAAAAATTATATACAAAGGAAAAATCAAGAACATACAAACACACACTTTGCAGTTTAATTCTTGAAAACAAAAATGAAATATGGATGATTTAAAGTAACATAGAAGAAATGTTAGGATAATAATTACTTTCTATTTCTGCGTTTATTTGTTCAGTTATAATCTTAGTCAAAGTTGTCCTATTCTGTAGGAGTTTAGTTGCAACATGTATGCAGATCATGGATTTGTTTAGAGTCCTGTTTTCATGCTATTTCTGTTATGTATTTGCCTATTAAATGGCTTCAAGTTTTCTGAATAAAGAAGCAGTGTAGTGAGACATATTCCCTTTTTTTTTTTTAAGGTTTCAGTGCTTTCTCCACTCTTTGGTTTCTACTTTTAATAGTGGTATCAGAGCCTTGTTGTATCAGAGTTACTATGAACACTAAAAATTTTATTCAGCCTTGTTGTTGAAACTGGTGTAGCAACACCTGTGGCTGGAGAGGAACTCACAGACAAGCAACAAAAGGAGATGGAGGGACTGAAGTTGAAAGATTTAAAGGCAAAAAATTACTTATTCTAGGCCATTGATCGTTCTATCCTGGAGACTATTCTTTGCAAAGAGACATCCAAGGATATTTGGGATTCAATGAAGAAAAAATATCAAGGCTCTTCTAGAACAAAGCATGCACAGCTTCAAGCCTTCAGAAAGGAATTTGAGATGTTAGAAATGAAGGACAGTGAATCAGTAACCAGCTATTTTGCAAAGACCATGGTGGTGGCAAATAAAATGTGTTTTCATGGTGAAAAGATGGAAGATGTTATCATTGTTGAGAAGATATTGTGGTCCATGGCATCCAAGTTCGATTATGTTGTTTGTTCAATTACAGAATCCAAAGACGTAGAAACACTCTCTCTTGATGAACTCCAGAGTTCTTTGCTAGTCTATGAACAGAATATGAATCAAGGTTCAACTACAAAGGAGCAAGCTTTAAAGGCTTCTACCTTTGTTTCTTCCTTAAATTATAGAGGCAGAGGTAGAGGTAGAGGCAGAGGCACAAGTAGAGGAAGAGGAGATCAAAGTAACAACAATGGTAGTGTTGCTCAGTCTCAAGGCAAGGCAGAGGATGGGAACAAAAATTTGACAAACCTAAGATAGAGTGATTTTGATGTCATAAATTCGATCACTATCATTCTGAATGTTACACTAAGCTGCCTAACAACAAAGAAAAAGAAGAGATTTCAAATTTTATCGAAAAGAAGGAAGTAGAAACGTTGTTGATGGTTGTTCAAGAGGGAATGGAACCCGAGTCAGATATTTGGTCTGTGGATACAGGCTGCAGTAACCACATGTATGGAAGTAAGTCTTCTTTTTTTCATCTAAATAAAGATTTTCAATCTACTGTGAGTTTTTGTGACTGTTCTACTATGAAAGTAATGGGAAAATGTGATATTAAAATAAAAACCAAAAATGGTTTTGTGGAAACAATCTCTAATGTGTTGTATGTTCCTAATATGAAAAGTAACTTATTGAGTGCTTGTCAGTTACAAGAAAAGGGTTATGTTATTACTATTAAAGATAGTGCTTGTGAAATTTATGATCCTGCTAGAGGTGCTATTACAGTTGTTCATATGAGCTCAAATAGATTATTTCCTTTAAAGATTGAAAATACTCAGTCTTGTTTAATGGTTAAGATGAAAGATCCCTCATGGTTGTGGCATTTTCGTTATGGCCACTTGAGTTTTAGAGGATTGATGACCCTCCAACAGAAGAACATGGTGACCGATCTTCCTCAAATTACTACTCCTTCCCAAGTTTACGAAGAATGTGTTGTTGGTAAACAACATCATTCTCAATTTCTAAAAGGGAAGTCATGGAGAGCAAAGGATGTCTTAGAGCTGGTGTATTCGGATATCTATGGACCAATAAACCCATCTTCTAATGGAGGTAAAAGATACTTAATCACCTTCATTGATGATTTTTTAAGAAAAACTTGGGTTTAGTTTTTTATAGGAAAAATCAGAAGCTTTCTCTCCATTTAAAAGCTTTAAAGCCCATGTTGAGAATGAAGCAAGTAAGACCATTAAGACACTTCGTATAGATCATGATGGCGAATATTGCTTAAAAGAATTCAAAAATTTTTGTGCAGAGCATGGCATTCAAAGAGAACTTACAACAACCTATACACTACAACAAAATGGTGTATCGAAAAGGAAAAATAGAATAGTTCTCAGTATGGTGAGAAGTTTGTTGGCAAGAGGAAGAGTTCCAAAGACTTTTTGACGGAAAGTAGTAAACTGGAGCATTCATATTTTGAACAGAAGTCCAACATTTGATGTTAGAAATATGACTCCAGAAGAGGCTTTGAGTGGGAGAAAAACGGCTGTAGATCACTTCAGAGTCTTTGGATGCATCGCACATGCCCATGTCCCAAATGTGAAAAGGAAGAAACTTGATGACAAAGCTAAAAAATATGTCTTTCTTGGTGTAAGTGAAGCATCTAAAGCATTTAAATTGTTCAATCCATTAACAAAGAAGATAATGACCAACAGGGACATTGTTTTTTATGAAGAAAGCATTTGGTAATGGAATAGGCAACAGCCTACCCAAGTTTTTTTTATGATGATACTAAACAGCAAATTTTAGCACCTTGCATGTTCAAAAATTCACTAAATACAACCCAAACAGCAACTGAAACTTCACCAATAGTCACTAAAGTTAATGAAGAAGAAGCTCAATCTCTTCGTCGAGTCAGAAAAAAGCCCCGTTTGGATGGAAGATTATGAGGTAACTGGAATTCAAGATCTTATTACTCACTTTGCTTTGTTTTTAGACTATGATCCTACAACCTTTGAGAGTGCTGTCAAAGAAGAAAAATGGCAAAAAGCGTCGAATGATGAAATTGATTCCATTAAAAGAAATGATGCTTAGGAGCTATCCGATCTTCCGAAAGGACACAAAACCATTGGTGTAAAATGGGTCTTTAAAACAAAGCTGAAACAAAATGGTGAAGTTGACAGGTACAAGGCACGGTTAGTGGCCAAGGGATATAAGCAGTAACATAGGGTCGACTATACATAAGTTTTTTATCCAGTTGTAAGACATGACACAATTAGATTGGTGGTTGCATTGGTAGTTCAGAATTCCTGACCTATTTTCCAATTAGATGTCAAATCGGCATTCTTACATAGGTATTTGTCGGAACAGGTATTTATCGAACAACCCCCTAGTTATGTCGCGATTGGAAATGAGAATAAGGTTTACAAATTGAAGAAAGGTCTCTACAGGCTAAAGCAAGCCCCTCAGGCTTGGTATAGTCCAATTGAGTCTTATTTTCTTAAAGTTGGTTTCTCAAAATATCCATTTGAGCATACACTTTTTGTTAACATTGGAGATAACGAGAAAATACTCATTGTTTGCTTGTATGTTGATGACCTTATTTTTACTGGAAATTATGATGTCATGTTTAAAGAATTTAAGAAGTCTATGAATGATGAGTTTGAAATGTCTGATCTTGGTATGATGCATTACTTTCTTGGCATAGAAGTGATATAATCAGATGATGGGATCTTTATTTCTCAAAAGAAATATGTGGGAGATATTTTGGATAGATTTCAAATGAAGAATCGTAATCCTGTAAGCACTCCAGTTGAGTTTGGCTTGAAACTACGTAAAGATCATGAAGGGAAGGAAGTTGACAGCACACTTTACAAACAAATTGTAGGCAGTTTGATGTATCTAACTACAACAAAACCAGATATAATGTATTATGTAATTTTAATCAGTAGATATATGGAAAATCCTATAGAAATGCATTTATTAGCTGCCAAGAGAATCCTCCGTTACTTGAAAGGAACTAGAGATTTTGGGATATTTTACAAAAAGGGTAAAAAAACCAACTTATTGAGGTTTATTGATAGTGATTATGCAAGAGATCAAGACGATAGGAGGAGCACTTCGAGTTATGTTTTTCTGTTTGGGACAAGTGCTATTTCGTGGTCATCCAAGAAACAATAGATAGTCACTTTGTCAAGCATAAAAGTTGAATTTGTTGCTGCAACAGCTTGTGCTTGTCTAGCGATTTGGCTAAGGAGAATTCTAGAGAAGTTGCAGTTCCAGCAACTAGGAGCTACTACGATTTTTTGTGATAACACTTTAGCCATCAAGCTGTCCAAAAATCCCGTACTACATGGAAGGAGCAAGGATATAGATGCAAAATACTACTTTCTAATAGATCTCAGCAATGATGGCACCATTGATCTAAAGTATTGCAAAAGTGAGGAACAACTGGCTAACATATTTACCAAACCTCTCAAAATTTTTCCTTTCCAAAATTTGAGAAAGTTGATGGGTGTTTGCACTTTAAAGAATGTTGATTCTGCTAACTGAAGCACTGCAGTGTTCAGTTTAGGAGAGAGATTGTTAAGATAATAATTACTTTCTATTTCTGCATTTATTTGTTCAGTTATAGTCTTAGTCAAAGTTGTCCTAGTCTTTAGGAGTTTAGTTGTGCATATCATGGATTTGTTTAGAGTCCTATTTTTATGCTATTTCTGTTATGTATTTGCCTATTAAATGGCTTCAAGTTTTCTGAATAAAAAAGTAGTGCAGTGAGACATATTTCCTTTTTTTTTAAAAAAAAAAAAGGTTTCAGTGCTTTCTCCACTCCTTGCTTCTACTTTTAACAAGAAATAATCAAGAAAATCAATATAAAAATAATTTCAAAAGAAGTAATATAGCTTTTAAAAAAAATTAAGGAAAATTCTGATAACAAAAAAAATAATAATAATAAATTGAGTTATACACATCATAAAAACAAACAACATAGCAGATAAAAAAAAATTATAAAAGAAAAAATAAAGAACATACAAACCTACACTTTACATTTTAATTATTGAAAACAAAAAGTGAAATATAAATAATTTAGAGTAGCATTGAAGAAATAACAAAGAAAATCAAAATCATATATATATATATAACAAAAAAAAAATTTTGGATCACAAAAAATAATTAAAAAATTGGGTTATATATATATATATATAAAAGCAACAACATAACATATAAGAAAGAAAAATATATATAAAGGAAAAATTAAGAATATATAAACCCGCACTTCACACCTGTTTTGGTAGCTTATAAACACAGAGAGTAGCAAAAAAGAAGAGAATAAAATATTCTAGTTTTAGGATTTGTTCAAAGAACTCTCTATTTTTAAAGGCTAAAAACAGGGAAAGAAGTGGAGAGGGAAGAGTTACTGTCTGTATCACCATCATCACGTCCAGACTTGTTCCCTATTCATCCTGAGCTTCAACATAAAAAATTTTCTATCCAGACTTATTTCTTATTCAGATCGAGCTTCAACATGTCTATCATAGCACTGAGTTCCACCAGGTAGTATCCTCGCTCGTCTTTTCTTTATTTTACAGTTTAGATCATCTTTCTAGTTGTTGTCCTCGGATCTTCATAAACCCTCTGAAAGTTTAGAACTTTCTCAATCTTAGAGACTAAAGCCAGTAACTTCACCACTATCACCAAGTGAGAGTGCAAAATTTTGAACAACATCGGCCACCTTTGCTTTGGCTTGATAGTGTTTGTTTCAAGATTTTGTCCACTTTGTAATGAAAATTACAGCAGTAGAGAAGAGGGAACTGGACTTTGAAGTTAGGTTAGTATAAATGAGCTTTGGTTTAGGATAAAATGGAACTGATGTTTAGTTTTTAAGGTATAAGTTTTGACTTGTTAGGAAGAAGAAGGAACAAGTAACACGAGTTGGGGCTGGTGTTTCTGTTGGGCTGGGGCTGTAGAACTAGGAAGAAGGAAAGGAAGGGCCTAGGAAAGCCCGAGGTCCAAGATGGTTAGGCTTATTTGTTGGGGTAATAGGGTTAAGCCCGTGGGTTGCATAAGAGGGATAGTGGACCTTCTCTTATCTTTGGATTGCATGATAGTGAGTTTTAGTTTGGGTTGGGTTTTATTTGGGCCAAGAGTTTGGACCATTGGGCCCCCAAATAGGTAGGATTTTAATTTAGAATTTATTTTTGGATTTTAACCATTTTGACAAGGATAACCTAATCATTTTTATTTGAATTTTTTATATGTGTTACATATGTTTATCCTTAGCTTTTTAAAAAAAAAAAAAAAATCACATAATTTGAAAACTATTTACTATTTATTTGGAATTTATTATTATTCTTTCCTATTTTTAATTATTTTGTTGTTTGTCTAGAGAACTTAATTATTTAGCCCTTTGTTTAGTTTTATTTTCATCTGAGATTTTTAGGGTTAGTTCATGTATTTGTTCTTGGTATAGATTGCAAGTTTCATAACTTTAGAAGTCTATTTACCATTTATTTTCCATTTAGTTATTATCTTATCGCATTTTACTTATTATCACGAAGCATTTATGGAATTGAATTAATCATCTAAGTTTTTAATTTCTGATTAATTTAAAATTTGTAGAGTATATTCGTAGGTTTGTGTATAGTTTGTGTGTCAAGTTTCATAATTTTTAGAAGTCTATTTATTTAATAATTATCATTGTTAAGTCATTCATCTTAATTATTAACATATTTTATTTCAGAAATTGATTTTTTTTTAATTCCAGTACATTTTATTATTTTGATCTGAAATTCCTAGTGTTTGTACAATTTTTTTGTGTCTTGTATTTCAATTTTCTTAATTTTTAAAGTTAATTCTGCTATTGTTATAATTTTTAATGTAATATATTTATCATTTAGTTAATGTAATGAAGGATAATCAAGTCTCCTAGATTCTAAAGACTGATAATGATCCTTCATCAAATTCATTACGTTTAGAAAAAATATATATCATTTTAGGATAATTAGGGAATTTAAGTTGATTTAACGAGTCTTTTATTTAAAAAGGATGGACGTTGTTCTCGATGTAAAAAAAAGGGGGCGGGGGTAACAAAACCAAAAAGTCAATTAAGGAAAATACAAGTCAGATATTATTAGTAATTAGGTCGTTTCTTGACATATAGATCATGTTAAGACTTAACTAGAATCAATATTAAATTGACGAGACTACGAATTTCGAAGACCGACATCAATTTAATAAGATGCCACAATAAAAATAAAAAATAATAATTTTGATGTAGACAACGGACAAACTTGGAAATAAATGTAGAAAAAAATTTGGCAATATAAATTCTTAGGAGATACTTTTTTAGAATTAAATTAGACATGATACCGTTTTTCGGAAAGAGAACTTTTGAGTGATCGATATCTTCTCAAATACATAACTAACTCTTTACCTATAATCTCTGAATTTAGTAATCTTTTTAGTTTCGTTTAATATTAGGTAGCAATTCCAAAACATATGTCAACGCATGTCTTCAAAAATAAATATAAAAAAATAATTATTTTTTAGAAGTCTCATAAATATCGAGTTGTGATAAATTTCATAAAAAAATATAGAGAAATTCAAATCCCAAAAATACAACATACCTTATTGAAATTTGAAATCAAATTTTGCAGTACCTTTGGAAATTCAAGGCCAAAAAGCATGTAGAAAAATAACCATAATAAGGAAAATAAGAAGTTCCAACATCTAAAGTGAAATATTTAGCAATCTCAAAAACAAAAATAATTAATTTGCTAGCACTTGAAAATACTCAATACCTAATTAAGATTATTAATCAAATCTCACTCATAAAACTAAACTCTAATATACAATAATAAATTCACACAATTGATACCCAATTGGTAACGTTGGAAAAACAAGAAAGAGATTAAGGGATGTGATTACAATAAAAGGTAAGGTAGATAAAGGAAAGATATGATTTTAAAGGGCATGGAAGAGGGGGAGAATAGAGGTTAAGATGGTGTTAGATACGAAAGGAGAGAGATGAGAGAATCTATTGATGTTAAGGAATGTGATTGAGATTATGGTTGGAACAAAAGCAGAGAGGTTAGGGAATATGGTTATGGTGGTCGGTAAGGCATAATATACATATATATATACACTTTCGTATAATCGAACCTAGCCATTCTTCTTCATCTTCTTCTCTTTTCAGTTTTCTCCTACAAAAACTGTCAATTTTTCAACCTTACCCACCTCTATTATGCCTTTCGACCACCATAACCATATTCCACACACACACATATATATTCAGTTATTTTTTGGGTGATTTTTTTTTCACATGATAAAAAAATATGACATATCACGTCATGTGATAATTTTTTTTTCAGATGTCATTTTTTATCGAAAAAATGATTAAAAAACAATCCAAGGTACTACATTAAAAAAAATTAAAGAATAAGGAAAAGGATTGAATAAAAAGAAGTACAAGTCATAATTAAAAAAATCAGTAGAATAGATAGACGTTTGATGCGAGTAACCCAATCTTGAAAATTAATTATTATATAATACTAGTATCATTATTTTTAATGCGCTTATTTCTTCATTTTTACTTCATTTTTTGTTAGGAAGTTTTGTATCCAGCCACATTGAACTAGTATAATTAACACCAATTGAGATATGTTGGAGTTACTCCCGTTACAGAACTAATATAAAATTATTTTTTGAATTTTACCTAATAGATTAAATTTGTTAGGGAGTTAGATGAGATTAAGTTTTTTTGGGTTGGGATAATATATATATATATATAAACAAACTAAGTGCTCCCCCTTCTCTTGAAAGGATGACTAAATGGATTAAATCTTTCCTGAGTTTTAATTTATTTGAAATTGCAAGGCCACATTTAGTGGACGTTGGTAGGGCTGAATGATTGGGGGTGTGGCCAACGAGAGAAACATGCAAATGGTAAAAATAAAAATACATAGAAAAATATGGGACCAAAATGTACGTAACAAGTCAACTTTCAGGAGTGGTCTAGTTAAACTATTATTTTTGCCTGAATACCCAAAAAAAAAAAAAAAAAAATGTCAAACCGATAAAATTTTATGCTTGGAATAAATGGCAAACCATTCCTTTTTTATTTTGGGAGATATTACGCAGTGGATTCATGATAAGTTATCCATCATATCTTCAATTAGACGACCCAGTGAAGAGAATGAAGATCCACCAGGCTTCAAGGTTTTCTCACTTATTCTACTCATCTCTTTTACCTTCTTTCTTGTTTTGCTCTCCTGCTCCATCACCAACTTTATAGCTTTGATTATATCGTCACTACCCACCATTATTTCATCATCACCATAAAAGTCCCTCCTATAATCCATTTTAATTTCCACGGCTAATCCCAATTCAATCACCATTTGAAAAGCATTAAACTGTTGTTCTGCATATAATGGCCAGGTGGCAACTGGAACACCAAATCTTACACTTTCCAATGTAGAATTCCATCCGCAATGTGACGCAAACCCTCCCACGGCTGGATGTGCTAAAATATCTACTTGCGGAGCCCATCCAATAACCTTTCCAATCTTTGTAGTACGATCTAAAAAACCTTCAGGTAAAATTTCTTGGAAATTTGCATAATCACTCGGGGATTCTCTCTTACCAGCTTTGTGTATCTGTGAAGGTTTTCGGAGAGACCACAAGAATCGATGTCCACTCTGCTCTAGTGCAAATGCTATCTCTGTCACCTGTTTTTCACTAAAACTTCCCCAGCTGCCGAAGCACAAAAACATAACCGATGATGGAGGCTGATCATCAAGCCATTCCATGATTTCTGTGTAATTGTTGCTCTCATCTGATCGCAAATCACGACCATCTCCTACCTGTTTCACAATGGGTCCCACGGGATACACGGGTGGTGCTTTACCATCGGAGAGAGAGTTGACGGCATAAGATTCAAACTCGACAAATGTATTTACCAAAATACCCCTCGCTTCGGCCAATATTCTTGCGTGTTCAATAAAGGTGGCGAGCGAGTCTTTCTCGAACACTAACGACGGCGCAAGTTTAGCAGGAAGTGGGTTCGCCAAACTCGGAATTTTCAACTCTGCATCCGAGTTCTTGAACTCCATAAGGTCCACTCCCTGCTCATCGTGAAGAACCTGAAAGTGCAACATGCAACCAATAAAAGCTGCACCTGAAGCAGAGAAAACATACCATGGAACCCCAAATTCATTAGCCACATCTCTCATCCCTGTAGCAAAAGTATCAAAAATAAACCCAGCAACTTGAGGAGATCCCGGACTCAACTCGGATTGAGTTCTAATCCTGGAAACATATTCTTTGACATGGGTTTTTTGGCCTTCAATCAAAGAAGTAAGCCAGTAACGGCCTTTAGTCTCTGGTGATATGGACTCAATATTTGGCAAGTTAATGACTCGCATACGATCGGGCAGAGTTGATGCAGCGAGTGACTCAGTATATTTGGTGGTGCTGGGGTCAAGAGTTGGATGCATAATGAAGACAGTGGTGGAAAGTCGATCATCACGTTGAACAAGAAGCTTAGCTACCTCTACCAGTGCTACAATATGACCCATAGCAGGTATAGGGATAAACACCACCTCTGCTTTCTTCATTTTTGCTTGAAAAATAAAAAATTTCAAGCAAGAAGCTAGGGACAAGTGTCTGTTCCCTTAGAAGGTCTTGTCTGAAGTATAAATCTTGAATATCTGAGATGTCTGAAATATAGATCTTGAAGGTCCAGAATCAAAGTGATGTCATGGCTTTGCTGGCGTGTGTGGACTTTCTAGGAAATGGGCTGGTATAGTCCAACAGGCAGTTACAGCTAGCAAACTTGACTGGAAAACGTAGAACTTTGTCCTCGTTTCTCGTCCAAGGAATATAAATTAACAAAAGTTCTCGATCATGTTTCTAGAATGCCCCCCAATATTTATTAGTCACACAGTTTTTTCCAGTAAAAACCAAAGGAAAAGTCATGGGCCTTTGCTTGAAGAGCAAAGAATCTGGCCAAATTGGATCAAATTAGCCGGCCTGATTTGATAGATTCTGGTCGTTTTTCAGAAGAAGGTATGATCAATTATTATATTACATCTTTCCAATATTAATTGAGAAAGTCCCAATCAAACAAATGTAAATCTTAGCAATTGATTATGATTTAAAATTAATTATAATACAAAATTAATATTTGAATTTGATTCAATTTGATTTTTCAGTTAAAATGGAATAGTGTTAATTAACCTAGCTTTCATCAAGAGGATTAAGATATAAATTATAAAATAACGGTTTGTCAATGATTGACGGAATAATTGAATAATCAACTAATTTAATTAATAGAAGTTTATGCTAATTATTGAATATATGAAACTAAATTATTACAAAATAAGAAAATTCTTTAAATTGTCTTTATATCTTTAATTAAGTCACTTTTATTTTTGAATATAGGTTAATTAAGTTTTCCAATATTTTTTTTAATCAAAATTTTCATGTCAAATTACTGAAATTATTTACCTAATATGCACATTATTAATTTTTATTCACAAAATACCTTCATATGCCAGTTAAATAGAAAACTTTTATGTACAAATTGTGTAATTAATTTTGATAATTTAACATTACGACAAAGATAAATTAAACTCTTAAAGTATATTCAAAAAATAAAATTAATTTAGTTAAAAATAAAAAACAAATTAAAAAATTATTCTATTAGATAAAGATAAAATTGAACCAATATCCTTACAAAAATATTAGTTTCTATGGTTTCATGGCACATGTATATAATCTCCATCAATCATCCTATCTTTAATCACACAGTTTTTTCAGAACCTTCTAATAAATATTAAAAACGTTAAATTTTCTCGTCCATGGAATATGAATTATAAAAAGTTCTCGATCATGTTTCTAGAGAGGGCCCCCAATATTCATTAGTCACACTTTTTTTCAGTACTTTTTCTAGAAAAAAAGGAAAAGTCATAGGCCTTTTCTTGAAGAGTCTGGCCGAATTGATCAAATTAGCCGGCCTAATTTCGTAGATTCTGGTCATTTTTCAGAAGAAGATATGGTCAATTATTATATTACATCTTTCCAATATTAATAAGTCCCAATCAAACAAATGTAAGACTTTAGCAATTGATTATATATATATATTCAATTAATTAATATACGTATATGATTATAATACATATATATTTAAAATATATCTTATTAATTAAACTACATATAATTAATGATGATATTACAAAGAGCTCTAAAACAGGTGATTTTTTTGCTGTTGTTATACTGTTCACATACTCACAATACACTAGTCATTGAGTAGTATTTTTATAATTTAAGTTAGTGGTTTTTTCGTTATTTTAATTGCTTTCTTAGACATTTAATACACCCACAATACTGTTCACTATCGCAATATTGCTCTTTCTTTAAACATTAAAATTGTGATTTAAAATTGATTGTATTACATCTTTCCGATATTAAATAAGTCCCAAATGTAAGTCTTTAGCAATTGATTATGATATATATATATATATATATATATATATATATATATATATATATATATATATATATATATATTTAAAATATATCTTATTAATTAAATTACATATAATTAATGTATTACAAAGAGCTCTAAAACAGGTGATGTTTTCCTATTGTTATGTTGTTCACACACTCACAATACATTATTCATTTAGTGGCATTTTTATAGTTTAAGTTAGTGGCTTTTTCGTTATTTTAATTGCTTTCTTAGACATTCAATACGCCCACAATGTTCACTATCGCAATATTGATGCAATAATTTAAACATCAAAATTGTGTTTGAAAAAACTGAGACAGACATGATTTGTTAGTGTGTGAAACCCATATTTGCGAGGATAACTACATAGAAGTGATTGAATTCACTTTCACTGCTAATGTATCACCAATATCATAGTTGCGAGGATAACTATCAGTAGGGTAAAACCCATATTGAAATTGAAAAATCAAAATAAAGGGTCAAGACCCAGATCTTAAAATGAGCAAAAAAGTCTATTTTTTTAGAATTTTGAAACGATTTCAATCAGATCTAAGAGACCCATATCTTGAAAACAAGTGATTTAAGCCTTAAAGGTCTGGTCTTTGCTGGTTTTTTCCAGTAAAAGTTAAGATCTTGATAATAAAAAAGAAACAAAACATAAAGAAGTTCTTGCTATACATAGAGGTAAAAAAGAGAGAATGATAACTTGACCTTGGAGAAATAGTGATACAAAAAAGATAAAGAGTCTGCAATATAGAAGAATTGTCCAGCAAGTAGAGATCTTTGAGATTTTGGAAAAATGGGATTTTTGAGAAACAGAAAAAGGCTGAGGATTGGAAGGCAGAACAGAGTCTATAGTATTGGTTTTGTTTTCCTGGAGACTTGGAGTGCCGACGAGCCTTTTGTCTTTCATGGCCGATAATATTAGCCATTTGTTTTCTATAAAAAAGGTTAATTTTTAACCATTGTTTAAATAAATACTTAACATCTAATGGGTTTTTTATTGTGAGGGTAGTACTTTTCTCATAAATTTGTTTTCTATTTTAGCTTTTCTTTTTCTTTTTAATAATTTTGATCATGATTTTATAAAAATAATACGGTGTCTCTCTTTTTTTCTTTTTTCTTTTCCTTTTGTCTTATAAAGAATCTTGCCATCCACAATTTAATTGCTCTGTGCTTACACCGTTAAGATATTTACAAAACATATTCATTGGATAGTATTTTTGCTATTTAAATCAGTGATATTTTGATTATTTTTAGTGTTTTTATGCAATTAATATACCCACAACACTGTTTACATCCCTTAATGTAAGTGGTATTTTTTGTAATTTTGAAGTTTTTAAAAACATTTTAATGAATTTTTAGAATATTATTATTTGTTCTTAAAATAAATTAATATAATTTATACGATAAATTCTTTTAATTTTTAAATTATAATAGGCGCGCACGCACATACACACACACGTATATATATATCATTTAAAAAAATAATTTACGACATAATTAAAAGCATTTTCAGATAATTTGTCTTAGATTTTTTAGAAAAAAAATATAAGAAAAATTTTTAGTTAAGAATACAATTATAAATTTTTAGTTAAAAATCAGGTTATAAAAGAATAATTCATATTTTTTCAATAGAAAATTTATGAAAACATAATGAATAATTAATTAAACACTTGATTTAAAAAACATTAATGGTCTTTTTTACCTTCGATTGATATATTTTTTTTGGACTTATAGTATAACAAAGACTATTAAATTATAATTATTTTTTAAAATAATTCTACAAATTATGTCTAATCCGTAGCGTAGCACGGGTAAATATCTAATATGTATCTAATTGATTATGATAGGAGTAATTAGTAATTAATATGTCTTGATAGAAAATTTAGGTTAAGACTATAGAAAAAAAAAACTATATCCATTATTAAGAAAGAGATTAAGATAGAAAATTCATTTTTCTGCTCTTAGTATTGATTCAAAAGTACAAACATGAATCAAAATATATATAATTTTTAAAATAATTATATAAAACATATGAAATTATAAGATTTATGAGTATGATGAATTTACGACTTGTTGCTTTCTATAATTACAATTTATTATTTCAAATAACATTTGATCGAGTAATTGAATTATAATTTTATTATTTCATGACATTTGATCAAGTGATTGAATTCATTCTGTTTTGTACTATTTCAAGTAATCAAACTCAAAATCAAACCAAATAATATATATTTTTTTTTTGAGTTAAAAACAAAATTTCAATTTCAATTTTGGTTTTGGTTTTTTTTTTTTTTTTATTGAAACCATTTTTTTTTTAATCTGATTTTTTTTTCATTTTTTTAACTCTGTAGTTTTTTTTGGGCCGCAAACTATGGGCTTGTAGCTCTATAAATAAAAGGACCTTGATTCCCAAAAGTCCAATTACATTTCTAAACTTATTTTTTAAGAGCATGTTATCATTTTAGATTTATTAACATTCATGATAGAAAAAAATATTTAGCATCCATAATAAAAATACATCAAGCATTAAAATCTATAAAAATAACGATTAACGTGCAAGTATTGACTTGACATTCCCTATATAAAAAAAAAAAAAACAGTCATTAAATCAAATAGTTTATCAAAATATTCAAGTTTGAAAATTAATTTAACAAACAAATTAAAATTAAAAACTTAGTCACTATCAATTTATCATATATTTATCATAGTTGGTTTCATTAAAAAAATTTTGATAAATCTAAAAAATCTAAGATAACAAAAAGTTTATGCTAACTATTGAATATATTAAACTAAATTATTACAAAATCACTAGATTATAAAAAACAATTAATAGTTTAAGGTAATTCTTTAAATTGTCTTTATATCTTTAATTAAGTGATTTTTATTCTTCAATATAGGTTAAGTTTTCCAATATCTATATTTTTTATCAAGATTTTCAAGTTAAATTATTGAAATTATTTACCTAATTTGCACATTACTAATTTTATTCTCAAAATACCTTCATAAGCCAATTTAAAAAAAAATTCTATGTACAAATCATGTAACTAATTTTGATAATTTAGCATTGCAATAAATTTAAAAATTATTCTATTATATAAAAAGACAAAATTGAACCAATATCCTTACAAAATATTAATTTCTATGGCTTCATGGCACATGTATATAATCTCCATCAATCATCATATCTTTAATCAAATTACCCAAAAATGAGTACGAAGATCCACCATTCATCAAAGCTCCTCTACTATTTTCACTCATTATTTTCAACTTGTTCAACCGATTGTCATCAAGCTCCATAACCCTTTTTATTCCTCTCTCAATTTCCTTAGCATCCAAAATCATTTCATCGTCAATCAAAAACTCTTTTCTATAATCCATTTTGATTTCCACCGCTAATCCCAACTCAATCACCACTTGAAAAGCATTAAATTGTTGTTCTGCGTACATCGGCCACGTAGCAAGTGGAATACGAAACCATACACTCTCTAGTATAGAATTCCATCCACAATGTGATACGAATCCTCCGACGGATGGATGAGCCAGGACATCTACTTGTGGAGCCCATCCAATCACCTTTCCAATCTTAGCCGTTCGATCTAAGAACCCATCAGGCAAGACTTCTCGTAGGTATAAATGATCAACTGGGAAATCAATCTTATCCTCTGATGGAGGTTTGCGCAGAGACCACAAGAATGGACGTCCACTATTTTCTAGCGCCCATGCAATCTCTCTCACTTGATCCACATCGAAACTTCCCATGCTCCCGAAGCAGAGGAATACTACCGAGGATGGAGTTTGATCATCAAGCCATAACATGATATCTTCCTTGTAATTCTTGCTTCCATCCGACCCCACATCATGGGCTTCACCCTTGAGTTTCAAAATGGGTCCCACTGGATAAACGGTAGGAGTTTCACCATTGGAAAGACACTTGACCGCATGGGATTCCAACTCTTCAAATGTATTGACAATAATACCCTTAGCTTCTCTAAACCTTCTGACATGGTAAAGAACAACAGGAAGCGCGTCCTTGCTAAGCATGACGGAAGGGAAAACCTTAACAGGAAGTGGGTTCACCAGGCTTGGAGTTTCGAACTCAGTATCCATGTCCTTTAACTCTGTGAGATCCACTTCCTGTTTATCATGAAGAGCTTGCATGTGAAACTGGAAACCAAGAAAAGCAGCACTTGATGTGAAGTAGAGATAAGAAGGGACACCAAATTCATTGGCCACATCAATCATTCCTGTGCAGAACATGTCGAGAACAAACCCTGCAAGTCGAGGGGCCTTAGGGTTTAACTCGGACTGAGTTATGAGGTCGGAAACAAATTCTTTGACATGGGGCTTCTGGCTTTCAATCAAGGAAGTGACAAACTTGGAGGGATGGTCATTTGACGTGTTGGTTTGATCACTAGGTAGGTCAATGAATTGGATACGAGTGGATATGGTAGAGGCAGTGAGTGACTCAGTGTACTCGCTGATTTTGGTGTCCAAAGCTAGCCTGATGATGATAACGGTGATGGAAACTCTGTCATCATGGTGTACAAGGAGTTTTGCTAACTCCACCATTGAGACAAGGTGGCCCATGCCTGGGGAAGGGACAAACACCAGCTCTGCTTTCTTCATTTGCTAAAAATTTGGCTACGAGAGGCTTTGATGGTTTGTTATTTGTGAAGAAGATAATCAATTTGTGGTGATCCTTGCCTTGTATGTATGGCGATTCTGTTAATGAAATTTGAGATTGATTGATTGACTTTGCTGGCTCTGGGGTTTAAGGTAGCATTCAAGTATGGACAGAGGAAGGAGACAACTTCTGGGCCCAGAATAGGAAGGATATGGTTTAGAATCACACGTTGAGAAGGTCTTGGTTAGCTTAGCTGGTGACCCTAAGTTACCAAAATTTTCAGCTATTTTAAAGATGATGAATCATAATGTTTCTTGGCAATATGCGGGGTGCTGAAACTTGGAATTGATCATTGAAACGTAAATGGCTAAAAGACAAAAGAAATCAAGAACATTTGTTTCAATGGATTGATTTGGAAACTGTAAATCACATGAGCTATTCAAGTACAATAGATGCATCTCAGAAACGAACTCATTACAAATTGTTATTTTTGCTTCATTTCATGTGGTTCAGCACATCTTCAATTAGGCGACCGATGGAAGAGTGTGAAGATCCACCATCTAGCAAAGCCTTCTTGCTCACTTCACTCATGGCCTTCACCTTCTTTCTTATTTCGCTATCCTGCTCCATAACACTCCTTATTCCTTTCTCTATAATATCACCACTCACAACCATTTCATTCTCAGCCCTAAAATCTTTCCTATAATCCATCTTAATCTCCACTGCTAATCCTAGTTCAATCATCATCTCGAAGGCATTTAGTTGTTGCTCTGAAAACAATGGCCACGCAGCAATTGGAACCCCAAACCATAGGCTCTCTAGTATTGAATTCCACCCACAATGTGATACGAAACCGCCAATAGCTGGATGAGATAAAATGGCCACTTGTGGAGCCCAACCAATAACCTTTCCAATCTCAGCCATCCGATCTAAGAATCCGATGGGCAAGGCTTCCTCTGGACTGGCATAATCACTGGGGAATCCCATCTTACCCTTCGGTGGAGGTTGACGCAGAGACCACAAGAACCTGTACCCACTTTGCTCCAACGCACATGCAATCTCTTTTACTTGTTCCTCCCCAAAGCTTCCCATGCTCCCGAAGCATAGGAAAACCACTGATGATGGAGGTTGACCATCAAGCCATTCCATGATGTCCTTGTTTTTGTTGGTCTCAGCTGAACCCACATCATGGCCATCGCCTTTAAGATTCAAAATAGGACCAATGGGATACAAAGGAGGGGTTTTGCCATCAGAAAAGACGTTGATCACATGGGATTCAAGCTCCAAAAATGTATTTATCATAATACCTTCTGCTTCTTTAAACCTTCTTGCATTGCCGAAGTAAATAGGATGCCAGTCTTTATTAAACACTACAGAAGGCAAAACCTTTGCAGGAACGGGGTTAATGATGCCCGGCAACATGAACTCAGCATCTGAGTCCTTAAACTCGGTAGTGTCCACGTTCTTCTCGTCATTAAGAGCCTGCATATAAAGCATAAGACTGAGAGCAACTGCACTTGATGCGAAGAAAATATATGAAGGAACACCAAATTCGTCTGCCACGTCTATCATTGTTGTACAAAACATGCCAACAACAAATCCAGCAAGTTGAGGCGACTCAGAGCTTGATTCAGACTGAACAAGCTTGGAGACAACATTTTTAACATGGGGTTTCTGGCTCTCAATGAATAAACTAAGGAAGTTGATGCCAGAATTAGTTTGCTCCTCACTAGGAAGGTAAACGAAGCGGATATGATCGGATATCGAGGCAGAGACTGATTTGATATACTCGTTTATCTTGGTGTCTAACGGTGGATGTTTCATGACAAGAACAGTTATGGAGAGTCTGTCATCACGGTTAACCATGAGTTTTGCAATCTCCACTGCTGGTACAAGGTGACCAACACCTGGTGAAGGGACAAAAACCAGCTCCGATTTCTTCATTTATTAGAAATTTTGTTCTGTATTTCTCATCTGTTTTTCCTTTTTTAGCAATGCTGAAGATAACTGATGAAATAGTACACATGCTGGCCAGGATGGTATTAGAAGATAATTAGTTTGTGGCCTTTATTTGAGTGAACTAAATGTGTGACTAGCATAGCTCTTGGTGAAAATTCAGGATAAGTGATTTTCTTGCAACTGGCCTCAACTTTCCTCTCAGATAGCAACATCTGCTAATATGGCTTACGGCCTTCGCTTTTTGTTCTCATACAAGACTATTGGCATTAAATTAATTCTAGCCAGAAGGTCATCAGATTCTAGTATGTTGTATGACAAAGCCATATTTGACTAGGGACAAATACTATAAAGGCCATGTTAATAACAAAAAGTTTTGACTGTTATATGTAAAGGCTTTTACATTGAATCAGCCGATGTCCAAATTTACATCAACAAATACGGCTTGAATCCACACACTTGATAAGAAGCAATAGAGGTATAGGACTAGGAAGTAGAAAGGGTGGAAGTATTATCAAATCCACACTATTCAGATGTGATACTCACTAAGCAATTCTATCTCCTTTGCACATCAGCAACATGAGACTTCATTCTGTTATTTTTAGTTTTGTATCATCTACAAAAGAATTTATGGATGATCAAAGAGTGTGAGTTGTTGTATGAAGAAAATGAAGGCAGACATTTATCGAGAGTAATACATTCCTATTCCTTTTTTTTTTTTTTTTTCCTTTTATGGGACTACCAACATCTTGAAACAGATAAGGAAAAAAGAGGAAAATATGGCATATGGGATGTGTGAAGGCATAACAAGAATGGTAAGTACCTATTGGATCAGGATTAAAGACATCCCTTTTCTGGATGCTCTCTCCTCTTTTCCTTTCATGAAAGACAAAGTGGATGTGTTTTGGAACAAATGGGAGTGCATGACACAAGTCTTCTCCATCACTGTATGTCCACAAAGAAATCCACAATTTGTGCCCTGTAGGTGATGCTGCTTGAGTAACAAGAACAATGCAGAAGGTCTGGTTCTCGGACTGGAAGTACTAAGCCAGGAGCTGTACATGATTTCTTCATGTTCTGCAAATCCAGATGACATGTGCCTCAGTCACAACAAGAGCACTCGTCTGAAGAATATGCATCACAGACTTAAAATATTGATTACATCTCATTCTTTTTTTCAAATGAAAAAGATAAATAAAAGCTAATCAGCATTATACTTGTACATATAAAACTAGAAACAGAAAGAAAAGAGAAATTGAATAATGTATTATTTTCCTTTCTTTCTGTGAACAATTTTATTTCCCACCAACCATATTCATTAGTTTTTCCATTTATATGCCCAAACGGATCTAAATATATGCCCCAATTATGCATCCAAAATTGTTTGGGAGAAAAAAAAAAAGGGTCTAAAGTATCTGCATATAAAAGGACCAATAAGGTTTGTTAACATGCATCGTGGGTAAACTTATAAGGTTTGAACTCTTCACAAACAGAACGATCCAGTATTCAGGTAATTGCATAAAGTTTCCATTTCTCTTCAGTTTAGACGTCCATAACTGCAACAAACTTATCTAACCTGCTTCAGAATTCGAAAAACTTATCTAACCTAATTTGGCTTGTTCCCAGTACCTGAATATGACACCGTAAACCATGTAGAGATGGGCAGCAGCCAGAAAGAATATGCTGTTTTCAAACAGATTATTGAGTGATTCCAGAAATCTAAGCCAGAAATCCAGCATAGTTTCCAAATTATTGTACTGGACAAACATTCCACAGAGAGACCAATCGAAGTGTTATATTATATACTGATCAGTACAAATTCACCCACAATTATAAGCAACAAGCAGCTTCCAGTGGCTAACTGTACAGAGTTTGCCGAAGAGTAATTTGTCAGCCAATATCCATATAACACAAAATAAGTCTAGAATGTTTTCCTCTTCATTCATGGATTGATTCGAGGACTATGATCAACCTTTTTCATCTCCATAGCCAATCCTTCCAACATTTCATATATCTTATCAGCCTTAGGGTGGTCTTGATCTTTTGAAGCAAAACGGGCCACAGAACCTCCGATATCGATCCAACTGGAGCCAACTTTCTTCTGCAAACCCTTTTCCCTCATCTGTTTCCTTACTTTATCAACATTTACCCAGTTTCTTTCATCAGCATATATATTGGAGAGCAAAACATGATAGCCTGCAATGTTGCCTACTTTCTCCATTTCAAGCAACTTCTTTGCAATGACTTCTCCCAATTCAACGTGTCCATGGAGTCTGCAAGCCCCAAGAAGTGATCCCCAAATTTCCAAAACATTGCCAGCTTCACCCAATTGTTTAACAAACTCATAAGCTTCAACCACCCTACCAACTCTCCCTAACATGTCTGCAACGCAACAATGGTGCAGAGTTGAGGGCTGAATCTTAAAATCCTTCTCCATTGACTTAAATATTTGAAGACCTTCATCAACCAACCCTGAATGACTGCAAGCTGACAAGATAGCAACAAAAGTAATGGCATCAGGTTCAATCCCAGATTTCTGCATTGAATGAAACAGGGAGAGAGCTCTCTCGCCCATCCCATGTTGACCATAACCCAATATCATTGTTGTGTAGGTAACAGAGTTCTTCTCTGGTAATTTGGTAAACACACTTTCAGCATAATTGATTGCGCCTGATTTAGAGTACATGTCGATAAGGGAGGTGCTGACGAAGATATTTGTGTCTAACAATAGCCGAATAGAGGCTCCATGGAGCTGCTTTCCCAAATCTATACTTCCCACAGGATTACAAGCTGGGAGAATGGATGCTAAGGTTACAGCATTGGGCATTACATTTTTCTCAAGCATTTGTCTAAAGGTAACAAAAGCTTCTTCTACTAGCCCATGCTGCGTGTACCCAGCGATCATAGCATTCCAGGTGGCTTGATCTCTATTTTCCACATTGCCTCTCTCAAAAATTTGTTGTGAAAGCCTAATCAAGCCGCATTTTGCATACATGTCTATAAGATAACCACCCATTCCTTCAAAGCGTATCCCATGCCTAAGAAGATAAGCATGGGTCTGCTTTCCAATTTCTTGGTTTCTGAGATTAGATGCTGCAGAAAGTAGAGCAGTTACTGTCACAGAATCAATTGCAAACCCTTGATTCTGCATCTCATATACAAGCATCAACCCTTCATCATCCATTCCATTCTGTACAAAAGCAGAAATCATGGTATTCCAAGATACAACATCTCTTTCCACCATCTTCTCGAAAACTTCAAATGACGTGTGGACAGAATTACACCTTGAGTACATGACAATGATCGCATTCAGTATAATCACCGGTAATACCTCTAGATTCTTAATTACAAAAGCATGCAGCTGCTGAGCCAAGTCTAAACATTGCAGCAGTGAGACGGCCGTTAATGCTGAGAGAAAGGTTACATCATCTAGAACAGTCTGTTCTGTTTCGACAGCTTGAACAAAAAGATCGATACCCTCAACCAAACAATTATTCTGTACATATCCACCAATCATAGTATTCCAGATTTCCGTATTCTCCTCCACACGATGGTCAAAAACCTTCCTAGCAAAATCAACACGTCCAAGCTCTGCAAGCATGAATATTGCCGAACTCACAACAAACAAGTCATTCACATATTCACTACCCATTTTAACAAGCATCCCATAAAGAACATCAGCATTCTTGAAACCTCCTACGCTCGAAAAGGCAGGAAAAACATTGACAAAACTAACTGGACTCGGTTTTATACCCGTTTTCATCATCATCCTAAATAGCTTAACTGCTTCTACATGTCTTTCTGTCTTTACATACCAAGAAACCATAGTATTCCAAGCAACAACATCTCTCTTTCTCATCGTATCGAAAACTTTATGCACTAAATCATACTTTGAGTAATCAAAATAACTCAAACAACCCACATTGCTTAAACAACTAGAGTACATATTCAAAAGGGAATTATACACAATTCTACTAGGATTCGATAAACACCGAATAAGATGGCAATGAATGGCTTTACCGATCTTTAAACTGCGCGTTTCCGCGCAAGCTTTGAGTGTAGAAGAGTAAGTATATGAATCAAATTTGGTTCCAAGACTGGAACTTTTTAGCTTAGAATAAAACAAAATGGCTTCAAAAGGCAAGTTATTGCAAATGAAGCCAATTATGACGGAGTTACAAATGACAGTTGTTGGGCGGGGAAGTGTGTCAAACAGTTGGCGTGCGAGATGGAGTTGCCCTTCTTGACAAAGTTTGCTTAAGCGAGAGCGAATTGATGGGGTTTTAAGAGATGGGCTTGGTGGTGGCGAGATTTTAAAGATGGAAGCTTTTTGGGTTTTATTGGATGGCTCATGGGAAGGTGTGGAGAGAGGGATTGGAAGTGATGAGGAAGAAGTGGAGGCCATGGCCATGGATTTTTTGTGTCTGGTTGGGATGGTGTTAGTTTTCTGGTTGGCAGTTGAAGCTCTTTACTTTCGTTGCTTTTTGTCTGGTATAAATTTTAAAGTAATATACTTTGTGAATTTGTTCACTTCAGTACCTTCAAATTGTGACAATTGAGTTTAGATCTTTAAAATCCGGTATATATATATATATATATATATAGGAAAAAAAAACTTAATTTCAAGTCATGACCCTTCATTTTGAGAAGCAAGTTATAAATTAGTCTTTCTATTTTTAAGAAATAAATTGATTAATCTAATTTTTTTAAATTAATTATTTAATTTCTTCATCATTGGTGATTACTTTTAATTTATTTAAAAATATATATAATTTTTTCACCAATTTTTCACTATTTTTTTATTTTTTTAAAACAAAAAATCAAAATAAAAATAAAAATAAAAAATAAAAGATTAAGTTACAAAAAAATAAATAATTATTAATTAATTTTTTTAAAATAAGAGAAATTAATTAATTCATTTCTCAAAACTAGAGATACTAATTTATAATTTACTGTTAATTCGAGCTATAAGTTAAAAACAAAATTAAGCTCCTACATCATTAAGTTTTAAAATATTTTTATATTGCATTTTGATCATTAAAGAAATCATTTATTTTTATAATTTTTCAGTAGCAGTAATTGAAAATGTTTTGAAAAAATGTAATTTTTATTATTTAATCTTGGTTACTTTTCTATTTAGATCCTTGAATATTTAATTTCTTAAATTATTAAAACGCATTTTAACTAAATAATTAGTTATTAAAACTAGAGAAACTATCTAATTTCTTTTGAAAAACTAAAAGAATTAATTTATAACTTACTGATCGAAATAATGATGGAGAATAGTACAAGAAGTAATTAATTAACTCTGATAACTAAATACTTCTTGTGTTTCCTTTGATTAAAAAACTTATTAATTATAATACCATATCACTATTTTTTAACAGTATTTTTTTAAATACTCTTTTTATTTAAGAAAAAAAACAATCTATCTAATTTAATTTTGTATTACAAATTAACAATATTTTAGAAAAAAACAAAGTATTGAAAACTTTAAGCAGACAAGTATTTTGGTGTGTATACATATATATAAAGAAGTTTTTTTGTTTTTGGACAAAAGGAAGTAAGAGAATCTTAAGTTACAAAAAATAATACTATCCAAACATGAGACAACAAGTGAAAAAGTTTCGGGTATTTCTTGTACATCAATTAAGTTCCAACAAAAGCTCTCTGTCCCGATTTTTTACTCTGCCAAATGGTTCAGTTGAAGGCAACAATGACAAAAGTCCATCATAAATTATGCCCAATGGGAACGGCATGCTCTTGATTTTTAACTTCTTCTGATCAATTCGGCAAAGCCGTATAGCTTGTATATGACAAAGATAAACGACATCAGTTTGTCCACATCTTTGCTCACGGATACCATTTCAAGGATGTATTATAATAGAATATAGGAGGGCATATGCAGCCACGAAAAATATCTTTTTTGGAGTTTATTCCTGAATTCATTAATTCTAACCAATGATGATGATTTTGGAAGATGTATGGGTTTCTACGTTAGTTTTGGTCCTTGCACACAGAGGTTCACTGCAACGAAAATGAGTTTTAGCTACGATCAAAAAACTGTCGCTAAATATCTAGATTAGCAACAATTTTTCACACTTTAGCAATGATCTAAAAAATGGTTACAAAAATTAAAATTTGCAACGGTTTTTTAGCAACGGTCCACAAATCCGTTGCTAATGTTATAGGCTAACCATTTTAGCGACGGTTTAAATATTTAAGAAAATCATTACAAATTTAGCAACGTTCTAAACCGTTGCTAAACCGTTGGAAAGTGTTATTTAATATTTTTTCAACTCGTTTTATAAATAAAAAACCCTAAATAAAAAATAACTTTAGCAACGGTCGGAGACCGTCGCTATTCCGTTACCCAAAAAAAAATTAGCAACGGTTTGTATAAACGTTTATACAAACAAGAGTGGATATTTGTAAAGTCTATGAATTCCTCTTATCATACAACACGATATACGGGAGGATATATAGACAAAGAGAGAGAGAGAAGGTGGTGAGAGTTGGTTAGCTATTAGAAGACTAAGGATGTGTTTGATAATCTATTTAAATACCTTAAAAATTTAAGTTGTGGTATTTAATATAAAATTTTATTTGATAATTTAAATAATCTCATATTTAAAATTTAAATTCAGTCAAAATCTACTTAATTAGGTAAGTTAAAATTTTTTATTTATTACTTTTTTGATTAACACGCTCGATTGTAAAAGTTTTAAAACTTTTTAAATATGAATATATAGCCCTCATATATTCTTACAACTTTAGCTATACAAACCAATAAAAAAACAATCTCTGCTATTTATATTGTCAAAGCGTAAGAGACCTTCTCCATCATTAGTGCTTCCATCCCATTATCGTCAACAAGCTATTAGGAATCCGAGACGCTAAAGTCTACTCCCATTGCGAGTGATTTTCCTTCTATTCCACTACGGGTGATTTTCCTTCATGCCTATTGATATCTTGATCATTTTTTTTTTTTGGACATTTTTTTAAGAGAAAGACTTATTCTTTTTGTAGATTAAGTTGTTTTGAAAATTAAGCTATTTTAATTTTTGAGTTTTGATTAAAGGTTAAATCTTTGCTACTTACTGTTGTTGTTGGTGTTGTTTGTTTGTTTGTTTTTTAATATGATTTTTGGTTGAGAGAGATTAGGACCAAGTATTATGTTGGTGGAGAGCTCTTTTAGCGTTATTTCATGGCCATAAGGAGGCCTTTATTGATCTCATCACCAAGAACACCAAATAGTACTCAAGATTTGCTTAGTTTACTTGTTTTATCCAATAGTGTTGTAAAAGTCAATCTTGATAATCCTAGATTGTCTTTTGGGATGGCATCCCAAAACCCAATTGAAAGTTCATCAAGTAATGAACTTTTATATAAATATGCATTAATAACCACAAGCAGAGAGAAAAGAGAGAGGAAGACGAACAAGCAAAAGAAACCATGCTTTCATTTTTGAAGGTCCTATAAGAGGTTTCCGGAGGTGCTATTACTTATCTTGCTTTACGCATTTAAATTTATCGTCGATTCATCACAAGTCCCACTCCTTTATTTTACTCATGCCTAGGATAGATTTTATTAGGAGATTCGTTAGCCACTAAGTCTACGAAGGAACTATTTGATTCCATACGAAAGGTGCTTAGGTGATTTTATGTGCTTCTTTCTACAAGTGTTTTGTTGTGCTATGTTATGCCATTAAACTCCAAGGTTCAAGGAATACGTTTAGGTTAAGGAGTTTAAGCTTGTGTGTTTTT
The DNA here is from genome assembly GCA_963924115.1 of Dovyalis caffra. NCBI lineage: Eukaryota > Viridiplantae > Streptophyta > Magnoliopsida > Malpighiales > Salicaceae > Dovyalis > Dovyalis caffra. Next base: position 928,077 of record CAWUPB010001166.1, on the reverse strand, counting down.
GTGTAAACCTTTGGATTGAAAACTCGAATATTTTAAGCGCTCTAGTAAAGGCGTGACAACGGTCGTTTGGATTAGGCCATGAATAGAATAAAAGGATTAGACTCACTTTCAATTATTTTATGAGATTTGTGTAGAGAATTGCCATTTCAATTTGTTTATAGAGGAGCGACCATGTAAGCATGGGTTTAGCTCGGATAGATGCATCTTATTTCGCTAGTCTAAGAACATTACGTACTAGAATCAAAAGAAATCTTCCTTTACCGTGTCAAAGCAAGTAGCATCAATTAAGCATAACATCCAATATGATTTTAATTAAAAAATTATGAATAAAGGAACTCTTTAGCTGGATCTTTTAGAAAAATGCAAGAAGAATAAAAGAAAGGTTAAAATTATCATGTATATAGCTTTAATATGTTTAGTAACAATACTTAAAATACATTATTATATTCAACACTTATTTTTTTAGTAAATATTAAATAATTTGACAATAACATATTCGGTACTTAATTATTTAGCACTTAAAATTCGATATTTAACGGATTCAACACATAATTTTTAGTTTTATCAAACACCACCTAACACTATATTCACTAGGAAACTAAACTAAAGAATAGGACAAAAGGATACGGATACATTGATGAATCTAGCGTATGAATTCTTATCTTTATCACCTTCCTACAAGTTGTGAAAGAGGTGAAAAATATGCAACTTGACTCTCAATTATTGAAACCGATTTCCGCATAATGGTTTAGTAAGAATGTCGGTAATCTAATTAGTAAAAGGCAAATAACACACATTTGTAATGCATTTTGTTTGACCTTATATTGAACGAAATGAAAGTCTATTTCCGGATGTTTAAATCGAGAGTGAAAAATAGGTGTGGTAGTTAGATATTTAGGCGATACATTATCATACTAAATTTTAGAAGTTGTGTTACCGTGTATATTGATTTCCCTCACAAGGGAATCTCTATCCATTCAACTTCACCAAAAGTTATTACCAAAGCATGATATTCGACCTTAGCGGAGGAGCGGGGAATAGTGTACTACTTTCGAGACTACCAAGAGATTAGATTTTTACCTAGATAGATTGCATAGCTAGAGGTGCTCTTTCAATCATCAATATTACCATCCCAATTTGAATATGTGTAAGCATTGATAGAAAAATCGGGAGATTTACGAATGTATAGGCCATGATCAAGTATTGCTTGAAGATGGCAATGAAATTTTTCAAGGTAGCCTAACGTTTTTCTATTGCTTGCATGCATATATTAAGCTATCTTATTGACAAAGTGAGAAAGGTCCGGCTCGATTATGCCAAGGTATTGGAGAGAACCCATCAAGCTATGATAAAAAAAGGATCAAAAAATGAGACACCTATAGCGACTCACAATCTTGTGTTTGGACGGACTGGTGTATTAGTACCATTAGCTTTTTATAATAAATCACAAGCATATTTTGTTGATGGAGGAAAAGACTAGTTCGATCCCAAGATGTCTCTATCCCTAAAAATAATTAAGTTGCCCAAGGTCCTTTAATAAGAAGCTAGATTGAAAAGCAACGAATGAGAGAAGAAATCATAGGTCCATTGCTTCTCGTGATAACCGGATCGTCCATATAAATCAAGTAGAATATGATCTCCTTGTCGAACCTTTTGAAAAACATAAAGATTTTTGTTTGGAACCCTTGAAAGCCTAAGGAAGTAAGCTTATATGTGAGACATCAAAAACATTGACATGGTTAGGGTGTTCATTCGGTTCCGTTTTGAAGTATTTTGATCGATTTTCCATTAGCTAAAGTTTCAATAACAAAAACCAAACCAAAAGTTTGGTTTTGGTTTTCGATTAATTTGGTTTTTAACCATTTTTTATTTTAAATTTTTAAAAAATTGAAAAAAAATCTAGATTTTTTCTCGTTTTCCTCCTTTAGGCTTGTTGTTAATGAATTTTTTGTATCCATAAATTTCATTCCATCATTAAATTCAAATGGGATTCAAAAGCATTATAAAGATTCAGCTTAAAATAGTTTTCTTGGCCAATTTCTTTTTAGAGCCACTTGTATAGGCCATCAACCCTAAACGCTAAAAAAAAAGACCAAGATTTATAGAGAAAGATACAAACCACCACAACGACTAGTGATAAGAACTATCAGCAACAAAATTTTCATCATGTTAATTCAGCTAGGTAAGGAATTTCTCTTAAAAATGGACTAATCATATTGTAATCTAGTAAATTATTATTTCACATGATTTAGATTCTCACAAAGAATAAACTATAGGGATCCGTAGAGTTATAAACATCATTGAGAATCCAAAATAGACAAGCATAAACAAGAAGACTTAATATCCCAATGCATGCTAATTAAAAAATATTTATTTTACCTTGTTGCTTGATATTGTTCAGCTTCCATTAAAGATGAATCTTATATTTTTCTTCATCATCAACACCTTTTTTTGATAACATAAAGCAAGCATTAGGGAGAGGTGGTTGAGTGACGTTATGATAAAGGATGGTTGTTGGACCGGTAATGGTAGAGCCATGGAGGAGGAAAACGTTAGACATAAGTTGCTTTATGTGATGGAAGAGGGCTACTCTTAGGGTTTTTTATTTGGGAATTGCGACTTGAAAGTACTAAGCAATAAGTGAGTAAGGACGCGAACTTAAGAGTTAAAAACTTCATATATATATATATATATATATATATATATATATATATATATATATATTAGTTTAATTGAAAATTTGAAAAAAATAACCAAACCAAACGCAAAAATCAATATAATTTTGGTTTATTTATTTATTTAAAAAACTACACCAAAATTGATATTTCATTTTGGTTCGATAATTCGGTTTTAATCGAATAGTGAACACCGCTAGATGTAGTGCCTAATTCAACCCATTTATGGACTTCCTCAAGTTATAGACATGAGTAGGGTGGGTTACATTAACAAAGCCATATAGGTGAGTCATATAGACAACCTCCTATAATGGTCTATAAAGAAAAGCATTGGAGACGTCCAATTGTTCAACACACCAACCTAGAGAAACAACAATATAAAGAATCAGCCATAATACTATGGGTTTAATGATGGGATTGTAAGTGTCAATGAAGTCCAAACTAGGACATTAATTGAATCATTTAGCCATTAATATGGCTTTGTAACAATCAACGGTACCATCGGTGTTGGTTTTCACCTTAAATGGCCATTTATTACCAATGACATTGTAAGTAGGGTGGCAAGGAAGAAGCTCTCGTGTTCTATTTTCCACCAATGCTTGGGAATTCTATAGCCATGATCGCCCTCCATTAGGGATTTGATTGAGCCTATAAATAATTGGTTGGTTCGGAATGAGGAACCATAGAAGAGAGAAAGAGTGAGTGAGAATTTAAATGGCCACTTTTTGCACGAGTAACCATACCATGAGAAAGAGTCGTGGCCTTTGCAAGTTTAGTAGAAGGTGGTGGAATTATCAAGTTGTAGAGTTGGGACTCGTTGTATGTTTGATATCATTTGCGGACTTCACACATGAAAAAATCTTGTTACTAGAGAGTTAGATGTAATGGGGGACTTGCCATGTGAATGTGCTATGGATGTTGTAGAGTTGGTGGGAATTAATATCTTTCCAAGTGAATATGGTATTGGTGGTTTAGAGTTTGAATTTGTTAATATCCTACCATATGAAATAGTCATGGTTGTGAGAGAGTTGGTGGCTAGTTCCAAATGGATGAGCTTGAGGCGGCATAGAACTAAAAAGGAATTTGGATTATTATTGTAGCCAATAAGGGCGAGATCATTAGAAATAGAGATAAGGTTATTAAAGGGATGAGATTCCATATTTAAAATAGTATATGATGGAGTGAGAATGTGAGACTCGTGTTTGTGTGACTTGTTAGGAGTCCGTGTGAGGAATGAGAATTTAAGAGTGTAAGACTATCATGAAGGGTCTATGGGCAAAGATAGAGTAGGAATGTAGGATGGGAAAATAGATTGGCTAGTTGCTTAATGATTTAGCAATGGCAGTGGTAGTTAACCGACTTTTAGTAAAGGGTAGAGCATCTGGTGAGTCTTTACTAAACAAGGCAAATGAAAAAATATGTTAATCAAATAAGACATGATATGAGATATGTAATTTTTTGGTAGACATATTATAACATAAGTATCCCTTATGAATTTTACTATAACCCATAAAAACACAAGAAAAAGAATGAGGGACAAGTTTATGACTATTATACAAATACAACCACTAATAACATAAGCAACTAGAAATTTTAAGCTCATTATCCGAAAATGAAGTCCCAAAAAATGGTGTAATAAGGAGACTTGTGGTGTAAGACCGACGTTGAAAGTCTATTGAATATATAGATGGCAGTGTCAAAAGCAGAAACCTACAAAGATAGAGCAACGAGAGGCATGATGGAGGAGTGTTAAGCATGTTTAACTATGTGGCGGTGTCTCCGTTCAAGCACATTCATTTTGTTCTAGTGTTTTTAGATATGCACTTCTTTGAGATATACCATTTCGGTAAGATGTGTTATTAAAGCATGGTATTCTCTTCCCCAATCAAACTAAAATTGTTTAATAGGTTTATCAAAAAGAAAAAAATTAACGACATGTCCGAATTTAATGAAGCAACTTATGACATTAGATTTATAGTGGAAAAAAATAATATTACTAATGGAACAAGCATCCAATAATATTTACTCGCAATGATATAAAAAAAACATAATACAAATAACCATCAATAAAGAGTATAAGAGAAGGACCCCAAATGTCTAAACGAATCAATTCTAATGGTTCATCGACCTCATGAGTAGATTAAGAAAATGACAACTTACGAATTTTACTAATGGAACAAGCATGACATAAAGAGGAAAATGGTTGCAAAGAAAAGGCTAATTTAGTGTCATTTAAGGCACATTGAACTATCTTGGAGGAGGCATGTCCAAGGCAGGTATGTCCGAGGCAAGCATACCAAGTTGCTAAATTTTCACTATGAGCTTGAATAGGAAAATGAAATCCCAAAGCATGATCTAAGGAGAAAGTATAGAGACCGTTGTCAAGAGAACCCACGTGTAGTACATCTTGTGAATCTAAATCCTTTACAAAAAATTTATCGAAAAAAATTGAAGAGAAAATGAATTATTTTTTGTAAAACTACTAACAGACTAGAAGATTTTAACTAATGAAAAGAACATGTAAGATATTATTAAAACATAACAAAATTATTAAGTTAAAAAGACAAAAAATCAACATGTGCAATGGAAACATGTTTACCATCAACCAATTGCACTTCATCAGAACCATATATTACACTCATCGTGAATGACAAGGTTTTTTAATTATGCCATCATATGATGAGTCTCACCAATGTCCACATTTTAATATGAATTATTTGGTGTGGAGTTTGAGAAAGGCAGGTGGGGGGAGGGTTTAGAGTTACGGGTCTTTGTTCGAGACCGTAGAGAGGGACAAACATTAGTAAGATGGCTAGTGTCATTATAGTTAAAACAGATAATAGGGCTGGAAGGAGGCAACACATGTGAGACACGAAGCCCCTTTGGCGAGAACTAGATGATAGAGAACGTCCACCATGACGACCTCAGTCACGACTAGGAAGTTATCTATTAGCATAATAAATAGAGATAGGAGTTTTAGCAGGTTGAAGGCCATCTTGGAGCTGAAATTCTTCACTTAAGGCAAAACTATACGGAGTCTCATAAAGGTTATTTTTATGCCTTGATTCAATCGAATGCATAAAAAGTGTAGTAGGAAGGACTAGAGCCACATAATATTGTCTGAACCAAATCATCTTTAGGGACAAGTAAGCTAAAGGAGTGAAGAAGGTCATTGATACACTTTCCCTATCGAAAATTTGAGGAATGGATTCGGTATGACATTGAGCAAAGCGATAAAGATTGCTTTTGAGGTGATTAACCTGTGTCCTTGTGCCTGAACCATATCCAGCAATGAGCTTAAGCCAAGCTGTACAAGCTACGGGTGCACCAACCACATGAGGAAGGATAGCCTCTATCAAGGAGCCAACAATCCAGGTGAGGACCAATTGGTCATATCGATCCCAAGGAGCATGGGCTGGATTGGGTTCACCATCAGAGAGAGTAGCAGCAGGTGGAGATTGAGAGCCATCAATGTAATGGAGAAGACCATCACAACGAATGAGTGGTTGAAATTTTGTTTGTCATAGGATGAAGTTTGTGGGACGAGTTTAAGTACAGTATGAGAGTTAAGACTAGGAAGAGAGGGGTGAATGGCAGAAGAGGAAGAAGCCACGTGAACTTTGGAGTTGTCTTGTGATGCAGTAGTCATAGGAAAAAAAATGTAATGGACTGTTAAGCCTCTTTCGGCTCTGATACCATGTGAAGTCTATGAATTTTCTTATCATATAATACGTTATATAGGAGGCATAAATACAGCCTAGAAGCAAGTGGGTGAGAGTTAGTTAGCTATTAGAAGACTAACACCATATGGCTAAAGAAACTAAGCTAAAGAATAGGAGAAGAAGATGCACCAATGAATCTAACGTATGAATTCTTATCCTTATCAATGTTATCTCCAACCTAAAAATTTAGAATAATGGATTCATCTTATATCAAATGCAAAACCAAACTTTTGGATCTGCTACTAATTAATTGTGAAAGACCTTATGCTTGAAAGATGCATAGGCGTCTGGCCACACAAGTACTTATACAGTCCAATAAAAAATATAGACTAACGGATTATATATATATATACCTTCTCACATTTTTTTCAATATTAATAATTATCACTCACATGTAACCCAAAAAAAAGTAACCACAAATTAATTGCTGGCTGAGTCTTGAGACAACACCTCAAGAGGTTTATAAGAGCATATACCAAGAACAAGGAAATATTATCTAAGCCACCATCCTACCACAAAGCCGTAGCTGCAAATGAAGAAAGCACAGCTAGTTCTAGTCCCTTCTCCTGGAATTGGTCACCTTGTATCCACCATCGAATTTGCCAAACTCTTGCTTGATCAAGATGACAGTTTCTTAATAACCGTTCTTGTCATCAAAGCCCCATATGCTCTTGACATAGATACCTTCAATCAATCACTCACTACCGTTGATGCTCGAATAAAATACATCACCCTTCCTCAAGTAACCCCACCTGATTTAGACCCTTTCAGGTCCCCTGAAAACTTTATTTCTCTTTCCCTTGAATTGCACAAACCTCATGTAAAAGAGGCTATCCTTAACCATGTCATGTCCAACAAGTCAGTCCCAATTGTTGGTTTGGTTGTTGACGTGTTTTGTACTTCAATGATTGATGTTGCTAATGAACTCGGGATTCCTTCTTATGTTTACTTCACGTCTAGTGCTGGCTTTCTTGGTCTCATGCTTTATCTTCCAACTAGGCTAGATCAGGTTGGGATTGAGTTTAAAGAAACTGATCCTGACTTGATTGTTCCCAGTTTTGTCAACCCTGTGCCTGCTAGGGTTATGCCATCAGTATTATTCAACAAGGATGGTGGATACATCTGCTTTGAAAACCATGGAAGAAGATTCAGAGAGGCTAAGGGTATTATAGTCAATACATTCACTGAGCTTGAATCCCATGCAGTCAGCTCCTTTTTGGGTGGAGATACACCCCCAGTTTACACATTGGGGCCACTGCTTAATGTCAATGGTCAGAGTTTGAAGGGGTCAAATTCAAATCGACAAGTTAAGATCATGGAATGGCTTGATGATCAACCTGAAAAATCAGTCGTGTTCTTGTGTTTTGGAAGTGTAGGGCGTTTCAGTGAAGCTCAAGTGAAAGAAACTGCACTTGGTCTAGAACAAAGTGGACACAGATTCTTATGGTCTATCCGTAAGCCTCCACCTGAAGGGCAATTTGCACTGCCCGGTGATTACGAGAACTATGAAGAAGTCTTGCCGAATGGGTTCATGGAAAGGACAAAAAATATCGGCATGATATGTGGATGGGCACCACAAATACAAGTTTTGGCTCATAAAGCTATAGGAGGATTTGTGTCGCATTGTGGATGGAATTCAATTTTAGAGAGTTTATGGTATGGCGTACCTATTATTACATGGCCGATGTATGCCGAGCAACAACTCAATGCATTTCAAATGGTGAATGATTTGGGACTAGCTGTAGAGATGACATTAGATTATAGTTTGTTTTCTGAAGAACTTGTGTCTGCTGATAAGATAGCAAAATCTGTGAAATATGTGATGGAGGAAGATAGTGAAGTGAGAAATAAGGTTCAGGAAATGAGTGAAACTAGCAAGAAAGTTGTAATGGAGGGTGGATCATCATATGCTGCATTTGGAGACTTGATTAATGTTATGTTGTCTTGAAGAACTTTTTTGCCATTTAAGTTTGATGCAGCTTTTTAAAATAATTTAGCTGTAATTTATGTGATTTTAATATCTTCTCTATGGGTGGGTTTAAATTTCCGTGTAAACAATTTGTCAATGTAGACGATAATTGCATCAATTATTAAATTATACTGTTCTTCTAATTTTTATATTTTTATTGAATTAGTTAGTGCATTAATCAAAATTAAAATTTTTTAGAATATTTTAATAACACATCTTTCACGTAGTTTTAGTGTATTCAGAAAAAAATTAATAAATTCTTTAACAAACAAGGTTTTTCTTCTTTGTTTTTTTTTTTTTTCCTATCATCTTGCCTGCAATACCTTTCTTTTGTATCCGATATCCATTTATATTTAGCATTTGTTATAGAATTAGTTTTCATATATATATATATATATGATTTTTTTGAATTCTAATGGACATATAGAAATAAATTTATAAAAAACAAAAGCTTCAAATTCTTTTTTAATTACATAAAACTTTAGTTGTTATGTTTATGTTTTATACAATTTCTTTCCTATAATATTTCTTAAGTTTTTCTTTCCTTAAAGTTTGAATTAGATTCCTATTTGAAAAGTCAAAATTGACATGTTCTTATTAGTAAGAGTTCAAAATCAATGTTGAATTTTGATTTTCCTCCAACCAATAAAATTAAATATTGTAGTTTTCATAATTATTTATCCTCTTGTCATTTTTTCTATTTATGTTAAAACCTTGCCATGTATTGTAGATTTTATTAATATATTTATTATTATTAAGTATGCACGAACAAATTAATCACGATCACATTAGAAGCTTCCTTGAAATTTATCATCATTTTTTTCTTTTTTTTTCCTTTGAAGCAGTAAATATTTAAAAATAAAAGACATAAAGGTATTATATGCTTCCCAATTATTTAAATCCACCTAACCTTTTTATAAATACCCTATTGGAGAACATTTTAAGGTTATATAATACATTTAAAACATCTATCGTCCTGTTTTTTAGTTCAAAAATCAACCCAAAAAAAAAAAAAAACCCCTCGTCACCAATTATTTCATCCAAAAAAATTAAAAACAGAAGAATGTTGTCACCAATTAAAGGGCTATGCCTCTGAATTAATTACGTTATGAACTGACCACAAGCTGAAGACGAACCAATACCTTAAAAAGAGTATGTGGAGACGTGACCAGGAGAGACCTGAGAGCATGAAAAACAGTGCAGTAATTGTCTTACTACAAATCAGCCCCATTTTTTTGGACCAAGTAAGAAATTAGTTTTGAAAATCTATAATCCTAGAATAAATATAAGTACGGAAGAGATTTCTATTCGGTTTTTGTTATTTATACTAGTGTCTTTCTGTTTGTGTCTCTAAACTCGAGATTTGACTTCACAACTAAGAATATTAATTAGTTGAATATAATGATTTTACTGTTAAAAAAGTATTTTATTTTCTTTAAATTTTACAAAGAAAAATTGTAGAAAATAGAATTTTGGAACCCAAACAATGGGCAGGGTGGTCAAAAGAGTTTGCTCTCTCCCTTTATTTCTTACGTTAAAAATTTGGTACCATCTTTTAAAAGAATTTTTCTCCAGAATGCACTATTTCATTACCAGATATTTAGAAAAGTTCCAAAAAGTTTCTAAATTAAAAAAAAAATACTTTTTAATTGATTTTTTATTGGAGATGTGAATTAAACTACATTTTGAAATCCACACATATTACTAAAGAAATTAAAAAAATGTAAAATTTACACTAATTCAAATATTCTAAAATAAGAAGTTGGCTATGATTTGAAGAAAATATTAATCACCTAAAAGCATCATTTTTGAAAAAAAAGTATCATGTCTAGTTTAATCCTAAAAGTTTATCTTCTAAAAATTTCTATTTTTTGCCAAATTATTTTTAACCAATTTTCAAGTTTCTTATCTAATCCTTTTTTTTTTTTTTTGTAGCATCATATTAAATCAATTGTCGGATCTCGATGTCGAGAGTCTTATCAATTCAACATCGAATTCGGCTTAAGTTTTGACATATTCGGTATGTCGGAGAACGACCTAATTACTAAAGATGATTAATTTGATTCAATTAACAACATCGATCCCTATTAGATAAGAGACTTATTAAATTAACTTAAAATTTTCTCTATTTTTTATTATTATTTTCTTCTTTTTTTGTTTGTTTTTCTTTTTTTTTTTGAATTTTTTAGATTTAGACAAAATATATCGAAATCACCATTTGTCCATAATAAATAGGAGACTCGTTGGTCCGACATCATAAGCAAATGAAGATCCATGCATTAAAATAAAATTCATAATCTAAATATTTTTAATTTTTTTTAACATACCTAAAATTAAATATTTATTACAAAATAACGTAATAATTAAATAGCGTAAGAGAAACAAACCAAATGATAAATGAAAAGTGACCAAAATACACTTGGAATGTTGCTTGAAGAGACAAAAACGTCCATGCTCTTAAAAATAACATAATTGCCCCCAGTCGGTTGTGAAATGATCTAAATACCCCTGTATATAATAATTACCAAAATGAACCATCCCATAAAATTACCAAAATGCCCATATTGTTAAAATTATAAAACTTCCCCTTAAAACCCTCAATGTTATTGCCGAGACATCCAACCACTCGTCCGACCATCCTTCGGGCGTGTTGATCGATCCGCATCCCGAAGGAAGTCATCACTAATTGTTTTGTGGTGGTGCAAGACATCGTCGTTGATGAAAGAGGGAGATTGACGTCAATAAAGTTTTGGCCATCTCTCCCTCTCTTTTTGATGTCAATTCTAGTCATAGTGAGGTGTGTAAAGAATACAAAACTGCCCACATGACCACGAGGAACATTTCTACGATGGATAGGAGGTCCGATTTTGTCGTGTTGGAGAGATTTTTCTAGGTTGTGTTAAATGGCTTAAGAAATGGGGTTTTGATCAATTGACGATGATTCACATATTTTCTTCCATAATTACAAGAGGGAATGGTTGATGGAGGCTTTAGGAAAACTTCTATGGTAAGGGGGATTGTTAGTTTGGCTAGAATTGAGAGAATTGGCTGGGTCCCTAAACGGGGTCGGTTCGTCAAACTTTTCTCCTCAATTCAAGCCTCCTCTAACGTCTTCTTATTCCCTAATCAATCGAGAATGATAGATCTAGTGATGGGCTATCTATTAGTGGTGGTGGATGGAGAGGATATAAAATAGAATACGATCGATATGAGTGAAGAGTTTCAACGGGTCCGATTCGCGAGCCAACGGTCGACCGGTGCTCTTTAGGGGCTATTTGGCTTTTTTGTTTTTAGAAGAAAATGGTTGCTAGTAAGGAAGGTGAATAGTTTTCATAGCTAGGGCTCTTTTATGGGTTGAAAAAAAGAAGAAGATGATGAATAGTAAAGGTTATATTTTTCCCACTAGGGTTTTTTATGAGGAAGATGGATAAATATAAAGGCTAGGGTTTTTAGGTTAAGTAATATATTGTGGTTAGGGTTTTTGGGATAGGTAGATAGGTTATGGAGCTACATTGTTTTATGATAGGTGAATAATGGAGGCTAGATTGTTTTTTACGGGAAGATGGGTGATAGAGGCTCCTCTAAAAAATGAAGTGAAAGGATGTTTATATAAAGATTTTTTAGGGTTTAGGATAAAATCAACCTTGGTCCTTCCTTGATTTGTTTTTATAAATTTCAATATATATTCCATTATTTTTTCTCCAATTATCTTCTCAATTGAAATTGTTTAATCCCTTTCCAATTATATCCTTAATTGAATGTTACTTGGTCCTCGCTTTTCATATCATTTTCAATTGGATCCCAAATCATCTTCTCAATTTTTTTCTCTTTTTTTCTTTTTCTTTTTTTCCTTTTTAATTAAAAATGGTGACAAATCCTAAGAAGTTAAAATCGTAGAAATTTATAACAATGCTTAAAAATCATTAAAAAGACAAGCTATAAATATTATCAATTTTTTTTTTTGAATTTTTGAATTTTGTATGAAAATAAATGGAGGGTCAAAAAAGAGTTGGGTTATTATAGTTGCTCTTTCTTTATAATGCTTATGGCACAAATTTAAATGAAACAGATGTTGTTTTTCAATGACTTTGAATAATAAGCTTGTAAAGAATTTTTTTTTACAAGATTGATCCGATTGTTTCGGGTGACCTTTTCCGAAAAGTAAAATATAATAGTCTCATCGTGTGAATGGCGGCTCGCCTTGAAAGTAAAATACGATCAACTCGTTGTGAATGATGGCTTGCCTTAAAGAGCAAAATGCGATAGCCTCATTGTGAAGGATGGCTTGTCTTAAAGAGCAAAATACGATAACCTCATTGTGAAGGGTGGCAAGCCATGAAAAGCAAAACGCAATAGCTTCATTTTGAAGGATGACTTGCCCCGAAAAGTAAAATGTGATTGTCTTATTTGTGAAGAGTGGCCTACTTTAAAAAGTAAAATGCAATATTCAAACGAGATTAGAGAAACGAACCTTTTGACATGTGATCCGATAAAAAAGATATACGACCCACTTTGGGTGATCTTTTTTAAAAAAAAACAAATCGGAGAAACGAACTTTTGACATGTGATATGATCGAAAAAAATATATGAATCACTTTGATAATCTTTATCTTTTTTTTTTTTTCGAAAAACAAGATCGAAAAATAAATCTTTGATAGGTGATCCAATCGAAAAAGATATACAAACCGTTTTTGGTGATCTTTTTCTTTAAAAAATAAGATCGTGGAAACAAATCTTTGATATGTGATTTGATCGAAAAAAATAACCCAAGGCAAAAGATATACGAATCGCTTTGGGTTATCTTTTTCTTTTTTAAAAAAGAGATCGAAGAAATGAAACTTTGACATTGTGGTTCAATAAAAAAAGATATACAAAGCACTTTTGATGATTTTTTTCCTTAAAAAAAATTAGATCGAAAAAACTAACCTTTAACAAGTGATCCAATTGAAAAAGAATATGAACCTTTTTGAGTAATCTTTTTCTTTTTTTAAAAAACGAGATCGAAGAAATGAACATTTGACAGAGTTATAAAAAATAATTTCGTTTAAACCAATACTCTTAGATAATTATGTGGTTTTCAATTAAAAACCTAGATCTTTAGTTTAGTATTCAAGCTTATATTTTTAGAGTCATTATTGCTTAAAAAAAAAAAAATTCTTTGTTGCATTTATGTGTGGGTTGTAACTTAAGATGATAATTTAGAAATGAAATCCACTAATTACTTATCATATTATCAACATTTTACAAACTTGGTTAAAAATCTATTTTTATATAGTAGTTTGAGTATTTAATTTGTCTTTATATTTTTAATGGTATCTATTATGTCTTAAATAATAATTATATTTTCAATCTAGATTTTCGATTAATTTTTTCAGACATGAACAAAATTTTTAATTGAAATATATTTAATTAAAACGTAAAAAAACAATCTAAAAACTTCACATATCATTTGATATTAAGTGGTTTTTTTTATTATATTTATATTTTAGTTAGAAGTATTTTGTTAAAAAAATTATTTGTAATTAGAAAAATTAGTCAAAAATATATACTGAACATTATAATAATATTTAAAAATATAATAAATACGATAAAAAAAACGTAGACAAATATTTTAACCAATTTACCCTAAAAACTTACAAAAGCATGTAAGATAATATATAAATAAATATTCTCGATAAAGTTTAAAGGAAAAGGTGTCATCCACCCAAAATATATTATATAGTAAATAGTGAAAGAACAAAGAGGGAGCGCCCTGGTTTCGACCACCGCCGGCATAGTTCCCAAATGAAGAAAGCACAACTAGTTCTAGTCCCTTCACCTGGCATTGGCCACCTTGTATCCACTATTGAATTTGCTAAACGCTTACTTGATCAAGATGAAAGTTTCCTAGTAACAGTTCTTGTCATCAAAGCACCATTTGCTCCTGACATAGACACCTCCAATCAATCAAAGATCGCTACCATCGATACTCGAATTAAATACATCACCCTTCCTCAAGCAACCCCACCAGATCTAGAATTTTTAAGGTCTCCTGAAAACTATGTTTCCACTTTCATGGAAGCTCACAAACCCCATATAAGAGATGCCGTCATCAACCAAGTCATGTCCAACAAGTCAGTCCCAATTGTTGGTTTGGTTGTTGACTTGTTCTGTTCTTCAATGATTGAAGTTGCTAAGGAACTTGGGATTTCTTCTTATGTTTACTTCGCTTCTGGTGCTGCCTTTCTCGGTCTCTTGCTTTATCTTCCAACAAGGCAAGATCAGGTTGAGTTTAAAGAAACCGATCCTGACTTGACTCTACCCTGTTTTGTCAATCCTGTGCCTGCTAGGATCATGCCGTCGGTGTTGTTGAAGGATGGTGGATACATCTGCTTTGAAAACCACGCAAGAAGATTCAAAGAGGCTAAGGGTATCATAGTCAATACATTCACTGAGCTCGAATCCCATGCAGTCAGCTCTTTTTCGGGTAAGGATACACCCCCAGTTTACCCGGTGGGGCCTCTGCTTAACATCAATGGTCAGAGTTTGATGGGGTCAAATTTGGAGGAACATGGTAAGATCATGAGATGGCTTGATGATCAACCAGAAAAATCAGTGGTCTTCTTGTGCTTCGGAAGCATAGGGCGTTTTAGAGAAGCCCAAGTGAAAGAAATTGCGCTTGGGTTGGAACAAAGTGGACACAGATTCTTATGGTCCATCCGCAAGCCACCACCTGAAGGGCAGCTTAAGCTGCCCAGTGATTACTCGAGTTACGAAGAGGTCTTGCCAAATGGGTTTCTGGAAAGGACCAAAAATATCGGCATGGTTTGTGGCTGGACTCCACAAATGCAAGTCTTGGCTCACAAAGCCGTAGCAGGGTTTGTCTCGCATTGCGGATGGAACTCGGTTTTAGAGAGCTTATGGCACGGTGTGCCTGTTCTGACATGGCCGATGTATGCCGAGCAGCAAACTAACGCATTTGAAATGGTGAAGGATTTGGGGCTAGCGGTGGAGATGACATTAGATTATAGGATGCGATCTAATGATATTGTGTTGGCTGATAAGATTGCAGAGTCTGTGAAATGTGTGATGGAGGAAGACAGTGAAATAAGAACTAAGGTAAATGCAATGAGTGAAATTAGCAGGAAAGCTGTAATGGATGGTGGATCTTCGTTTGCTGCTTTTGGAGACTTGATTGAGAATATGTTATCTTGACGAATTTTCTGCTATTTTAATTTTGTGTACCTTCTTGGAGTTTCATTTGAACAATGTATAATTATTTTAACCATAAGGTTGATTTGGAAATTAAGGTCAGATATTTTATGATTAGTATTTTTAAAAATTTATTCTCAAATTCGTGTGTTGAAAAATATCATTTAATTATATCAAGAAAAAAATTAATCTTGAAATACACGAAGCCATTTTTAATGTTGAAAAAAAAAGTATCAATTATTTTAGTGCTTTATTAGACCTAAACCTCAAAGGACTTTCTTCCAAGGAAGCGTCTATTTTTCTTTTCAGATATGATAATTGTATTAATAATAAGTTATTATAGTGCCTTTTAGCATGCGACGTTAAATAATAATGTAAAATTATTTTTAAAATTTGAAATGAAGATTTAAGTATTTGAGTTGTTAGTTGACATTTTTATGAGGAAACGATCAGGAATTTCATTTTTTTATAATTAAAAATAAAAATTAAATATAATGTAGCATTGAGTTTGTATAAATTTCAAGTTTTAAAATTTTTTATTTGAAAAAATATTTTAGAAATAATATAAAAAAATTATTTTAAAAATCTATTTAGTAATTTAATCTTGTGAATTGAAATAATTTTTTAATATTTTTTTTAATTATTATTATTGGTTGTGAAACATAGTTTTGGTATGTTGTAATTTTCATTCTAGAAGTATTCGTTGAGATTCTAGAAGTCAATCAATTAAAAAATCTTTAAATTGCATAAACTAAAAGAATTTTCATTCAACACAAGCATATTTAATCTAATAATTAATAATTATATATATTGTAATTTTTTAATAAAATAATATTCGAGTATTAATAATTATAAATTTTCAACTACAATTATATAATGAAATAAAACTGGCTATTACTATATATCTAAAAGAGGTGGGGGTTCTGATTGTTCATAATCCTGTTCCCCTTTGCTGTTTTGTTTATATACAAACTTTGTAACTCACGTAGAACAAAGCATTTGAAGTCCAACGGTTACGATAAGTGCTTTCTAAGGAATAAACCAAGGTTCGACTCGCGATAAATGCAAATTTATCCAGCTGCTTTCTTTTGTGTTTTGTTTTTCATTTCTCCCGGCCTTTCTTCTACTTCTTACAAGCAAGGTTTGTTTTTTTGTTTTTTTTTTCTTTTCTTTTTAAGTAGTTTAGTTTCACTGATTCCTGTGGTAAGTGTTTTCTTTTCTTTTTTTCTTTTTTAGTTTAGTTTCATCGTACATGTGTTTTTTTTTCCTCATTTACTTTTTTTTCCCATGTTCTATTTTATTTAATTTTCAAAACTTTTTAAATTTGTTTTATTTTGACATCTAAAATTTTAAAATAAAAATTTTAATCCTCTAACTAATGCTCTACTGTTTTTTTCATCAATCTATATCCTTTTTTTATTTATTTAATTAGATGTTAAAATCTTGAAAAATCAATTTTTGCTTCTTTTTTTCCATCAATTTATGTTCTTTTTTTTTATTTAATTAGGTATTAAAATTTTAAAAAATTAATTATTATTTTTTTTACACAAACTGACTATTATATAATATATACGATATTTTTTATATTTATATGTTTCTTTGCTTTTTTTTCATCAATTTATTTTTTTATTTAATTAGGTGTTAAAATTTTGAAAAATCAATTAGTTTTTTTCTTTTTTACATAAACTCAATATTATATAATATTACGTTATTTTTTATATTTATATGATATATCCTTTTTTTTTTTTTTAGTTTCACTATACATGCCTTTTTCCCCCTTTACTTTTTTTTATCAATTTAGTTTCTTTTTTTATTATTTTTTTAAATTTTCAGATTATTTTATTTTGATCTCTAAATTTTAAAATAAAAATTTTAATTCCCTAACCGATACACTACACATGCTTTTTTTTTCTTTGTTTTTTTTCATAAATTTATGTTCTTGTTTTTATTTAATTAGGTGTTAAAATTTTAAAAAATCAATCATTATTCTTTTTTTTTTTTTCACAAAGTGACTATTATATAATATGTATGATATTTTTTACATTTATATGATATGTTTTAAGATTTTAGAATAAATAAACTATTATTATTGTTTAAAATTGATTTTTTCGATAAAAATTCTCATCAAGTTAATTTTTATTCTTATTTTTTATATAATTTTTTTATTAATAAATATGACTTATTTTCTCTATGTACATATTCGAATAAGTTTTTTTATACTTTTTTTATTTGTTTAATTCTTATATAATCAAATTTTAAAATTTGAATATATGTATTTTATTTTCTTATTTTTTATATAATCAAATTTTATTGAAATCAATTTTATAGTTTTTACTGTACTTTATTAACTTCAATATATATTTTACTATTTAATGTTTTTTAAAAAAATTCTATTATATTTTATACATTCTCACCTATTGAGTATGGTCATAATGTATAAAAATAATAATAATAGAGTCATTGATTTTATTAGAAATCAATTATGCATCTACACACAAAATGCCAACTATTTGCTATTATTTTAATATTTAAAATAATTTTTAAATAAAATAATTGAAATGATATTTCAGAATAATTGCCTAATAATTCAAATACAATTTTGTATACTAATATTATTCATTGTTTTGTAAATAACTATATATAAATCAAATGTATATATTTAAAAAAACAATATTCTCATCAATAAAAAAAGTTTCATTTGTTAATTCTTATACAAGTTTTTATATTAATTTTTTCTTTATTTCTTTTTGATGCAATGTAATGAAAAAAATATTAAGATGTTTTTTTCTAAATTTTATATTAAAATTTGTTTATTATAGGTTTTCATATATATACTATCTTTTTATGTTTTAAAATTAACATATACTTCAACTTATATTACTCTTATAATTTAAACTTCATTATTTGAATTTATCATTTCTTATGAAAATTCTCATCCAATTAATAATTTTTTATATTAGATTTTATTTACTAATAAATATAATTTATTTTTCTTTGTGTTTGAATTTTAGAATAAAATTTTAAAACACGATTGTTTTTTCTTTTTTAAAAAAATAAATTTGTATAATATATATATATATATATATATCATGAATTCTTACAATTTTTAAATGATAGTTGCGTATATATAAATATATAATTATTTAATTCGAAAAGGTTAAAAGTGTATTTCAAATAATTTATTTCGAGTCCACTATATATGATCAAGACGTATAAAAAAACTATTGAATCATTGATTTTATTTAAAATTAACTATATATCTTCCAACATAGTATAAATTATTTATCATGAATAATTTTTAAACATTATAGAACCAATTTTTTGAAATAAAAAATTAAAATAATGTTTTAAAGGAATCAACTAATTGTTCAAATAAAATTTTTTATGTTAATTGTATTGATTATTTTATAAATAAATTAATATATATAGATCTAATGAATATACTTGAAAAGAAAAATAATCTTCTCACCGATATTAAATGAGAATAAAATTTTATTTTTTCATTCTTTATTTTTTATGTAGGTTTATACATTAATTGTAACTTTATCTTTTTGATACATTCTTATAAAAAAAATATAGTTTTAAAGCACTTGCTTTTGAATTCTTAATTAATATTAAAGATTTAAATTATTATAAGTTTATTTAAGAATTCCTAAATAAAAAATAATAAATCAAGTTTTTTTTTAAGCAGAAATTTTATGAAAAACACAAAAAAATTGTAATGATTAAATAAAAAACTAATGAAAAAATTATAAAATTTTTAAATGATTTTGTTCTATTTACCCGTAACCTTGCACATATAATTTTAAAAATTAATCTTCTCATCAACATTAAATAAGAATTTTTTTCTCATTCGTTAATTTTTGTAAAAGTCTATGCATTAATTATAACTTTATTTTCTGAAATAGAATATTATAAAAATTATATTTTAAAAGGTGTTTTTAGTTCTTGATTAATATTTTAGTTAAAATTATTATATTTTTTTATTTTAAAATCAAACCATGAAGAAGAATTATTTATGTTTTTTTAAGTATAAAATTTATTAAATTTTTTTTATTAAATTAAAATGAATAAAAAAATTTTAAAAATTTAAAATAATTTTTTTATCAGACATGTAGCATAACGCGGACAAGTGATTATTCTCTTTTTATATTGACTGAAAATCTGAAATATCTACGAGAATTTTCATGGAGATTATAGAATTATTTTTACATAAGTAAGAGACAGTCAGTTTCTTTTTATGTTTGCATGATTATTCCCTTCCGTGTCCACAACCAACCCAAATGTTTTTGTTTGACTAACTTTTTTCGACCAAATTGACATGAATAACACGCAAACACATTCTCCAATAAAAGAACTGGCTACTTTGACCCGCTGTTCAAACTATCAACGACAAACTTTTATTTTTTATTTGTACCTCGTTATATAATACTTCGAGTCGATTTTTTTTAAAATTTTTAATAATATTTTATATTTTATTAAAAATTTTATTTTTAATTCATTTTTTTCTATAAATAAAATTTTTTAATCAAAATTCTTTTTATTAAAATAAAAAACATGTAAAATCACATTAATTATATGTTTTATTTTTGAAGTTTTAATTTTATATTATTTTTTACTCAGAAGCGTTTCAGTTAAAAAATAATTTTTCATTGTTCGAAAAAATTAATCGAAATAATAGATTAAATATCTTAAAATAAATAAAATATAATAAAAAATTTTAAAATAAATAAAAATTTTATGATATTATATAAAAATAAATTGAGTTATTTATTTTTTTATTTTATTATGAAACAGCCGACATGATATTATTGAATATTTTAAAGAAAAGATTAGGTTGCAATGATAATTTTAATCAAAATTTAAAAAAATCACTCAAAAGTGATATAAACATAAAATAAAAATTAAATATAAATGAAAATATTTTTATTACTTTCAAATAGCTTAAGACTATGCTTTAACCAATAAATTCATAAAATAAAATAATTATTAATAATTATTTCTCAAATATCGTTCCAAAATCTAAACATCTACCAACCCACTTTTTCCAAGTTGCTTGCAATTATTATGTATGCATGTGTGTTAGGTCATCAATGGACAGTAAACTGATCTCGAATCAGATGATGCGGTCATGTATACTTGAAAAGCATTTGTTGGACACATGGGTCTGGTGTGTGGTCAGAACATAGAAGAGTGGGGAACTTAAGTACTACAGATCAGTCCCCTAAATTTGGACTAGATAACCAATTTGTCCTCAAAATCTGAAATCCTACAGCCTTACCACTATACTTAACAGATGTTGCAATATCATCCTCCGTCATAGTTTCAAGATTCTTCAATAAATACTAGTCGGATACCCATGCTACGCTACGGGTAGACAACCGTTACATATATAGGGTTAACAATTCGTATGATGTAATGTTAGTAGAAATTTTTATTTTTTGTGATTAATATAAATTGAATCTATATATAGTTAATTTGTAATATATATATATATATATATATATATTACAAAAAAATCCACCTAAATTATAGAAATACATTAAAGTCAATAGATTAAAATAAAAACTAAAACTAAATTGATTCGATAAATTCTGAATAAATATATATAAATAAATAAATAAAACTTGTGAATTTTTTAACTCATTATTTTAAAAAAATTGAGTCAAACTATCTAAAATATACTCTCTCTCTCTCTCTCTCTCTCTCTCTCTCTCTCTCTCTCTCTCTCTCTCTCTCTCTCTATATATATATATATATATATATATATATATATTAAAAAATAAAACACTCATTTAAAAATAATTTATTGTATTAATTATAATAATATATTTTTAAAAAATAAAACATTGACGTTGTAAAATTTTATTCCAAAATTCATTTATTAAAAAACCAAATTTATTAAGAAATAAAATTATATGAAAGCAAATTAATTAACAAATAAAATTATATCAAAAATTATCAACCATTACAAATTTATAATAAAATAAAAAATAAAAAATGTCTCAAAAAGACCATTATAACCTAAAAATATGTTTATTAATCATGAGCCCCATATATATATATGTGAAGGAAAAAAAAAAAAAAGAATGCCGGGCACCAAGGCTTGGGTCTATGAAAAAAAATTTTGGGAGGACCATTGTAACCTAAAAATATGTTTATTAATCATGAGCTATATATATATATATATATATATATATATATATATATATATGTGTGTGTGTGTGTATATGTATGTGTAAAAAAAAAAAAAAGGAAAGAATGCTGGGCACCAAGGCTTAGGTCTATGAAAAAAAAAAAATGGAAGGCTGCCAGGCTAGGCAACCAAGGCCTGGCACGTGCAGGCCTTGGTTGCTGGTCAACCTAGCAGTAGCGTAAAAAACAAAAAATAAAAAACTGAGGTATTGCTCATCACTGTAGACAGACCGTAGTTCTTTTAGTTATATTGTAATATCGGAAATAGTCTTTCTCTTAGATCTCTAAACTTGAAATTGATTTTTTCTTTCTTTTCTAATAATTATTTGACTTCATCTAAGAAATGTAGAATAATATTTATTAAAAGCACAATTTATTAAAAATATTTCTTTTAGGAGAAAAAATATTTTCACCATTGCCATCATTACAAACTATTAAAAGCACAACTTCAAAATGAAAAAAATAATCAATAATATAAACATAATTAAGTATAACTCATATTTAATCTTAAAAAAAAACTCGTAAAAATAATTTTAAGAAGGAGAAATATGGTAAATTTTTAATCAAAAATATATAAAGATACTTGAGTAGGATTCATAAAAATAGACATAAAATTCTAACAAGGATATCTCTCTCGTAATAAAATCAGTTACAAATTGAGATTGTAAACTAAAGAACAATATTGGTGTTATGCCTAAGCATAGTCCTCTAATTTTACCACTGTTTTTTCACCCATAACTTCTTGAAAAATCTTTTTATTTATCTCATCAACACTAATGGCGAGAAAAACCTACATAAAGATTAACTTGAAGAAAACAGGTCTTTTTCCTTTAAATATCAA
Organism: Dovyalis caffra; assembly: GCA_963924115.1. Lineage (NCBI taxonomy): Eukaryota > Viridiplantae > Streptophyta > Magnoliopsida > Malpighiales > Salicaceae > Dovyalis > Dovyalis caffra. The sequence continues at coordinate 905,484 of CAWUPB010001166.1, read as the reverse complement.
TACAAGTATATTTCAAATAAATAAATAATGTTATATCATTCATCAACAATGAATTAAAATAAAAATTTTAATATGATTTTTTTTGTCTAACATTGTCATCCACAAATATGCATGCCACTTTTCTTATTATAATTAGCTTCATATAATGTTAATCTATCATGTTCTTTTTCACCTCTTTCTTTCTACAAATAATGATATATGGTTAATCCAATTTCATATATAAAAATAATATTTAAATGTAAAACTATAAACTTAAAATATTAACATTTCTCTTCTTTTTTTTTTTTTTTTGCATAATTTTTTACGCCTAAAGTATGTGCACATTTATTTTTGTTTGTGTTGGAAGTATTTATCTCACTTGCTTTTTACGTGCAAAAACAATAAATAGATAGTGATATATACACACACACATCATGTGTAGGTAGCATTATTTGAGTTTTATTTTTTAGTCAATAAAAATCTTTTATTTTATTATACAAATATTTGTCTATAAAGAAATTTACTCTTTTACTACACATGAGTTTGAATTTTAGGACTGCTCTCGTTATAGACAATTATATTGATATCGCAGTGCCAATTGTAGTCTATTGAAAGCTAGATAATGTGTGTAGTTAAAGATAAATCTATGAAATCACCTGAGTAATGCATCCACCAAGTCAAAAATTTGGTGAAAGCTCAGGGCATCCAATAGAGGTCTTATAAATAAATTGAACAGAAATATATTTTGAATAGACTTGAAATTGATAGGATAATCTATATAAATAAATTAAATCCAACAACTAGTTTTTTTTAATATGATATTTCTATTTTTTTTTTTTTAAGAATACAATAAGACAAAGGGTAAGAGGGAGGGTAGGGTTGCTGCTATCAACAAAACCAAAAAGACCTTAACCAATTATAAAAAAAGAAAAAAAAAAAACGCATCTGAGTGTGCTAAAACAAATAATTAGAGAAAATCAGTTTGGTTCAGCTAAAGCGATGTGTATTTGAGAGTTGGGTTAAGAAAGTGTTTGTGTGTTAGGTAGAAAAGGTGTTTAAAAGATACTATTAGATCCGTCCAGAAGAGTTTGTACCAAAAAAATAAAAAATACTATCTTCCTCTTGATTTTATCTAGAGGAGTCACATGCTAATAAAAACAAATTGAAGTGTTAATTTATTACATAAAAAAAAATTAAATACTTAGTATGTTAGGTCGTGAAAGGTATCTTTAAAAATATATATATATATATATATTATGTGCATCATGTAATATTTTCAAGTTATTTAGATGAAAAATTGATTAAAAAATATATTGAAAACTTAATTAAATAAAAAAATATAATTATCTTCTTTTAAAATATAAAATCATATTGAAGAGTTTTATTAAAAATCCATATAAGTAAGTATGGAACTCCCTAAAAAGAGATACATTGTAAAAAAAACTAAAAGAATTGAAGTAAACACTACTGCTTTACTTTTGTTATATACTCAGTGTCACTATGCTTTGTGACTGAAATACATTGTTTTGGTCTTTTGATTTGATTTGATCCGTTAATTGGTGCTTAACTCCTCGCAGTCATCGGTTTAGATGACAAAAAATAAAAGGTCAATGAAGAAAGAAAAGAAATGATTAAATCAGACGAAAAATTATTAAAAATAAGGGCAAGGAAGGAGCACAAAAGCCAAGAGCATTAAATGCTCTAGCAAGATAAAATAAAAATGAAAAAAAAATTAAATAAAAAATAAAAGAAAGAAAGAACGTGATCGAAGAAAGAAAGGAGATAATGAAATGAGACAAAAAAAAAAAAAATTATAAAGAAATAAAAAGACAAGAAGGAAGGACAAAAGTCAAGAAGATTGAATGCTTTGGCAAGAAAATAATAGAAAATGACGATAGACTTTACTTTTAGTTTGTTATTATTTTTTTGTTTGTATTATGTTACGGATTGAATAAAATATATAAAATCGTTTAAAGAAATTATTTCAGTTCGATAATCTATTTTATGGTATGACTCTATAAAAATATATAAAATCAAATGTGAAAAAATTATTTATAATTTTTCAATCAAAAAGTTTGTATTTAACTATTTCTTATTTTAATTTTTCTTTTAGAAAAAAAATCTATCCTTGTTAACCTATAGATTATTAACTAAAAAGAAAATTAAATAATTTTTTTTAAAAAAAAGCTTTAGTACTTTATAAGATTGTGTTGAAAAACATAAATAACAATTATTAAAAGCATATATAGAATTGAAAAAATAATTTTTTTATTTAATGTTGATGAGAATATCGGTTTTTGAAAAAATAAAAATTTAATTTTTATATATTTATTTACAAAAGAATGAATAATATTAAAATAAAAAACTATATTAATTTTACTTTCAACTATTAATTAATTAATTTGAGTTTTTTTAAAAAAAATATGAGAAAAAATTATTTAAAATACACTTTAATTTAAAAATATATTTTAGACAAATTATATATATATATATATATATCATGTCACCATAATTTAAAAGTTATCTAAATCTACTTTTCAAAAGAAAAAATAATCATGTTCTAAAAATTTATTCAAAAATCCATACATATAGAAAAATAAATCAAAATTATTGATAAATATAATTTTAAATTAATTGGATGATATTTTTTTTAAATGACAAATTAAAGTAGAAAATTCTAAATAATAAAAATAATTAACAAAAAAACTAAAATAAAATGAGACCAAATCACAATATAATCAAAGTTAGAAATTAAAAAAAAAGAGAGAGAGAATTTAAAAAAATGACAAATTAATGTAGTAAATTTTAAATAAAATAAAAAACCAAGAAAAAATTATTTGAAAAAAAAATTTAATCTAAAAATATATTTCAGAAAAATTATATATATTAATCATGCCACTATAATTTAAAAATTATCTAAATCTATTTTTCAAAAGAAAAAATAATCATATTCTAAAAATTTATTTCAAAATCTGTACATATATAAGAATAAATCAAAACTCGTCAATAAATATAATTTTAAATTAATTGGATAAGGATTTAAGAAAAATGACAGATTAAAGTAGAAAATTTTAAATAATAAAAATAATTAAAAATAAATACTAAAACAAAATAGGACCAAATCACAATATAATTAAAGTTTGAAATTAAAAAAAAAAGAGAATTTTTTTAAAAAATAACAAATTAAAATAGTAAATTTTAAATAATAAAAATAATTAATGAAAAATACTAAAACAAAATGAGATCAAATTATAATAGAATTAAAGTTCAAAATTGAAAAAAAAATATAAAAAAATTGAATACCAAAGTGTTACAAAAATAAAATAAATAATGAAACGAGTAATGATTCGTGAGTGTGTGAATAGTGATTTATAAGTGTTTGAATAATATTTTAAATGTTTTACTTTAGTTTTGTTGATAATTAAGGATAAAGTTTTAGATTTTGCGGCCAATTATTGCTTGCCAAATGTACAACTCTTATCCCGTTGCCTGCTATATCTACTCTTTTAACAACCAAATATTCTTTTATAATTAAAAAAAAAAATACAATGAGGCTCATATTTTTACTTTTTTGCTTAAAATTTCTTTTTTGAATTCAATTAATTAATCCTAACCACCACGAGCTGATCAGTTCTTGAGACAGCACCTGATCAAAAGGTTATAAAAGAATAAATCAAGAACAAAGAAATATTATGTTAGCACAAAGCCATAGCTGCAAAATGAAGAAAGCACAGCTAGTTCTAGTCCCTTCTCCTGGAATTGGTCACCTTGTATCCACCATCGAATTTGCCAAACGCTTGCTTGATCAAGATGACAGTTTCTTAATAACCGTTCTTGTCATCAAAGCCCCATATGCTCTTGACATAGATACCTTCAATCAATCACTCACTGTCATTGATGCTCGAATAAAATACATCACCCTTCCTCAAGTAACCCCACCTGATTTAGACCCTTTCAGATCCCCTGAAAATTTTATTTCTCTTTCCCTTGAATTGCACAAACCTCATGTAAAAGAGGCTATTCTTAACCATGTCATGTCCAACAAGTCAGTCCCAATTGTTGGTTTGGTTGTTGACGTGTTTTGTACTTCAATGATTGATGTTGCTAATGAACTCGGGATTCCTTCTTATGTTTACTTCACGTCTAGTGCTGGCTTTCTTGGTCTCATGCTTTATCTTCCAACTAGGCTAGATCAGGTTGGGATTGAGTTTAAAGAAACTGATCCTGACTTGATTGTTCCCAGTTTTGTCAACCCTGTGCCTGCTAGGGTTATGCCATCAGTATTATTTAACAAGGATGGTGGATACACCTGCTTTGAAAACCATGGAAGAAGATTCAGAGAGGCTAAGGGTATTATAGTCAATACATTCACTGAGCTTGAATCCCATGCAGTCAGCTCCCTTTTGGGTGGAGATACACCCCCAGTTTACACATTGGGGCCACTGCTTAATGTCAATGGTCAGAGTTTGATGGGGTCAAATTCAAATCGACATGTTAAGATCATGGAATGGCTTGATGATCAACCTGAAAAATCAGTTGTGTTCTTGTGTTTTGGAAGTGTAGGGCGTTTCAGTGAAGCTCAAGTGAAAGAAACTGCACTTGGTCTAGAACAAAGTGGACACAGATTCTTATGGTCTATCCGTAAGCCTCCACCTGAAGGGCAATTTGCACTGCCCGGTGATTACACGAACTATGAAGAAGTCTTGCCGAATGGGTTCATGGAAAGGACAAAAAATATCGGCATGATATGTGGATGGGCACCACAAATACAAGTCCTGGCTCACAAAGCTATAGGAGGATTTGTGTCGCATTGTGGATGGAATTCAATTTTAGAGAGTTTATGGTATGGCGTACCTATTATTACATGGCCGATGTATGCAGAGCAACAACTTAATGCATTTCAAATGGTGAATGATTTGGGACTAGCTGTAGAGATGACTTTAGATTATAGTTTGTTTTCTAAAGAACTTGTGTCTGCTGATAAGATAGCAAAATCGGTGAAATATGTGATGGAAGAAGATGGTGAAGTGAGAAATAAAGTCATGGAAATGAGTAAAACTTGCAAGAAAGTTGTAATGGAGGGTGGATCATCATATGCTGCATTTGGAAACTTGATTAAGGTTATGTTATCTTAAATAACTTTTTTCTTTTCCATTGAAGTTTGATGCATATTTTTAAAATAATTTAGCTGTTATTTATGTCATTTTAGTATCTCCAATATGGGTTTAAATTTCTTTGTAAACAATTTATTAATGTAGATGATAATTGTATCAATTATTATATTATAGTGTTTTTTAGTAATTAATTGTTTTCTTTAATGGTTGAAATAGATTTTTTTTTTTTTAATTTGACGGTAAGAGTACCATTAGATCAATTTGCACATTAATCATATTAACGATTTTAAAAGTACACCTCTTATATGGATGTAGTCCATTCAAAATAATATAATAAATTCTCTAACAAACAGGTTGTTTTTTTTTTTTTTATTATTATTATCATCTTGCCTACAATCATTTCTTTTGTACTTGATATCTATTTATATTTAACATTTTTTGTAAAATTAGCTTTTTTTATTTTTTATTAAATATATATATACACACACAAAAGCTTTGAATTAATTTTTACTTTAAATTTTAGTTGTTATATTTATTGTTTACATAATATATATATATATCTCTTATAACATTTAAGGGTAGGAATTGTCAAACAATTAGGATTGAATATATTTTATTGGTTGAGAAGTTCTTAAGCGAACAAATAGATAAAACTAGAGAGTAAAGATTGAACAAGGGAATTATTGTCATACATTCATTGAACTTAAATCCCAAGGAGTCAGCTGTTTTTTAGGTGGAGATACACCTCCAGTGGGGCCACTGCTTAATGTGAGTAGTCAGAGTTTGATGGGGTCAAATTTGAATCAACAAGGTAAGATCATGGAACGGCTTGATGATCAACTAGAAAAATCAGTTGTGTTCTTTTGCTTTGGAAGTCGGGGCGTTTTAATGAAGTTCAAAGGAAGGAAACTACACATGGTATGTGTTAAGACATGATTCGAACAAGTCTGCTAAAACTTGCACTAAATAAATAAATAAATAAAACAGTTTAGCAACAGTTTAAACTATTGTTAAATATAAAAAACCATAGTTAATTAAATATAGCAATAGTTTAGAAAAGGTCAAAACCGTCGTTAAAAAACTTCTTAGCAACGGTTCAAGGATTCTATCGCTAATTTAGAGATGGCTTATCCATTGTAAAAAAATTAAAAATCTATCGTTAAATAACAAGAAAAAAGATCGTCAAAATAGTTAAATTTAGTGATGGTTTCGAAAAAACCGTCGATAAACATTCGCTAAATTTAGCATGCAACAGTTTTGTTAAATTTAGCTTGGATTTAGCTACGGTTTTAAAAATCGTCGCTAAATCAATTTTTTTTAACGATATTTTTAATCAATTATTCTATCATTCACATGTCACTAATAAGTGATATATCTCGTTTTCATTTTCACATATTCAATCCAATCCAACAACTACAATAATAGTATGAAATAGAATTATAGAAAATACGAATCTTTTATAATATATCAAATCAAATCCAATCCAATATATATTTAAGTATCAAATTATATTAAAGTATATTAATATTTCGAGTAAATAAAAACATAATAACGATAAAAAAAGATAGTGTGATGAATGAGGTACATGTCACATATCAATATTTTCATCCGTCGAATGATGGTTAGCCAAATGATTGGTGGACGAATTACCTTTTTGCATATTTAGTAATATCTATTGCATCATCGCATACTATCCTTGATTTTACTTTTCCAATTGATTTGTAGCAGTTAGGAGCGATGTAACGAGTATCCTCTAGTTTTTGGATCTTTTCTTCATGTCTAGCATTGTTGGCCTCCATTTTCTTTCGATGCTCGCTTAATATCGATATGAAACTACGATGTATTTGAACTAGAGAATGAATTAATATTAGAGTAATAATGAGAGGTTTATAACCCGAGACTCTACATTCTCGTCCTTTTAATCTCTCCTCCTCTAACAATCTCTTAAATTTTAATATTACATAATTATCTCAATAAGTTATATAAAAGTGGTATACATATATAATATACTTATAAATTACTTATCTTGAGATTTTTAGCTCGCTAATCAATGAATATATATTTATTATCGATTTTTTTCCCGTGAGTCTTCAAAAAAATCTTGTAAGCCTCGAATTTACGACCCAACTCCTTACCCTAAAAATAAATATACTTAAATGTATATTGATGTTGCAATATATATATATATATATATATATCATGTGTATTACATGCTATTTGTGTGATCAAACCTCTCGTATGTCTAGATGAGCCAGCACCGAGGCCATCGGCCCACCCCTCTCGTTCATGAGGTTCCAGTGCTGCTCACTCGGATCAGGCTTGGATTTAGGTTTTGCCCATTCTTGCTGCCATGCATTCCATATCTCCCGTGAAATATACATTAGTTTTGAGTGTGTCTTCACATTGTTTTTTTTTTTTTTTTTAATACATTCTTATGAAAAATATATTTTTAAAGTATTGTGTTTAATTCTTGATTAATATTCTAGTCTAAATTATTACAAATTTTTATTTAAGAATCAATGCATAAAAAAATCATAAGAATCTTAAACATCAAATTTCTACTTTATTTATATAGATATTTCTCAATTTAAATAGAAATATGCATTCAATAGACTTGAAATTGATATGATAATTTATGTACATAAATAAAATCCAACAATTAGTTATTTAATATGATATTTCTATCTTTTGGTTTTTTTCAAAAGAACAATTAGACAAAATTTTATCCACAATTAAGAAAAATTAGCAATTTATGCTACCCGGCATGGTCCTTTGCTTTAAGTAACTCCAAATGAAAAGTTGACATTTGTAGAAGATTTTAAGGATAAATCCTTCGGTCAGCATAATATACTTACATAAATTAATAAATTCTTCTAAATGTTAGTTTTAAGTGTTAAGAAACGAATTCTACAAGAAAATAAAGTAGAAAGGGAAGAATAATTTTACAATATAAAGATTTTAAGCGATTTGTCAATAATGCTTATTCTACGTTAAGTATTAAGAATTCTTATTAAGGTTAGTTAAGTGATGGTTTATAAATACAAGAGGTATTATCTCTATTTTTAATATGGACAACTAACATATAAAACTAACGAGATTGTTGTATTCATAGCACTATACAATACTGCTCGTCTCAATCCATATCAATCTTTATAACTTAATATTAATATTCAAGCTCAAGAGAACAAATTTTCTTAGCCACTAGATCAGTTCTTTAGACTTGGTGATGTAACTAACTAAAATGGATTTTTAGCATATACACTTTTTATTTATACATATTAGAAAATAATATAAAATTATTTTTAAATTTCAAATAAGTATTTGATATAGTCACACGTTTGTATCCTATCATCCTTATTTTTTCTTATAATTAATTAAAAAATTAAACAATTTATGAATTTTCTACAGACAACTCGTTAATAATGTGAAGGAGAGTTCTGATTATTTTTCTGACCATTCGTTACAGTCTTTGATCTACCAGAATGTGGAATTCAGGTTACGAATGGCTTGTGTCTTGAGTTCTTTAAGCTTAAACATGTAAGATTGACCTGATCAGAAAATGCTCTCCTTTTTTTAAGATTATGTGTTAAAACCCCAAGCTAGTTGGCTATAAGAAGTAGAATTCTTATCAATTCTCTAATTCCATCATAGATAGTAGGATTTCATCATGTACAGCAGGGGATGAGCATTATTCGATTTAAATTGAAAAATTGAATCAAACTAAAATATTTTTAACTCAAAAGTTTTTTTTTTGTTTTTCGGTTCGATGTAACATTGGAATTTTTGGTTCCATTTAAATCAAAAACTGATTTTTTCTTATTTTTTTTTAGTTTTGAAATAATGCAAATAAAAAAAATACCTTAATATTATTATAAATATATAATGGATTAATAGTATTGTTAGTCTATTTATGTTATTTAAATTAATTAAAAAATGGGAAAAGAAAAATGAAAAATTAGTTTAAACCAAAAAATCAAAATTTTATTTTTTAAACTGAGGAATCAAATAATAATTTGGTTTGGATTCAGTTTTTATTTTTGTAGACTCGCTTAACCAAAAACTAAATCAAACTGAATAGTAATCCTCTGTGGTTGATGCCTCTGGAGCTAAGATGAGCAAGCAATGAGTTTGTCAAGCTTTTTGCTTCCTCCTTTGTACGTTTTTATAAAATTGAGATGAATAAATCATGTCTTGGTTTTATCAGATATTTCATAAATTTCCCTGGATTTCTAGTCATTCATATCTTTACCATTTTATAAAGAAAGTAAATAGTCATTATTAATTTAATTCTTTTTACCAATCATGCATTTTCTTTTACTGAAATGCCGGATATATTTTCATATACCATGACCAGTAGATTAAAAAAAAACAAAACCTGGTTTCATTATTTAGTAATAGTGTTTCAAATAGTTTATAGAGTAAATTATAAATTAAACCCTCTAGTTTTGAAAAACAAATTAATTAATAATTATTGAGAACTTTTGTCAATTTTATGTTCTTTATTTTATTTTTAAAAATAGAAAAATAAAAAATAAATAGATATTATGGGAAAATTAATGAGAAAAAAGAATTTATTTTTAAAAATAAAAATAAATTAAAATATCAATACTGATTAAATGATTAAATAAATAATTTTTGAAACAAGAAAAACTAATTAATTTATTTCTCAAAAGTAGAGGGACTAATTTATAATTTATACATAGTTTACAGCAGACCAAATTTCAAATTAGATAGTTTATAGCAGACCAATTTTCAAATTAGCTCCAAAATATAGATCAGATCTCAATTAAGTCATGATACAATTTTTTTTTTTTTTGTCTTAATTGGATCCCAAAATATATATATATATATATATATATATATATATTAACTGAATTTTGTTTCCTAAACTCTTTATTAAAAAAAAAAAAGTCAAGCTGCCGATAAAATAATATCGTTTGTTATAAAAATAACATAGAATTTGGATAAAATCATGTATATGGATGAAGGATGTAATTGAGAATTTCAGTATAGTTGGGGGAGTTATTGAGGTTCTGCGGGTCCTGTCAAGTTTTGCATCATGCCCAGAAGGAAATCTAGCATGAACTAGCGAAGCAATTGTATATCCTCTTTCCTCATAATTATTTTGAACAATGATCCATAGGATAATGAAATTCAGCTAGTGTTTTGAGTCTTTTGACATGAAGATTCAATAATTAACACAAGTTTACATGCTTTTGACAAGAGAAATCAACCATTTATTAGAGCTTTAAAAGAATTAAGTACTACAAGAACAATTTAAGTACTTTAAAAAGAATGTAATAAATTAATCTAGCTTAGGTGAGCAATGAATTCACCGATTCAATTGCTATGCATCTCTCAAATAGTTGGAAAGCTTCACATGGGTAGTGGGATCTTTCTTCTTCTTTTTCTTGAAATGTTTAGTGGCAGCTTTCAGCACTTTAATCCATCCCTGAACAAATATACCATCATTTAGTGACAATTAACGCAGTAATTACAACAGTAAACACTAAACAATCAGAAGACAGATTAAAGGATCTAAAAGGGCATCCATTTTTTCTCTTCAATCTTTACTTTTTTCCTAATAATTCTTGGTTTCTTAGAAATTCCCTCAAGTGGGTCTAGTTTTTTTCTTCTTGTAATCAAAACATTCCATTCAAATTGTCGATGGGGATAAAAGAAGGCTTAAAATTTACCTTCGCAGCAAAGGGAACACAAGAAGCCTTAATTGGAGTTGGAGAGAACTCAGAGACCTTAACTTTATGCTTCCTTATCTTCAAGTTACTAAGACTGACATTAAAAGCATTAGGACTGATAGCCATCTTCTTCTTCTTCTTCTTCTTCTTCTTCTTGATGCTGGAGCTCAGTTTCTTGGAACCACTTCTACTGCTGTCGTTGTTGTCCAACACTGAGGCAGAGCCAAACCCAAATGCGATTTTTCTTGGAGTAACCAAATCCAAATCCAGGGGACTGTAATTTCTTGGCACTAAAGGAGACCATATTGAGCTCTGAGTATAGTCGAAATCAAAGCTAGAGTTATCTGGGAACTTGAAGAGAAGATCTCTTGACATCATTGGCTCTAAATATTCCACCACTTTACAAGAAATAAGCCTTACGTTCTCCTCCTCCTCCTCCTCTTCTTCTACTTGTTTCCTTTTCATTTTTGGAGTTGGATCTTTAATTTGCTTTGTTTTGTGACCGTTATTTTTGCTTCGTTTGAAAGAAAGAACCAACTATTTTAGGTACCAAAAGTGGAAGATAGATCTTGAACTTGAACCAGACACAAAAAGTTACCGTTACAAAAGATGTTTTTGGACCCTTTTTTTTAAAAGTAAATTATAAATTAATGCTTTTAGTTTTGAGAAGCAAATTGATTAGTCCTTTATGTTTTGGAAATTAATTATTTACTTTTTCAACAATGTTGATTATGCTTAATTTAATATTATTTTATATAAACAAATCTCTATTTTCTCATTAATATTTCATTAATATTTATTTATTTATTCTATTTAAAAAAAATAAAATTAGAAAAGAACATAAAATGAACAAAAAGACTAAATAATTGTTTTTGAAATAAAAAAGTAATTTCTCAAAATTATAGGGACTAATTTATAATTTACTCCCAAAAAAATGAAAAATTTACGTTGATGAATAGTTGTTTAAGGTAGCTGGAAATAATTGCCAAATCAGTACTTGAACTAACATGTTTTTCAATTCAGTACTTTGTTAGAAATTTGATAACACAACGACTCATTGGACATGGACATGTATCGGATTTCTAAGGAATCCTAAAAGAAGGCAGGCACTGCAATAGAAAAAAATTAATACAAGAACTAAAATAGAAAAACTATAAGTCCTGATATTGCAATTATCATAGACTGGCAGTTCGTCATTTGTAAGAAAAACAGAGAAAACACAAAGGCAAAATGAAGAAAGCTGCACCATTAATCATTCATTCCCCATGTAAGCCTCCCTCTTCAATAATCCAACAATATGCAAGAATCTCTGTTCTTTCGTTTTTGTGGGTCATGAAGCAACAAGATCAACAAAACCAAAAACAAAAGGAAAAGAAGCTATTGCATAATCACTAACCCAATTTACCAAGAATTTCCAAAATGGTCGATTAAAAAATTACAAAATTCAAACACATGCATTTGCCTCCCCTTGTAATTGTTTTTTTTTTTTTTTTTTTAATAAATTGCTATTATTTTTTAAATTTAAACCAACCAGACACTTGCAAGAAAATAACTAGAACAAAATATCACCTTGCACTTCACATTTACAATTAGAGTAAATAATTCAATGTGTCATTGTATAATACACCAAAACTTTCATTTTTCTCCAAACTTTTAATTACATCTTCTGTTTTTTAAAAATTTTAATGTTTAATTGTTATTTTGATCAATTTTTTTGACCATAAAAAATTTTGTTGACTGAAATGTCCAAAAAAAAAAAAAAATCCAAAGACTTGAGAAAAAGGAAACATGCAGGTCATGTGGCATTAGGTTTTTTTTTTTTTTTAAATGACAATTTAGTTAAAAAGTTGGTGAGAAAGATAAATTGAATATTTTTTTTAAAAAAGGAATAAATTAAATAAGATATAATTAGAAATCTAGAAACATATAAAAGATTCAAAATGCTTTATAAAAATAGATTGAGCTATTTACCTTTACTATTAAGCTAAGGATGAAATCCTTTGAGAAAATAAGAACCAAAACCATAAATTAAAAAGGGCAAACTTTTTGATCAAGATAAGAAAAAAATAAAAATCTTGAGACACTTGTAGTCTGTTAAGTGTGACCACAGAGATTTGCACCTTCAAGCAACATCATGTTCACTTTTGCAAGCCTAAAAGTTGGCATTATTAAAATAATAATAATAATAATAAAAGTCAAGGGATGAAAGTAAAACATTAATAAAAAGAGTGCCATTGTCAATCCTAGTGTTGGACTTTGCTAGCTACCTTATTGTAGCAAATGCAAACTTGAATCAATACACGAAACCCAATTCTATTGCCCTATTTTCCTATAAAATTATATGAATTGCTCCCTTGGCAGTTGACTAGCCAATGCTACCATTGGAATTCAAAGATTACACGGTCTTTGGTCTCCGATCTAGCTTTTTGATTCTGATAAATTTCCAATGACTTGGGCCACCCGGCAAAACATAATACAGATTAACACTAGCCAGGAATGATCAGCTTCAATTCCACCATCAATATTTCCTATTCTACACCATCCAATTTGGACTACCAAGCTGATCAAAGCATGCAATTCCTTGAAGAATAAGAATAAAGAACCTCCCTCGTTGCTTCCTAGCAAGGCATCACTGATCTCTCCCATTAGTCTCACGTTTGTGTTGAATGGTTTGCATGAACAGATTAAATTCTAGTCAAAGAAGCCTCATCCCCCAAGCAACTTAACCCTATAAATAGCACATGCATGGACTCCTCCTCCATACATACCTCATTATCTCACACACTTCCTTAGTTCCCTGCATACAGTAGTACTTGTTTATTTTCGACAATATTACTTAACATGGGAATTACCATGATCAAATCTCTCAGCTTCTTTGCCATTCTTTTGATGGTAAACTCCCTTTTATTCATTGAGACTACTGAAGCTCGTCCCTTCAACATCATGAAGTCAAGAAACTCTGCTGCTAGCAGAGCTATTGGGAGTTTCTTTGATGGGTTATCACTTGGAGAAATCAAACAATCGGGCCCAAGTCCTGGCGTTGGACATGGGTTTACCAACAGCGAGACACTTGGAGGAAAGAAGGCGGGTCCTAGCCCTTGCTGTGGAAACAAGTTTACTACCGGCACCCATCATTGACTCCTGTTTAATTAGCATAACAAATATTTGAGTCATTCTTTTGTTACTTAATTGATATATATATTTGTTTGTGTGTTCATTTTTCATTTTTTTATATTTTATTATTCATTATAATGTAATACAGCTTTTATAAAATTAGAGTTAGTAAAAGGTCAAATTAATAATTCTGAGAATCTCTATAGTACTATTTTGAATAATTCTATTTGTTGGTTATTAATTCAATTGAGACAATTTATTACCAGATGATAAAGTTTATCGTCGAATAATAATAATAATAAAAAAAATCCGAGTTCCACATTCAGTTAAATCAAAGTAATCAAAAGATTCACTAAAACATGGTTGAAAATTATCTTACATAATCAATAAAAATAAATAAAGATTATATTCACACCACCAAAAAATATCAGTGGAATGGTGACGTGCTGACACGCTGTTCTTAAATCTGTCATTTTCGAGAGTATTCTGAATTCAATATATATATATATATATTAGGAAAGATTAGACCAAATCAATCTAACTAAAGAAAAGTCATCTTTTGTTGAATTACAAATTTATTATTTCGATTGGGATCGTTTACTACTAACTATTCTCATAAAAGTGACATTAATTACAATTAGAACATTAATTTTACCAGGTTCCAATCCAACAAGACAATTAAACTCCAAAGAAATACATTTTTTTTTCTTATTCGAAAATAATGATATTTTCGAATTAACTTGTTCATCTATTGAAAATAAATTTTTATCTGAATCATCTTAAAAGCACATCATTTTTATCATTCCGGTATATTAAGAGAATTTAATGAAAGAAAAAATTAATATATTGAGATTAAAAGTGATTAAAGGACTATCTCAATTCAAAATGTTAAGTTGTTAGATGAGATTTAAGAATATAATTTAAATTATTTTCCGATACACTCCCTCAAGTAAAAACCTTTTAAATTTGAAATTTATACGGATGCATATTATCTTGTGTTTAATTAATTAAAAATATCTTGTGTTTAATTAATTAAAAAGTGAGGTGGTAAGATTCGAACTTTTAATCATTAGATTTAGGTTAGCAAAATTTTGATATCATGTTAAAAAAACCATTTCAATCTAAAAATTTAAATTAATATTTTAATATATAATTTATATTATTCTCTAACACCAAGCACACTTGACGATCAAGCTAAACTTTGAAGGTCTAAGAGGTAGTCCTCTCTAATGTCTAAATTTCCCTTTCTCTCCCTTTCCAAGATTTGAACTTAAGACATCAAAGTGCAAATCCAGGTTTTGAAATATAAATTTGGTCTCTGTAGCATTAGATGTGAAGTGTCCTGTCTACGCAATGCCATTTACGAAACACCTCAATTGTAGCTTACTCTAGACTTTTGCAATGTATACATTAAGAAGAAGTATATCTACAGATTGTTACTATTTTCCTAAGAACGTACAGTGTCTATGATTCTGGAATCTAGGCGTAGTGTTATGGGACCAGATTCAATTCTACAAGGGGCCTGGACTATGCTTGCGGGTCGGGTGCCGATTGCAAATCAATTAATTCAGCCCAATACTAAGGTTTCTCATGCTTCTTATGCTTTCAATCGTTACCGGTAGAAAACAAAGGCTGGTGGCCGGTGGGGGTTACTTGTGATTTTGGTGGAACTGCCATGCTTGTCACCATTGATCCAAGCACAACATAATTTCAAGAAGGGACCAAGTTTAAGTCTTCAGTTATTATCATGAATAGAGGAGGAATACCCAATTTTGTAGTCCAAGGTTCTTCGAACAAAGCGTATAAAATTTACCTGACTTCTGTAGAAATATACACATACACCTCAAGTTAAGTTTGACACGACTAACAAATTTCAACCTTGAAGAATCTTCAGTCCTTCTGAAGAGTTGTTGATCCTATCTTCTTGCAAGTACTGTAAAAAAGAAAACGAAAGGTAGTAGTAGTTTTTAAAATTTACTCATGTCAATTACACGTAACCTGAATAAGAAAACCATTTTAAAACTTTTTTCTGATTCAAAATATCAAGTCAACATCCAAAACAAGACCTTAATTGATTTTTTTTTCCTTTCAATAGGAATCACCCCCATTTGTTTGAAACCCAAAAATGCATTAATCTAGCCTATTTACCCATCATAAACAAGAATTCATATAGATAATTATTACCGTTTGCGCTTCATTTCCAACTGCTTTTCAAGATCACTACAATTATACTTATTTTTCTTTTATTATGATTATATAGTTACGTGTGATTTTCAAAACTTACCTAATAGTGTAATAATTGTTTTATTTGAAGTTTAACTACTTCAATAATATTAGATTCATAGACGTATTTGAGATATAAATCATCCTACCTAAAATGATAACAACTCCATCAAATATTTTAATTTTTGATGTTTAATACGAATAATATCACAAAATGATACGTCATTTAAAGACAACCATGTCAATTTTTACTTTTCAGAACTCATTAAAAAATACCTTCTTTAAACACATATGTAATACACATGCACATTCTAATATTTAACTATCCTAAAGAAAAAAAAAAAGGGTCAAACTCTTCTTGATGACTGTGTGATAACATCTCTGAAAACTTTGTTTTCCACTTGGATCACCGACAAGGCCTTGGCAAAGTAGAGGCTGTTCAAGCAAAGCTTGCACTACAACAAATTAAATCTAAGCTGGCAATTAGAGGCGACAACAATGAACTTGAATAGACGCACTAAATCCAATTCTATTGCCCTACTTTCTTCCGATAAATTCTATGAATTGCTCCCTTGGCAGTTGACCAGCCAATGTCACCATTGGAATTCAAAGATTGCATGGTCTTTGGTCTCCAATCTAGCTCTTTGATTCAGATAAATTTCCCACGACTTGGGGCACCCGGCAAAACCAGATACAGATTAACACTAGCCAGGAATTATCAGCTTCAATTCCACCATCAATATTTCCTATTCTACACCTTCCAATTTGGACTATCAAGCTGATCAAAGCATGCAATTCCGTGAAGAATAAGAATAAAGAACCTCCCTCGTTGCTTCCTAGCTAGGCACTGATATCTCGCACAAGCTACTTAACCCTATAAATAGCACATGCATGGACTCCTCCTCCATGCCCAATTATCTCATACACTACCCTAGTCCCCTGCAGACAGTACTTGTTTATTTTTGACAATAGTACCTAACATGGAAATTACCATGCTCAAATCTCTCAGCTTCTTTGCCATTCTTTTGATGGTAAACTCCCTTTTATTGATTGACACTACTGAAGCTCGTCCCTTCAACATCATGAAGTCAAGAAACTCTGCCGCTAGCAGAGCTATTGAGAGTTTCTTTGATGGGTTATCACTTGGAGAAATCAAACAATCAGGCCCAAGTCCTGGTGTTGGACATGGGTTTACCAACAGTGAGACACTTGGAGGAAAGAAGGCGGGCCCTAGTCCTTGCTGTGGACACAAGTAGACTACCGGCACCCATCATTGACTCCGGTTTAATTAGCCGCAACAAATATTTGAGTCATTCTTTTTGTTGCTTAATTGATACAGATATGTGTGTGTTCATTTTTCATTTTTTTTTAAATTTTATTATTCATCATAATGTAATACAGGTTTTATAAAATTAGAGTTACTAAAAGGTCAAATAAATTCTGAGAATCTCTACAGTACTATTTTGAATAATCATTATTTTGACAATTTATTACCAGATGATATATTTTAGATGATATATTTTAGCGTCGAATAATAAAAAATCCGAATCTCACTTCCGGTTAAATCAAAGTAGATAATAGAAAAATCTAACGTGAATACACCCCTATAAATTTCGGTTAAATTCCATATAATGGTAACTATTTTCGAAAAGATCATACAGGAAAGATATGACAAAAATCAATATAACTAAAGAAAAGTCACTTTTTTGTTGAATTACAAATTAAAAAAAAAAAAGGATAGGATCGTTATTGACATATTTGTTATTTGGATTGGGATAATTTATTATTACCTATTGTCATAAAAGTCCCATTGGTTACAATCGGATTATTAATTTTAACAGGTTCCAATCCGACAAGACAATTGAAGTCAAAGCTAAGTCAAAGGAAATGCATCTTCTTCTTCTTCTTCTTTTTCCTTGTTAAATAATGGTATTTTCGAGCTAACTTGTTCATTCATTGAAAATATATATTTTTTTATCCAAATAATCTTAAAAGCACATCATTTTTATCATTGTAGTGTATTAAGAGAAATTTAATGAAGGAAAAAATTAATATATTAAGATTGTAAGTCGTTAAAGGACTATCTCAACCTAAAAGTTTAAGTTATAATGTGAGACTTCAAGATATGATTTATAATATTTTCCGACATACCCTCTCAAGTGAAAGCTCAACTAGCACAAACCTGGACGATCTTGTACTTAATTAATTAGAAGAGAAAGTATAATGGTAGGATTCAAACTCTCAATCATCAAGTTAGCAAAGCTCGGATACCAAATCAAAAAACTATTTCAATCCAAAAGTTTAAACTATTATAGGTAAGGTTGCATAATATGATTTACATTATTCTCCGATAGAAACACCACTGTTTGACGATCAAGCTAAACCCCGGAGGTTTAAGAGGTAATCCTTTTTAATGTCTAAATTTCACTTCCTCTCCCTTTACAAGATTTGAACTTCTAAGATATCAAAGTGCAAATCCGGGTTTTGAAATATAAAGTTAGTTTCGTAGCATTAGATATGAAGTGTCCCGTCAATGCAATGCCATTTATGAAAAACCTCAATTGTAACTTACTCTAGAATTTGGCAATGTATACATTACGAAGAAGTATATCTATAGATTGTTACTATTTCCTAACGACGTAAGTGTCTATGATTCCGGAATCTAGACGCATGTAGTGTTATGGGATCAAATGATTCAATTATCTAAGAGGCGTTGGACTATATGTGACTATATGCTTCGTGGTTGGACTATAAGTGACTATATACTTACGAGTCGGGTGCCGATTGCAAATCAATTTAGTCCAATACTATGGTTTCTCATGCTTCTTATGTTTTCAATAGGTATCGACGAGAAAACAAAGGTCGAGTGGGGGTACTTGTGATTTTAATGGAACTACCATTCATGCTTGTCACCATTGATCTAAGTACAATATAATTTCAAGGAGAAGAAGAAATACTACTAATAATCTTTTTTTGGATTAATCACATGCATGCAATTGGTTTCTAGAGAGAGAGAGAGAGTTTAATGTTTCTAGCATATATGTCTCTTGGCTCTAAGGCACTATGGTAATGTTTCTATTATATATTTCTCTTGGCTCTTAGGCACTATTTATATAGGTGATTGTTACAAGGATATCTTTGAAGACTTAACAATTATGATAGATATATACAAAGAGTAAGTGTTGGAGTGAATAACTCATTCTTTGTCTTTATCGGATTGTTATAGGTATGTCATAGAAGACTTGTTGTTGTTGTTAGAGTTTTTGTTATTGTAGGACTTATCATTACTTGGAGTCCTTGTTGCTGTGTGTGTCTAATGCTACCTTGCAAATTAACTATGGTATCTTGCCAATAGTTAGTTTGTCTCTAAGAAACCGAAATCTCATGGTAGATAGTAGTTTGGTAAGAATATCAACTAACCGATATTCACTAGAAATAAATTTGACTCGGAGACTACCCCTTGCAACCATACCTTTGACAAAATAAAAATCGAATTCAATATGCTTCGTATAGGCATGAAATAAAGACTCGTTAAATAAATAACACCTATATTATCACGTCAAATAGTGAAAGGAGCTTATAGAGAGGCACCAAGTTCCCGTAGTAGAAAAATAAATTAAGATAACTTAGCGACTAAGCCGACCATCACCTTGTATTCAGCCTTTATCGAGCTTTTGATCACAATCTTTTGTTTAGATGATTTTTAATGAATAAGATGTTACCAAGATAAACCGTATAACCCTTAATGGATATTCTCGTCATCGATAAATCCTATCCAATCATAATCTAAAAAACAAGATAGGATTGGATTGGACTTGCAAATATGCAAACAATAATTAGTCATGTAGTTAAGATACCTTAGGATTCTTTTCACATTAATCCAATGGTCCATCTTTGGATTATGCGTGAATTAACAAACTTTGTTAACCACATAGGCAATGTCCGATCGAGTAAGTATGGCATTGGAAAAAATACGTCCCGATTCCTTTATTAATTTAAAAGTGGTTGGAATAAGAGTGGATACTGGCCGACATGATAGCATTCGTTGCTTTTCAAGAATGTCGGTAATGTATTTCTTTTGAGACAATAGTAGAGCCTATCGAAGTCTTGGTCACCTCAATACCAAGGGAAAAACTATGTTCTCCAAGATCCCCGATTGTAAACTCGTGAGTTTAAGGCATTAAAAAATAGATAAGATGAATTGATCATTATTACTTGTAAGAAAAATGTCATCCACATATACAAGCAAGAAGAGCTTGGACCCCAGGTAGTATAAATAAACAATGAAAAATCAATTTTTAAAGCTATAAATTCAAAATTGAGCAAAAATTTATGAAGATAGGAGAACCAAACGTGTGGTGATTGTTTTGATTCATAGATGGATTTGAGGAGTTTGTAAACATAGTTAGAAAATCTATCATCAACAAAACCAATGGGTTGAGACATATAAAAATCCTCTCGTCAAAGTCCCATTCAGGAAAGTACTCGTGCACATCTAATTTCTTGACTTGCTAGACACGTTTACTATTAAAGTGAGTACATGTCGAATTGAGATTGGCTTGATGACGGGACTAAAGGTTTCTCCATAATCTACCCCTCTTGTTGGTGAAACTCTTTAGCCACTAACTTAGCTTTTGTATCTCTTAAGGTCTGTCGTTTGCCTTTCTTCTTGTTTTGAAAACCCATTTGCTACCAAAAATATTCATAGAAGGGGAAAGAGGCGAGTAAAGACCACATATCGATTTTGAGAAAAACAAGTAATCTCGGTAGACATAGGCGATCTCCAAGCCAAGTGTTTATTGGGTTCAAAATAGTAACTAGTCTTGTTGAATCCATGAAAGGTAGGAAGGATTGATTTGAGGGAGATCCATGTCATTAGATGAAAAATGGCTAGGAGGGCAAGGATTAGAATCATCTACAAACCCAAAAAGACCTTATCCTAGCAAGAAAGACTTCATTTGAGTACGACATAGTAAGAAGTTGGTGAAGGTGAGTTTTAGAGAGAGAAAATGATGAGCATTGTGTAAGGAACTTGCGGTAGGTTGATTTTATGTTATGGATATGGTATTTCGAGCAAAAGAAGTAGTGCTAGAGTTAACCATTGGTTATAGTAAGGTAGGGGAAAAAAGTATGCTAGAGTCGACTTTAATACCAAATTGAGTTCTGAGAGAGAGAGCACGTAATGTTTATGTTATATATTTCTCTTGGCTCTAAAGCACTATTTATACAGGTGATTATTACAAGGATATCTTTGAAAAGTTAACAACTATGATAGATATATACAAAGAGAAAGTGTTAAAGTGAATAATTCATTCCTTTTCTTTATTAGATTGTTGGAGGTGTGCCATGGAAGACTTCATTCGTTGGAATTCTTATTCGTAGGGCTTATCACTTGGTGGGGTCATTATTGATATGTGTGTCTAATACATGCTTCGTCATGTATTTTTTAGATTTTCTTAATGTCACTTTTTATTTATTTATTAGGTTTTTATTATCTTAGTTTTTTTTTAATGTAATCCTTTTAAAGGGGCTCTATTGGATTTTTTGAGGAAAAAAATAATAGATAGACCGATATAAATGAGATAAAACTAACATGTGAAATGAAATATTATATAAAAGTAACACATGGTAAGATTTATCATTTCACGTGTCCGTTTTATTTACTACGTCAATCCACTCGTCACTTTTACTCGAAAGTTGGATAAAATCTCATTAGAAGGATAAGAAAATTTAAAAAATAAAAAAGATTCCATAAAAAAAACTACATTAAAAAAATCTAAAACATATAGAGACGAATCATGCAATTAATCTTTTTTTTTTTTAAATTACAGTGATGATAATAATAATAATTAATTAATTTCATTATGATTGTTGCAGGTTTCAATCACTACAACTTTATCAACAATTGAGCACTAAAGATGCATACTTTAATGGACCAAGCACTTCGAGTGCACTATAGTGTCATCAATTTAGTTAAAAATACAATACTTTTTTTTAGAAAATTGATGTTCTTGTTGGATTTTATAGGGTTATACCCAATGATTTATATTGTTGTGATCTATCTTCTTTGGTTGTTTCACTTTTTATATATGAAAATTATATAGTTTTTGCATTTATGTCTTAATATTTATGAAAAATAATTAATTTCATTTGCTTTAGGGCAACATATATATATATATATATATATATATATATATATATATATATATATAACACTTAATAACTGGGAGTCAATAACATATCCATGATTTTTTAGACTATGCCAAAAATCATCCAAGCATCTTTGCCTTCATACATTCATCCACCAAACGAGACAAAGTAAATATAATTCTCACTTTATGAATCTAATTTAACTCTTTGGTTATTATCATGAACTAACGAGGAATACCCAGTTTTGTAGTCCAAGGTTCTTCGAACAAAGTGTATTAAAATTTACCCGACTTTTTGTAGAAATATATATATACAACTCGAAGTTCAAGTTTGACACGACTAACAAATTTCAACCTTGAAGAATCTTTAGTCCTTTTGAAGTTTGCTTGCCGATCCTATCTTCTTAAAAATACCGTAAAAAAGAAAATGAAAGGTAATAATTGTTTTTAAAATTTACTCATATCAATCACACATAATCTGAATTAAAAAAATTTTAAAACTTTTTTAATTTAAAACATCGAGTCAACATCCAAAAAAAAGACCTCGATTCTTCCTTTCTTTCAATAGGAATTCTTTGAAACCTAAAAGTATATTAATTTAGCCTATTTTCCAATCATAAATAAGAAATCATTTAGATAATTGTTATCTTTTACCCTTTATTTCCAATTTCTTTTCAAGATTATAGTCTTTTAAACAATATAAAGTATTATACTTTTTATTATTATTATGATTACATAGTTATGTATGACTTTCAAGACTTACCTCATAGTGGAATAATGGTATATTTTTAAGTTTTACTAGTTTAATAATGTTACATTGATAGACATATTTGAGATATATGTATAAAAGGTTTATTAACTCATTTGATTAAAACACTTTGCAAGAGTATATCTTATATATTCAAACAATTAGAGAAGATAACTACAAGAGATGTACAAGAGCAGGTAAACTACCGTTAGCTAAAGCATTGGAAAAATAATAGAAACAAAATTTTTATCCTTATCCCTCTATGGCAAGTTGAGTAGAATCGAAAAAATGAGCAACTTGTATCATAGTGTTTGAAATGGTGTTTTGGATAATGGTTTGGTAAGGACATCAATAATTTGATCAATGATAGGCAAGTAGTAGACATGAAGCAAACCTTTACGAACTTGTATCTTGCATAAAATGGAAATCAATTTCTAAATGCTTACATTGAGAATGAAAAATAGGGGTGTTAGTGAATTAAGTGGCCGAGACATTATCACACCAAATCTGTGGTGGTCGTCTAATAGGAATACCAATCTCCCTTAGTAGGGATTCAATCCATTTGACCTCAAAGCGAGTTGTCGCCAAAGCACGTTATTTAGCTTTAGTGGATGAGCAAGCAACAATACATTGTTTATGAGAACACCATGAAATTAGATTTTTACCAAGATAAATTGCATAGTCGATTTGCTTTTGTGATTATCAATATCACAACCCCAATTAGAGTCCGTATAGGTTGTGATAGAGAAGTTAGGGGATTCGTTGTTAGTGCAAGCCATGAGATTTCGTGGCCTAAAGATAACGAAGGATTCATTTCAAGGAAGTCCAATGAGCTTTTGTAGGGGAATGCATATACTCGATCTACCTTATTAACGGAATAGGTGATGTTTGGGCAAGTGATTCTAAGATATTGTTAGCCCCCGTAAGATCGCCATGCATAGATAGATTTGAAAATAGGTTACCATTTACTCGTACGCAACTTAGAGTTAGGACAAACGGGCATTCTAAGGCTATTAGTCTTATGGATGTTAGTCTTTTACAAGAGCTCACTAGCATATTTACGTTGATGAAGAAATAAACCTTAAGCCCCACTTTTAGCTTTTATCCTAAAAAAGTATCAAAGTAGTCCAAGATGTTTTACTAAACAATTGAAATGCAAGGCAAAGATAAGAGAGGATACCAAGGTACCATTGCTGACGATAATAACAAAATCTTCAACATAAATGAGGCAAAAAATGATGACTTTTCCTAATATTTTAATGAAAGAGAGACATCAATTTGGGATCCTTTGAAGTCCGGAGATATCAACTTGTCTATAAAGCATTAAACCATTGTCGAGGTGTTTGATTTAGGCCATAAAGGGATTTCTTTAACCTGCAAGCATATGTGGGTTCGTCGAGGGTTAATAAATCCCTATGGATGAGACATGTGAACAATTTTTTCCAATGGATCATGAAGAAATGCATTTGAAATACCTAATTGTTCAACCCCTTAACTCAAATAAATAGGCATGAAGAGAATTAAACGTAGAGCTATAAGTTTTATAACCAAACTATAAATTTTAATGTAATCAACCCCATGTACGTCGGTTGGATCCTATGGCAACCAATTGTGCTTTGTAACGATCAAGAGACCCATGTAAATTTATCTTCATATTGTAAACCCATTTATTGCCAATGACATTATAAGAGGGTTGACAAGGAATAAGCTCCCATGTGTTATTGGCAAACGGGGCTTGTAGTTCATTATATAGAAGGGGGTGTCAAAGAGAACTAAATAAGGAGAAATATTTTGTAAGTGGGATATGTGAACTCTATTGATAGTATAAATGGTTGCATCAAAGGCATATACTAGAATAAGAGGGGGATAGAGACATGATTGAGAATGGCTAGGATGGTTTCAACTATATAGCGATGCTTACGCTTGGCATAACCATTTTACTCCGGTGTTTTCGGACATGCACTTCGTGGAAGTTACCATTTTCATTCAAGTATTTGGTTAATGCCTAATATTCACCTTCCTAGTAAGATTGGAATTTTTAATAGATTTACTAAAAAAAATTTCAACCATATGCCCGAATTTAATGAAAGAGATAAAGACTTCGATTTATAACGAAGGAAAAATAACTAACAATATTTGCTAAAGTGATTGTAAAAATACACGTAATAAGAATATCCATCAATATAGAGTATATGAGAAGGATCTTAAACATCAAAACAAACTAATTCTAATGGTTCTTTAGCCAAAAAATTAGACGAGGAAATGGTAATTTATGAATTTTGCTAAGGCTACAAGCATGACATAATGAAGAATCTATCGAGGAGGGAACGTGTATTCTAAAATGTTTCAAGACTTGATGAACTTTCCTAGTTGATGCATGTCCAAGGCGAGCATGCCAAATGGACGAGAGAAGTATTGTGAGCTTGAATTAAAGGATGGCAGCCTAAGTCTATATCAAAGGCAATTATATAAAGCTCGTTGTTAAGTGGACCGATGTGGAGAATGTCCTGTGAAGCCATGTCCTTTACCAAAAATTTATTAAGAAATAATTTAATAAAGCAAGAATTATATTGGTAAAGCTACGAACGGATAGAAGATTTTGATTACTTGTAGGAACATGCAAAATATTATTGAGATTAAAGGTACGATTACGAATTTGAAAAGGGAAAAAACCAACATGAGTAATAGAAACATGTTTTCCATCGTTTAATTGCACCTCCTTCGAACCAATATACTTATTGTAAATGATAAGATTTTTCAAGTACGCCATCATGTGATAAGTAGCACCCGTATAAACAATCCATTAAGAGTTTAGTGCGATAGAGGTGGAATGAGCAAGGTGGGAAGAAGACTTGGTGTTTTGAGGAGATAGGCATGATTTTGAGGACCGGACAAGCATTTGTAAGATGGCCACCTGCCATTACAATTGTAGCTTACCACATTGGTGGAATTAGAATGCACATTACAAAGGAAACAAGATCTTGGGTGAGAACCGGATGTGAAAGGACACCTACCGCGACATCCTCGATCATGAATTGAGTACCGACGGCTAGCATAATGAACTAAAATTGGAACTTCAATAGGTTGAATATTGTTATAAATTTGAAATTCTTCACTTAGAGCAAGACTATAGAGAGTCTCATTGGACACAACCTCGTGATGGGATTCAATTGACCGTACAAAGGGCCTAAAGGAAGGGCTAACGCTATAGAGCAAGGCTTGAACAAGGTCATCCGTAGGAATTAGAGAGCCGAGGGAGTGAAGGACATCAAAGATGGCTTACCCATGTTAGAAATACTATTGAACAAATTCAGTGGTCCTTTGGACAAGGTGATAGAGGCTTTCTTTAAAATGATTAATCTGGATTCCGGTGCCGGAACCATAGGCGACAGATCAATTTTAACCAAATGTCACGAGTCGTAAAGGCCCCAACATCAAATGGCAAAATGATGTCCGTTAGAGAACCAATAATCCAGGTGAGGATGGGTTGATCATGGCATTCCTAGTTTACAAAGGATGGATTGGGTTGGTTATTTTCAAGTGTTAGAGCGAGGTGGAGGATGGGATCCATCAACATGATGGAGAAGACCATGCTAGTGTAAGGGAGGATGAAGGCTGTGTTTGCGATGGGATAAAGTTGGTT
Organism: Dovyalis caffra; assembly: GCA_963924115.1. Lineage (NCBI taxonomy): Eukaryota > Viridiplantae > Streptophyta > Magnoliopsida > Malpighiales > Salicaceae > Dovyalis > Dovyalis caffra. Next base: position 878,818 of record CAWUPB010001166.1, on the reverse strand, counting down.
GAAGTAAGTTTGAGAATGGTCGGGTTGTGGAGATTAGGAAGAGAGGTTGAAACCGTAGTCAAGGAAGAGAGAATAATAGGTAAATGATTATGATCTAATGGATTATTAGTGTACTGTCATGGTGAGTTTGAAAACAAAAAAACAAAAAAAAAAGAACTAGTATCATGGATTGTTAAGTCTCTAGTGGCTCTGCTACCATGTAAAAGGTATGTTAACTTGATTAAAACATTTTACAAGAGTATATCTTATATACTAAGACAATTAGAGAAGATAACTACAAGAGATGTACAAAATCGAGTAAACTACTATTAGATAAAGTATTGGAGAAAAAATATGAACAAAAGTTTTATCCTTATCAATACATAAATCACCTTATCTAGAATGATAATAACTCCATCAAATATTTTAAATTTTGACGTTCAACACCTATAATATTACATAATAACACACCATTAAAGAAAACAATGTCAATTTTTACTTCTCAGAACTCATCAAAATCTTTATTCCTTGTAACACATATATAACACACATTCACAATCTAATATTTATCTATTAAAAAAAAAGTGTCAAAATCTTCTTGAAGACTCTGATAACATCTCTAAAAACTTCTTTTTCTACTGTAATCACCAATAAGGACTTAGCAAAGTAGAGGCTGTTCAAGCAAAGCTTGCACTACACCAAATCACATCTAAGCTGGCAATTACAGGTGACAACAATGAACTTGAATAGACGCACCAAATCCAATTCTATTGCCCTACTTCTTTCGATAAATTCTATGAATTGCTTCATTGGCAGTTGACCAGCCAATGTCACCATTGGAATTCAAAGATTGCATGGTCTTTGCTCTCCAATCTAGCTCTTTGATTCAGATAAATTTCCCACTACTTGGGCCACCCGGCAAAACCTAATACAAATTAACGCTAGCCAGGAATGATTAGCTTCAATTCCACCATCAATATTTCCTCTTCTACACCTTCCAATTTGGAATATCAAGCTGATCAAAGCATGCAATTCCTTGAAGAATGAGAATAAAGAACCTCCCTCGTTGCTTCCTAGCTAGCCACTGATCTGTTCCATTAGACTTACGTTTGTTTTGAATGGTTTGCGTGCACAAAATTCCAGTCAAAGAAGCCTTATCCCACAAGCTACTTAACCCTATAAAGAGCACTTGCATGGACTCCTCCTCCATGTCCAATTATGTCATACACTTCCTTAGTCCCCTGCATACAGTAGTACTTGTTTATTTTTGACAATAGTACTTAACATGGCAATTACCATGCTTAAACCTCTCAGCTTCTTTGCCGTTCTTTTGATGGTAAACTCCCTTTTATTTATTGAGACTACTGAAACTCGTCCCTTTAACGTCATTAAGTCAATAAACTCTGCTATTGAGAGTTTCTTTGATGGGTCATCACTTGGAGAAATCAAGCAATCAGGCCCAAATCCTGGCGTTGGACATGGGTTTACCAACAGTGAGACACTTGGAGGAAAGAAGGCGGGTCCTAACCCTTGCTGTGGACACAAGTAGACTACCGGCACCCATCATTGACTCCTGTTTAAATATTTGAGTATTTCTTCTGTTAATTACTTAAATTGATAGATACATGTGTGACAGTGTGTGTTCATTGTTCATTTTTCATATTTTATTATTCATCACAATGTAATTCAGGTTTTATAAAATTAGAGTTACTAAAAGGTCAAATTAATAATTCTGAAAATCTCTACCTTGATTAAATTCAAGTCATTGATGGCGAATTAAGAAAGTGACGACTTTTGCTTTAGTAATGTTGCGTAGAGCTAACGGATTTGATTCTTAATCCTTAAACTGCAAGGAATATGTTAATTAAATAATTAGAAATGGAAAAAACTGAAGTGTGGAAAGAAATTAATAGCACGAAAATAATGAAAATTGCAAAACAAGAATATCATGATTTAATTTATTCACCTACAATGAGCAATCACTAGAACTATAATTCCAAGTAAGAGAAACGTCGACAAAAGCAACCGGAGCTTGAAACGCGATATTATTAGCCATTGTTTCATTTGTAACTAGAGACATCCCTTCTAAAAACACTACCATAGCAAAAAAATAACAAAAAAATTATTTCAAACACAAATTATTAAATTTACATATTAAGTAATTGACTTAATCAACACTAAATAAAATTAATTAACAAACTAATAAATTAAAGTTTTAATTAATTATGTATTTTACAGAATATTTATATAATATAATTGTAAACTAATTTTCTCAATTAACAACTTAATATATTATTTTAAAAAATATTTTAATTTTTTAATTAACAAATAATAAATTTACTTAATTAAGGTTGAATTAACACATATATAATTAAACTAACACTAATATAATTAAATAATTTAATTTTCCTAAATTTAATTAACTTTATTAAAAATCACTTAATAAAAAATTAATAGTTTATTTAATTAAATTAACAACACCTATTAATTATTTCCAGAGCAATTAAATTATTTAAATACAAACAATTACACTTAAATTAATAACCAACTAAATAAAAAATATTAAACACATAATTAATTAGACTAACTCTTACAAAATTATTTAAATACAAATAATTATACTTAATTTAATAACCAACAAATAACAATGACTTATAATAAAAAATAATTAAAACTAACTAATAATTAATCAATAAATAATAAAAAACATAATTAACAATTAAATTTTCTAAATACCAAAAATTAAACTAAATAATTAAAGAATAAATAATTAACAACAACAATTACATTAACAATTAACTAATAAATAAACAACAACAACAACAACAACAACAACAATAATTAACAATAATAATTAACGACAAAAATTAACATAAAATTTAATAATTGCAATTAAAAAAATGAATAATGGGTTACCAATAAGATAATTTGAGGACTAGATGAGGGAAGAGTTGCCGCCAAGATGGAGGAGGAGTTACTGTGCCAATGGTGCTCGCTACCGTGACACCATTCATGATGGAGAGGCCTGATTAAGGGAGGTTGAGGGAAGGGGGAGACGAACAAGAAAAGGGAGGAAGAAAGGGGGAGAGATGGAGGGGAAGAGGAAAATAAGAGAAAGAAGGAGATTTGAAGAAGTTATGGAGATAATGAGGAGGAGAAAATCGCGATCGGAAGAAGAAGAAGAAGAAGAGAGGAAAAAAATTTGGGGAAAAAATTTGGGTCCAGTGGCTATTTAGGGATTAAAACTTTTAGCGACGATTTTTAAACCATCGATAATTTTACCCAACAATTCAAAATAGTCATTTTCCCCTAACATTCAAAATTTAGAGACGGTTTTCAAAACCGTTGCTAAATTTTGGTATATTTACGATGATTTTTCCGAAAAAAACCATCGCAACTTCCTTATAAAGCAAAAAAATAAAAATATAAAATAAAATTTAGCAATAGTTTTTAAACCGTCTCTAAAATTGTCGCTAATTTTACCTAAAAATTCAAAATAATCATTTTTCCCCCAACAGTCAAATTTTAGCAATAGTTTTGAAAACTCGTCACTAATTTTGGTATATTTGCGATGGTTTTTGTTTGGAAAAAAATGTTGCAACTTCCTTAAAAAGTTAAAAAAAAACAAATTTAGCGATGGTTTTTAAACCGTCTCTAAAATCGTCGCTAATTTTACCCAAAAATTTAAAATAGTCATTTTTCCCCAACGAGTTAAAATTTAGAGACAGATTTCAAAACCATCGCTAATTTTGATATATTTGCGACGGTTTTTTTTTTTTTGGGAAAAAAACTGTCACAACTTCCTTACAAAGCTAAAAAAAATTAAAAAGTAGTGACGATTTTTAAAATCGTTGCTAATTTTGTGTCAATTTGCGACGGTTTGAAAAAAACCGTTGCAAAAATTGGTCGATTTGACCGAAATAGCGACAGCTTTAAAAATCTTCGTTAAAATCCTCACAAATGATTGTTTTTTCTTATCGTCGTAATTTTTTGTTGATTAGCGACGGTTTAAAAACCATCTCTAATATCCCATCACAAACTACAATTATTTTTGTAGTAATATAATATTAATTTAAACATTTAATTTAACTAATTACTTTATAATTAAATGTTCATGCATTAATAAAAATATTTGTTCTTCCATACATACATATATAATTATTTAAGAGGTTTTTAATCAAGAATATTACATTAAATCTCTGTCATTTTCGAGAGTATTCTAAATTCATCTCTCTCTCGTGCACACACATTAGGAATAAAGAAAAGTCACCTTTTGTTGAATTAAAAAAAAAGGTTAGGATCGTTATTGACATATTTGTTATTTTGATTAGGATCATTTAGTACAACATATTGTCATCAAAGTCACAATAATTACGATTAAAACATTAATTTTCCAAGGTTCCAATCCAACAAGACATTTAAACTCAAAGCTAACTCAAAGGAAATACATCTTTTTTTTTCCTTGTTCGAAAATAATGGTATTTTCGAGCTAACTTGTTCATCCATTGAAAATTTAATCTTAAAAGCACATCATTTTTATCATTCCGGTGTATTAAGAGAAATTTAATGAAGGAGAAAATCAATTTATTAAGATTGGAAGCTATTAAAAGACTATCTTAACCCAAAAAGTTTTAAGTTATTAGATAAGAGCCAAAGATATAATTTATATTATTTTTTGATATACCTCCTCAAGTGAAAACTCAACTTGCACAAACCCGGACTATTTAATGCTTAATTAATTAGAAGAGAAAGTAGGGTAATAAGAATCGAACTCTTGACCGTCTAATTAGCAAGACTCTAATATCATGTTAGAAGACCTTCTTAATCCAAAAGTTTAAACTATTATAAGTGATGTTGTAGGATATGATTTATAGTATTTTTTAATAAAAGCATACATGTTTGACGATCAAGCTAAACCCCGGAGGTTTAAGAGGTAATCCTCTCTAATGTCTAAATTTCACTTCCTCTCCCTTTATGAGATTTGAACTTTTAAGACATCAAAGTGCAAATCCAGGTTTTGAAGTATGAAGTTGGTTTTGACCATTGGATATGAAGGGTCCCGTTTACGTAATGCCATTTATGAAACACCTCAACTATGACTTACTCTAGACTTTTGCAATGTATACATTAAGAAGAAGTATATCAACATATTGTTACTATTTCCTAACAAAGTACGGTGTCTATGATTCCGGAATCTAGACGCGGTGTTATGGACCGGACAAGTACCAAATAAATGGGATTTAGCGACGGGTTATTAAAAAAAACCGTTGCTAAAACGTTTTAGCAATGGTTTAGCGATGGTCAAGTAACCGTTGCTAAAAACCTCATCGGTGTTTTTTAGCGACGGTTTAGACCGTTGCGAAATTACCGACGGTCTAAAACGTTGCTATTCGGTCGCTAAATGTCGATGTAAAAAGTTATGAAATTAGCGACGGTCTTGTAAACCCTTGGTATGACCGTTGCTAAATTGTTGGCAACGGTCAATTTGGTAACTGTAGACCGTTGGTAATATTTTATTTTTAGCGATGGTTTAGACCGTTTCTAAGACCATCACTAATTGAAAAAATAAATTTATTTGAAACAATAATAAAACTGAGGTCAAAGTAATAATTTTAAAGTAGCAAAAATCTCGTAAAATATCGTAAACGTAAATTTTTATTATTCAAAATGTATTAAAACGTCGCTAAACAATTACATTATTGTTAAATAAAAAAAATAGTACATCGATTGCGGTTAATACAAGAAAACATAAAATCTAAAATAAGTTAATGTCTAGGATCGGTCGGAGGCTAGGTCGAGTCGTCCGGAGGCCGGGTCGAGTCGTTGTTGGTCTCAGAAACGACGGATGAACTACCACCATGCTCAAAATGCCGCATGAACATCTGCTGCATCCGTGACATCATCGTAAACTCGCTCTCGACTATTGTTTCTCAACTCAATCGTGGTATCCAACAATGATGCCACTTGGCCTCGTAGATCGCTCATAGTACCTCTAAGTTATGGATGTGTGTCGTGTTTGTAGATGTTTGCTCTTGAATTTCCTTCAATCGTGCCTCGTCGACTGCATTGAATCTAGAAGTAGCAGAAGATGAGCCTACATTGACGAGTTGAATAATAGTGAGATGCATGTGAGCCAAGTCCGTACATCCTCTTCCTCCTACTATCTCCTCCACCAACGGCCCTTTGAAAGATGTCATTAATGTCGGGTGCGGTTGCTTCGGTCCCTCCCGATCGTCGGCTAGCAACCTCTTCCTCATAATTAATCTTTGTACGATCTCCTGTATAATTATGAAACACATCACATCAAATACGATTGTCAAATAACGTTATTAACTAACGAGATATTAAATAATGTTTCAAAGTTATCACTTACTCCGATAACCCTCGACCGTTGATCGACGAAGACAAACCGATCATTAACCTTTCTCTAATGAGTCCTCAAGAAAATCTCATGAGGATCGGGTTCACAACCTAACATATTATGCTAAAAACATATATAAATAAACGTAAATGTATTAAATATAGTCAAATATTTAATTAATTATTTTGGGTATTATTTTTATAAAAAATTATAAATAAATTAAATAATATATATTTTTTACCATGCCTATGGCGTGCTCTCTATGGCTGATTGATCCCTCCATATGTCTAGAAGGACTAGCTCCGACTCCACTAGTCTCACTCCTACGGTTCGTGTCTGCCATTTCGGATCGAGCAACGGCCTCGGGTTTCATCCATTCCGTAGTCCATGCATCCCATATTTCCTGTGAGATATATGCTGGCTTCGGTTTTTTCCTTAGATGACAAAGGAAGTCAGAATATCGCTTCGTGTGAGACTTTCCTATGCTTTCTTAACTATGCTCTCGTTCAAATCATCATCCCACTTAAATGATTTCTGCCAAAAATATATATATATATATATATACACTACTAACTTTACTTTCATATTATTTTATAAAATTTAATTAAATATTAAATAATATAATTAATCAAATAAAATTTAGAAATTAGAACCTTAAATTCTTCTCGGTAAAAATCTTTTGTCTCCGGACTCATTTTTTTCCACATCCATCTCGAAGAATGAACGTACTCTTGGAATGTCTTAACGATCGAGCGAGAGCAAACATCGGAGGGATACAACCTATAAAAAAATAAACATTAATTAAATTTATAAATAACGGAGTACATAATAATGGTAACAAAAATTTTTTTAATTAAATTAAGCATAAATCGTACTCATTGCGCCTAACGACAATGATTCGTACTCGATGGTCAACCGCGAGATGTTATTGGTTACGAAGTCGATTGACGTGGGACATTATGGGGTGGAACGTGTTGAGGAACGAAACGGTTGTCCTAATGTGATGACGAAGGCATCGACGATGACGACGGAAAAGATAAAGGAGGTTGACGTAGAGGTTCAAAAGGCTGCGGTCGAGACCCGACGGGCATGGAACGGGATGTGGAAAGGCCACCGAAAGAGTGGTACGGAGGCATGTCCGATGGGGGATCCATCCGACCATGAGCGAAATAAGAAGGGTGTCTACGACGTCCACGATCACCGTCGGACCGATCGGTATCCGAACCATGACCCCTGCCTCGAGTCATTATGACCTACATATTAATTATTAAAGTCCATAATTGTTAAATAAATTATGAATTATATAATGCATATATACTTACATATAACATTCAAATTAATATGAACTAATTGATTTATACTAAACAACAATAAATCATAAACATTTATTTAATTAAATCTTACCTTTAAAAATTATATGTTAACTATGTAGGTAAACATACGAATAAACCTAATTTTTTCCTAAAATTGTGACGAACGGGGACGGTACCACGGAGATTTATTAAAATAGTTTGAAAAATTACACTTGGAGGGACAAAACCAGCCTATCCCAACATCCTAGGAGGACAAGGTTGCCTAAACCCTTAAATTCGAACAACAATTACATAAAATCCAAGTGCATAATTTATGAATTGAATAAAAAATACAATATAACATAATCCAATGAGATATATCATATTATCTCTAATCACTATCATTATAATCATTGTCACATTCTTCATCTAAGTCTTCTTCAACATCGGTTTCTAACTCCGATTCATTCGAATATCTATTTCATCACCGTCCAATTCTAATAATGCTCCGGTAGGATCAATCAATGACTGACCTTCATCATCATCAATGTGCATGACATTGTGTTGACCTTCTATTTCATTTTCTTGAAAGGGTTCGATATTAGTTTGATCGACGGTAACGGACATTTACGGCACATCAATCGTAGGCCTTGGCTTAACCTTACATACCGCCAACCAGTCTCGTCATATGCGTTTACATGTAAGATATGTTACATAATACACACGATACGCTTGTGATCCTAGTATGAATGGATCGGATCTATTTGAATACCTACGACTATGAACCTCGACTAGTCCATAATGATCATGAACTCGTGTATCGGTACCGGGTGTTGTATCATACCAATCACATTTGAACAAAACTGTTTTATTTATTGGTAAGGATGGATACTCAAGTTCAAGTATGTCAATCAACCTACCGTAGTAGTCATTTTCCACCTCATCGTAGTTAACTCCTTTAACACACACTCCACTACACATTGATGCTCTCTCCGAACCACCAACATCGGTATGAAGCTTATATCCATTTATAATGTACCCCGCATACGACTTCGCAGTTCGTAATGGTCCTTTGGCCAAATCTTTAATATAATGATTTGTTATAGTTTTAAGTTGTGCTCGGCTTGCCTGTATGTAAGGACCGAGTTACTTATAAGGTAATGTAATAATAAAATTTGATAAAATAAATTTATGAATATTTAATAACAATCTTGACGGTAGGAATACTCACATATCGATGGAACCATGATGCAAATTGGTTTTGAAGTCGAAAATCAACCTCGTTTTTCGATATGTCGAGGTCACTTTCATAAAGTTGATTGATAAAATATCTGACGATAAAAATATTGTTATTATATGTTCTTAAATTGAATAGTTGTTAATGAATAAATATATAGTAATAATATTTGATAGTAATAAAACTTACTCCGTGTACGGTGTCACCTCATCACGGTTCAATAGAATGTAAGTGTGCGCTTGCATTCTTTTCTTAATACGTCGGGACATGTGATCGTGCTCGACCAAGAGGTCTACCTTTAAGAATGAATATTGCTAACATGCCTTCAATATTTTCATTCGGTTCTCGATCACGATCAAAGTTTCTAGGCACTTTCCGATGCCTAGTGTGTACATGAGGCTCGAAGTAATATGAACAGAACATTGAAGCTTCCTCGACTAAATATGCATTGCATATTGACCCTTCGACTACGGCTTTGTTCTTAACATTATTTTTTAATTTACGAAGGTACCTACAATAATATTGTGAGTTCATTAGACTTAATCAATAGTTGACGAGTTATAAACTTACGTATGTCCACTAAAATCATTAATTTATACCTTTCAAATGGATACATCCATCGATATTGTACAAGTCCGGCTATTTTTGCTTCATATGCCAAGTGTATGGGAAGATGCTCCATTGAGTCGAAAAAACTTGGTGGGAAAATACGCTCTAATTTGCACAAGATTATTGGTATATTTTCCTCAAGACGGATCGTATCTTCAACCTTAATCACGGTAGATGTTATTTCCTTAAAGAATAAGCTAAGCTCGGTGAGTGATTGCCATACATTTGTTGGTAACATATCACGAAATGCAATAGGTATTAGCCTTTGCATAAATACATGACAATCATGACTTTTCATGCCACGTAATCCGAGGTTATTCATATCCACACACCTTGCCAAGTTTGAGACGTATCCGTTTGGAAACTTTAGTTGTTTAATCCATTCAAGTAATTGTATTTTTTGTTGTTTGTCTAAAGTATAACGGGGTTTTGGGTATTTTCTAGAGTTTTCATCTATTTCTAATTCGGGTCGTCGACAATATAGCTTTAAGTCTTCTCTTGAATTTGCATTGTCTTTTGTTTGTCTCGGGACATTCATAATTGTATTAAACACATTGTCGAAGATATTTTTTTCAATGTGCATGACATCCAAATTATGACGTATTAGATTAGAACTCCAATAAGGTAGGTCCCAAAATATACTACGCTTTTTCCAACCACAATATTTAGATATATTATTATTATACTCATCGGATCCCTCTTTCGTTACTTTCAACAACCCCTAATTGTTTAATTCTTGTAAAATTTCAATTCCGGACTTTATCGGTGGAGCAATGTCTGTAACAACTGAATTTTGCTTGAACGCAGTCCTATTTTGCACTGAACGGATGGCGTTGTGATAGAAAATTTCGATGGCAATTAAACCATGAAGTTTTCCTCCCGTTTCGAAGGGTGAAAGCATCGAAATTTTTCATACAATACGGACATGCTTGTCTTACCCGCGATACTCCAACTAGATAACATTGAATATACGGGAAAGTCACTAATTGTCCACATGACGGTAGCTCTCATTTGAAAATTATCTTTACGTGACACATCATAAGTAAAAGCACCTACTTTCCAAAATTCTATCAACTCTTTAATTAAGGGTTGTAAGTATACGTCTAAATTGATTTTAGGGTTCTTAGGACCGGGGACAATAACGAGTTAAGAACATATATTCTTCTTTCATACATTTCCATGGTGGCAAATTGTATGGCGTTACAATGACGAGGCCACGAAGAATATTGTTGTCCGGACTTACCAAACGGTTGAAACCCATCGGTGCAAACACCTAATCTAACATTTCTAATTTCGATGCAAAAGAAGGATGTGTTTGGTCAAAATATTACCATGCGAAGGAGTCCGAACAATGACGCATGACATTGGGCTCACACACATGTTGCGCATGCCATGTCATATCATTAGCGATGGCATTTGATGCATACATCTTTTGTAATCGTGGGGTTATCGAAAAATAATATATTTTTTTATAGGGGGCAAATGTTTGTCTAATCGAACCTCGCGTAGGATTTCGATATCGAGGATGATCACATATTTTACAAGAGATTCTCCGGTCGTCCCGGACCCAATAAATCATGCAACCATTAATGCAACAGTGGATCTTTTCAATGGGCAAACCCATTATTTCTATCATTTTTTTGTACTATAAAAGTCTTCTGGCATACGAGTTATCGGGAGGCATCAACTCTTTCATAAGTTGACATAAATCGTCGTAACACCTCTTCGAAAAATGATGCTCGGACTTGAGATGTAACAAACGAGACATTGCGGATAACTGCGAGTGGTTTTCCGACCCATACCATATTTCTCTATTCGATGCATCTAATAAATCATAAAATGCTTATGCAGAAGGGTTTGGGTCTTTGTCCGTGTTAGACGGATTAAAAGATGGACCACTTGCATCCATCACCATTATGTGGTATCGATTAACTTGACGATCATCACATATTTGTTCTTGTTCAACATTATTAAACGAATTGGCATTAATTGCTAAATCATTCTCTCCATGACGTCTCCACACATAATACCCGGACACAAACCCATATCTAAGCAAATGATACTTAACGGTATCGGGGTTTTCATAACTACGATTATGATATTTTTTTTGTTTACATGGACATCGTATCTTATTTCCATCCATGAACTCGTGGATGACTAATCGCAAAGTTAATAAATTCATTAACCCCTTCTACAAAACGCTCATTTAATAATCCACCAGTTAATCTAAAGTCAATCCAAGAGCGATCCAAATTCATTTTAAACAAAATAGTTATAAAGTAATTGTATTAATTGTTTATGTAATTACTTAAATTACTTTTATTACTAAATCTAAAATCTTTTTTTGTTACACACAAGTTATTTTCTAAATATATAAACAACCTAAGTTTAGAAAAAAATGTTAAATAAAACTTAATTATTTATTTAATTACTAACAATTATAAATATTTGATCGTTTCCCACTAACGATTTACTTTTAGCGACACACGGACCATCGCTAATTTAACGTTTGCAACGGTTATTTTTGCAACCGTTAAAATAATAAAATTAAATTACCAACGGGTTAGCGACGGTCTTAGATCGTCGCTAAACCGTTTCCCGAGTTGATTTGGCGACGTTTTAGCGACGGTCTTGGACCGTCGCTAAAACAAATATTTTGGCAACGGTTTAATAATACCAAACCGTTGCTAATTTTCTTTTTCATAACGGAATAGCGACGGTCTATGACCGTTGATAAAGTTATTTTTTATTTATGATTTTTTTTTATAAAACCATTGAAAAAATATTAAATAATACGTACCAACGGTTTAGCAACGAGTTTAGACCGTTACTAAATTTATAAACCGTCGCTAAAGTGTTGGCCTATAACATTAGCAACGGATTGGTGGACCATTGCTAAAAAATCGTCGCAAAATTTAATTTTTGTAACCATTTTTTAGACCGTTGCTAAAGTATAGAAAATTGTTGCTAATCTAAGTTGTTAGCGACGGTCAAAACTGTCGCTAAATATCCGTCGCTAAAACCCATTTTTGTTGTAGTGAGATTCAATTACCCAAGAGGCGTTGGACCATAGCTATGTGCTTGCGGGTCAGGCTTCTTATGCTTTCAATAGTTACCGGCAGAAAACAAAGGCTGGTGGGGGTAATTGTTATTTTGGTGTAACTGCCATGCTTGTCACCATTGATCCAAGTACAACATAATTTCAAGAAGGGACTAATTTAAGTCTTCAGTAATTATCATTAATAGAGGAGGAATACGCAATTTCGTAGTCCAAGGTTCGAACAACGTGTATTAAATTTTAAATGACTTTTGTGGAAATATGGTCACACACCTCAAGTTCAAGTTGGACACGACTAACAAATTTCAACCTTGAAGAATCATCAGTCCTTTTGAAGACTTGTTGATCCCATCTTCTTGCGAATACTGTAAAAAAGAAAACGGAAGGTAATAATTGTTTTTAAAATTTATTCTTATCAATTACACATAACATGAATAACAAACAATTTTAAACTTTATCTGATTCAAAAAATCAAGTCAGCATTAAAAAATAATCTCGATTCTTCCTTCCTTTCAATAGGAATCACCCCTCATTTGTTTGAAACCCAAAAATGCATTAATCTAGCCTATTGGCCAATCATAAAACAACAATTCATTTAGATAATTGTTATCTTATGCGCTTCATTTCCAACTGTTTTTCAATGTTATTGTCTTTTAAACAATATAAACTATTATACTTTTTTTCTTTTAAATATAAGTATATAGACATGTATGATTTTCAAGACATACCTGATAGTGTAATAATTATATTATTTAAAGTTCAACTAGTTTAATAATATTAGATTCATAGACATATTTGAGATATATATGGATCACCATATCTAAAATAATAACCACTACTCCATCAAATATTTTAATTTTTACGTTGAATGCTTATAATATTATAAAATAACACATCAAAATCTTTATTCCTAGAACACATATATAATATTACACCATTTAAGTTAAATGCTTATAAAATTATAAAATAACACATCAAAATCTTTATTCCTAGAACACATATATAATATTACACCATTTAAAGACAACGATGTCTATTTTTACTTCTCAAAACTCATCAAAATCTTTATTCCTTGAACACATATATAACACACATGCACAATCTAATATTTAACCATCATTAAAAAAAAAAAAAAAAAAGGTGTCAAAATCTTCTTGAAGACTTATAACATCTCTAAAAACTTCAAATTTCCACGGTAATCACCATAAAGGCCCTAGCAAAGTAGAGGCTGTTCAAGCAAAGCTTGCACTACATCTAAGCTGGCAATTAGAGGTGACAACAATGAACTTGGATAGACGCACCAAATCCAGTTCTATTGCCCTACTTTCTTTCGATAAATTCTATGAATTGCTCCATTGGCAGTTGACCAGCCAGTGTCACCATTGGAATTCAAAGATTGCATGGTCTTTCGTCTCCAGTATAGCTCTTTGATTCAGAGAGATTTCCCACGACTTGGGCCACCCGGCCAAACCTAATACAGATTAACACTAGCCAGGAATGATCAGCTTCAATTCCAGCATTATTATTTCCTATTCTACACCTTCCAATTTGGACTATCAAGCTGATCAAAGCATGCAATTCCTTGAAGAATAAGAATAAAGAACCTCCCTCGTCGCTTCCTAGCTAAGCACTGATCTCACCCATTAGTCTCACGTTTGTGTTGAATGGTTTGCATGCACAAATTTCCAGTCAAAGAAGCCTTATCCCACAAGTTACTTAACCCTATAAGCAGCACATGCATGGACTTCTCCTCCTCCGTACCCCATTATCTCATACACTTCCTTAGGTCACTGCATACAGTACTTATTTATTTTCGACAATAGTTCACATGGCAATTACCGTGATCAAATCTCTCAGCTTCTTTGCCATTCTTTTGATGGTAAATTCCCTTTTATTCATTGATACTACTGAAGCTCGTCCTTTCAACATCATGAAGTCAAGAAACTCTGCTGCTGGCAGAGCTATTGAGAGTTTCTTTGATGGGTTATCACTTGGAGAAATCAAGCAATCAGGCCAAAGTCCTGGCGTTGGACATGGGTTTACTAACAGTGAGACACTTGGAGGAAAGAAGGCTGGTCCTAGCCCTTGCTGTGGAAACAAGTATACTACCGGCACCCATCATTGACTCTTATTTGAGGCATCTTTTGTTACTTAATTGAAATACAGATATATGTTCACTTTTCATTTTTTATATTTATTATTCACGATCATGTAATGCAGTTTTATAAAATTAGAGTTAGTAAAAGGTCAAATTAATGATGCTGAGAATCTCTACAGTACTGTTTTGAATAATTCTATTCGTTAGTTTTTAATTCAAGTCAGACAATTTATTAGCTTCGGTGTCTCCAATTATCTATTATTACTGTTTTTTTAACGATGTTCTCTCCAATTGCATATGCAGTATGAAGTGATTATTCCTTGATATACAAGCTGGTTTGAAAATACTTTTTACAATCGAATAATAAAAAATATCAAAAATTCAACTCTAAATCAAATCGAAGTACGTAGGAAATAGAAAAAAATAGGCTGAATGTATCCCCATAAGTTCAGATTAAATTCCATATAATCGTAACAATTCTTAGAAATACCTTAAGTTTTGGCTTCAATATAAGTGCGGTGTATTAAGACAGAGTCATACTGAGAAACCCATGGAAGAGATAAACACTATTGCAGTTTTATAGTTACAAGGATTCTATTTAGTTACAAGAATTCCTATCTACTGTTATAGGGATTCCTATCCATTGTATTTTTCAGAGTTCTATTATATTATACTTGTAAACATATAAAGGATATGTTAAAGTCCTAGTAAAATACAATGCTGAAACACTTCTTTTACATTTGAAACTCACGGCTCAATTTGGTATTAGAGCTTCATAAGCTAATTGCCATTTTTTTTCTCCCACACAACCTCTTACCCGACTGTTGTTGCTCCTCCTTTCTCATCTGAAATCGATGGCCTACTCCAGCAACACCACCTCTCCCACCACTATTGCTAAAACTACTCTAGCCACTCATCAATCTACCATCCCAATGAGTCAACCCAGACAAACTACATGCTGTGGCAAGTCCAACTCAAGCCGTTTCTCTTTGGCCAAAATCTATTCGGGTTCATTGATGGCTCCTTCCCTTACCCCGCCAAGCCATATTCCAACTTCTATCAATGGCCTTCCTCAGAATAATCTTGCTTATAAAGCATGGATCCAACAGGACCAGCTCCTCATGAGCACGTTGATCTCTTCCCTCTTAATAGACATGTTGCCCATGGTGATTAAATGCACCACTTCTCAGGAGGTTTGATGCATAGTTGAAAGTGGCCTTGTTTCCCCCTCTAGGACCCAAATAATGACCCCCCACCATGCCTTGCAATGCCTTAAGCAAGAGCACCGTGAGTCAATCTCCACTTTCCTCCAACGTGCTAAATCCATAAGTGATGAATTGACAAAAACTGATCAGCCTCTTTCTTTGATCGACTTCAACCTCTACATCTTCAACGGCCTCTCTGGTGACTTCAAGGATATTATCACCACCCTATCCATAATCCTGAACCTGTAATGTTTATTGACCTCCATAGTTTCTTAGTTAGTCATGAGTTTGTACTCCTTGATTCAGATATAGCATCCCCACCATGGACAGAACTACTATCCACGCCCCCTACTACCCTACTGCCCACACCTCCTATAGCCCACATGGCAACTAGGGGCTCGAGGTATCAACCACCTGGTGACTGTTATGGTGGCTTCAATCATAGCTATGGTAGACAGATCAGAGGTAGAGGGCGTGGCTGCTCTAACTCTAGGTATGGCAACTCCTTCTACTCTGATAACAGAGGCTACTAGAACCAGTATAACACCGGCACCAAATGCCAACTCTGACACTCCTGGAACCATACTGTTGTTCAATGCCCACAGCACCAAACAGGACAACAGCAGCCGACAACTAACCTTATAGCCTCCTCCTCCCCATAGTCATGCTCACATACCTAGTGCCATGACGTTGGTGCCTCCCACCATCTGACTCTTGAATTGACAAGCTTCAGCACATACGAGCCATACATGAGTAATGACCAACTTCAGGTTGGCAATAATGAGTTTTTACCCATTTTGCATATTAGTCCAAGTCATATAAAAACTCTTGTTAAAAATCTTGATGTGTTACATGCCCCACAAATAACCCGACCTTTGTTATCTATTAAACACCTTGCTAAACATAATGACTTGTTTTAGGAATTTCACCCTTCCATGTTTTGTGTTAAGGATTAGGTACACAAGACCAAAATTCTTTCAAGCAAGAGTGATGTTGATCTCTATTCCCTCCATGCTCCATCTTTCAATTCTAGTCCTACAACTCTTTCAACAAAAGTCTATAAATGTTTGGCATTCCAAAATGGGCCATTCTCACCACCGAGTACTAAAATTTCTTTTAAAACAAGATTCTTTATCAAATTCTTTAAAATTATACAGTCAATACTTGTCTTGTACGTTAGGAAAATCTAGTTGCTTATCACTTGCTTTTATCAAACACTTTAAGCACTAGTATTTTGGATTTGATTTTCGGTGATGTTTGGGGACCTTCCCTTATTATTTATGTTGATGATTTTAAATATTATGTTATTTTTGTTGATCACTTCTCTAAATATATGTGGTTTTATCCTTTATGTAAAAAATCAAATGCTTATAATGTGTTTATTCAATTTCAAAACCTGGTTGAATGTCAATTTAATTAAAAATTAAACAAGTCCAAACTCGATTAGAGTAGAAAATTTCGAGGACTAAATAATTTTTTATAAAATATTAGAATTGCCCACCGCATCATGTGTCCTCACATAAATTAGCAAAATAGTACCGTAAAGAGAAGACATCGTTATGTTATGGAAACAAGCCATAGTCTCTTAGCGAGAGGCTCACGTTCCTAAATAATATTAGACCTATGCTTTTGAAACTACTATTTTCCTAATTAACAAAATGCCTTCTCTTGTCACTAAATATAAATCACCGTTTGAACTTGTTTTTCAAAAAAGCCCAGATTACTCTTTTCTAAAAATGTTAGGTTATCTCTACTTTTCATATCTAAGGCCTTATAACAATCATAAAATTAATTTTTAATTCGTGTATTTTTTGGGCTACGGCCCATCATATATGGGCTATCGTTGTTTTGACAAAACTAAGAATCGTTTTTACATAGCCCATCATATGCGTTTTGTTGAGTCAATTTTCCTGTTTGTACAAAATGAATTTTTTGTCAAAAATCTCACTCCATCTAATGTTTCAACTTCATGGCTCGGTGTCCTTATTCGGCCCATTCCATCTCTCCATACAAGTTAGCAATCACTCATTTGCCTTTATAATACAACCACATCTAAGCCCAATTCCAAACACTCCCATGGACGACCCACATCCAAGCAACACCATGATAGCCTAAACACCTACCTCGCCTCCCATCATCCACAAAACCAATAGCTCACTTTGCCAATCCCCAAGCCCGATTCGATCTTCCACCACACCAAGTTTAAATTTACTATTAGATTTCAGCAAGTATAACTTGACTAATCAATATGTAGGTAGTGGCAATAATTCATTATCCAAATTGAAAACCAAATGGACCCACCCTATGGTCTTGTGGCATATGAGCCTAAAAGCTTCCCTTACGGTAACTCCCTCGACTATCCCAAAAAGCCCATATTGCTATATTGAAGCTAAAAACTATGCTACATGGAGACTAGCAAAGGAGTCTAAGCTCGATGCTCTGCTAAAAATTGACACTTGGTCCCTTATCCCTCCCACACCATCAATGAGTATTGTAGGGAATAAATGGTTCTTTAAAAAAAAAACATGCGATTGAGAGCATCAAACGGCATAAGGCAAGGCTAATTGCCGAGGGTTATCAAACAACGAGAAAGGAATCGACTTTGGGAAAACTTTCGGTCCGGTGGTCAAGCCCACGACCATTAGAGTTATCCTGTCCTTAGCAATCTCCCATGATTGGCTCATCAAACAACTAGATGTGCACTTGTATTTCTAAATGGCACACTCCATGAAGTAGTTTATATGGCCCAACCAAGAGGCTTTGTTAATGCCCAATTCCCTAACTATGTTTGTAAACTCCATAAGTCTCTTTATGGCCTCGAAGTAGTCCTCGTGGGCTCGGTTCTTATGTCTTCAAGAATTTCTCATGAAATTTGACTTTGAGGGTTCCAAACCATATTCTTCTCTGTTTATCTATAAGGCTAACAATTGTAGAGTCTTTTTGTCTGGTTTATGTCGATAACATCCTTATCACTAGTAATAATTCAGATTTTCTACAAACAATAATCTATGCCATGAACTCTAAATTTGCCACACGAGATCTTGGTGATATTAGCTTCTTTTTGGGTGTGGAGGTGATCAAAACATCAACGGGTATTATCTTTTCTCAACAAAAATATATAAATGACCTTTTTGCCAAATAGGGAATGCTCGACTGCCGACCCATCACCACACCTATGCCAACCATGTTAAAACTAAAAAAATGGGAAAATCGAATTATTTTTAGATTAGACCTCGCATCGACGGAGTTGTGGGTGCTCTCCGGTATGCTACACTCGCTAGGTCAAATATTACACATGTTATGAATAAAATATGTCAATTCATGCATCAACCTACTTTAGACCAATATGTAGTTGTGAAATGTATTTTTTGATACCTAAAGCACACCTATACTTATGGTTTGCACATTCGGAGGTCTAACTCTTAACTCCTCAAAGGTTTCTCTAATTCGGATTGGGCGGGTTCTTTAGATGACGGGAAGTCTACGAGAGGGTTATGCGAGTCTACTTATGGTCGAATTTGATTACTTGGAGGTCTTCCAAACAGAAAACAATGGCACGAAGTTCTACCGAGGTCGAGTATAAAGTTATGGCCAACCTAGCAACTAAATTAACTTGGGTCATGTCCTTATTGGGTGAACTTGATGTTACACCTGTCCCCAAACCGATTATTTGGTGTGACAATATTGGAGTCACTTATTTGGTTGTGAACCACTGTCTTCCACGCACAAACCAAACACGTGAAAATCGATTTTCACTTCGTCAAAGACATGGTTGCAAAGGAGAACTTGCAAGTAGAGTTCATTTCTACACGGGATCAAATTACGGTAGTTTAACTAAATCTCTCGTCTAGTGCACGCTTTAAATTCTTACGAGACAAACTTACTATTGGAAACCATTTACGGTTAGTTTGTGGGAGAGTATTAAGACAGAGTTCTATTAAGAAACCTATGGAAGAGATAAAAGCTGTTACAATTTGATAGTTATAAGGATTCTATCCGGTTACAAGAATTCCTATCTACTATTATAGGGATTCTTATCTATTGTATTACTTAGAGTTCTATTTACGGTATACTTGTAAACATATAAAGGATATGTTAAAGTACCAGTAAAATACAATGGTAAAACACTTCTTCGACATCCGAAACTCATGACTCAATTCGGAGGAGATTTTTTTAGATAAAAGAATAGTGTGATATGAATTTAAAAAAAAAAAGTGTGAGAAAATATAGGATAACCTATTTATGTTTCAATTTTTTTTTAAAAAAAAATCTCTATAAGAATTTGGTGGTCTTAATCACCAATTAGACCTTAGCAAAGTAGAGGCTGTTCAAGCAAAGCTTGCACAACAACAAATCAAATCTAAGCTGGCAATTATAGGTGACAGCAATGACCTTGGATAGACGTACCAAATCCAATTCTATTGCCCAACTTTCTTTCGATAAATTCTATGAATTGCTCCCTTGGCATTTGACCAGCCAATGTCACCATTGGAATTCAAAGATTGCATGGTCTTTCGTCTCCAGTATAGCTCTTTGATCCAGAGAGATTTCCCGCGACTTCGGCCACCCTGCCAAACCTAGTACAGATTAACACTAGCCAGGAATGATTAGCTTCAATTCCAGCATTATTATTTCCTATTCTACACCTTCCAATTTGGACTATCAAGCTGATCAAAGCATGCAATTCCTTGAAGAATAAGAATAAAGAACCTCCCTCGTCGCTTCCTAGCTAAGCACTGATCTCACCCATTAGTCTCACGTTTGTGTTGAATGGTTTGCATGCACAAATTTCCAGTCAAAGAAGCCTTATCCCACAAGCTACTTAACCCTATAAATAGCACATGCATGGACTCCTCCTCCATAACCCCATTATCTCATACACTTCCTTAGTTTCCTGCTTACAGTACTTGTTTATTTTCGACAATAGTTAACATGGCAGTTACCATGATCAAATCTCTCAGCTTCTTTGCCATTATTTTGATGGTAAATTCCCTTTTATTCATTGATACTACTGAAGCTCGTCCTTTCAACATCATGAAGTCAAGAAACTCTGCTGCTAGCAGAGCTATTGAGAGTTTCTTTGATGGGTTATCACTTGGAGAAATCAAGCAATCAGGCCAAAGTCCTGGCGTTGGACATGGGTTTACCAACAGTGAGACACTTGGAGGAAAGAAGGCTGGTCCTAGCCCTTGCTGTGGAAACAAGTATACTACCGGCACCCATCATTGAATCTTATTTGAGGCATCTTTAGTTACTTAATTAATATACAGATATATGTTCCTTTTTCATTATTTATACTTATTATTAATGGTCATGTAATGCAGTTTTTATAAAATTAGAGTTACTAAAAGGTCAAATTACTAATGCTGAGAATCTCTGCAGTAATATTTTGAATAATTCTGTTCCTTAGTTTTAATTCAAGTCAGACAATTTATTAGCTTAATTTGGTGTCTCCAATTATTTATTATTATTGTTTTTTTAACAATGGTGTCTCCAATTATATATGCAGTGTGCAGTGATCATTCCTTGATATACAAGCTGGTTTGAAAATATTTTTTACTATCGAATAATAAAAAGTATCCAAAATTCAACTCTCGATCAAACCGAAGTACGTAGGCAATAGAAAAAAATAGGCTGAATATATCCCCATAAGTTCAGATTAAATTCCATATAATCGTAACCGTTCTTAGAAATACCTTAAGTTTTGGCTTCAATATAAGTGCGGTGGAGATTTTTTTTTTTTTTTTTTTAAAGAATAGTGCGATATGAGTTTAAAAAAAAAAAAAAAACAATTGTGAGAAAATATAGGATAACCTATTTATATTTTCATTTTTTTAAAAAAAAAAATCTCTATAAGAATTTGGTGATCTTAATCTTGTAGTCTTGTCTGTTCCCTTTTTTTTTTCTTTTTCTTTTTCTTTTTTGATGTAGTTAGTTAGCTTAGAAACAGTGTAGGTTTATTTTAGACCGAATTACCAATAAAATCATTCAGTTTCATTAAAAAGAGATCGAATTTCATGATAAAAAAAAATAAAAATAGAAAAGGTCAAATTTAAATTAGAACAGAAGCCATCAGTTGAAAATTGAGCTCATCCGATGCAATTGAAAATAGCAGTAACCTACAGTCTTAGTTGTAAACTTGTAATTAAATCTGATATTAATTCTAACTACTACACCTAATTAGCAGCAAACTATTTATGATTTGGTAAACAAAAGTAATTAAAAATTCACTAAAACATGGTTGAAAAATATTCTACATAATCAATAAAAATAAATAAAGAATATATTCACACCACTAACAAATGAGCAGTGGAATGGTGACTTATCGTTCTTAAGTCTCTATCATTGTCCGGAGCAAACCTATTTGACAACCAAGACAAACCCTACAGATTTAAGAAGTAGTTCTCTCTTAACATCTAAATTCCACTTCCTCTCCCTTTACAAGATTTGAACTTAATGTTATGAAACAGATCAACGAAAAAAAAAAAATATATATAGATATATAAAAATAAAAATAATCACATAACATAAAGATTTATATAATTTGATAATTATGTCTACTCTACAACTGCATTAACAATTTTTAAATTTTATCAAGTGAGAGCTTAAAAATAACAAGACCGCCTTATATCTAACGCTCTCAACAGTGAGTCACGTTCACAGTAGTTATGATATAAAATTGCAAATCCAGGTTTTGAAATATAAAGTTAAACACCATATTGGCTTCTTTAGCATTAGATATGAAGTGTCCAGTCTACGCAATGCCATTTATGAAATACCTCAGTTGTAGCTAACTCTAGACTTTGCAGGGTATACAATAAGAAATATACCTATAGATTGTTACTATTTCCTAAGAACTTACAGTGTCTATGACTCTGGAATCTAGATGCAATGTTATGGGACCAGATTCTTGAATATAAGTGAAGGAATATAAGATGGGACGAAAAGCAAGAAAACAAACATTGGTGATGTTTAAGTAGAAAGCAAGCAATATAAAAGTGAATTAAGCTTCATTTCTTTAATTTTTCTCTCTTGGCAAGCAAGCATATATTCCTAGTTAAAAAAGCTTTTAATTAAACTTTTAAGATTAATTGCTCAATATATATTTATATAAATAAGATGATTTAAAAAAATATATATTTTTTTAATTGAACTAAGTTTATGTTTGAATATACATTAAGTTTTCATGTATTATTTTATCAAGATTTTAAAGTTAAATCACCATAATTATTTACGTAATTTATAGATGACTAATTTTTAATATCAAAATATCATTATAAGTCAGTCCAATAAAAAGTTTTCATATATAAATTGTATGACTAATTTTAAAATTTTAGTTTAAAAATCTTATAAAAAAAGACAAGATTGATTTAATTAAAAAATACTAAAATAAATTGAAAATTTACTTATTATGTAAATACAATTGAGTCATCGTTAACCCAACTTTTTAATCACACATCTTTACGTTTTGTCTGTTGTTGCTAAGATATCTTCTAAAATACATGTGGCAATGCAAGGGAATAATCTTTAGCCTCTCTATGTTGATAGGCCCACTTTGTGTCCCCCTCCTTTTTTCCTGCGGTTTAAATTATCTTCATGAGCTAGCACAGATGATGGATTTATGTTCTGCAGCTTTGAAGAGAGCTACATTTCTGGCCAGGATTGGACCTTATGGAAACTATAATATTTTCTTACGTTCTCATTATAGTCCCCACGTTCTTCACTCTTAGTGGTAAAATGTTCATTTTCTATTCTTCTAACCTTTTTGTTTCTATGTTTTTCATGTCTTCTGGTTTGTGCTTATTCACTTGTATTTTCAAATTTCCTTCATGCATGCCCATAATTTTGTTGTTGCAGATGCAAGATTTCCTATGCCATTGTTGGAGAAACCCAAAGTGTCGAATCAAGTGAAGATTGATCAACTATCAAAGCCGAATGCTGACCTAGAATATGGCACAAGTTCTCCTTCGTCTCTCCCACCCTTAGAATCTTGGTCACCACATGCCTTGCCAGGGAGCTCTCCTCCTTTTAGTATAAACCCACCAATGGGCCTACCATCTCCGATAGGCCACACACCATCAGGCTCTCCACCACCCTTTGCACCCATTTTACCTACCCAAAACCCTCCTCCAGGCCACACACCATCAGGCTCTCCACCACCCTTTGCACCCATTTTACCTACCCAAAACCCTCCTCCAGGCCCACCTTATAACTTCGCCAGCCCGCCTACTAACACACCTACTCCGAAATCCCCTCCTAGCCCACCGAAACGCTTTCCAAGCCCACCGGGCTATCAACCGCCAATGGCTTTGACCCCACCCGCGGCGGTGTCGCCGCCACATAAAAGCCCACAATATGCTGTTTGGTGTGTGGCAAAGCCAACCGTGCCTGATTCAATTCTCCAAGAGGCCTTGGACTATGCTTGCGGGTCGGGTGCCGATTGCAAATCAATTCAGCCCAATGGGTCTTGCTTTCAGCCCAACACTTTGGTTTCTCATGCTTCGTATGCTTTCAATAGTTACTGGCAGAAAACAAAGAACGGAGGGGGTACTTGTGATTTTGGTGGGACTGCCATGCTTGTCACCATTGATCCAAGTAAGTATAACATAATTTCAGAGTAAATTATAATTTATAGAGACTAATTAATTAGTTATTGATAATAGAAAAACTATTTAATTCCTTTTGAAAAATAGAAGGATTAATTTATAATTTACTTCACAGTTTCAAGGAGGAGAAGAAATGCTACTGATGATATATATATATATATATATATATATATATTTTGATGATAGTGGTAATAATAATTATTTAATTTCTTTATGATTGCTGCAGGTTTCAATCGCTGCAACTTCGTCAACAATTGAGCACCAAAGATGCAGACACTTTCATGGACCAACCAGTTCAGTTCACTTTGTTGCCAGCAATTTAGTTAAAAATACAATACTTTTTGTTAGAAAATTAATATTCTTGTTGGATTTATAGGGTTTTAGCCATCAGAGTTAAAACATGTTGTTGTGATCTATCTTCTCTGGTTGCTTCACGTTCTGTATATGAAAATTCTATACCTTTTGCATATATGTATTCATACTGTAGAGAAATTTAATTTCATTTGCTTATGAAAAAAAGAAAAACAAAACAAAACAAAACAAAACAAAAAAACAAAAGAAAGAAAAAAAGAAACATGCTTAAGAAATTTCAACCTTGAAAATTTTCAGTCCTTTAGAAGACTTGTTGATCTGATCTTCTTGCAAATACTGTAGAGGAAAAAAAAAACAAACAAAAGGTAGTAATTGTTTTTAAAATTTACTGGAATCAATGACACATAAATTGAATAAGAAAGCAATCTTAAACTTTTTCTCAATAAAAAAATCAAGTCAACATCCAAAAACGCACTGGATGAATTCACTGGTGGAGTTGTCCTGGTGAGTCATGACTCTAGGTTGAGATCGCCTGTCTGTCAAGACGAAGAGAAGAGTGAAATTGGGTGGTGGAAGATGGAACAGTGGCTGACTTCCCAGGAACGTTAGAAGAGAACAAAGAAGAGCTACAAAGCCACATCAAGGCTGATGTTGATGATTGAGGTTGCAGTTAGGAAACTTGTTTTCTGCATCATTTTCTTTATACGAATTTGTTTGCAGTTGCTTTATTTGTATTAGACTAACACAAATGACATATCCTCCTTTCCTTGGAACATTCGAAGAGAAGAATGTCTGGTTTGAGTGACAAGGATTTCTGTTACATTTTTTAACATCATTTATTTCAATGATTGTGAATGTTGTCTAAACTTCTATTGATCAACTGTAGGAAACTGCTTCTTACAGTAAATAACAAGAAGAGGATGACAATGGCTGGTCACCTCTACAGAGAATTATAACTAGCATTAGCTGTTCAGGGAAAATTGATTTTTGAGTTAGAATTTGTTGGAGACTGTTCATGTACGTTATCTGCTCTGCTGAACATTTGATAAGGGTTGATCAATCTGATCTTCAACACTCTGAATCCCTAGGCAGCAAGGCATTACCCTTGACAAATAGGCAAAGTACATTCCTAGGCTGTGGAGATCCCAAAAAATATATTGTGCAGCTGTTCGGTTTTTCTTTTACTTAGTTTCTACGATGTAGATACATTCTTGTGACAACATTCAGGCAAAGTACCATTTGCCTGACATTTAATACACACCCCATGGATCCATTGAAAAGGCAGTCACCAAGGTTTACCTTTTTGATTGTGTACTCTGTCATTGAAAATCTTTTATGTTCGTGGTGATTGTTTTTCTGAAATTGCTATGTATTTAAATCTTCTACGTTGAAATTCTGATGTTTCCATTAGATTCCTCTGGCTTTCCTACTACATCACAGGGACGGCTATTCCCGACTATAGAATCAGCTTGTAATTGTCTCCAGCTTTTGGCCTAGTGGGAGCTGCTGTGCTATTTTAAGGCAGATTTTCTTGGCAGGCACTAATTGGACTATCTTTCTTAAAAGAGGATGACATAAAATGGTGTCCTTCGAAATGATTAAATGTTCTGATATTTATCATTGACGATATACAGATCAACAAGCTACTTATGGGTATATAGTGGAATATAAAGATGCCCTGATTAGAAGTCTTCAGGGGTTACATTACGCCTGCCCCAAATAAATTTGCTGTTGACATTGCAAGAAGCCATTAAACAAGTTGAGGACTAATTCAAGCTACAAATGTTATTCTCCTGAAGCTAGGAGCTGTTTTGTTTGCAATACTTCCCCAGGTACATGCCCTAATCATTCTCAAATCCATCAATGTAGCACACATTTCCACAAGGGAGCCATTTTCGTATCGGATAACGATACTTTTGATGAGGTAATTGCCTGAAATAATAAATTTGGACCAGAATTCTGAAACTATCTTAGTCCTGACAAGGTGCATTCTTTTTTCCATGCTGTTTGCAACACTTCCCCAGGTACATTTCCACAATGGAGCCATTTAAGTATCGAATATCGATACTTCTGATGTGCTCCTAGCCTGAAATAATAAGTATGAAGTGGAATTCTGCAACTAGCTTAGTCCTGGTAAGGTAAATTGTTTTTTTCCATGATGCAGGACTAACTAGGCTCTGATTGAAATTGGTGTTCCTTTCATGGTGCAATCTTGGTCAATTACATTAGTCTGTTTAGCCAAATGTATATTTTAAGATACTAACATCTGATTATATCTGCATCTAGCTTCTCAAATTCTGTTAACTTGAATGGAATTTTTACACTTACTGACTTCCATCTTGTTAAATATTGTCTTGGATCAGAATGCATCCGACCCATGTCTACAAGGCATCGGTGAAAGGGGTTAAAAATAGGCCTCATTTCAAGTATCCCCATGTGACAGATCTAGTTTTAATAGTGCGCAAAAACCTGGGAATCCCAAAATAGATACTGTCAGCATTATTTGCAGTGTGAATAAGTCTGTCTTCAAATTGCTCAATGATGATAGCAACGTAAATAAGAGTCAAAACTTGCGAAAGAAAAGGTAGCGGAGGCATGCTATGATCAAGAGAAGCAGGGGAAAATTGCCCGAATGTTGGTGGGAACGTAGTTTTAAATCAAACCGCAGACGTTGTTTAAAAAATGATAGATGTTATGACTGCTGGTTGCAACTTACTGCAATAGTAAAATAACGATTACAAATATTATAAAGCAGGTCGAATAACGATAATAGAATCTTTCAAAATCGTTATATAACGATCGTTACATTAAATCTACGGGTGGGAAGGCAAAGACATGATGTCTTTTTAAGAGAGGGAGTAGCCTGAAAGGCAAGGGAAGAGTTGAAATCTTCGTAGCTTAGCATGCAGGGTGTGGTGCACCCGGCCCGCCCAAGTTCAAAATAATTTATGAAACTATCCTTTGTATTATAAGATTTCTAAAGACACTCTTACAGAAGGGCCACCTCAAAAACTATAACTACACATTCTATTCCCCTCTTTCACAAAATCTCATTGTCTACACAAAGTGGTCCTTGCCCCACCACTTCCACATGAAGAACCTCTAACCACACGGTGTTTGACCCGGCAGTGTAGTGTTCCTGCTTGTGGGTCAAGTAAAATATTGGAAGTCAATATATAGTGGGCATATGCTCTTGATAATGGCTGGCATAACGCAAAAATATTGCGAAAGGGACTTGTGGTGTGGGATAGTAATGCTTGTCACTGTTGAATCACGGAAGGCAATTTTTTGTGGTCATGATGAATATGTACGCATACATATATTTTTCTGTTCTGTCAAACATGCAAACAAAGCCCATCAGGTTCCTCCAATTTTTGTCGGCTTATAATATTTTTCAGTTTGATATTTTTAAGAAATAAGAAATAAACAAGAAAAGTGCTGTAAAGGGTATCATCTTATGATCTAGGGAATGCCAGTAAAAGGAAAATGTTGGATTGGTAACTTTTTTAATCTCATTTTTAAACAATCAACAAAAATCATAATTTGCTTATAATGGAACTGATATTCCTTTTCCTTTTATTCGAATCATTTCTATGTGGAAATATAATAACTTTTTAAGTCAAATTAAGACAACTTCATCTCATATATTGTGAACAAACTAGGATGCTTGTAAGAGCTAGCACAAATTGGCACATGAATTGTTGAAATATTGTGATGACTGTCGGCAGGAGGATAGCTAAATCTCCCTGTTAATCAAGAACCATGTTCTTAGCCCACGATTGTTTACTTTTAGATACATAACAACAATCTCGAACCAGCAAACAAAAATGCCTAAATTATCAAGAAATTGACTTCTATGGTTTCTTGAATGAGCTTTAACCAACAAGACAAAGTACTAACATTAGATAATTGATAACCTCCAAATTCACTTGCATGCATTTGAGATAACATTATTGGTTGTTGGATGGAATCTAGTTGGAATTCTATCCATAAATCATGGTGGGTATTACTCTAGATTGTTAGGTTCTAGCCTTCTAGGGTTTTGGGGACCATAATATTTTGATAGATTGATGAACAAGGACAAGAAAAATGTTCATATTTGAGTACGGTTGGATGTGCAAGTAACATGAAATGTGACATTTGTATTGGGATCCAGCGGAAAGAGAAAAAGGAATATATAGTAGACAGAAAATTCAATCCGTGTGAGCTGTTTTCCCTTAATAAATATGATTCGTACTAATTAGCCTATTTTATTCTTAATCAACTTTTTCTTAAGCCACTTGAGTTAAGCCAATCATTTTCTCTGGTTTATGCATCTGTACTTCTGATTCATTATATTTTATTTTCTTCTAAAAAAAAAAAACAGTGCCATATCTGTTTTAGATATGCAGTAGTAATGGGTGTACATTTTAAATTAGCCTCTTTGTTTTTCAAAATAAGTTAAATAGTCCTTTTAGTTTTAATAACTAATTAATTATTTTTTATATTTTATATTTTTTAACATATTTGTAACTTAATTATTTTCATTCTTTATTTTTATTTTAATAAATAGGAAAAAATAAGTAAATATTAGGGATAAATACTAGAAAAATCTTATTAAAAAATCTTCTATCTAAAAATCCACAAATTTATTTTTAAATCTCTCAAACCCAAAATATTTTTCTTACTAAAAACACCTAATAATTAACACTAGTGTTAACTATTAGTTGTTTTGGTAAGAAAATATTATTTTGGGTTTGAGATATTTAAAAATAAATTTGTGGGTTTATTATTTAGTATAATGAAAAAAAAAGTCAAATATTAGTGTTTAAAAGTCAAGGAAAAAAAATCTTTCAAATGCAATAAAAATGAACTTGACTTAGTCATGAAAAAAAATAATAAATACCAAACTCATTAAAAACTATGAAACGAGTTTATTATTAGATAAAAACTATATATATATATATATATATAAGCACTAAAAAAATTTCTATCTAAAAAATTCATCAATTTATTTTTTAAATCTCTCAAACCTAAAATAAAAAAATAAAAAAATCTTACCAAAATACCCAATAGTTAACTAGTGTTAAGTTAGAAGTTAACTATTGAGTGTTTTGGTAAGAAAAATATTATTTTGGGTTTGAGAGATTTAAAAATAAATTGATGGATTTTTTGGATATAAGATTTTTTTAGAGGGTTTTTCTGGTAATTATCCCTAAATATTATGGAAAGATTAATGAGAAAAAGATCTTTTTTAGAAAAAAAATAATATTAAATTAATGAGTTAATCACAAAATTTAGTTTACAAAGTTATCAATTTTTTTCTAATCAAGTGTGTTCTTGTTAATCTTGATTGTTTGAGTAATCCAAGTTGTAATTTTTTTTTCTTTTTACAAATCGAGTGTCTCCGTTAGTTTTTTTTATCCACTATATATACGAATAGCACGTTAATGGGATCTGTTTTATACGTGGCAATAATGTGGCAACTACATGTAAATGGTATAAATAAATAAATAAAGAAAACCTAAGAAATAAGGTGTTGTTTGATAATCAAGAATAGAGTGGTGGGAATGAGAATGAAAGTTTTATTCTCACATTATAGCTGTTTGGTTAAAAGTAATGAAGTGGGAATGAGAATGAAAATTTACACACAACTTCATTCTCACATAAGATGTGGGAATAAAAAACAAGGAATGGGAATGAATATTTTTTCAAAATAATAATATATTTTATTTATTTATTATCTATTAAGTACTTTTGCCACCATCACCATCACAACCACCAACACCACCATCACAACCACGACCACCACCACCACTATCTTCATCACCACCATCACCACCATCACCATCATCACATTCAACCACCACCACCATCACCATAACCACCACCACCACTATCACTACTAACATCTTCACAACCACCACCATCACCACAACCATCATTATCACAATCACAACCACCATCACTACCACAATCATTACCACTACCGTCACTACCACTACCACCACTAGAACCACCACAATCACTACCATCACCTTTATTATTTTTATAACTATTATAGTTTAATAAAATTATTTTTTAATCATTATTTATATTTGTATACAAAATGAGATATTAAAAAATTTAAATTGCATTCCGATTCCTTATTAGTATTCCAAACATAGTGTTGGAATACAAATATCATTTCGATTCCTTAATTTTTATTCTGATTCCTACATTCCTATTCCCATCACTTTATTCTCGATTACCAAACAACACCTAAGTTGTTGCCACCAACCACCATTGTCATTGTCTGCTTGTATCTCCATCTTTTCTCAACCAAAACAAGCATCAACACCTTCCACCAATAAGCAAAATACATGTAAAGAATCCCGGCTCTTTATCTCCCACAACCTCATCGATCCCAACTCTCTCCTCCCTATCGTTTTACCCACCAAGTCAACCAATTCAACTAATGCACTCGCCAAATCTACAAGTAGGTCATCTATAGAGTTGGTGTTCGATTTGAGCCATTGTCTCCATAATAATTTCAACCTTTCCTCCTCGTCGCCCATAATTCCTCTTTTATACTAGCTAAGCCATTCCTTATCACCAATCTCATTTTCAGCATCATCATCAATCTAGAGTGCTTGTTAGATCATTGATTTGAGAATTGTTATGGTGTTAAGTCTATAAAAGTGGTTGTTAAAGGTTGGATGATTGTGGAGGTGTGGCTATTAGAGGTTGGAATGTGGAGGTGTTGTTGTTATGGAAGTTGCATTGGCGAAAGTTGGATCTGGCAAAGGTTGGACTATTGTTGGATAAACAATAGCAATAGTTATTGACGGTAAAGAGGAAGGTTAGACGATGGTTAATAGGGTCGTGGCATGAAAAAATTATTTTAAGGATGAGGTTGAGGTGGCTATAGGTGGTGATCGACAATGGTTTGAACAATGACTCCTTTTGGGGTTTGCTTAGAGGTAGTAGGGTGACGGACAATAGGGATGGTAGATAATCATGATGGTTATTGGTGGCGATAGCTGCTTGTCTTAGGTTGTCTTATTTATTTATTTATTTATGTCATTTATATGTGGCAACCATATGTCTCACACATGGTTGCCATATCATTACTATGTGTGGAATAGATTTCATTAACGGGTCATGTGTGCATATAACGAGAAAAATTTTAAAAAACGCTAACAGAGACAATTGATTAGAAAAAAAATTGATAAATTTGTAAACTGAATTTATGATTAATTCTTAAATTAACCATAATCAATACTATTTAAAAGACTAATAATTAGTTTTTAAAATAAAATGAGAACTATTTAATTCATTTTTGTAAAACTAAAAAGGCTAATTTGTAATGTACTTGTATTAATATTGGTAGATAACATGTGAAAAACATGTGAAAAATGAATAACTCGTGGTATTATTGCCATATTTTTTTCCACTTCGCTACGAATTATTGTTTGGCCACATCTCGTCTTTTACTTTTTCTCCCTTTTGTTTTTAGCTCCTTTAAGCCTATAACATGACTATTTATTTTCTTCATCCATTACCATGGGCCATAATAAGTTAAAGAATAATATAAAACTATCCATAGGGTATCATTTAACAATTTAATTTTTTGAATTGAGATGATCTTTTAATATGATATTAGAGTTTCAAAGAGGCCATAAAGATCTTAGAGCCTAAGCAACTTGACAAACCCTAAAAGATGGACTGTAAGTGAAAGAGAGTATTATTGAATATATTCCACATTGAATTAAACAAAAGAAGAGCAATCACTAAAAAAAAAAAAAAGCAATTAGCAATGGATTATTTCATCACTAATTACTCTTAATCCGTCATTAATGTGGCTTAGTGACGAATCAACGATAGAAGATCTATCCACTGCTAAATTGATTGTCGCCGATTTTAGCGATGGACAAATCCATTCCGTTGTTAAAATTCAAGAATCCGTCTCTATTTTTATCGTGGGACCTGTCACGTCCGATGTCACTAATTTCATCATTGAATAACGATCAATTATCCATCGTTAATATCCGAAACTAAGTTAATTCATCGTTATTTTGTCGGTAAATGTAAGAAATGAATTTTTCGCTATTCTCGTTGCTATTTCTTTTTGAAAAAAATATTTTCTTATATTTTTTATTTTTAAATTATTAATATTTTATTTAATAATTAATTATTAATATTACATGTAATAATTACTAATTATAATTAATAACATTTCTATGAAAAATAAATTAATATTAATAATAACATTAAGTAGTATGTTCTAAAAAAAAAAAAAACTACGTCACTAAATGTTTGCTCTATTACTCATCCTGCTTGTCTAATCCCATGTCCTTCTCTTGATATTGTGTGGAGGGCTCGACTGGAGGGATCGATTGAAAGCTAGAAGGAACATTGCATGGAAGGAATAGTAGAGTGCTCGATCGGTCAATAGATCTACCGACACCTTGGTTGTCCGTGCCGACCCCATCATTAAGGAGGTCATCATGTTGTACCGAGATTTAAGACTATGTATAGTCATCTACCGCTCCGAGACCAAGTTTTGGAGCTCATCTTGTTTCACATGCATCTTTTTTTATCACTTTTGTTATAGCCTCATATCCCTCCAAAGCTTATCATTAGTAGGGTCGATGGTGTAATATGTAGTCGCGAGAGGAGGATCTATCGCCACCTAACTAAGATAAGTAATGTATCGCATGTGTGCTTACATCACATAAGCTTTTCTTCTTCTCCATGATAGCCTCAAGGTATATAGCATTCTTGTCAACTTCTAGCTCTATGATTCCTACCACCTACTATACCGTAACTACCTCTTGGATGGGTTGTTCCACACGCTCATGCGTAATCAAAATAATGATATCATCATTATAAGATTAAATTAAATTTTAGATTATCTTTCTATATTTAATATTTAAAATTGAAAAAAATTATCATTGGTTACTGGGAGCGTAAATAGTTGAAAGAACCATCTCATCACTTGTGAGTCACTTGAAACAACTCAAAACTCGTTGGCTCACGGCTCAATCTTGCCTCCTAAAAATGCATTACAAACAATATGAGAAGAAAATTAAAATTTTCTAAAACATTAAATTAATAATAAAAAGTGTGTAATTTACCAAGCTACGGATGTGCTCTTTCGTAGATATGGAGCCTCTGTATGCTCGGAAAGATCCGTATCGGGGCCATCGATCCTCAATAATTGGTTTCTTAATGCTTGCTCTAAACAAGCCACATGATTAGATCTCATGAAATCTGTTTGTCACGTATCCCGGACCTCTCGACTAGTATAAACGGGGTGATCGTCTAGCAAACTACACTTAAAGATGAAGTCAATATAGCATTTTTTGGCCACGACCTCCCATGTCGCTCTAACAAGCGCATCGATGGCCAAATCCTAATCAAAATGTTTCTATATGAATAAAAAAATTAATATTAACAACTTTATTCAATGAAAAAATTTTATTTTAATTATGAAGAAAATTGATAATATATTACCTTAAATTTACGAAGTAGAATTGTTAATTGACATTAGTGACGGACTTCCAAGACGATCCACTAACTTCTAACCGCTCCTTAGAAATTGTAGATATCTTTATGAGAAAGAATCTCTATTAGGTGGAGTGAAACTATTGAATAATAAAATAAAATAAAAATATTAAAAAACACAAGAATTATTAAAATTATATATTAAAGTAATAAAATAATTACATGTCGTCCTCGAGTGATATACATACATCGTCAATTGGAGGAGCTATGAGAACTATCTAGAACTTCGGATACGTCGGCGAAGGGGCCACTCTTAAAGTTCGACATTGGAACCTTAGGTGTCGATGTGGGAACATCTATCGCTAGTGCGGAAAGGGCATCTCGAATGGCCGTTGTAGATATGCTAGCTCCATGACTATGAGAGTTATGGGAACTACGTAAAAAGCCCGTAGTCAAAGATCCATTATCGATATTGTTAGGAGATCTTATTGGACTACCATCAAACGGTGATGCTTATCCATGATTATTGAAATCTAATTCGATAATGACTGTGGAGGGACGACACAAATCACGAGTCATTGCTGTATGATCTAATGTTAAACAAATAAATAAAACATAACAAATATATTATCATAATAAATTAATAAGTAAATAAAAAATACATCATTTTCTATTGGTACAAAACAATCAAAATACACAACGAGCATGTAGTGGATCTATGAAAATCAATATTATTAACTCGTATGTAACAAATTAATAAAAAAATAAAAATTACATCATTTCGTATTAATATAAAAAATAATATATATATGTAATTAGAACTATCATAATCACTATTTAAGTTATCACCTCCGTCATCCGATATATTTTCACACTCATTATCATCATCTTCATCAATCACACTTACTTCTATATCTACAAACAATCCATTTGGACCATTCAACAAATTGACATCCTCAACTTTTTTATCAATTCGTGTTGAATTTCTAAATTATCCTGTTGAAATAGTTTAGCATTTTGATGGATGACGGCTAATGAATCGGACAAGTCAAACACAAACCTAGTTTTGATCTTATACACGACCCACCAATCTCGATTCTTATGTCTTAAGCTAGGGTATTCCATATAATACACTTAAGTCGACTATGATGCTAGGACAAATGGTTCATTATTGTTTAAGGTTCTTCTATAGTTAACATCTACAAGTTTATAATGTGGATGAACCCTTATTCCTTGCGATGTAGGATCGAACTAATCATATTTGAACAATATTGTTCTCTTACTTGGTAATGCGAGATACTCTACTTCAAGAATTTTTATCGGTATCCCATAATAGTCACTCTTAGTTATACTATAATTACTTCCTTTAATGCAAACACCACTATTGAAAGACTTTGTTTTCAAAGTCCCTCAAGTATGTGAAGCCTATAACCGTTAACAAAATAACTAGTGTGTAATCTTATAGTAAGAAATGGGCATTATGCAAGATCTTTCAAGAATCGATCTTTTATGAAAATTGCTTATGCATTTTATATCCGTAAATTAAACATAAAATCTTCTAAAAGTTTAATTATCTTTTAATTGATGCTATCAACTTACTAAATCTAAATAAAATGGAAATACTCATATATTGATTAAACCAGGAGGTAAACTCATTTTCAATCGGAGAATCGACCTTATTCTTGAATATGAAGGGATTGTTCAATCGCATTTCGATAAACAATCTACTAAAGAGAAGAGAATTAATAACAAACATGAGTTAATCTCCACTATATTGCTAATATTATTATATTTAATAAAATCGGTATGATCTAGAATTTAAATTTTGATAAACTCACTCTTTGAAAGTTTTACTTCTTCATAATTCAATAATATATATTGGTGGGCTACTTTGTATTCGAGTTGTGTCAATTTTTGTATTATGTGTCGACCAATTGGTTGACCTTGTTATTTGAATACGGATAACATCCCTTCAATGTGGTTGCTTTCTTCTCTGTCATAGTAGTTAACATTACACGGTACTTTCTGATGCCTAGTATGCACATAAGTCTCAAAATAATACGAGTAAAATAAAGAGGTTTCTTCGATCAAATATCTATTGCATATTGATCCTTTCACTTTAGCCTTATTTTTACCATTATTTTTTAGCTTCCACGGATACCTATAATATAAATTATTTTAATTTTCAAAAGTTAAAAATTTATTTAATTTTATATTTAAATTCAATGTTAATATCTTTCAAATTGGTACATCCATCGTTATTGCATAGGTCCCGCAATAGATGCCTCATATGGCAAATGGATTGAAAGATGTTTCATGGAGTAAAAAAAACTAAGTGGAAATATATGCTCTAGTTTGCATAAAATGATAGGTATCTCATCATTAAGCCGAACATATCTTCTTCCCTTATCACCGTAGAAGTCAATTCCTTAAAGAACAAACTCGACTCGTTAGTGCATGCCAAATATTTTCCAGTAAAAACTCTCGAAATGCAATTGGAAGTAACCTCTACATGAAGACATGATAGTCATGACTTTTTATCCCATAAATTTTTTCATGCAGTATATCAACACATCTAACTAGATTGGACATATATCTATTGGAAAATCCGAGTTGTTTTATCCATTCAAGTAATTTTGTTTCTTGTTGTTTAAATACAAGCAAATGCAACTTTCAATTACTTTCTAAACGCATCATCCTTTGCTAATTCTGGCCTTTTACATAAAAGTTTCAAGTTTTTTCTAGAGTTTGCATTATCTTTAGTCTTACCCGACACATTCGTGATTATGTTAAAAACATTGTCAAACATATTTTTTTCAATATGCATGACATCTAAATTATGTCAAATGGAATTTGTACTCTAGTAAGGCAAATTTCAAAAAAATACTTTGCTTTCTTCATCACACATCTAATAGATTCTAATATTATGCTCATTTACACCATCTTTTATCACCTTTAATAACTCTCATCTGTTCGCTAGTCACTAGATGTAACATCTCTCGCTCTAGCTCGCATTGAAAGAGAGACAAATTTAATTACTTTTATTTATAATGAATGCTTTATTGTTTCTTCTATAAGGATTACCATGAGGAAGAAACTTTATGTGGTTGTCAAACTAAGAATTCTTCCTTCTATTAGGAAGGGAGAAAGCATATGAATTTTTTATACGGTAAGGATAAGCTTGTTTTCTTACAACACTTCAATCAAGTATCATTAAATATATATGAAAGTTATGATAGTCCATATAATTGCAGCTCTTAATAAAAAAATTCGCTTACGGTACACATCGTAGGTCACTAACACCCATTTCTTATAACTAGATAAGCTCGGGTATGAAATTGCAAGTAAATGTCCACTTTATGTTTTGGATTTGTTGAACCCGAATAATCAATTTAGGAACATATATTCCTCTTTCATACACATCCCCGGTGGCTAATTATATGGAGTCACAATGACCGACCATGAGGAATATTACGCAACTAATTGATTGAGTGGTTGAAACCTATTAGTGCACACTCCTAATCTGTTGTTCCTCTTTCAGCTACAAAAGGAAGATTAATCTAATTGAAACTTTTCCATAGCAATAAAATCAAAAGGATGATGCATTACTCCTGCATCATCTCTCCTACATTCGGCATGCCACCTCATGTGCTCAACTATCGCATTCAATATATATAATCATTGTAGATGTAAGGTTAAAGGGAAATAGTATATATTTTTTAATTACAATAAGTTTTGCTCTTCCCGATCCTCGATGGAAACTTCGATATCAAGGATATTGATAGAACTTGCATTTATCTAATTCACTATCTTTCTTCTAATAGATCATACAACATTCTAATAATAATGAATTTTTTCCATCGGTAAACCCATCCCCTTAACCAACTTTTTTGTTTCATAAAAATTGTTTGTCATACGATTATCGGTCGACATACACTCCTTCATCAACTTACATAACTCGGTTGAAACACTTCTCCGAAAAATGATATTCGGCTTTTAGATTCATAAAAGTGCTTGGGTATTAGGATTAGGAACCTCCTCCATGTTAGATAGATCGAAGGATGGATTGGCTGGTCCATTATCATAGTTTGATATGGGTTTTAGGGTCCACTAGAACGACGTTCGCCTACATAATAATTTCTAAAAATATAATGATTCTTAGAATTAATAAATGCTATGTAGGATGCAAAATCATCATGATGTACCCAATCATAATATTTCGACACAAAACCTTTATGGTATAAATGATATTTTATCATTTCAACCTCCTCATAATTTCTATTTTGACATTTACTATAATTACAAGTACACCTAATTTTAGTTTTGTCTATACATTCGGGATGCTCAACGGTAAAAGCTAAAAATTAGTCTACCCTTTTGACAAATTCATCATTTAACAATCCATCAACTAACCTAACATTCATCTATTGTTGATCGGATCTCATTTTTATAATTATTGTAAAAACTACACAACTAATGTAAACAATTATTTATCATCATTCCTATGAATTTTAAATAAAAAAAAGTATATATATTGGTTGTGTAATTAAAAGTACTAGTTATGAATTTTATTTTAAGAATTTTACTTTATATTTAATCGATTGTTAAAAGAATGATTACATTTTCTTTCTATTTTTTTATTCTTAAATACTTAATTTTATAATATTCAATGATTTATAGTATAATTTTATTTTTTTTACATTTTCTACCCTATCTTACTATTAGTATGCCTATTCTTACTTTATTTCAATTGAGTTCTTGAGCTTTTTTTATTTAATTAATTTTTGTATGCTTGTCTCTTTTTTTTTATTATACCATTTAAATACTTTCATTAAATTTTATTTTCTCTAATAAAAGAACCCTCCAAAAAATAATATTATATTTCATAATTTTAATTAAATAAATTAAATTTAAAAAATTCTATTAATTAATGAAAAATTATCTATATTGAAGCTAAAAACATTTATTCTTATTAAATTTTCCTAATTAATTTAATAATAAATTCAACTAAATTTAATTTAATTAATCCTAAATAAAATGTTTATTAAATTTTAATTTTATTGCAATTCGGTTGATATTTGTGTATCAAAACTATGCTTTTTTCAATTAAATCTTCAATCATAAGATTATGATTAAAGAACTATTTCGATTAAATCTTTAATTAAAGAACGATTTTAACTTTTTTCCAATTACATCTTTATTCCAATTTTTTTATTTTCCAAACGATTAAATCATTATGCATGTTATCTTCCTTCAATTTTAATAATTAAACTATAAAAATTATTTCTAGATTTTATATTTGAACTAACCATAAATCAAATCAATTACATTAAATTAATCTAAACTAATTACATTAATTCGAATTTAAATAATATATAAATTTAAAGATGACAACAAAAAATATAAAACAAAATTAAGCTAGTAACTAATTCAAACAAAAAACAACATCACAAATTAACAATAAATTAAAAAAATTTTAACAACCAATAAATTAAAAATATCTTAAGAAATAATCAACAAAATTTAACTAAAGTACCTACAAATTATTTAATATAAAATAAAATTAAAACAAACAACTAACACAATTCAACTAATAATTAACAATAAATAAATAATTAAATAAATAAAAATTTTAAAATAACAATTAACAATTAAATAATTCAATTTTAACCTAAAAATTAATAACAAATGAATTAACAATAAATCAACCATAACTAAATTACATAAAAATTTACATAGATAAAATCGAACCTAAAAATTAACATAATTAAAAAGTAACACACTTAACAAAATTAATCTAATAATGAACTAAATTAAATAAAAAAATTAAAAAAATCTACACTAATAATTAACATACAAATTAAAATAATTAAAAATTAACAACATTCAAACAATTATTAAAAAAATAAAATTGACAAATAGTGAAATTAAACAAACAATTAATCAACTAACAAATTAATAAAATTAACATAAAAATTTATAACATTCATTTATTTTTAAAAAAATAAAAATAAAAGAGTTAGAGAGAAAAAATTTTACCAATGAGATTAAGGAGAGAGAGTAGAGATTTCATTGGATTTTGAGGGAGAAAGATCCGCATCATCGAGTTAAACGATTTAGGGAGGTAGTAGCTGGTGTGAGGCGAGTGTGTGGAGGAATTTTGTGGCTAGTGATTGGTTTTTGATGGAGGAGACGGAGAGCCGAATGAAGAAGAAGAAGAGAAATTATCAATTTATAAGGCTTGTTTTTAGCGACGGATGCGATTCCGTTGTTAATCCATCGCTATGTAGCGATGAAAAATTTGAACCCCAAAAGGCACCAATTTGTGTAAAATTTTTCCAAAAATTGCCAAAATAGTAACCGATTTGGTAATTTTTCGCTATTTAAAATTCAAATTAGCGATGGAATTGCAACAAAATCCAATTTCGTCGCTAATTTGAACTCGAAAAAGCATTGATTTGACTGAAATTTAGTAATCCGTCGCTAATTTGAATGATCCTTAACTCGTTTGG
This sequence comes from Dovyalis caffra, assembly GCA_963924115.1. Lineage (NCBI taxonomy): Eukaryota > Viridiplantae > Streptophyta > Magnoliopsida > Malpighiales > Salicaceae > Dovyalis > Dovyalis caffra. The sequence goes on along the minus strand of CAWUPB010001166.1, from coordinate 838,081 downwards.
AAATTAAAACCAGCAACGAATTAAAATCTATTGCTAATTTGGGATTCAAATTTGCAACGGATCACCATTTTGTCACTAATTTGAATCCCAAATTCGGTCGAAGCTCACTTTTCTTAGTGACGAAAGAAATTCATCACTATTTATCGATGGATAGCGACGGATCTTCTTTCGTTTTTAAATCAATGACGAAAATCCATTGTTATTCCTTCGCCGAACATGATGCTTTTTTTATCGCGTTATTTAGCGACGGATTTAATTTTGTTGTTGAGCATCCCTCGCCATTCCGTCCCTAGTCACTCACAAAAATAACCTTTTTTCTCTTCTGTCGCCTCTTGTTAATTTGTCTCCAATTAGAGACGAAATAGTATCCGTCGGTAATTGCCAATTTCCTTGTGGTGAATATAAATTTGAGAAATGACCACTCAAAATAAGGCTTAAATCTTTTAAATGAAACTTAATCTCAACTATCAAACTCTATATGATATCGAGTCTTGATAACTAAACAATCTCGAGCTCGAATCTTACCATCTTTATTTCTCTTCTAATTAATTAAGCACAAAGTAGTGTGGACATATGCAACTTTCAAACCCAAAAGGCTTTCACTTAAGGGTAAGTATTAAAAAGTAGTATAAAACCATTTATAGGTTCTCACCTAACAACTTAAACTTTTGGATTGAAATAATTTTTTAACGGAATATCCTCTTGGATTTATTAAATTTGGGACTATGCACTTCTTTTTTTACATCAAGATCAACAAAATCCCCAAGATCAAAATAAATTTTAGCCATAATTATTGGTGTTGTGGCTAAATAAGACTTGAACAATATATAAAGTTTGACCATTTCAACCCTCAAAATATTATTATTTTTTAAGGCAAATTGTCTTTTTTATTATATTTGACTATTAAAATTTTGACCGTTAACTAAAATGTTAAGGCGACAAGCAAATTTTGTGATTTTTCATTATGTTTGATTGTCAAAATTTTAACTCGTTCAATAAAATATTTGAAACGAAATCATTTTAATTTTTTTTCTTTTTTTACATTTAAATTATTTAGTAATTACAAAAAAAAAAAAAAAACAAATTGAGCCTAGCTAGATGAATGAAAGTTATTCAAGTTTTTTTTTTCAATTAACAATTAAAATTTTGGCTATTAAACAAAATAGAAAAGAACAAAATTTGTTCTAAATATAATAATTTGAGATCATAATAAACTAAATTGATAATTCATGCTTTATTTTAACATAACTCTAATAGTTTGTATGTAAAATATGACTTTAAACCATAAACGATTAGCTGCATTAAATTGACGCGTACAATGTAAGTACAACTCGATAAAAGGCAAAAATAAAATTTCAATGTTTCTTTAGAAAATTTTATAATACACAAAGAGTAACTAGTGGTATATACGGTAGTTACTCCTTGGATCCACTTTGAGGAGAGAGATAGACACATAAAAAAGAGAGAAATTACATCCATACCCATAAAAAGTGATAAGAAAATTTTCATGTCCGCTCAAATTTTTTTATTTTCTCTCTCCTATTTTTCTCTCTCTTTTTGTGTGTCTATCTCTCTCTTCAAAGTGAACCCAAAGAGTAACTACCGTACATGTTACTAATTACTTTCCGTATATTATAAAATTTCTTTATCTCCTCGATTAGCTGCATTAAATGACATGAAATATAATTCATTACAAGCTGGAAATCACATGCGTTGGATCTCAATCACTAGTTAGTGTCATTTGTGGGGGGATGGAGAAGCTCATTGGAGTAAATTATAAATTAGTCTCTTTAATTTTGAGAAATTAATTAATTAATACCTTATATTTCAAAAATTAATTATTTAATTTTTTGATCAATATTGATCATACTTAATTTAATATTATTTAATTCAAAAAATATCTTTTTTTTCTATCAATCTTTCTATGATATTTATTTATTTATTATTTTTATTTAAAAATAAGATTAAAAAACATAAAATGGATAAAAAATATTAAATCATTAGTTTTTAAAACAAGAAAAACTAACAAATTTTTTTTTTTTGGTTTTTTGTTTTTGAAAAATAGAAGGATTGATTTATAATTTACTCAATCTCAATTAGATGAAAGACATTTTTTTCAGTTGTTAGATGAACTAATAATTGAATCTATATGTTTCTGGAGAGTACATTATAAATTAGTTCCTTGACTTTTTAATAAACGAATTAATTAGTACCATTGTTTTAAAAACTCGTTATTCAGTCTTTTAATCAGTATTGATAATATTTAATTTAATATTATTTTTATTCTAAAAATATTTTTTATTAATATTTTCATATTTTTTCTATTTTAAAAATAAAAAATCAAGATAAATAAAAAGATTAATTTATAAATTAGTTCCTCTAGTTTTTAAAATGAATTAATTAGTATCCATAGTTTCAAAAACTATTATTTAATTTTTTTTAACTAGTGTTAACTATGTTTAATTTAATATTATTTTTATTCTATAAAATATTTTTTTCTTATTAATTTTTCCATATTTTGTCAATTTTTAATAAATAAATAAATATAAATTTAAAAGATGTTTAAGTTACGAGTAGATTTAAAAATAAGTATTAATTAATTAATTAATTTTTAAAATAAAAGAGATTTGCTAGTTAATTTATTAAAAGTAGAGGGACCAATTTCTAATTTACTCGTTTTTGGATAATTGAATAAGAATGACAGCGGAGAAAAAAATGACGACCGAAATGCGGAAATGGCAAAAGAATTGGGCATGCCTTTTTGTGACAGACCTAGTCTTGTCGCTGTCCAAAGTAAAAAAATTCGCAATCTGCCGTCTTTGTGGGCCATTTGCCATGTCTTTGGCACTTCTTTCAAGTAGGGATAGTTTACCAAGTTTGCTGTATGACTAACTTGGGTTTCTTGTGCTCTAAATCTAAGGGATAGTTTCATTAAACTCCGATCAAACTAATCCGATCTAATCAGAAATTCGATAACTCGATTATCAAATCGATCCAAGTTAAGGTAAAGGATCCGATCTGATTTCGTTAAAATCAGCTAAATCTGATAAAATTTGAAAAAAAAATCCTAGAATTCGAACTTGATAGTTTTATCTTAAAAAATTATGAGTTAAAAGTATGAAAATATTTCCGTATTATTATAATTTAGTTCATTATGTTCCTTTAATTTATTATATCCTTTAATTTTTTTAATCTTATCACGTCATTCGATGAAGGAGGTTATTATGGATATTTTCATGCTTTAACTCAAAAAGGTATGCACATATTATCTCATATCCTTTTGTTTTATGCTTTTAAGGTAAGAAAATATGCCCTCCTTTTTTTTTTTTTTTTGGATCCTCAGGTTATGGCAGGTCTAAAAATTTATATTGATTTTTTATTATTTGTTTAAACATTAAAAAATACAATTATTTAAAATATAATTATATAATTATATATAAATATTTGAATTTAAAATTATTTATTTTGAACGACTAAATTCTATTCAAAAAATCTCTCTTGAATAACATAAAAAATATTTTTATAACGTAATACAACTGACCTAATGATTTAACCATTGATTCACTATTTAGATCGATGTTAATAACATTTTTAAAAGGTTATTTTAAAAACCTAATCTCACTACTGCTTGAATAAAATATAGCCCCAAATCAAACCAAAATAAAATGCGAAATATCTTGCATGCAACATGGAGATAGTGGTGGGGTAGTATCACTTTATTATATAGTAATTTAGAAGGAAAAAAATCATTTCAATATATATATATATATATATACACACACAACGTGGGTCCTCTATGCACAAGGGCATTGCAGATATATATTGAAAGAGATTGAAAATGATATGACTTTTCCGAGGTCGTAAAGATAAACAATTTATTGAAAATAATAAAAAGATGTTAGAATAAAAGCCAAAAGAACAGATCCATATATAATGGGTTATACGTACCTTTATCTTTCGTTCAATTATGCAAAATCAAAGCCACGTTTATTGTTTGGAGATTCTAATGCAAGAAAAGCATATACCAAACCAGTAATTATCACTGTTTTAATTGTGTTTGTAATCATATAGCCGACACCATTGGATTCATTAGGCAAACATTGATTTACAAGTTAATCATAGAGTGAAAAAAAATATCTAGGCTTGGCTTGTCCTCTTATGTAGTGTTTTTATATAAAGATTTCTTTCTTTACGAGGAAACTATTTTTTTTTATCTGTCTATAATATCTTCGATTCAAAAGTTTATGATTAATTTAATTTTTCACTATTTTACCGAATATATAAAACAGAGATAGCTATTTAGAAAGGTTTTTTATATGCACAAGAACTTAAATCCGATATCTACTTATTTAAACGAATAGAATATTTTTCACTCATATAAAACTTACATACTTCATGCTTAATTGTTAACTCACATATTGATTGATATATAGAAGTTTACCTTATTATTTAAGATTCACCAAATTAAAACAAAACCATAAATACAACATTTCAATATATATATATATATATATATATATATATATATATATATAAAAGTTTTCTTGAGCTAGCATTCACATCATTGAATACTAAATGCTCACTCTAAACTGTATTATCATCAGATCACGTCTAATGTTGGATTAATTTTAGAAACTGGACTCTTTAAATTCGCCATTTATTCATGTTTAATGTTAAAAAAAAAAAAAAAGTTTTTCTGAAGTGAAAATCAAACTTTTGATACTCTTTTCTTACTATGCCACTTACAGGCTCTTGTCAATAAACTGAATATCAAAACTTTATACGTGATAATCCCAAAACATAAAAAGTGATTTATTTTTATTATTTTATTTTTTTTCACATTGTTTCCAGCAGCCTTAGCCAATCACGGGCACAACAAGGCACTATATGTTAAAAATGTCCTCTATCCGAAACCGTGTTTTTTTTATTCCTTTGTCCTTAAAAGTGAAAATGTCGATATCATAAATTGCAGTATAGTTGTCCAGAATCCAATCTGATAATGAAACCAATTGAATAATTCATCAGTGGTGTCTGTTAAGTCAATCAATAGTGACAAAAGTTGCGATACAATATTGGACTGAAAGTATGAATTTTTAGACCTCACATGTCTATAATAAGGCTAGCATGCATTGCTTGAGCTTTATGTTCACGGAGAACTCAGTGACAGAAAAACCAAAATGGCTAAGTTTTCTCTGGCTAACCTCTTGATCCTCCTCCTGAACTTGGGCACTTTGCTTACTTCACTTGCTTGTCCCTATTGCCCTTACCCAGCTCCTCCGTCTAAGCCACCGAAGTACCCTCCCAAGTTACCACCACCACACCCTCCCAAAGTTAAGCCACCAAAGTACCCTCCCAAGTTACCACCACAACACCCTCCCAAAGTTAAGCCACCAAAGTACCCTCCCAAGTTACCACCACAACACCCTCCCAAAGTTAAGCCACCAAAGTACCCTCCCAAGTTACCACCACAACACCCTCCCAAAGTAAAGCCACCAAAGTACCCTCCCAGGTTGCCACCACCACACCCTCCCAAAGTTAAGCCACCATTTCACCCTCAACCACCAAAACCCAACCCACCTAAGCCTCCTGTTGTTCATAAACCTCCTCATGTGCCCAAACCACCCATTGTACATCCTCCCATTAAACCAAGACCTCCATTTGTACCCAAACCACCCATAGTATATCCCCCCATTAAACCAAAACCTCCCTGTGTACCACCACCCACAGGATATCCTCCCTATACCCCGAAACCTCCCTATGTACCACCACCCAAAGTATATCCTCCCTACACCCCGAAACCTCCCTATGTACCACCACCCAAAGTATATCCTCCTTATACCCCGAAACCTCCCTATGTACCCACACCACCCAAAGTATATCCTCCCTATACCCCGAAACCTCCCTATGTACCACCACCCAAAGTATATCCTCCCTATACCCCGAAACCTCCCTATGTACCCACACCACCCAAAGTATATCCTCCCTATACCCCGAAACCTCCCTATGTACCACCACCCAAAGTATATCCTCCCTATGTACCCACACCACCAACTCTTCCACCAAAGCCTCCAGTGACTCCTCCCATAAAGCCACCCACACCACCAAAGCCTCCAGTGACTCCTCCAATAAAGCCACCAACACCACCAACTCTTCCACCACCAAAGCCTCCAGTGACTCCTCCCATAATACCAACACCGCCAATTGTGAAGCCACCACCACCTGAAACACCATGTCCTCCTCCACCGCCACCAGAAAAACCATGCCCACCACCAAAGCAAGAGACTTGCCCCATTGACACTCTCAAGCTAGGTGCATGTGTCGATGTATTAGGTGGACTAGTCCACATTGGTATTGGCAGTAGTGCTAAGGATGCATGCTGTCCAGTGCTTCAAGGTCTTGTGGACTTGGATGCTGCTTTATGTCTTTGCACCACCATTAAAGCTAAACTTCTCAACATCAATCTTATCATACCCATTGCTCTTGAGGTCCTTGTTGACTGTGGCAAGACCCCTCCTCCAGGATTCAAGTGTCCTGCTTAATTAATTAGGTAGCTACCTTCAATCTTCAGAATTTTGCTATAATATATAAATAATTTTTAGTCAATTTTGACAAAATATTCAACTTATTAGCAAAACATTAATTCATAGTTTGTTTTGATCTATTTTTGACGTTGCAGGTTGTGTTGTGACATGCAGACTATAACATGTGAGAGCTTGAAAGCATAAAGAATAATTGCATGTGGGATCTTGAGGTGCCTAGAATGAAGCATTTCAAGAGGATATCTTCTGTTTTGTTCCTCGAGGGAATTAAATTTCTTATGTCCCTTCTTTTTTAGCCCTTTAATTTCGAGAGAGAATATCTTGTGTCAATTTGCTCTACTTATTGTCTATCAATTGTGGTCATATTTTGTTCTACTTAATGTTTAATTTGATCAAAATGTCAACGAGCATGTTTGTGCACTTGTGCTCTTAATTTTGACTTTATATGAATTTTTTTTTTTTTAATAATGGAGAAATTAGAACATGAAACTCTTTGTAGAAGGAATGGATTATGGATGCAAGTTAAGGGATTCTCGTTGGCCAACTTGTATATTCTTAAAAAACAAAAAATGTGTTTGATTTCTTCTAATCGGTTCTTGATTTGAAATGTATATTCTTTGAAATGTTTATTCTCGTGATGTAACTTAAAGTAAGTGCTTGGTTCACGGGAAAAAGAAGATAGAAAAGGAAAAAGGAAATTATACAGGCATGGAATGGGCTCTTTTGCATATGTATTTTACGTGTATTTTACATGATATGGGCTCAAAATATTGTGACTCGAAAAGATGACCCAGAATGATAGACCCACGAGGTCATCGGGCTTCCTTTTAATCAATTGTGTAATAGGAAGAAATTACGGTCCTTTTGTGCTATTCGATGTAATGTTCTTGGATAAAAATAATATTTTGTAATTAGTTACTGTTTTGTACTATAAGATAAAAATAGTATTTGATTAAATTATATTAATATACTTTTGAGATATAAAATGATCAATAAATTAAAACTGTATTAAAAATATTTAAAGAAATTGATTTTATTTTTATTAAATGATTTATGACTTTTAAACTTACATAACATGTGAACATATTTTTTTTATGAAAATAAATATTAAATTAAAAAATAAAATTAAACCAAAAGCATTATCATTTCAAATAAGGATTTGGAAATAGAATATTAATGTAATTTTAAAAAAAATGGAAAAAATTATCATTTTAATTATAAAAATAAAATAAAATAAGATAGATGCTTTGTTTCAAAACCAAAGCAATTTCTTTTTATTGTGCTTTTTTTTAAGAAAACAAAGTAGGTATTAATAAACACTACTTTTAAACCAAAAGCATTATTGTACTTTAAAAGCACATTAATACCAAACAAGCAATAAACGCTAATTTCACTATGCTTAAATATTCTCATATATAATGAAGGCCACTGTTATAGGATTCAGGCTTAGGCATAGCAATTTTGTTTAGTAGGTTTATGTCCATAAATTTTGTTTGATATATTGACATGTCATCTTAGCATAGTTGTTAATATGATAGTTGATATGCGTTGATACATTGTTTATAACACTCTCAACCTAGAGCCAAGATAGATCGAAAGTATTATTCACATTGATTTACATTTCAAATGCAATGAAATGTTTGTTTAATTAATTAACTAAGTTAATTTTGATTAATTGGTTAGTTTGATTTAGGTTTAATTAATTAATTAATTATGTTAAATTTGATGAATTTTTTGTTTGATTTTGGTTTAATTAATTAATTAGGTTAATTTTGAATAATTGGTTGACTTGATTTGGGTTTAATTAATTAATTTAGTTAATTTTGATAAATTGGTTGACTTGATTTATGTTTAATTAATTAAGTATGTTAATTCTTATTAATTTGTTGGTTTGATTTAGATTTAATTAATTAATTAATTGAAACTTTATTAATTGTTAATTTGTTGATCAATTTGTTAAATTGTTATTTTTTGTTAATTGTTAGATTAATTTTTTAATTTTGATTAATTTTATATTATTTTAATTGTTAATTTGTTGATTAATTTGTTAAATAGTTTTTTTTTTAATTTTTAGGTTATTTTGTTAATTTTGATTAATTTTATATAGTTTTAATTGTTATTTTGTTAATTAATTTGTTAATTTTTTTTTTGGTTACTTGTTAGGTTACTTTTTTCATTAATTTTTAGTTTAATTAGATTAATTTTGATTAATTGATTGATTTTTAATTTTATTTTTATTGAAAATTGTTAAGTAATTATTAGTTAAATTTAATTAGGGTTAATTTTATTTAGGTTTAAATTTAAGTAGGTTTGAATTAGAATTAATTAGGTTAATTTGATTTAGGTTTCATCAATTAATTGGGTTAAATTTGATTAATTGATTGGTTTTTAATTTTCTTTATATTGAAAATTATTAATTAACTTTTTGTTAAATTTAATTAGGTTTGAATTTGGTTTAAATTAATTAGGTTTGAATTAGAATTATTTGATTATTTTTCATTTAAAGTTTTAATTAAATATGAAATGTACTAATATTTATTTTTCCTCAAGTAGAAGTACTTTTTATGAGATGTGACCAGTGAGGTGGTGCAGCGATATATTGAACAAACTAAAGAACATGAATGATAGACTCACATATGTTAAACAACTAGTGTGACAAGCATGACACTAGGATTGGGCCATACTTAAGTTTCAAGCCCGATCTCAACATGCGATCCAAAACCGCATGTTGAAGATAGGTAGTATCGGTGTTGGCCTATCCGGGAATACTAAGGGGTCCATCTCTTTGATTGAGTACACTAAACGTTTGATAAATCCTATTATCCATTTTGATATATAAGTTAATTTTTATATTTATTACATTATATTATTTTGTCCTTTTTTTTTAGTATAATAAATTTGATTGTAATCCAAATATTTACTAGTTGTTTGTCATCACTCACAAGCGAGAAAGTTGGGTCATTTGTCGACAAGCAATCCCGGACGGTAATGGTAGGTTATTTTTATTTTTATTTTTATAAATATACATCTATTAATATAATCTAAAAATATATTTATGATTGAATATTATAATTATTTCAATGACGTAATAGTGCGTGTAGTCAATGCAAGAAACAACTCGTTAAAGAGCAACAAAAGGGTAATTCATCATCTCCAAACATTAGCATTTCCAAGATATGTTTGGATGTTGTAGGAGAAAAGAAAAAGCAGAGAGTGTACGGTCTTGGAACACAAGCGTCCTAGTATTACTTCTATTTTGGCACTAGCTCCTCCTCTGCCACTTCGTGGTATCCTAATGGTAATATCTAGGAGGTTTCTGCTCAATACGAAGATAGGATCAAAGGGATGAAGATTATCATCTAAGAACAAACTAATCAATTCGACCCTTTATGGAGTCGGATGCAAACAATGATAAGGTTGTTATGAGACCAGCAGTAGACTCGTGTCCTTTTAGCTAACCCCCACAACCCAAGAGTCAATTATTTTTCTCAATACATGACAACTGGAAGATGATGTAGCAAATGATGAGGATTATATTTCTTTTTCTTTAAATTTTTTAATGTTTTCATACATTTTAATGCATTTATATATTTATTTGACTTCAATTTATATTATTTTAATTATATTAAATAATATATCGTTTTTAATAAGGTATTATTTTTAGTTGTTTGTTATTACCTTTAACATTAAATGATTATTAATTTATATTAAAAAATTAAAATTTTATTCATTTAGCGATGGATTAGTGACCGAATTAGCAACAAAAATTGCAACAAACTCTATTACGATCGCTAAATACTCATGGATTTAGCGAAAAATTTGCAACAACCTTTAGTGAGAACAATTTACTAATATAATTTTCATCACTATTCAGCAACAAAAATAGTGAATTAGCGATGATTTTACAACAAATATGAGACCATGCGGATGATTCGTTTATTATGTTTTAACGATGAAATTTCTACACATTACTAATGGACTAGCCTTCACTAAGTAGTAAAAGAAAAAAAAATTATCACTAAAAAATTAGCAATGATGAATTTTGCTATAGAAAGTGTGTTGCAAATTCATCGCTAAGGAAAAACAACGACGTATTTTTACCATATAGCGATGAAAAAATCCATAGCTGTTTTTCAATTTTCTTGTAATGTAATAATTACTTTGACACGATGGTTTAATGGATCAAATAAAAAAAAAACAAAAGACAAAAAATTATGCTAGATTTACTAAAAGTAAATACTGTTTACAATCTTTATCTACTTTTCATTGAAAACCAAGTAATGGTGGAAAGTTAGTTAGGTTATATTTGTACTAGGGAAAAGAAACAACAAGAATAACTGAATGCCATACTATGAGTAAAGGCGGCTTCTGGAGAACTAATCAGACAAATGGTTGGCATCCCATCTCTCGTAGTAAGTGGTTGAAGATATTTTGTTACAACAAGGATTTGTGACACGGAAATCAGAGTGAACGAAGATTAGTTATGGAATGCTGCTTGACATGCGTCAAAGCTTGGACTGTTTTGGTAAGCTTGTGGGAAGCAAAAGATGTAGAACAATTCAAATATGGAAACCAATTACATCTCATTATTTATTTATTTATTTTTTTACCCTAGGAACGTTATTGGGAATATAATTGAAAGAGAAAATAAAAACAGCTAAAATTACTAATGACTAAAAGGGCGAAGATATTTTTGATATTGAGGTATTAATTAATCTAATTTGTGTGGAGGAAATTAATTAGATTTAAGTTCATCTATTCCTTTATTGAATGTTAGGTAACATGCATCAAAGCCTGGACGGCCATACACATACTGTCTATATGAATGCAATGGTCCTTGCTATCATCAGAATCAAATCCAGAGAAGTTGAAAAAATTAATATTATATATTGAAATCAGACTCTCTTTTCTCCATGGCATCTACTAACACAGTGAAAATACTGGAGGTCTTTGAGGTACCTCCTCCCTCGGACTCAACCCAGGAATTCTTTCTTGCTTTCACCTTTTTCGATATAGCATGGCTAAAATTCCCAGCAACTGAGAGCCTTTATTTTAATTAGAATTTTTAAAATGTTTTACGCATATGGAGACTCTGTATAATTTGAATTTTTTTATTAAGACCTTTAATTTTTTTTCTATCCAATTTAAGTGTTATACTTTTAATTTTTTATTGTTTCGGACTCTAATATGTTACGTAAGCACACATGACAAGATATACTCAATGATAGATTGACATATGGCATAGTAAGGTCAAATTGATTTTTAACGAAAGTGAATAAATTTCTAATGGATTTTTAATTATTTAAGTAATAATAAACCTAAACATAGGTATTACCCTTTAAACCTAAAAATTCCCCAATTCCCCCCCCCTTCTCTCCCTATTCATTTCAGTTTTTACTCCTCGTTTCTTCTCTCTCCTACCTTCGATTTCAATCAACGCCAAATTCTCCTTCTCCTTTCCTAAAAAACTTGTTCTAGTAGCAATAATAGCCTGTCTATACTTCTTATCCTGAACATCACTAGCAGCAAAAACCCCCCATGAACATTAGTCTTCGTAGTCCTCGGTTTAGTCACAACGTACCCATTAGAATCCAACTCCAATGCCCATCAAAGGCCTTGTAGCAGGCTCATGTCCAATAGTGAAAAACAACCCCATTAGCCTTTAAATCCGAAACCTCCCTAGTAACCACATTCTTCACTTTAAGCCCACCTAAAACCCTTTCTCCATAAGCCTCCTCCACTACATAATTCCAAATAACCTCAATCTTTGGATTCGACAATGCATTACTTTGCATTATCTTAAATGCCCTAAATGTATTCGTCCTAAAGATAATATAAACTTTCGACCACTCTTAGTCAAAAAATTGGCTTCCTCCATTGCTGAATCCCCTCCTCCAATCACAGTAAATGCCTTCTCCCTAAAAATAGGGGCATCCCCGTCACATACAATGTAAGCCGAAATCCCTCTATTCCAAAACTTTTTTGACCCTTCAAAATTCAGCTTCCTCCCCACCACCTTAGTAGCCATAATAAATGAATCAGCAACAACACGTTTAGAATCAGTGAAAATCTCAAATGGGGTTATTGAAAAATTCACTTTTGAAACCGTTTCAATAAAGATTTGGGTCCCAAAATGAGCAGATAACCTTGCCAGTCAACTCACCACCCATATTCCTTCAAGGAAACCAGGGAAATTTTCCACATCAATTGTGGTCATAAGCTGGCCTCCGGGGGTGATATCATTTGCCATCCACCCTTCAAACAAGATGGGCATTAGCTCTGCTCAAGCAGCATAGATTGCTACAATGTGTGCTGTGGGTTCACTTTCGATTCTGCAGACATGGGTCTTGAGTTCTTCCATGGCTGTTGATGATGCTATGGTTAATTTGGGAGTGGTTGTAGTGGAGAAGGAAGCATCGACGATTGATGTGGTGGCTAAGCCAAGGAAACCACGAGCTTTGAAGAGGAGAGATTTTAGTTTTTTTTGCGAAATTAGGAAAGGAGAAGAAGAAATTGGCTTATTGCAATTGGAGGTAGAGGAAAAAGAGAAGCAACGAGCAGAAAAACTGAAACGAATAGGGAGAGAGGGTGGAATTTGGGGAATTTTTGGGTTTAGTGGGTAAGGGTGGATTAATATTTTCATAACCTATTTTTAGGTTTGTTATTACTTAAATAATTAAAAATTCATCAGAAATTTTTTTTTAATTTTCATTAAAAATCAAATTAGGCCTGCTTTACCATGTGTCAATTTGTCATTGGATAGATCTTGTCACGTTTGTCTACGTCGAATATTAGGGTATAAAACAATAAAAAATTAAGAATAGACTACTTAAATTGGACGAAAAAAATTTAAGATCTCAATAAAAAAAATTCAAATTATACCAGTATCTCGATATACATAAAACCTAATTTTTAAAAGTGCCTTAAATGTTGAGTAGCCATATAGTCCTTGCTGCTTTATTTTTTATTTTTATTTTATTTTTTAGCTGTTAACCTCTGGCCTAAATCTCTTAAATCGTCCTCTTATATTAGCCTTTGAGCCCTACTGGAGTTCTGATTGAAATAAGAAAGGCATTGACTAAATAAGCATCGTAAATCTGGCGTTGAAAACTTCAAAATTCTGACCCAGATAATAGCAGATTTAGTTCAAATCATAAACAGTAACGTTGAGTCTAGGATATTAGCTTTCCATCGTTTTTTGAATCTCCTTAACCGGATGTCTCTGGCTCAAGTTACGACTGAAAAACCGAACACTAACCAAGTTGTCAGGAAGTGAGAATCCTAATCCCAAAAAATCCGAGTTGGAAATTGAATTGGCACACTAGTTCCTCTAGAATAAGGCTCCAAAATATCTCTTTTTTATCTTCAAATGCTTATTTTTGCTCTCTTTAGGTCGTTCCTTAAAAATAACTCAAACTATATGTAAAATTAATATATATAGCGCCAAATTTAGGAGTAACGTTACAGGAGAAATGTATAAAATTAAATTTTAATCTATCAGTAGCCTTGACGCTAGGTTAGATATTGTTTTAGCATAAAGCTTACATTGTTTATCTGAATTAGATAAAGAATTGCATAACCCGGTTCCTTTAAACTACACACCCTCGTGTATTCATCACGAATTAGATTAAAAAATATATAAGAAAATTGAAAGTTTAAGTACTAAAGTGTAAAAAGACATGACAAGTGATAAATATAATATATGTGAACACTAAATGTAAAAAGACACGATAGATGGTAAATATAATATTTATGAGCTTCAAGTCATTTGAAATTGAGTTTTTAAATTTTTTTATTTGTTTTGGGGATCCATAAACTTTTAAATTTTTAAAATGTAGTTAATCCAATAATTTTCAGCCATCATCTTTTCTTCTAAAAATTCAATTCTTTGCATTTTGAGCTGAAATTTTGCACAAACATTCAGAAAAAATCAATATATTTTGTAAAACAATTCTAGAATTTTTACAAATCAAAAACTATATATATTATTATTTTACCATTAAAAATAAAAAATAATTTTAAAATGATTTTAAATTTTTTTGAAAACATCATATAAATCTCATTAAATAATTTCTATTATGAAAATATTTATGTGATTGATTGAATGTTCAAATACCAAAATGTAAAAAGGGCATGATAGGTGGCAAATATGATACTACCATACTATGGCATCCCATCATCTCTCGTATTAAATGGTTGAAGATATTTTGTTACAACAAAGATTTGTGTGGCGCAAAACAGACTGTACGAGTATTACTTATTGAAAGATGCTTGCCATGCATCAAAGCTTGGACTGTTTGGTAAGCTTGTGGGAAGCAAAAGATGTAGAACAATTCAAATATGGAATTCAGACCTCCATGCGCACAATTCAAGAAAATAATATAAGGAGATAGCAGATCATTTATTAAGTTCGCAAAAGGAAAGAAAATCGTAAACAATTGATCATGGTTTGGGCTGCTCGCGATTTAGGCCATTACAGAAGTACGAAGCAAAATCCGCCATTTCTTGCTTAGATAAGACTACACCAATCTCGATACCTCCATTTTCATCTCTACTTTCCATCATTGAAATAGCTTTTGTCCTGTCAATAGATGTAACCTCCGCTTTCTCAACTCTTCCCCACCCAAAATCCAGCTTGTAAAAATCCATCCTTGTCGATCCAGCTACCAAAATCTGTAGCACTTCTGGTCCGAAACCACGCAACAGTGCCATTCTCTCTTTTGCTCCTTCAAAAAGATCCTTCTCTAGCCCTTTTATCAAATCACCAAGTTTTTTTGAAATTATAGCAAATCCATCCTCTTCCATGCAAACTCCTGCTTCTGTAACCAAGTATTGTCTAACAAGACAATTACCAAAATAATTTGGTGGCAATGGAGGGTCTAAACGGGTCCTACAATCCACTAAAAACGACATGTAAGTCTCTCTCTTACAATCGCCACATATTGCTTTCACCATGCAAACAAAGACATAAGCATAAGTAAGTACAAACGTGGAGAGATGAAGTTGTTTTATGGGATTTGGTCCTGCTGCTAACTGGTGATAACAGAGTACTATTTCTCTAAGTTTCTTAATGTCCTCACGAGTCAACTGAAAAGTTGCTCTATATAGGTTGGGTGGCAATGGACTTGGCAATGGTTTCAAGCTTCTTGTTGGTAAGTCTGAATTTGCAGAGGTCGTAGCTGGCCACAGCTGGTTCAAATAGGCAGAGTCAAAAACAAAATGGTCTTTGATTTTTGTCCTTTCAAAACAAGGTGTTAGTTCGGGCGGCAGTAAATAAGGGATTTTGCCTTTCTCGCAGCAGTGTTTGCACACATGTGCCCATGCTTTGAGAAACATGGATGCACTATGTGCATCAAGGATTGCGTGATGTGAAGCCTTGCCAATAGAAAAGCCTTTATTAGGAAACAATGTGATTTGTAAAGCGAGTAATGCTGCTTTTGCATCTGATGCCTGCAAATTGGGTAGGTAAGGATATGATTTACCAGCTTCACGAACTCCATTTCCTGTGAACAAATCAAAGTCATCATGATCACCGCTGGATTCAGCAACTGTGAGAGATACAGCATCATTTGGGGTGAAAACAAAGATGGGTTCGGAGGATTGATCGGAGGACCAAGTTAGGTGGCCGGCTAGAGGGAGAAAATGGAGGAGAGTTTGTGAGAGTGAATGTTTGAGGGTAGGGACAATTTTTGAGTGAAAATATGTTGAAGTTGATTCAGTTTCAGCTAGTTTGAAAAAGTAGAGGTCCTCAGTTGCTGGGAATTTTAGCCATGCTATATCGAAATAGGTGAAAGGAAGAAAGAATTCCTGGGTTGAGTCCGAGGGTGGAGCTACCTCAAAGACCTCCAGTATTTTCACTGTGTTAGTAGATGCCATGGAGAAAAGAGAGTCTGGTTTCAATATATAATATTAATTTTTTCAACTTCTCTGGATTTGATTCTGATGATAGCAAGGAGCATTGCATTTATATAGACAATATGTGAATGGTCGTTCAGGCTTTGATGTACGTTACCTAACATTCATGTTACCTAACATTCAATAAAGGAATCAATGAACATAAATCTAATTAATTTCCTCCACACAAATTAGATTAATTAATACCTCGATATCAAAAATTTCTTCGCCCTTTTAGTCATTAGTAATTTTAACTGTTTCTCATTCAATTATATTCCCAGTAACTTTCCTAGGATTAAAAAAATAAATAAATAATGAGATGTAATTGGTTTCATGATTTGTTTTCCATTCTTTGGGTTTGTCTGTTTGCTAGTTCCCAACTTTATCATATTGTTGTGCGCACTGCCTTCTTGGCAATATCAATGCAGAATACTTGCTGTTGTGGTATGCATTTGTTGTTTCGAAAAACTGTCCTGCTTAAGTGAGATAGTAAGACTCCCGAAACAAAATTCTAATGGTTAGATTTAGATGGTTATATTTATAAAATTATTTACGAGTTTAAAAATGAGTTTGTTGTCTAGATACATACAATGATGTAATGCATACAGAAATGAGTTTGTTGTCTAGATACATACAATGATGTAATGCATACAGAAATGAGTTTGTTGTCTAGACAAGAAAGTATATTATGATTGTATTGTGCTACACCAAGTCAGCACTTGTGTTAAATCTACGATGGTCAATAATATGGCCTGCCCATTTGCGAACAGCTATCATATTGCCGACATGGAGATCAACAAATGGATGGCTAGATACTATTGCATTCAACGGTTGGATTTTAATAGGAATAATAATGACCAGTGACATTTCATAATAAGGTCTTATAAGCTCTGGATTCAATCATACCACCTGCTGCATTGTGTTTTCTTGCTTTTTGGTCTGGCCAAGGCAAAATGGAAAAAGACTCTTCCAACACACACACACATGAAAATTAGCAGAACTTTTTTTTTTTTTTTTTTTTGGTGAGACGATGATTACCTCTTGGACAAGAACATCCCAAGCAATCCTGACCCTCGGTTTGGATAAGGATGAAAACGGGGGAGAGGAAAGAAAATAGGATGAAAATGAAAAATTTTCCCCGTTTGTATTATAGAGGAAACCAGAGGAAAGAAAAAAAATATTAAAGAAAGTAAAAATGATGGGACCCATTTTCCTCCCAAATTTGGGAGGAAACGGGGAGAAAAACCAGAGGGAAGAAATGTTTTTTTCATTTTTACAGTTTTGCCCTTGCCTTAGCCGTTCCCTTCTCTGCAAACACAAACTCTTTTTTTCCTCTTTAATCACATCTTAATCCCTCAAAATAACAAAAATAGCAACATTAATTGACGATTAACTCTATAATTATCTCGTGAGCTGTTACAAGGGTCTCGATGAACCTTAACTCATCAAATCTTGGTGCGAATTTCTCCCGATTAGACCCATTATTTTTCTCCATTGATGATGATCTTGATGAATCCTTCACACCCCCGAAAAAAAAAATCAACAGTTAGGATTCACATAAAGTACTATAACATTTTCTACAAAAAAAAAAAAAAAAAACCTCAACCACAGGCAAAGAAGAAGATGGGGTTGATGAAGATAAAGCTACGATGGAGGCGAGCAACAACGGAGGCAACAAGAGTGCACGAACCCCTCATGTTTTCTCGATGGGTTTTTCCTTCGTTTTGGGACTTTATTAAAGAAGAGATTTTAAAGCTTCAAATGGGCGAAACATTGAAGCTACGGTAGAGGGAGAGACGAAGTGATTGATTAAAGCAACAAATCCTCAAAGTTTGAACTCTAGAGAATGAAGAAGCAAAATTAAAAGAAACCCAATACAAAAATGAATCTAAGAAGCGAAAAAGTGAGAAAAGGATATTAAATTTGAGAGTTCGTGAAGAGAACAAAAGAGATCGCGTTAGATAGAGAGAGATAGAGACTGTCCGAACCGAGTTGATTTTTACAATATTAATAATTTAATAAAATATAATATAACGACTTCTGTCGATGTTTTTTTTTTTTTAAATTATTACTTACCATGTGGATTTGTTGATTTTGATTCTTTTTGTCAAACTCTAATTGTAGTAGGCAAATTGTCGTAAGGAGCTTGGAAACGTACCGGCTTCTAGCATTCTTTTATGCTAAATTTTGTCATGACATCATGGATTAGCAAATATGAACCACATGATTAAATTTTGATTTTTTTGTTTATTTCCACTAAAATTTGGGAATTTTATGCTCTTATTTGTTTTGGATAGTATATTTATTTATACTCGGATTATTATTTTGGGTTAGGACTCTAAAAAGAATTATGAGATAATTATAAATACAATAATTTTTTATTCTTCATACTCGGATTATTATTTTGGGTTAGGACTCCAAAAAGAATTATGAGATAATTATAAAAACAAATATTCATACAAATTTATTATAAGTATTTAAATATAGAAATATAATCACGGGGTATTATAATAAATATATAATAATATATTTTCTTTTCTTTCTCTTTTTACAATTATCCAAACAAGGGAAATATATTTTCTTTCCTTTCCTTTCCACTCTTATCCAAACAACAAGTGGGCTCCACGAAGTTCTTCCCAAGCGGACCGAAACATGGACCCACCTCTCTTCATTTCTTGAGATCTTGCACTTAGGAAGCCGGCTAGGTCTGTTTGGGACTCGTTTCCTATATGCATTTGTCGCGGACTCGATAGCACCGTGGATAAACGCCCTCCCTTTGTTATATGCTTGCCGATATCTTATCCAAAACACTCTCCTGCTTAAGTGGGATAGTAAGACTCCGAAACAAAATTCTAATGGTTAGATTTAGATGGTTCTATTTATGAACTATTTACGAGTTTGAAATCACCATCTAGTATTGAAGGAACTAAAAATCTAAAATGATAAGCTGATTTAAAGATTTTAAGATAAGGAATTGATTATGTTTTTGGGAAGGTTTTTAACCACCCAAAATTGCTCTTTCCAACAAAAGGTATCATATTTTGGTTCGAGTCCTAAATTCATTTCTTAAAATATTTTTATTTATGTTTAGTTATTTTTGATTTAAACTTCAATTTTCAAATTGAATTAAGTTTTTTAGTTTTAGGCGCGACATCGTATTGAAACGATTGTTTATCTCCTTTATCGGACGACATGTCAGTTCAAACATCAAATCCACTTTAAGCCTCAACACAACCGACGTGTCGAAGAATATCCCGATTAAATGATGATTATGGTAACGACAATTCCTATCGGATAGGAGACCTCATCACAAATTTTATTTTTTTGGTCAAATAACGATCAGTATCGGATAAGAGACTTTGTTGAGAATTTTCATTATTTTTATTGTCTTTTTTTTATTACTTGTGTTAAACAATAGTCCTATCGGATAAGAGACTTCGTGAAAGATTTTATATATTTTTTTATTTATTTGTTGATAAAAGATTATTATCGATCCCTAAAATTTAGGAGACTCGACAATCCTCCACCTACTTCTTACTAAACCTAATTTCTAAACAAATAAAATAAAGTTATATTGATTAAGTAAATTAAAGACAATTAAAAAAAAAAAAAAGAAGAAGCTAAATTCATAACAAAACATGCATAAAATCAATAAAGACTAAAATTACCTTGATTAAAATAATTACAGATAATATTAAATTAAATATAACCAGCATTCATGCAACAAATTTAAAATTACATTATTTACAATGATTAAAGGCAAATTAAATATTTAAATTAGATATAAAACACTACGCATACAAAACCTAACATTTTATGTTTATTTTTCTATTTTTTGCTTTCTTCTTCCCTACTACTATATATATATATTTTTTTCCCGAGAGAGGCTGGACTGCCCTACATTTTTCGAAAGGGAGAGCGGACTGGGTTGGGCTGAAATCAGTCCAGCCCCTTTCAGTTATCATTTTCTTTATTCTCCTGCTCTCCCTCTCTCTCTCGTTCATCAACCCTGCCTTCCCTGGAACTAGCGTCCCATTCTCTCTCTCTCTCTCTCTCTTTTCTATTCCGAATTCAAACAGCTGAAGAATTAATATAGGAAAAAAAATGGAATGGTTTTGGCAGTAGGATTACCTGGGCATAAAAAAAAAAAAAAAAACAAAGGAATGAAGGACAATTTTTTTTGGGATTGTTAATGTCGTTGCTGTCAATTTTGCAGGTTTGATTGATTTTGAATGAGGATGCTTCGACTTGTGTTGTTGTCACTATTGATTCTGCAGACTGAAATTGGGACTGGAAATAAGGTGATTGTTGTTGATGTGGATAGTTATAAGCTTAAAACGGATTCGATCTTGATGGAATGACTAGAACATTGGTTGTTGGTTTTCTGAGGAATTCCCAAAACCCCAAAAAATGGATTGACCAATGTTTATGGATTCTTGGTGTTTCCCCTATTCAAATGACTTAAATGAACCCAAGAAATCGAAATCAAAACTCAGAATTTGCAAACTGGAAAAAAAAAATTCAGCAACGTTCATCTCTGCCCAGAAATTCAAAAAGCAACCCAGAAAAAAATTGAAGAACACCAAGTGGCTGCCCAGAAATTTTGTGGAGGAAAACCCAGAGAGTGCCAATTGGATCCCAAAAACAAAGAAAATCAAGTCGATAACCTATGAGACTCGAAACGAAAGTCAGAAGAAACAAAAAGAACGAATTATAGAGTCCCACAATCGAAGAACAGAATCCCCGAAACGAAGAACTCTAAATACTGCCCAGAAAGAAAACCCAGAAATGGCCACCAAAGATTTCAAAAATTCCTCGAATTCTACTCTCGATTTTCCTTCCCTCCCAACTCCGAATCTCTCCTCTTTTCATCCTTCCTTTCTACCTGTTCAAACAGCCTATTTATAGCCTAAAGTACATTGATTTCCTCTTCAATTTCCAGATTTCCCTCCCTTGTATCTCTCTCTTTCCGTTACCAAATTTCCTTGATTATTGCAGCGTGGATTGTGGTTCAATCAGGGGGATTATATGCTAGGAAGGAATCGGATCTGGGATTCAACAAATCTGCAAACGAAAACCATTTCTGGTTTTCAAATTCCTACGAAAATTCGAATCAAGCAGTGAATTGTTCAATTCACTGTTTCATTCCTCGAATTAAAGAACAGTCCCCAGACTTTTTAAATTATAATTGCATCCTTAACTTTCTATCAAATAGGCCCCTAATTTGATCTTGGTTTGTTTTTCGGTTTAATCCTCATTGGCTTTCAATTCCAATTCAATTTAATGTAATTAGATCCCTATTTGCTTCCAATTTTAGTTTATGTGTTTCTCCTTTTTATTTGTTTTCTTCTGTTTTTTCTCTTTTTTTTTTTCTGAAATTAAATTTTAATAATACTAAAAATAAATAAAAAAATAATTCTTATTAGACTAAACAATAAGATAAAAAATAAAATGTGACTTAAATTTTGAGTTATGACAATAGTCTTGTCATATTTAAGTCAAGTTTTTTTTTTCTTAATGAGTAAATTATAAATTAGTTCTTTCTATTTAAAAAATAAATTAATTAGTCTTTTCGTTTTTAAAAAATAATTATTTAGTTGATTTTGTCGATTTTATATTCTTTTTTATTTTTTAAAATAGAAAAAGGGAAAAATAGATATAGATTGATTGATGAAAAAGAATTTTTTGTAGAATAAAATAATATTAAATTAAGCATAATCCACACTAGTGAATGGACTAAATAATTAATTTTTGAGAAAAAAATTAATTATTATTTTTTTTTCAAAACTAAAAAGACAAATACGTAATTTATTCTTTTCAAATCTCGAACTAGTGTATAATCTCCATTATTAATTTGAACAGGTGGAATAAATAAATTTAAAGAGACGATAAAGTCAAAATTGCATGCTATATGATCCGTGATCTCCCATCAATTATCCATGGTTCGGTGTTACAAGGATTTTGAGAGACTTACATTAGCTTCTATCTGCAAGAAAATATCCTGAAACCTCCATAAATTGGTAGAAAAAAAATTATAAAGATTCTCTCCATTTTTTTTTTAATTTATTCTGAGGGATCCCAACTACATGCATATAACATAGGCATGATTGCTATCCTTCAAGCTTTATACAACAAAATATATGGATTGTTTATTTCATTTTTTGGATAGGGTATAATTAATTAATTAATTAGGCTAATTTTGATTAATTGGTTTATTTGATTTAGGTTTAATTAATTAATTAGGTTAAATTTGATAAATTGTTTGTTTGATTTAGGATTAATTAATTAATTAAGTTAATTTTGATTAATTAGTTGATTTCATTTAGTTTTAATTAATTAATTAGGTTAAATTTTATTAATTGGTTGATTTGATCTAAGTTTTTTTTTTTTTTTTTAATAATATAATAGGGATGGTACCCTGGAAGTATATTAAATAAAACGTGAGATAAAACTAGCCTGGCCTAACAAATTGAGAGGACAAGGTTAACTAAACCCCCAAAAAGATTACAAAAAAAAGCTGTTTAACTAGAAAACATAAAGCTAAGAGCTAAGTAATTAGGCAAAAAAGAAAACACAATAGCCAAAAATAGTACTCTAAAGCCTTAATTAATGAGGATGATAATTAAACGAATCCATTCTGTCATCCGAAATAGAGACTTTACAATAAATGGGTAAATCAAAAGATGTAAAAATAACCTTACAAGCAGTGTGCTGAAATGCCTAGTCTGCAAGCCGATCAGCATCCATATCACCTTCTCTAAAATAGTGTTGAAGCATAGTATCTGAACTGATGTATGTCCAACATTTTCTGAAGGTATATGTGAGCTGCCATGGACAGGAAATAGATAGCGAGAGACACTCCAAAATCAAGGAAGAGTCAGCCTCTATAATGTCGTACTACACAGTATACTCTTTGCATAGCCTAAGCTCCTCCAAGAGAGCAAGAGCCTCCCCTTTCGTGTTCCTTCCAAATCCATAAAAGCAGGAGAAAGCCATTATCAAGTTGCCTTTATCATCTTGAATAATCCCACCCCCACTACATAGATTGTTCCTTTAAACTCCATCAGTGTTTAGCTTCAATTTACCTATGAGTGGGCCACTTCCCTTTGGTGAAAGTGGTTTTCTGCAATTGGATACCTAAAGAGCCTAAACAGATGCTGTCATGAAAATAGGCTCCCTTCTTTGGAAAAAAACAAAAAGGTGAGTTCATGTAACCAAGTAAGAACTTCATGTTTGATATTCAACCAGCTCATTCTCTCATTATCAAAAATTGATTTGTTCCTTGATAGCTAGATTTCCCAAAGGATACAGTTACAGTTATTATCTAAGAGAAGATGTTTTAGGAGGATATGTTACCTTTACTAAACCAAGTCGAAACTAGTTACTGTAAATTTCCAGCTCCTGTAGAGATGTCTAGTATATTACCAAGATAGCTCAGAAGCAATTTAGCTACATTTCCATGCAAGAACAAACGCTTTGATTTAGGTTTAATTAATCAATTAAGCTAAATTTTATTATTGTTAATTCGTTAAACTGTTATTTTTTGTTTCATTTTTAGGTTAATTTGTTAATTTTAATTAAATGTTTATAGTTTTCACTGTTATTTTGGTTAATTTATTAAGTAATTGTTAGTTTGATTTATGTTTAACCAATTAATTAGGTTAATTTTGATTAATTGGTTGATTATATTTTATTTATATTGAAAATTATTAGTTAAATTTAATTAGGTTTGAATTAGGGTTGATTTGATTTAGGTTTAAATTTAATTATGTTTGAATTAGAATTAATTGGGTTAATTTGATTTAGGTTTAACTAATTAATTAGGTTAAATTTGATTAATTGGTTGATTTTAATTTTATTTATATTAGAAATTGTTAATTAATTATATATTAAATTTAATTAGATTTAAATTAATTATGTTTAAATTAGAATTATTTGCTTATATTTCATTTATTAATTTTGAGGTCGCTACCTAGTATTAAAAGAACTAAAAACCTAAAATTAACATTGGTCAATGATGGGTAGTGGAAGTGGCAATTGCAACTTCAATGAAGTTGTCTACCTATAGAAAGAGAAAAACCAAACAGCCCCTAAGACCAAACCCACAGCTCGCCAGTCAACCCCTAGAACTAATATCATTTCTCCTTCGAAATCGCCACTCTCCAATGCTAATCACCCCCGATAACCATACCATTTTATAGCTCGACCTCAAATCCACCTTACTCAAGTGATTTCCATGATTGAAAATGACGAAGGAAGCCGAGATCTAAAATGAAATTCACTCCATTCGACCCGCGACCATACCAAGTTTTATCTCCATTTTTTTTGGCTAAATCAAAGGCAAACACCGCCACAAAAACCTTCCTTTAGCCTCCAAAAGCATCTCTAAGCTCGAAATTGTGGAAGAAGACGTTGAAAATTGACAAATTTAGCCGAGAAAATAAAGTTTGACCTACAACCTACACCCATTTTTCTTCTCCATTTTTCAAACAAATTAAACCATTTAAAGGCCAAAACGAAGCTCTAACTGGTGCTAGAGATTATTCTGGTCTAATTTGGAGCCTTGTAAGCCACTAAATCCGATCAAAAGCTGATCAAAGAAGTAGGAAGAGATTGGCTAAAACTTTTCGACCGCTAATCTCCTCCTTCGGGCAACTGTGGTTGTCACAACGGGAACCATAAGCATTTAGGTTGTAAATTTATCTTAATATGTGTATTTTTATTTGGTTATGATGTCGGACCAACGAGTATCCTATTTATTAAGGACGGATGATGGTGTCGACAAATTTTGTCCAACTCTAAAAAATGCAAATAATAATAATAAAAAAAAGAAGAACAAAAGAAAAAAAAATGCTAAGTTAATTTAACAAGTCTCCTTTCTAATAAGAAGGGACCTACGTGGTTAATTGAATCAAATTAATCACCCTTAGTAATTAGGTCGTTCTCCGACATACGAATTGTAATAACCAAAAAAAAAAAAAAGCACTTCCATTTTTTTTTATTATATTATTTTTATTAAAAAAAATAAAAAAATACAAAACAAAAAATAAATTAAAAAAAAAAGAAACAGATTGAAGTCTATCCCAATTTTTAAATTCAGTTTAGCTTGATTGGATCACCTTTAAATAACAGAGTTTGAGTTCAAATTGAATAGCTAAAAAATCTGAATTTTAAGGTATTTGATTTAGGATGAAACTAAAATTTGAAATTGTTTGATTGAAGGTGAAACTCAAATTCTCAATGTCTATAAAAAGGCAGTATCCTGAAAAAAAAAAAAAAAAAAAAAAAAAAGGGAGGAGAATTTTTTTTTTTTTTTTTGAGCTTTGGGGGCAGTGGCATTCTTCTGCATTCTGTTTTCTGGCAGTGTTCTTTAGGCTTTTAATTCTAGACAAATTATTCTTCACCTAAAGGGAATTCAGGGTAGAGAAAAGGAGGATTTTGGGTAGATAAGAGAGAGTAAAAAGGGTCAAAAATCGAGTGATTTTAGGGAAAATATTGGCTGCATTTTTTGGGTTTTTTTGGGAAAGTGTTCTTCGTGTTCTTCATTTCTGGGTTTTAGTTCGTCCATAATTTGCTTTGTTACTCAATTATTTTTGGTGTTTCCGGGTTCGTTTACAATCATCCCAACACTACTAATTCACTTTGCCAATTTGGGGGGTCTAATTTGGCTTTTTTTTATTTTTCATTAAAGTTTTTCTAGGCAGGGGCGTGTTTTTCTGGGTTTTGTTCTTCATTTTTCTGGGTTTATTCTTCCCTCTCTTAGGTTTTGTTTCATTTATTTCATCAAAGTATCCTCTGCTTGCTTAGTTTTCCATCATCAACAAATTACCGAGCGAGCTATATCCACTTAATCCAACTTGAAGCAATCATCCTAACCTACCAAACCAACATATATAGCAGCAGCAAGGTCCAAAAAGAACTATCTTCCATTCCTCCGTTTTTGCTTAGAAAAATTCAAACATCACAGTGCCAGGTATTTTTTTTGTTTCTTTGAATTCGATAAAGACCCACTCTATCTAACTCATTTCATTCAAGTTCTTGCATTGTCAATTTTCATTGTAAATCTAAAAAAAAAAAAGACGACAGTGACAGGATTAAGGTTTGGCTAGATTTGTTTGGTTCTGGCAGAAGAAATCTGGTTAAAAAAAAAAAAAAAAGAGAAACAATAAGGAAACTAGGAGGTAGCTAAATTTGGCCTCCAGAAAGAATAGAATACGTTGGAATCATAAGAACAGGAAATAGAGAGAGAACAAGAAGGCCAATTAGAACAGGAAAAAGAGTGTGTCCAAAGGCTTAAAATTCCCGTTTCTGATCTAAAAAACATGAGAAATAAAGGGAGAAGTTGTTTTGGGTTTGGGGGGCCAGCCGTGGGTTTCGTTTTAAAGGAATCATGTGAGTTGGGCTTAACCCAACCCATGCAAATCATATCCAACCCAGCCCAAGCTTGGCCATGAGAATGGGGAGGAAAGAGGCCAGTGGGTTTCTGTCCAGCCCTTTCCCCCTCCTCTTAAATTCTGGAGTTCGTTCAGCCTTCACAAGAAAGAAATAAAAAAAATAATCAGCAGTGAAATAAAGAAATGGAATGAGGAACTGGTATAAAAAAAAAAAAAAGGAATTGGGAAAGTAAAGGGTGTAAGAGATAAGTTATAAGATAGTGGGTCTAGGGTCCAAGTTAATTTATTTTAACATTTTTTTTATATAGAGCTTGATTATTATTTATTTTTTTCTTATTATTATTTTTTTCTTTTTCGTTTTTTGCAGTACTTTAAACTCGGTATTTTAATTTTTAGGTGAACTTATTTTTGTGTATTGTTAGATTAAAAAAAAATATATATCTAAAATTTTTAACGAAGTCTTCTACTTAATAGTGATCGATGTTTGATAAAACAAATACATATAAAATTAATTCTTAACGAAGTCTCCTATCTATAGGGACTAATGTCACAAAAAAAAAAAAACATCGTTTAATTAGGATGTTCTTCAACACACCGGTTGTGTCAAGGCTTAATGTGGATCCGATGTTTGAATCGACGTGTCGCCCGATTAAGGAGATCGACGATCGTTTCAATATGACTCCTATTTACGAGTCTTAAAAATTAGAAAATAATTTTGCATAAATAAAACATTTTAAGAGATGAATTTAGGACTAAACTAGACGTGGTACCTTTCTTAGGAAAGGGCGTCTTTGGATGATTGACATTTTCCCAAAGCGTAGCCAACTCTTTACCATAGAATCTCTAAACCGAGTGTTGCTTTTAGGTTCCTAGTTCCTTAATATTAGGTGGCGACTCCGAACTTGTAAATAAATATGTAAATAAAATTAGACTATGTAAATAGGAATTTAATTTTTGGAGTCCCGTCCGACGTTGGTTAACGACACCAATTATGTAAAGACTTAAGTTAGATCCGATATTAAATTGACGAGACTCTCAACAATCGGTTCAATATGATCTCATAAACAAAAATAAAAAAATAATTTGGCAAAAAATAAAAATTTTTAGGAGATAAATTTTTAGAATTGAAATAGACACGATACCTTTCATTGAAAAGGGTGTTTTTGAGTGATTGATATCTTTCTAAGAGTATAACCAACTTCTTATCTTAGAATCTCTAAATCATTGTGATTTTTAGGTTTTCTAGTTTTTTTAATGCTAGGTGACGACTCCAAAATGTGGTTTAACTCACATCCCTAGTAGATAAACAAATTTTAATTAGAATTTTTAGAGGGTTTTACCCATATGGAGACTCGTATAATTTGGATTTTTTTATTAAGATCCTTAATTTTTCTCTATCTAATTTAAGTGTTATATTCTTAATTTTTTATTATTTCGGACTCTAATATGTCACGTAAGCACATGTGGTAAGGTATACTCAATGATGGATTGACACATGGCATAGTAGGCTCAAATTGATTTTTAACGAAAATGAATAAACTTCTAATGGATTTTTAATTATTTAAGTAATAATAAACCTAAAAATAGGTTATGAAAATATCAATCTATCATTACCCTTTAAACCTAAAAATTCCCCCTTTCTCCCTCTTATATTTCAGTTTTTCTCTCCTCGTTTCTTCTCTCTTTCTTACCTCCGATTTCAATCAACCCCAATTTCTTCTTCTCCTTTCCTAAAAAACTTGTTCCAGTAGCAATAATAGCCTGTCTATACTTCTTATCCTAAACATCACTAGCAGCAAAAACCCCCCATGAACATTAGTCTTCGTAGTCCTCAGTTTAGTCACAACGTACCCATTAGAATCCAACTCCAACTGCCCATCAAAAACCTTGTAGCAGGCTCATGTCCAATAGTCAAAAACAACCCCAGTAGCCTTTAAATCCGAAACCTCCTTAGTAGCCACATTCTTCACTTTAAGCCCATCTAAAACCCTTTCTCCATAAGCCTCCTCCACTATAGAATTCCAAATAACCTCAATATTTGGATTTGACAATGCATTACTTAGCATTATCTTAAATGCCCTAAATGTATTCATCCTATGAATAATATAAACTTTCGACCCACACTTAGTCAAAAAATTGGCTTCCTCTATTGCTGAATCCCCTCCTCCAATCATAGTCAATACCTTCTCCCTAAAAATAGGAGCATCCCCGTCACATACAACGTAAGCCGAAATCCCTCTATTCCAAAACTTTTTTGACCCTTCAAAATTCAGCTTCTTCGCCACCACCTTAGTAGCCACAATAAATGAATCAGCAACAACACGTTTAGAATCAGTGAAAATCTCAAATGGGGTTCTTGAAAAATTCACTTTTGAAACCGTTTCAATAAAGATTTGGGTCCCAAAATGAGCAGATAAACTTGTTAGTCAACTCACCACCCATTATTCCTTCAAGGAAACTAGGGAAATTTTCCACATCAATTGTGGTCATAAGCTGGCCTCTGGGGGTGATATCATTTGCCATCCACCCTTCAAACAAGAAGGGCATTAGCTCTGCTCTAGCGGCATAGATTGCTACAGTGTGTGCTGTGGGTTCACTTTCGATTCTGCAGACATGGGTCTTGAGTTCTTCCATGGCTGTTGATGATGCTATGGTTAATTTGGGAGTGGTTGTAGTGGAGAAGGAAGCATCGACGATTGATGTGGTGGCTAAGCCAAGGAAACCACGAGCTTTGAAGAGGAGAGATTTTAGTCTTTTTGCGAAATTAGGAAAGGAGAAGAAGAAATTGGCTTATTGCAATTGGAGGTAGAGGAAAAAGAGAAGCAACGAGCAGAAAAACTGAAACGAATAGGGAGAGAGGGTGGAATTTGGGGAATTTTTGGGTTTAGTGGGTAAGGGTGGATTAATATTTTCATAACCTATTTTTAGGTTTGTTATTACTTAAATAATTAAAAATCCATCAGAATCTTTTTTAATTTTCATTAAAAATCAAATTGAGCCTGCTTTGCCATGTGTCAATTTGTCATTTGGTAGATCTTGTCACGTTTGTCTACATCATACATTAGGGTATGAAATAACAAAAAATCAAGAGTAGACCACTTAAATTGGACGAAAAAAATTTATGATCTAAATAAAAAAATCCAAATTATACGAGATCTCGATATACATAAAACCTAATTTTTAAAAGTCCCTTAAATGTTGAGTAGCCATATAGTCCTTGCTGCTTTATTTTTTAGCTGTTAACCTCTGGCCTAAATCTCTTAAATCGTCCTCTTATATTAGCCTTTGAGCCCTACTGGAGATCTTATTGAAATAAGAAAGGCATTGACTGAATAAGCATCGTAAATCTGGTGCTGAAAACCTCAAAATTCTGACCCAGAAAATAGCAGAATTAGTTCAAATCATAAACAGTAACGTTTGAGCCCAGGATATTAGCTTTCCACTGCTTTTTGAATCTCCTCAACTGGATGTCTCTGGCTCAAGTTACGACTGAAAAATCGAACACTAACCAAGCTGTCAGGAAGTGAGAATCCTAATCCCAAAAAGTCCGAGTTGGAAATTAAATTGGCACACTAATTCCTCTAGAATAAGGCTCCAAAATATCTCTTTTTTATCTTCAAATGCTTATTTTTGCTCTCTTTAGGTCGTTCCTTAAAAATAACTCAAACTATATGTAAAATTAATATATATAGCGCCAAATTTAGGAGTAACATTACAGGAGAAATGTATACAAATTAAATTGTAATCTATCAGTAGCCTTGACGCTAGTTTAGATATTGTTTTAGCAAGAACCGAAGAAATATT
The DNA here is from genome assembly GCA_963924115.1 of Dovyalis caffra. Lineage (NCBI taxonomy): Eukaryota > Viridiplantae > Streptophyta > Magnoliopsida > Malpighiales > Salicaceae > Dovyalis > Dovyalis caffra. The sequence continues at coordinate 807,450 of CAWUPB010001166.1, read as the reverse complement.
CGTATAAAGCTTACATTGTTTATCCGAATTAGATAAAGAATTGCATAACCTAGTTCCTTTAAACTACACACCCTCGTGTATTCATCATGAATTAGATTAAAAAATATATAAGAAAATTGAAAGTTTAAAGACCAAAGTGTAAAAGGACATGACAAATGATAAATATAATATATGTAAACTCTAAATATAAAAGGACACGACAGATGGTAAATATAACATTGATGAGCTTCAAGTCATTTGAAGTTAAGTTTTTAAATTTTTTTATTTGTTTTGGGATCCATAAACTTTTAAATTTTTAAAATTTAGTTAATATAGTAATTTTCAACTATCATCTTTCCCTCTAAAAAATTCAATTCTTTACATTTTGGGCTGAAATTTTGCACAAACGTTAAAATATATATATATTTTTTGTAAAACAATTTTAGAATTTTTACAAATCAAAAACTATATATATATATATATTGAACATTAAAAATAAAAAATAGTTTTGAAATGATTTTAAATTTTTTAAAAAGCTCCATGTAAATCTCACTAATTGATTTCTATCATGAAAATATTTATGTGATTGATTAAAAGTTCAAATACCAAAAAGGAAAAAGGACATGATAGGTGGCAAATATGATACTACCTTACTATGGCATCCGATCATCCCTCGTGTTAAATGGTTGAAGATATTTTGTTACAACAAAGATTTGTGTGGCGAAAATCAGAGTGTACGAGGATTACTTATTGAAAGATGCTTGCCATGCATCAAAGCTTGGACTGTTTGGTAAGCTTGTGGGAAGCAAAAGATGTAGAACAATTCAAATATGAAACCAATTACATATATATATATTTTTACCCCAAGGTATTTCAAGTTCAAAAAGTCAAAATAATCTATCGAAGTCCTATAAGTTGAAAAGGCCGGTACAGTTAACCAAGATGTTTTTTTCCCGTACATGAGGACTTCGGCTTGAACAATATCATGAACTTTGGGGGTTTTAATTTGTAAACTCATATTGACTTCTGCTTCCTGGAGCAACAAAATTTTCAACAACGCCTTCGAAAATTTCTAAAACTATTTGCCTTACAATAACTTTTTAAACAATTTACTTCCTTTCAAATTAGTTTTTTTTCCCCTCAAATGTATGTTATTACGCAGTCTAATTAGGAACCAGAGATGATCAATTGGAAGTGAGTATGGATCATGATTGGAATCCAAAAATATTTAAACTAAAAAAAAAAAACTTGATTTATTCCATACCAATAACTTTTTTCCCCCTCAAATGATATATTCATTATCAATTGGATTCTAAATCTTTAAATTTTATCACTTATCCCAAAAATTTCTAATATTTTTTAATTGGATTATTTTATCATTTTATTTTAATAGTTTAAGTAGAATTTGCATATTTTATCTACTAAAATGATACTGGATATTTGAAGAAAATTTGACTGGAGAAGTTATTGCACACTAATATTTATTTGTCAAATGTTCATATTTATGCACTAAAAGACCATCAACTTAAAACATATTTGGTGAAAATACTGATGACCATGAATAAGATTTTTAAACCTTGTATTAGAAGACATTTGTAGTAGGAACGTCATTGGGAATATAATTGAATGAGAAAATAAAAACAGTTAAAATTACTAACGACTAAAAGGGCGAAGATATTTTTGATCATTGAGGTGTTAATTAATCTAATTTATGTGGAGGAAATTAATTAGATTTATGTTCATTGATTCCTTTATTGAATGTTAGGTTACATGCATCGAAGCCTGGACGGCCATACACATATTGTCTATATAAATGCAATGCTCCTTGCTATCATCAGAATCAAATCCAGAGAAGTTGAAAAAATTAATATTATATATTGAAACCAGACTCTCTTTTCTCCATGGCATCTACTAACACAGTGAAAATACTGGAGGTCTTTGAGGTAGCTCCACCCTCGGACTCAACCCAGGAATTCTTTCTTCCTTTCACCTTTTTCGATATAGCATGGCTAAAATTCCCAGCAACTGAGGACCTCTACTTTTTCAAACTAGCTGAAACTGAATCAACTTCAACATATTTTCACTCAAAAATTGTCCCTACCCTCAAACATGCACTCTCACAAACTCTCCTCCTTTTTCTCCCTCTAGCCGGCCACCTAACTTGGCCCTCCGATCAATCCTCCGAACCCATCTTTGTTTTCACCCCAAATGATGCTGTATCTCTCACAGTTGCTGAATCCAGCGGTGATCATGATGACTTTGATTTGTTCACAGGCAATGGAGTTCGTGAAGCTGGTAAATCACATCCTTACCTACCCAATTTGCAAGTATCTGATGCAAAAGCAGCATTACTCGCTTTACAAATCACATTGTTTCCTAATAAAGGCTTTTCTATTGGCAAGGCTTCACATCACACAATCCTTGATGGAAATGGTGCATCCATGTTTCTCAAAGCATGGGCACATGTGTGCAAACACTGCTGCCAGAAAGGAAAAATCCCTTATTTACTGCCGCCCGAACTAACACCTTGTTTTGAAAGGACAAAAATCAAAGACCCTTTTGTTTTTGACTCTGCCTATTTCAACCAGCTGTGGCCAGCCACGACCTCTCCAAATTCTGGCTTACCAACAAGAAGCTTGAAACCATTGCTAAGTCCATTGCCACCCAACCTATATAGAGCAACTTTTCAGTTGACTCGTGAGGACATTAAGAAACTTAGAGAAATGGTACTGTGTTATCACCAGTTAGCAGCAGGACCAAATCCCGTAAAACAACTTCATCTCTCCACGTTTGTTATTACTTATGCTCATGTCTTTGTTTGCATGGTTAAAGCAATAGGTGGAGATTGTAAGAGAGAGACTTACATGTCGTTTGTAGTGGATTGTAGTAACCGTTTAGACCCTCCATTGCCACCAAATTATTTTGGCAATTGTCTTGTTGGACAATACTTGGTTACAGAAGCAGGAGTTTGCATGGAAGAGAATGGAGTTGCTATAATTTCGGAAAAACTTGGTGATTTGATAAAAGGGCCAGAGAAGGATCTTTTTGAAGGAGAAAAAGAGAGAACTGTACTGTTGCGTGGTCTCGGACCAGAAGTGCTACATATTTCGGTAGCTGGATCGACAAGGATGGATCTTTACAAGCTGGATTTTGGGTGGGGAAGAGTTGAGAAAGTGGAGATTACATCTATTGACCGGACAAAAGCTATTTCAATGATGGAAAGTAGAGATGAAAATGGAGGAATCGAGATTGGTGTGGTCTTATCTAAGCAAGAAATGGAGCACTTTGCTTCGTACTTCTGTAATGGCCTAAATCGCGAGCAGCCCAAACCATGATCAATTGTTTACGATTTTCTTTCCTTTCTATGAACTTAATATATGATCTGCTATCTCCTTATATTATTTTCTTGAATTGTGCGCATGGAAGTCTGAGTTGTTTTCCATTCTTTGGGTTTGTCTGCTTGCTAGCTCCCAACTTTATGATATTGTTGTGCCCACTGCCTTCTTGGCAATATCAGTGCAGAATACTTGCTGTTGTGGTATGCATTTGTTGTTTTGAAAAATTGTCTTGCTTAAGTGGGATAGTGATATTTTGTGTCAGCTTGCGCAGGATCTGGAGTTCTCAAGATCAGAAATTGGTTTCCTGAAATGTTTTTTTTTATCTTTCTTTTTTTAATGAAATCTATGATGATTATATTAAAGTTAGCATGAAGCTCGCAAAAGAGATTATAACCACCCAAAAAATTCATCAAATATATGCAGATTAGACTTAATTAAAAAAGAGAGAAGCTTTTTTAGTGCTCAACTTTTGATTTTTTTTTTTCCTGTTTTGGTATCCAACAGTTAATTAAAAAAATGATAAAATATAAAATCATATTAGAGATAATATTAAAATTATTTTTAAACTTTCAAAACCGGTTAAAATTCATGTATTTAGGTAATAACAATAGTTTAGTGAGATTTTATAATTCAGTTAATATTCATGTTTAATTTTTCATACTAATCACGGATAAAGTAGATGCAGTAACAATAGTCTCGGTCAAATTTAAGTCAAGTTTGTTTTTTTCTAAATGAGTAAATTATAAATTAGTTTTTTTTATTTCATAAATAAATTAAGTAGTCCTTTTCGGTTTTAAAAAATAATTATTAGTCGATTTTATCTATTTGATATTCTTTTCTATTTTTTTAAATAGAAAAATGAAAAAAAAAGTATAGAAAGATTGATGAAATTTTTTTTTGAATAAAATAATATTAAACTAAGCATAATCCACACTAATGAATGGATTGAATAATTAATTTTTGAGAAAAAATTAATTAATTTGTTTTTTCGAAACTAAAAAGAGTAATACATAATTTATTCTTTTCAAATCTCAAACTAGAATACGATCTCCATTGGTAATTTGAACAGGTGGAATAAATAAATTTAGAGAGACAATAAAGTCAAAATTGCATGCTATATGATCCATGATCTTGGTATCCATTATCCATGGTTTGGTGTTACAAGGATTTTGGAAGACTTAGGTAGTGTTAAATAAGATTGAAAATTAAGTATTGAATCTATTAAGTATTGAATTTTAAGTGTTAAATAATTAAGTACTAAATATATTGTCGACAAGCTATTTAGTATTAATTAAAAATTAATTGCTGAATATAATAAGATTATTTGATATGCATTGTTGTTGAATATATTAAAATTATATACATAACAATTTTAACTTTACAATTATAATATGATATTTTTTAATATATGTGTATGTGTAAATAAATAAATAAAAATTCAATAAAAAAAACTAAACGTGATCTAAAATAGCATTACTTGTCATATCATACATAAAATAAATAAAATTTCAAATATTAATCAATTCATTTACAATTTGATCTCATAAATTAATCATAAATGTTTAAGTGTTCAATATTGGTAGTGAAACAATGCTTGACTCTTTTACATCCATTGCTCCTTGCATGTGCATATTTTTGTCTGATCAAAAAGTTAAAAATATTTGAAGCTCTTCACTTGTCGGTCAGATATGTCTACTAAGGTCCTCTTCCTTATGAGAATATATCAAACTTCTTTTGTTCAACCAGTTTATGCTTGAAGGGATTGTTGAAAACAATTCTGGGAGGTGCTCGACGACTCAAGAAAGTTTCTGATTTGTGAAATCTAGAAATAATGCATGATAAAATCTCTTTCAGTGTCACGCTATTGTCACCAAATGAATCTTTAAATGCTGTACAAGCAATTTGAATATAGCTCTTGAAATTTGTTTGAAATGTCAAGTGGTCGATGTAGTTCCAGATAAACAAGGATTCTTGGTAGATCTAAAATATCTTATTTGTATAGTCAAGATTATTACAATATATGAGGGATATATAGTCATATTCAAAATGTTTTAAAATTCTTTCAACTGAGTGTATTAATAAAAAAAGTTTTTAAATTAAAAACTTTAACTTACCTAATTAAATGATTTTGAGAGAATTTAAATTTTAAATATAAGATTATTTAGATTATCAAGCAAACTTTTTATGTTAAGTACTATAACTTAATTTTTTAAGCTATTTAAATAAATTATCAAATACATCCTTACATTAGCTTCTATCTATAAAAAAATATCCATGATCTCCTTTTTTCTTTTTCTTTTTAATTTATTTTGAGGTATCCCAACTACATGCATATAACACGGGCACGATTGCTATTATTAAGGCTTTCTACAACAAAATATATGGATATTTTATTTCATTTTTTGGATAGGGTATAATTAATTAATTAAGCTAATTTTGATTAATTGAATTATTTGATTTATGTTTAATTAATTAATTAGGTTAAATTTGATGAATTGTTTGTTTCATTTAGGTTTAATTAATGAATTAGGTTAATTTGATTGATTGGTTGATGCTTTAGGTTTAAATAATTAATTGAGTTAATTTGGATTAATTTATTGATTTGATTTATGTTTAATTAATTAATTAGGTTCATTTTTATTAATTAATTGATTCGATTTTGATTTTTTTTTTTTTTTTTAAGGAACATGGACATTACCATGGACGTATATTAAATAAAACATGAGAAAATACACGAGGGGGACAAAATCAATCTGGTCCAGTAAACGGAGAGAACAAGGTTACCTAAACCCCTAAAAAATTACAAAAGAACTTTTGAAATAGAAAGGTAAAGCAAAGAGCTAAGTAATAAGGCGAAAAAAAAAAAAAAAAAAAAACACAATAGCCAAAAATAGTACTTTAAAGCCTTAATTAATGAGGATAATAATTAAACAATCTCATTCTGTCATTCGAAATAGAAACTCTGTAATAAATGGGTATATTAGAAGCTGCAAAAATAACTTTACAAGAGGTTTGCTGAAAAGCCTAGTCTGCAAGTTAATCGGCATCCATGTTACCTTCTCTAAAATAGTGTTGAAGGATGGTAGCTGAACAGATGTATGTCCAATATTTTCTGAAGGTATATGTGAGCTGCCATTGGACAGGAAGTAGACAATGAGAGACACCCCAAAATCAAAGAAGAGTCAGCTTCTGTAATGTCGTATTACACATTATACTCTTTGCATAGCCTAAGCCCCTCCAGGAGAACAAGAGCCTCCTCTTTCTTGTTCCTTCCAGATCCATAACATCAGGAGAAAGCCATTATCAAATTGTCTCTATCATCTCGAATAATCCCACCCCCACTATATATATTGTTCCTGGAAGCTCCATCAGTGTTTAGCTTTAATTTACCCATGGGTGGGCCACTTCCCTTTGGTAAAACAGGTTTTCTACAGTTGGATACCCAAAGAGCCTAAACAAATGTTGTCATGAAAGGTGGCTCCCTTCTTTGGAAAAAACAAAAAAGGGTGAGTTCATGTAACCAAGTAAGAACTTTATGTTTGGTACTCAGCCAGCTCATTCTCTCATTATCAAAGATTGATTTGTTCATAGATAGCCAGATTTCCCATAGGAAACAATTACAAATTATTATCTACGAGAATATTTTTTAGGAGGATATGTTACCTTTAGTAAACCAAGTCGAAACTAGTTGCTGTAAAGTTCCAGCTCCTGTAGAGATGTCTAGTATATTACCAAAATAGCTCAAAAGAGATTTAGCTACATCTCCATGCAAGAACAAGCGATTTGATTTAGGTTTGATTAATTAATTAGGTTAACTTTTATTAATTTTTAATTTTTAATTTTTTGGTTAATATGTTAATTTTGATTAAATTTGTATAGTTTTAATCGTTGATTTGTTGATTAATTTGTTAAATTGTTATTTTTTGTTACTTGTTAGGTTGATTTTTTAATTAATTATAAGTTTGATTTATAATTAATTAATTAATTAAGTTAATTTTGATTAATTGATTGATTATTAATTTTATTTATATTGAAAACTGTTAGTTAAATTTAATTAGGTTTGAATTAGGGTTGATTTGATTTAAGTTTAAATTTAATTATGTTTAAATTAGAATTAATTAGGTTAATTTGATTTAAGTTTAATTAATTAATTAGGTTAAATTTGATTAATACATTGATTTTTAATTTTATTTATATTAGAAATTGTTAATTAATTGTTCATTAAATTTAATTAGGTTTGAATTAGGTCTAAATTAGTTAGGTTTAAATTAGAATTGTTTGCTTATAGTTCATTTAAAGTATTAATTGTGAAGTTGCCACTTAATATTAAAAAAAAACTAAGAACTTAAAATTGACATTGGTCAAGGATGGGTAGTTGAAATGGTGATTGCCACTTAAAATAAAAAGAGAAAAACCAAACAGTCCCTAAGACCAAACCCACAACCTAACCCCCAGAACTGCTGCCACTTCTCCCCCAAAATCGCCACTCTCCAACTCCAATCACCCCTAATAGCCCAACCTCATATCAACCTTCCCCCAACTAATTTTCACGGCTGAAAATGATGGAGGAAGCCGAGATCTAAAATGAAATTCACTCCATTCGACCTGCGACTATACTTAGTTTTATCTCCATTTTTTTTGACTAAATCGAAGGTGGACACCACCACATAAACCTTCCTCCAGCCTCCAATAGCCTCCCTAAGCTTGAAATTGTGGAAGAAGATGTCGAAAATTGACAAATTTTGCCAAAAAATACAAATTCGACCTATGATCAATACCCATTTTTCTTCTTCATTTTGCAGACAAATTAAGCCATTTAAAGGCCAAAACAAAGCTTTAGCATGTCTTAGAGATTGCTTGGTCTAATTTGGAGCCTTGTAAGCCTTTGAATTCAATCAAAACTTATCAAAGAAGAAGGAAGAGACTGACCAAAACTTTTGGCCATCGATCTTCTCCCTCAAGTAGTTTTGGCTACCACAGCAAGAACCAAAAGCATTTGGATTATAAATTTTAGCTTAATATATGGATTTTTATTTGGTTATGATATCGGGACTAATGAATCTCTTATTTATTAAAGACAAACGATGGTGTTGACGAATTTTGTCCACCTCTAAAAAATGCAAAAAAAGAAAAAGAAAAAGAAAAAAAGAAACAAAAAGAAGAAGAACAAAAGAAAAAAATAGAGAAAATGCTAAGTTAATTTAACAAGTCTCATGCCTAATAGGGAGGGACCAATGTGGTTAATTGAATTAAATTAATCATCCTTAGTAATTAGGTCGTTCTCCGAAATACTAGTTATGTCAAGACTATCCGATGTTGAATTGACGAGACTCCCGACAATCGGTTTAATATGATGTCATAAAAAAAAATCAATTTGGCCTAGGTAATAAATTTGGAAATTAAATAAAAAATTAATTTGGCAAAAATATAAATTTTTAGGAGATAAATTTTTAGAATTAAACCAAACGTGATATCTTTTCTCAAAAATGGTGTTTTTAGATCATTGATATCTTTTAAAAAATATAACCAACTTCTTATTTTAGAATCTCTAAATTAGTGTTATTTTCAGGTTTTTTTAGTTGTTTTAATACTAGGTGACGACTTCAAAACGTGATTTAACTCACATCTCTAATAAATAAATAAATTTTAATTAGAATTTTGAAATTTCCATAAATGTTGGGTAGGGATATAGTCCCTACAGCTTTTTTTTTTTTTTTCGGTTAACCTCTGGCCTAAATCTCTTTAATCGTCCTCTCATATTAGCCTTTTAGCCCTAATGGAGTTATTGAAATAAGAAAGGCATTGACTGAATAAGCATCGTAAATCTTTCACTGAAAACTTCAAAATTCTGACCCAGATAATGGCAAAATTAGTTCAAGACATAAACAGTAACGTTCTAGCCCTGAATATTAGCTTTCCAACGCTTTTTGAATCACCTCAACCCGATGTCTCTGGCTCAAGTTATGGCTGAAAAACCGAACCAAGCTGTCACGAAGTGAGAATCCTAATCCCAAAAAATCCAAGTTGGAAATTAAATTGGTACACTAATTCCTCTAGAATAAGGCTCCAAAATATCTCTTTTTTATCTTCAAATGCTTATTTTTGCTCTCTTTAAGTCCTTAAAAATAACTAAATATATATATATATATATATAGCGCCAAAGTTAGGACTAACATTATTGGAGAAACGTATACGAATTAAATTGTAATCTATCAGACTATTAGTAGCCTTGACGCTTGTTTAGATATTGCTTTAGCAAGAACCGAAGAAATATTCGTATAAAGCTTACATTGTTTAACCGAATTAGATAAAGAATTGCATAACTCAGTTCCTTTAAACTACACACTCTCGTGTATTCATCACGAATTAGATTAAAATACATATAAAAAAGTTGAAAGTTTAAATACCAAAGTGTAAAAGGACATGACAAGTGGTAAATATAATATATGTAAACTTTAAGTGTAAAAGGACATGACACGTGGTAAATATAATATTTATGAACTTAAAGTCATTTAAAGTTGAGTTTTAAAATTTTTTTATTTGTTTTGAGGATCCATGAACGTTTAAATTTTTAAAATTTAGTTAATCCAATAATTTTTAGCCATCATCTTTCCCATTAAAAAATTCAATTCTTTACATTTTGAGCTGAAATTTTGCACAAACGTTCAAAAAAATCAATACATTTTTTAGAATAATTCTAGAATTTTTAAAAATCAAAACTATATATATATATATATTGAACATTAAAAATAAAAAATAGTTTTGAAATGATTTTAAATTTTTTTAAAAGCCCCATATAAATCTTATTAAATGATTTCTATCATGAAAATATTTATGTGATTGATTGAAAGTTCAAATACCAAAATGTAAAAAGGACATGATAGGTGGCAAATATGATACAACCATGCTATGACATCCTATCATCTCTCGTATTAAATGGTTGAAGATATTTTGTTATAACAAAGATTTGTGTGGCGAAAATCAGAGTGTACGAGGATTACCTGTTGAAAGATGCTTGCCCATGCATCAAAGCTTGGACTGTTTGGTAAGCTTGTGGGAAGCAAAAGATGCAGAACAATTCAGATATGGAAACCAATTACATCTCATTATTTATTTTTATCCTAAGATATTTTAAGTTTAAAAAGTCAAACTAATCTCTCGAAGCCTTGTCGGATGCACAAAGCCAGTATAATTAACTAAGGTGTTTTTTTTGAGTACCTAATTAATTGAATTCGAAATCATTTATTTAAGTTATTAGAGTTTTTTTTTATACCTAAATCAATTCTCTTGAGTAATTAGATATAACTTTGAACCTCAATTACCCCCCCCCCCCCCTCAAAAAAAAAAAAAGAAAAACAAACAAAACTCACTTTCTCTCTCTGTATCTTTTCTCCATTGCAGCTCCTAGCACAGTGGTCTTTGCGGTAGGTCATTTCTCGGACTCAACCGTGGAATTATTTCTACCTTTCACCTATTTGGATATAGCGTGGATAAAATTCCCAGCAACTAGAGCCTCTGTTTCTTCAAACTAGCTGAAACTAAATCAACTTCTACATATTTTCACTCAAAAATTGTCCCTACCCTCAAACATGTACTCTCATAGACTCTCCTCCATTTCCTGCCTCTAGCCGGCCATCTAACTTGTGTTAAGAAAAAAATTAGATAAAAAAATTGAGTAAAAAGATAAAAATAATCGTACAATACAGAGGTTTACGTGATTCGATAATTATATCTACTTCACGGCTATATTATCATTTTTTGTTAAAATTTTATCAAGTAATAGTTTAAAAAATAAGTGATGTTGTCTCTATTTATAATATAAATATTTAGAGTTATAATTAAAAAAAAAAAAAGAGGCTAAATGGACCTATACGCATGACTTAATTTTCTATAGATTTTTTGAAAGCTCTGCTTCTAAGCCTCTGCAAGAGATGTTGCCTCCTTAACTCCTGTTCACTAATGGATTAGAGAGATTCGCTGTGTGCATAGCATCTTAAATTAGGAGTCATATCTATGTCAATTTCTACAACTTAATAACTTGGTCCTCTCATCAATCATCCGAACCCATCTTTTCTTACCACCCAAAGGATGTTGTATCTCTCACAGTTGCTGAATCCAGCGGTCATCATCATAACTTTCTTTTGTTCGTAGGCAATGAAGTTCGTGAAGCTCATAAATCACATCCTTAGCCACCCAATTTGCAAGTATCTGACGTGTTAAGCTGAAAAAACATATAAATTATACTGAAAAACATGAACATTATCATGAACTTTGGGGGTTTTAATTTGTTACCTCATATTGACTTCGGCTTCTTGGAGCAGCAAAATTTTCAACAATGCCTTCGAAAATTTCTAAAACTGTTTGCGTTACAATAACTTTTTAAACAATTTACTTTCTTCCAAATTAGTTTTTTTTCCCTCAAATATATCTTATTAAGCAGTCTAATTAGGAACCAGAGATGATCAATTGGAAGTGAGCATGGATCATGATTGGAATCCAAGAATATTTAAACTTAAAAAAAAAATGATTTATTCCAAACCAATAACTTTTTTTTCCCCCTCAAATGATATATTCATTATTAATTGGATTCTAAATCTATAAATTTTATCACTTATCCCAAAAATTTCTAATATTTTTTAATTGGATTATTTTATCATTTTATTTTAATAGTTTAAGTACAATTTGCATATTTTATCTACTAAAATGATATTGGATATTTGAAGAAAATTTGACGGGAGAAGTTATTGCACACTAATATTTTTTTGTCAAATGTTCATATTTATGCACTAAAACACCATCAACTTAAAACATATTTGATGAAAATACTGATGACCATTAATAAGATTTTTAAACCTTGTATTAGAAGACATTCGTAGTAGGAACGTTATTGGGAATATAATTGAATGAGAAAATAAAAACAGTTAAAATTACTAATGACTAAAAGGGCGAAGATATTTTTGATATTGAGGTATTAATTAATCTAATTTGTGTGGAGGAAATTAATTAGATTTATGTTCATTTATTCCTTTATTGAATGTTAGGTTACATGCATCGAAGCCTGGACGGCCATACACATATTGTCTATATAAATGCAATGCTCCTTGCTATCATCAGAATCAAATCCAGAGAAGTTGAAAAAATTAATATTATATATTGAAACCAGACTCTCTTTTCTCCATGGCATCTACTAACACAGTGAAAATACTGGAGGTCTTTGAGGTAGCTCCACCCTCGGACTCAACCCAGGAGTTCTTTCTTCCTTTCACCTATTTCGATATAGCATGGCTAAAATTCCCAGCAACTGAGGACCTCTACTTTTTCAAACTAGCTGAAACTGAATCAACTTCAACATATTTTCACTCAAAAATTGTCCCTACCCTCAAACATGCACTCTCACAAACTCTCCTCCATTTTCTCCCTCTAGCCGGTCACCTAACTTGGTCCTCCGATCAATCCTCCGAACCCATCTTTGTTTTCACCCCAAATGATGCTGTATCTCTCACAGTTGCTGAATCCAGCGGTGATCATGATGACTTTGATTTGTTCACAGGCAGTGGAGTTCGTGAAGCTGGTAAATCACATCCTTACCTACCCAATTTGCAAGTATCTGATGCAAAAGCAGCATTACTCGCATTACAAATCACATTGTTTCCTAATAAAGGCTTTTCTATTGGCAAGGCTTCACATCACACAATCCTTGATGGAAATGGTGCATCCATGTTTCTCAAAGCATGGGCACATGTGTGCAAACACTGCTGCGAGAAAGGCAAAATCCCTGATTTACTGCCGCCCGAACTAACACCTTGTTTTGAAAGGACAAAAATCAAAGACCCTTTTGTTTTTGACTCTGCCTATTGCAACCAGCTTTGGCCAGCTACGACCTCTCCAAATTCTGACTTACCAACAAGAAGCTTGAAACCATTGCTAAGTCCATTGCCACCCAACCTATATAGAGCAACTTTTCAGTTGACTCGTGAGGACATTAAGAAACTTAGAGAAATGGTACTATGTTATCACCAGTTAGCAGCAGGACCAAATCCCGTAAAACAACTTCATCTCTCCACGTTTGTTCTTACTTATGCTTATGTCTTTGTTTGCATGGTTAAAGCAATAGGTGGAAATTGTAAGAGAGAGGCTTACATGTCGTTTGTAGTGGATTGTAGGAACCGTTTAGACCCTCCATTGCCACCAAATTATTTTGGTAATTGTCTTGTTGGACAATACTTGGTTGCAGAAGCCGGAGTTTGCATGGAAGAGAATGGAGTTGCTATAATTTCGGAAAAACTTGGTGATTTGATAAAAGGGCTAGAGAAGGATCTTTTTGAAGGAGAAAAAGAGAGAACTGTACTGTTGCGTGGTCTCGGATCAGAAGTGCTACATATTTCGGTAGCCGGATCGACAAGGATGGATCTTTACAAGCTGGATTTTGGGTGGGGAAGAGTTGAGAAAATGGAGATTACATCTATTGACGGGACAAAAGCTATTTCAATGATGGAAAGTAGAGATGAAAATGGAGGAATCGAGATTGGTGTGGTCTTATCTAAGCAAGAAATGGAGGATTTTGCTTCGTACTTCTGTAATGGCCTAAATCGCGAGCAGCCCAAACCCTGATCAATTGTTTACGATTTTCTTTCCTTTCTATGAACTTAATATATGATCTGCTATCTCCTTATATTATTTTCTTGAATTGTGCGCATCGAAGTCTGAGTTGTTTTCCATTCTTTGTGTTTGTCTACTTGCTAGTTCCCAACTTTATCATATTGTTGTGCCTTCTTGGCAAAATCAGTGCAGAATACTTGCTGTTGTGCTGTGCATTTGTTGTTTTGAAAAACTGTCGTTCTTGTGTCAGCTTGCGCAGGATCTTGAGTTCTCAAGATCAGAAATTGGTTTCCTGAAATGTCATTTAATGTTTTTCTTTCTTTCTTTCTTTTTTTAATGAAATCGATGATGATTATATTAAAGTTAGCATGAAGCTAGCAAAAGAGATTATAACTGTTAGCTAGACACCGTTGTTTGTTCTTATCATGTACAGCTGTTCTATCTATTTGTTATATTGTACATTCTTAGTCTATCACGTTACTTGTTCTTATCATGTACAGCTAGTTGTCCTATCTATTTGTTATACTGTACCTATCATGTAACAAAACACAGCTCATGTACCTGTATATATATTGACACAATACAATGAAATAAAGCTGTGAGGAAACCCTTTTAATCAAAACCACTTCATGGTATCAGAGCTTACTAGATAATGGCTAACCAAATTGTTCCCGTATCCTCTACCTCAACCACACCTACCTTGGCTCCTACTACTACTTCCAGCTTTGCTATTAAACTCAACCTACGAAATTATCTTGCGTAGAAAACCCAAATTTGCTCCTCTTCTTAATTACCATAACATGAATAATTTAATTGATGGCTCACCTGCTCCACTCGCAAAATACCTTCAACCACAAATCCAAATGAAGCTTCTATTAATCCAGATTATACACAATGGTTTAAAAGAGATCAATTGTTGTTATCATGGATTTTGTCGTCTCTATCTAAAGTGATTTATTTATACATTATTGGTTGCAATACATCCTTTGTTGAATAGAAAGCACTAGAAAATGCTTTGGGTTCTGTATCTCAGAACCGTCAACTTTAACTTAATGTAGAACTTCAAGAGTTCAAAAAAAAAATGATCTAAGTATTTCTCAACATCTTCAAAAGGAAAAATCATTGGCTGATGAGTTAACTGCTGTTGGAAGATAAATTTCACTTGCCAAATTTAATGCGACTATTTATCGCAATATTGGTATGGAATTTCATCCTATTGTTTATGCTCTAAATTTACGTGTTGATCCAATTTCTTTTAATGAGTTGTATAGCCAACTTCTTTTCAATGAGATTTTATTGAATAGCTATTAAGCTTCTCCCATGGAAAATATTGCCATTCGACCACCCATTCAACAATCACCAAGGCCAACTTCCATGACTAATCAAGGTCAAAATTTTCGATAGCCAAACAACAAAAGAAAGTGCCAAATATGTGGTTATCATAATCATACTGCTAATGCTTGTAGATATCAGTATGCTCCTAGACAGTCTCCTCGCCCATAAGCAAATATCGCATGGCAATCTACTTATGCTTCATCGCCATATCAAGGATATCCTTAGTACCTGCCTTCATATCCACCTGTTTCACCAAATCAGAACATGATCACTCCCTCATATCAAGCATGGTTTCCTGATACAAGTGCAACACATCACATGACACCAAATCTCCAAACAATAGTTGAATCACATGCGTACAAAGGAGGGGATCAAGTCACAATTGGTAATCGACAATCAATGACAATTTCTCATACTAGTATGGCTTTTTATCCTTCCATTAAAAATACTAACTTGATGCTTAAGGATCTTCTTCATGTTCCCTCTTTATCTAAACCATTGTTATCCGTTCAACAGTTTACCAAAGATAATAATTGTTATTTTGAATTTCATCCATCTTATGTTTTGGTTCAGGATCGACAGAACAAGGAAATCCTATTGCAAGGCAGGAGTAATGCGACCCTGTATGAACTTAATCCTAGGAAGCCGTAAACTTTTTTGAATGAATGTGCATCTTTCCAAACGTGGCATGCTAGGCTAGGTCATCCACAGGTGCAAACAGTTTCCAAAATAATTGCTACTAATAAATTACCTACTTCCAGTCCTTTAGTTCGCTCTTTAGTTTATTCTTCATGTAAGTTAAGAAAAATGGCAAAGTTGCCTTTTGCATCTGTTGAGTATAGTAGCTATACACCTTTTGAAATCATTTATTCAAATGTCTAGGATCCAGAACCTATGCTTAGCAATTTAGGTTTTAAATATTTTATTTTATTTGTTGATGATTATTCTCGTTTTACTTGGATTTTTCCATTAAAGAATAAGAGTGAAGTTTTTATTGTTTTTAAAAATTTTGAGTCTTATGTAAAATTACAATTTAATTTGGACATAAAGGCTTTTCATTCAAATTGGGGAGGAAAGTTTCAAAAATTAAATTCATATTTAAAAAAAAAAAAAAGGAATAATTCATAGAATTGCATGTCATTATACACATGAACAAAATGGGTTATCTGAGAAAAAAATTAGTCATATAGTTGACACAGGATTGACACTGCTTGCTCATGCATCAATTCCTTTTAAATATTGGTATTATGCTTCCCAGTACAAGTCTAAACCAAAAGGTACCCTATGAAATTTTACACCACAAGAAACCGAATTACTTAGAGAGCAAGGTATTCGGTTGTGTAGCTTATCCTTACCTTATACCATATAACAAAAATAAATTTAATTTTAGAAGTAAGGAATGTGTGTTTTTAGGTAGGTCCCTAAATCATTGTGGTCACTTTTATTTAGACATTGATCAAGATAGAGTTTATGTTGTTAGGCATGTTTTATTTAATGAAAATCTTTTTCCTTTTAAAATGTGAAATATATCTCCTTCTCCTCCTTAAGAAACGGCTTCTCCTTGGTTAGTTATGCAGGTGCCGCACAACTCCTCTTTGCAATCAGGTACGTCTCCTTCTCCTACTCTATTTCCTTTCGTTTCCAACTTCACCCTTACCCCAATAACCCACAACTCAGGATTCACTTACTACATCAACACTAAGATCAAGTCAATCACCTCATCCCATTATATCTAGGACTCTTACGCCTAACTCTCCTTATACAACAAAAACCTCTCTTGGGTTAAACCTAATTGTAGACTTAACCAAATCCTCCTCTCAATCCCAGACCAATAATCCAAATCCAGCTAGAACACATTCCATGATATTAAGACCCAATACTATGCGCAACCAAGAAGCGTACCTCTCTTCCAAACAGAACCCGCAAATAAACTTTCTCAACACTGAACCACACACCTTTCATCAAGCTAGTAAATTTAATGAATTGGCAAAAAGCTCTGTCAGAAGAGATTAATGCATTATTGTCTAATAACACTTGGCAATTGGTTCCCAAACCTTTGATTGCTAACGTGGTTTCAAATAAGTGGGTGTACAGGATTAAAAGAAAGCAGGGGGTGTTAGCTAGACATCGTTGTTTGTTCTTATCATGTATAACTATCCTATCTATTTGTTATATTGTACATTCTTAGTCTATCATGTTACTTGTTCTTCTCATGTATAGTTAGTTGTCCTATCTATTTGTTATACTGTACCTATCATGTAACAAAATACAGCTCATGTACGTGTATATATATTAACATAATACAATGAAATAAAGCTGCAAGGAAACCCTTTTAATCAAAAACACTTCAATAACCACCCAAAAAAGTCATCAAATATATGCAAATTAGACTTAATTAAAAAAGAGAGAAGTTTTTTAGTGCCCGACTTTTGATTTTTTTTTTATTATTATTTTGATATCTAACCATTAATTAAAAAAATGATAGATTTTAGATATAAAAACATATTAGAGATAATATTAAAATTATTTTAAAACTTTCAAAACCGGTTAAAATTCATGTATTTAGGTAATAACAATAGTTTAGTCAGATTTTACAATTCAGTTAATGTTCGTGTTTAATTTTTCGTACTAATCACAGGTAAAGTAGATGTAGCTAGTAACAATTGTCTGGTCAGACTTAAGTCAAGTTTGTTTTTTTCTTAATGAGTAAATCATAAATTAGTTCTTTTTATTTAATTAATAAATTAATTAGTCCTTTTTGTTTTTTAAAAAATAGTTATTTCATCAATTTTGTCTATTTTATATTCTTTTCTATTTTTTTAAATAGAAAAATGAAAAAAAAATAGATGTAGAAAGATTGATGAAAAAGAATTTTTTTAGAATAAAATAATATTAAATTAAGCATAACCCATACTAGTGAATAGATTAAATAATTAATTTTTAACAACAAATTAATTATTATTTTTTTTCAAAACTAAAAAGACTAATACATAATTAAGTCAAGTTAGTGTTCGTCTTTAATTTTTCATACTAATCACACATAAAATAGATGAAGCAACAATAGTCTGGTTAGATTTAAGTCAAGTTTGCTTTTTTCTTAATGAGTAAATTATAAATTAGTTCTTTTTATTTAATAAATAAATAAATTAGTCCTTTTTCGTTTTAAAAAAATAATTATTTAGTCAATTTTGTCTCTTTTATATTCTTGTCTATTTTTTTAAATTGAAAATTGAAAAAAATAGATATAGAAAGATTAATGAAAAAGATTTTTTTAAAATAAAATAATATTAAATTAAGCATAATTCACTTTAGTGAATGGACTAAAAAAAATAATTAATTTGTTTTTTCAAAATTAAAAATACTAATGCATAACTTATTCTTTCCAAATCTGGAACTAGAATACATCCTCCATTGGTAATTTGAAGAGGTGGAATAAATAAATTTAGAGAGATAATAAAGTCAAAATTGCATGCTATATGATTCGTCATCTCGGTATAAATTATCCATGGTTTGGTGTTAAAAGGATTTTGAGAGACTTACATTAGCTTCTATCTGCAAGAAAATATCAGTGATCTCCTTTTTCTTTTTTTTCAATTTATTCTAAGGGATCCCAACTACATGCATGTAACAGTGGCACGATTGCTATTATTCAAGCTTTATACAACAAAATATATGGATTGTTTATTTCCTTTTTTGGATAGGGTATAATTAATTAATTAATTAATTTTGATTAATTGAATTATTTGATTTAGGTTTAACTAATTAATTATGTTAAATTTGATGAATTGTTTGTTTGATTTAGGTTTAATTAATTAATTAGGTTAATTTGATTAATTGGTTTATTCGATTTAGGTTTGATTAATTGATTGAGTTAATTTTGATTAATTTGTTGATTTGATTTAGGTGTAATTAATTAATTAAGTTCATTTTTATTAATTAGTTCATTTGATTTAGGTTTTTTTTTTTTTTTAAGAACAAGGACAGTACCCTAGAAATATTTTAAAAAAAAACATAAGAAAATACAAGGAGGGGGGGGGGGTTACAAAACCGGCCTGGCCAACAAATTTAGAGGGCATAAACCCCAAAAAAATTATAGAAAAACTTAATAACTAGAAAAGGTAAAGCTAAGAGCTAATTAATAAGACAGAAAAGAAAACATATTAGCCAAAAAATAGTACTCTAAAGTCTTAATTAATGAGGATGATAATTAAACAATCACATTCTGTCATCCGAAATAGAAACTCTGCAGTAAATGGGTAAATTAGAAGCTGCAAAAATAACCTTACAAGAAGTGTGTTGAAATGCTAGTCTGCAAGCCGATCAGCATCCATATTACATTCTCTAAAATGATGTTGAAGTATAGTACCTGAACTGATGTATGTCCAATATTTTCTGAAGGTATACGTGAGCTGCCATGGACAGGAAGTAGACAATGAGAGACACCCCAAAATCAAGGAAGAGTCAGCTTCTATAATGTCGTACTACACATTATTCTCTTTGCATAGCCTAAGCCTCTCCAGGAGAGCAACAACCTCCCTTTTTGTGTTCCTTCTAGATCCATAAAATCAAGAGAAAGCCATTATCAAGTTGCCTCTATCATCTCGAATAATCCCATCCCCATTATATATATTGTCCCTAGAAGCTCCATCAGTGTTTAGCTTCAATTTACCCATGGGTGGGCTACTTCCGTTTGGAAAAAGAGGTTTTCTACAGTTGGATGCCCAAAAAGCCTAAACAAATGATGTCATGAAGAGAGGCTCCCTTCTTTGGAAAAAACAAAAAGGGTTAGTTCATACAACCAGGTAAGAACTTTATGTTTAGTATTCAACCAGCTCATTCTCTAATCATCAAAGATTGATTTGTTTGTAGATTGCTAGATTTCCCATAGGAAACAGTTACAAATTATTATCTGAGAGAAGATTTTTAGGAGGATATATTCCCTTAAGTAAACCAAGTCGAAACTAGTTGCTGTAAATTTTTAGCTCTTGCAGAGATGTCCAGTGTATTACCAAAACAGCTCAAAAGCAATTTAGCTACATCTCCATACAAGAACAAGCGATTTGATTAGGTTTAATTAATTAATTAGGTTAAATTTGATTTTAATTTGTTAAATTTGTTATTTTTAATTTTTTAGGTTAATATGTTAATTTTGATAAAATTTTTATAGTTTTAATTGTTAATATGTTCATTAATTTGTTAAATTGTTATTTTTTTCTTACTTGTTAGGTTAATTTGTTAATTAATTGTTAGTTTGATTTATGTTTAATTAATTAATTAGGTTAATTTTGATTAATTAGTTGATTATTAATTTTATTTATATTGGATATTGTTAGTTAAACTTAATTAGGTTTGAATTAGGGTTAATTTGATTTAAGTTTAAATTTGAATTAATTAGGTTAATTTGATTTATGTTTAATTAATTAATTAGATTAAATTTGATTAATTGGTTGATTTTTAATTTTATTTATTTTAGAAATTGTTAATTAATTGTTCATTAAATTTAATTAGGTTTGAATTGGGTTTAAATTAGAATTATTTGCTTATATTTCATTTAAAGTATTAATTTTGAAATTACCACCTAGTATTAAAAGAACTAAAAACCTAAAATTGACATTGGTCAAGCATGAGCGAGTGGAAGTGGCGATTGCAACTTCAATGAAGTCGTCTACCTAAAACGAAAGAGAAAAACCAAACAAGCATTTAAGACCAAACCCATAACCCGTGAGTCAACCCCTAGAACTCGTTTTCGCTTCTCCCCAAAACTCACCACTCTCCAATGCCAATCACCCCTAAGAGCCCAACCTCATATCCACCTTCCCCAACTAATTTCCATGACTCGAAAATGACAGAGGAAGTCGAGATCTAAAATTAAATTCACTCCATCCGACTTGCAATCATACTCGGTTTTGTCTCCATTTTTCGGCTAAATCGAAGGCAAACACCAACACATAAACATTCCTCCATCCTCCAAGTAGCCTCCCTAAGCCCGAAATTGTGGAAGAAGACATTGAAAATTGATAAATTTGGTCGGAAAATATGAATCGACTTGTGACCTACACCCATTTTTCTTCTCCATTTTTGGGATAAATTAATTAAGCCATTTAAAGGACAAAATGAAGCTCTAACGGATCCTAGTGACTCGTTCGGTCTAATTTGGAGCTTTACAAGCCATTGAATTCGGTCAAAACGGATCAAAGAAGAAGAAAGAGATTGGTTAAAACTTTTCAACCACCGATCTCTCCCTCGAGCGACTATGGTTGTGACGACGAAGAACTAGAAGCATTTAGGTTGTAAATTTTATCTTAATATGTGGATTTTCATTTGGTTATGATGTCAAACCAACGAGTCTTCTATTTATTAAGGATTGACTATGGTGTTGACAAATTTTGTCCACCTCTAAAAAATTAAAAAAAAAAAAAAAGAGACAATGCTAAGTTCATTTAACAAGTCTCCTATCTAATAGGGAAGGACCGATGTAGTTAATTGAATCAAATTAATCACCCTTAGTAATTAGGTTGTTTCTAAAATACCGAGTAATGTCAAGACTTAAGCTCGGATCCGATATTGAATTGATAAGATTCCCGACAATCGATGCAATATGATACCGCAATTAACAAAAAAAAAAAAAAATTGGCTTAGGCAATAAATTTGGAAATTGAATAAAAAATTTTCAAAAATAAAAATTTTTAGGAGATAAATTTTTAGAA
Organism: Dovyalis caffra; assembly: GCA_963924115.1. Lineage (NCBI taxonomy): Eukaryota > Viridiplantae > Streptophyta > Magnoliopsida > Malpighiales > Salicaceae > Dovyalis > Dovyalis caffra. Next base: position 785,492 of record CAWUPB010001166.1, on the reverse strand, counting down.
GTGAACTAGACGTAGTACCTTTTTTTTTCGAAAATTATGCTTTTGGTGATTGATATCTTTCTAAAAACATCATCAACTCTTTACCTTAGATTCTCTAAATCGGTATCATTTTTAAGTTTTTCGGTTATTTTAATACTAGATGGCGACTCCAAAACATTGTTTAACTCACATCCTTAATAAATAAACAAAAATAAACAAATTTTAATTAGAACTTTTGGAAGCCCTCTAAATGTTGGAGTTGTTTTTTTTTTTTTTTTCATATCAAGGCATTTTTAAATCTTATTTAACATAATAGGATAATTTTAAACTTATTTATCAAAATAAGGTACTTTGTGCCATATAGGAATCATCTCATTTATATAACTTAATATGTGAGCTTTTTTAAAAAAATCATTTTGTTAAATAATTATTACCATGTGAATATCTCCTACCGGATATACATAGATCTTTCCCACTTGAATTTTTGAAATTAAAAAGAACATTAATACTCTATTACTATTATACGGAATCAATCAATATCCTTGGATTTCATCTATTTAGCATCGACTATAGGATTTTTTTAATTATGTCTTATTCTTGGATGATATCTACATGTTACCGAGTGTATATATATAATGGGGTATTCCCTAACCAGTTTTAAGATTAATGGAGACTAAAAACATTTTTAATTTTTGATCGATCACCGGACTCTCTCTTAGACCAAATGAGCTCAAATCTTGTACTATCAAGAAATAAGTCTAGTTAATTATTCATAGATAGTAGGAATTGAATTTTGGTTTTAGATAAATAAAAACAATCTCCTTACATCTAGATTATATTCTTTAATAATACATGTGAGTGTGAATGTTAATCTGCCAAACAATAAGTTGAAACTACTATAAAAATCTAACCGATTTTAAAAGAATATTAGTCTACCCTTTTTTATATATAGAAAAATATTTATATTGTAATATAATTAATAAAATGATTGGATTGATAAACCTAGTTAAACTAGTAATCCAATGACCTAATAGCTTAATGGGATCATTATTTAGATTCATATTAATTTTTTTTTCGAGTATTTACAACCCATATTAGAGAGACAAGGTTTATATCATTTTCATAAATATGATTTCAAAATTGAAATCTTATACGGTTAAAAAAAAATTTCTGAGAATCAGGTCTAGTACTATTGAGCGTTTTGTTGGTATTGGATAAATTTTTAATAACATTGGTTAAGTAACAAATAAAGGGTTAATTCTCATTGATCCATGCTAACGAGCTAATTAAATCGAAGAAAGAAAAAAAGTCAGAAACTAAATTAAAAAAAAATGGAAAAGAAAAATATCTAATGGGCTGAATGTCATTCATAAGCCCACAAACTAAGCCCGAACCCAGTTTTACCGTTGGGCAACAATTTGTTGTTATTGGATCAATTTTAATAACATTAGTTTAAGTAACAAATGAAGGGTTAATTCTGATTGATCCATGCTAACGAGCTAATTAAATCTAAGAAAGAAAGAAAAAAGTCAGAAACTAAATTAAAAAAATGAAAAAAAGAAAATATCTAATGGGCTGAATGCCATTCATAAGCCCAAAAACTAAGCCCAAACCCAATTTTATCAGAGTATTGACAACCACCGAGTCTCAGAATGTTTTCACTCTTCTTGAGCAAGAAGTTAGAGCAAAAGCAAAAAACCCGTATAAACAGCAAAGAAGCCAAAGCTTTGTCAGTCCTTCTAAACCTCTCGCATCATAATACACAGCAGAATCCTCTTAATAACTTGCAATTTACAGGTAATTAACTCTACCTTTCGATTCTTAATGCTATTGGTCTTTTCTTTTCTTAGTTTCGTGAAATGGGTGTTCAAGATTTAGACTTTTTGTAATCGTTTTTGTGTGTGACTATGGTTTTTGTTGGAAATTTGAACATGGGTTTTTTTTTTAAGTGTTATTGAGTTAGTTTTGTAATTGTTTGGATGGATCTGTTTGTGTTTTTTGGGTTATTATAGTGGTAAAGCAAGTAAAGGTGTTTGCTTTTTTGTTTTTCTGATTTTGTTCTTGGTTGGAGGGTTTTAGTTGGTAATGCTAATTGTTTTAGGTGATTTTTTTTTTGTGGGTTTGATTTGATTTTTGGAAGCTGAAGGTTGAATTGGAAACTGGGTTAGTGTTGTTTTGTGTGTGTGCTCATTGAAGCTTGTAGAGTTTTTAGGGATCAAATGTTTTTGAGGGAAGCATAAAAAAGAAGAAAAAAATTGTTGATGGTGTACCGGAAGGATAAAGAATGGGACAATGGGTTATTTCTTACAAACAATGTTGAATATAATTTGGCAAATTTACTATACAATGTTGGTCGAACTTTTGGAGTTGAAATAAACCTAGTTGGGTTTGAGTATTTTTAGAAGCTAGACTCTGAATTGGAACATGGGTTAGTGCTGTTACTTGTGTTTTCGTTGTAATTTGTATAGTTTTTAGGGATCAAATTGTTTTTGTTGGAAGTTCGAAAGAGAAAACAATATTGTTGATTGTGTACTATAAAGACATAAAATGGGTTATGTTTGACAAAACAGATTTTGAATTTAGTTTGGCAACTTTCCAAGCAATCGTTGATTGAATGTCTGAGGTGAAATAGCAATTGCAGAACTATCTAGTGTTCTGTTTGCTAAAGATTGCTGATGTTTGGATTGTTTTTCTAATATGATTTGTTATATGTCGTTTATGATACCTTTGACAGGTATAATGGAGTTGAACAATGGTACGAAAACACAGTTTGGAATATGGATTTTGTTACAGTTTTGTTCTTAACCATTTAATTTAGCATAGTAATTTTTTTAGTTAGAGTTTTCGCTGTCTTTTTTATGTTGTTTTGGATGGTCAAGGTTAGACTTGAATGAAGGGTCAACTTTGCCTTCAATTACAGTTTTAAGGTTTTATGCTCGTAAATTCATTCCCTCCTTATTTATTTGTGACTTCTTGAGTTATTATAACCCATAGTTGTTGGCATTTTCAACTTGTTTTGGGAACTTTTAGCATTTGCACATGTAGTTTCCTAATGATCTCTTCTCCTTTAAGAAACTTGAGTTTATGCACCTACTTTACAAATTCATTCATGTGTATGCAATACATGTTCTTCTATTGTTGTGTTTGGCTCTTGGGAACTGAAAATAGGTATGTTTTTTCCAAGAGGTGTGTTTTATCATTTAAAATGCTGCTCAGTTCCTTCAAATATTTTCTTTGAAAAAGGATGCGCATGAAAATGAGATTTAAAAGGGCTGAATGGGCCCAATGCTTGCATCTCTTAACTTTTATGGTTAATCAATTAGAAAAATGAAGAATTGACCATATTGTCAATTTGCAACATGCATATCTTACATTTACCTTGTTAGTTTATGGAAAAATACACGCTGTTTGACTTGTTCTTGGTTCTGGATGTTCTAGTTATTTCTGAAATGTTTTTCCGATTGTGTTATGTTCTCACTTCTGTGCTGATTATAACTAGCTATGCTATTGTCTAAGAGTAGCGCTAATTTTTGTTTTAGTATATGCTCAATCTCTGCTTCCACTAATGGGTTGCATGCTTTAATTTTTTTGCAGTTAAATAATCTTCTGTGTGAGTTTTGACTCTTTTGTGGTGGATTCCCCAATCCTGCTTTCTAGCCTTTCTTATTTATTTATTGCAAGTGTAAGAACTTAGTTTTGTTCTGTTTGTTGCTTGTGCTTATTAACTTCTTTTCTTTCAGTATAACTAAAAATGTCTAGGAGATATGATAGCCGAACAACAATCTTCTCCCCTGAAGGACGCCTGTACCAAGTTGAGTATGCTATGGAGGCCATTGGAAATGCTGGTTCCGCAATAGGAATATTATCCAAAGATGGTGTTGTCTTGGTTGGTGAAAAGAAGGTTACATCCAAGCTATTGCAAACCTCAACTTCCACTGAGAAGATGTACAAGATTGATGATCATGTTGCTTGTGCTGTGGCTGGAATTATGTCTGATGCCAACATCCTCATCAACACTGCTAGGATCCAAGCACAACGCTACACCTTTGCATACCAAGAGCCAATGCCTGTAGAGCAGCTAGTTCAATCCCTTTGTGATACCAAGCAAGGGTACACACAGTTTGGTGGTCTTCGGCCCTTTGGTGTGTCGTTTCTGTTTGCAGGATGGGACAAAAATTATGGTTTCCAACTTTACATGAGTGATCCCAGTGGAAATTATGCTGGTTGGAAAGCTGCAGCAATTGGTGCAAACAACCAGGCTGCACAATCCATGCTAAAGCAGGATTACAAGGATGAGATCACAAGGGAAGACGCTGTTCAGCTCGCTTTGAAGGTGCTCAGCAAAACCATGGATAGTACAAGCCTTACTTCAGAGAAGCTTGAACTGGCTGAGGTTTTCCTTTCTCCTTCTGGGAATGTGAAATACCAAGTTTGCTCACCCGACACTCTAAGCAAGCTGTTGGTGAAGTATGGAGTTACCCAACCTGCTGCTGAGACTTCCTGATTCAAGCTCTTCTGTATCTCTTTTCAGTACATCAGTGCTTTAGAGCAATTCCATGCTTGTACTTCCTGTTCTCAGAATGCTTCGTGCAAATGAGACTTCCAAAACCATGTGCTTGATTAGAATCACAGTACTATGAGATATTAATGGTGGTTGATCTGAATTTACCTTAAACTTTATCATGTCTTGTGTTGAAATTTTTACGTATTCATTTCTTAAGTAAATTTTAGATTCTCATGAAGTCTACCGATGGACCGTACGTGTACATGGTATACAAATCTATGACTAAGCAGCTACGCAGACTGTTCCAGGAAATGCTTCTCCTTAGGCTTTGTTAATGGTTTCACTGCTTGTGGTTGCAAGTTCTGATGATCTTTGATCTTTAATGATCTCTTTTATGCATGGACAATTCACCAGCAAACTGTTGCTCTTAGTTTTCGAGTAAAATGGGAAAAGTTCTCTGTCGTCAATGAATGATGGTGGATTCTTTAAAGTGTGATGTGTTCCATAATCTGCTCTTATAATAGTTCATTGATTGTTAACTGTTCTAAATCTATCATCCAGCTCTGTGAGGGGTGAAAGAAGCCAAGACAAACCGGAAGCCTACGGTTCAAGCAGCGTAGAAAGTATCATGTGTATTTCAACTGCAACTATGAAACAGAACTTTGTCTTCCCGGGAACTTCAAATTTCTGTTTTCCCAAGTGTGAACTAAAAGACCTTGTCGCTGGCACATAGCCTTCCAGCAAGGCAGGAACCTACCTGTCCTAAGATCTAACACCAGCCAATTACAAATGTTTCTGTTAGAATCAATTGATTCTAAGTCAAGCAGAAGACAACTGGCTGTTCTAATGACAAAAAGATTCTAAACCTAGTTCAACCATCAGACAAGAACTGAAATACTATTCCCTCATGCAAAGACAACCAACTTCCTTGATTCCACAACTTGGAAACTGAACCTCGACTTAATTAATATTTCTTGTAACGAATTGCTTTGAGTTCATCGCCGTTGTCTGTCAAATTGATCCATTTGGGGATATAAGCCAAGAAACTGACATGGACACTGAGATAATGGTAATTAGTAGAAAACAAACAATATCAGAGGATTGCTTTGCCCAATTATCACGACTGATGCTACCATCCAATCTTATGCAACGTGCACTTATTGCGATTATGCAATTCCCTTAATACTATAAACATAATCATATAGAAAGGTTTAAGTACAAGACAACAAAATGAGGTTAATTAACAAAATAGTACTGAAATAATGGGGATTACTAAGGTAACTTTGTTCTCTTTTTTCTTGGCTTCTCCGTCGCAGTTTTCCCTTATATATTGCTCAGAAAAACGATGATTTAAGCCGTTCCCCATCTTATCCTTCCATTTATGTATTACATTGCTGATTCTCTTAGCAGAATCCAATGGGATGTAAGCTAAGCAAGCCATCAAGCTCTGAGCAGAAGCCAGAAGCAGGCCAGTCCTTTGGTTGTGGATGTGGATCATCCATTTTTGAGCCATTAAAGCCAGAATGCTTGAAAGGAAATAAGGTCCCGAACAGAAGGCAAGTGCACCAAGAACAGAAAAAGGGTACAAAAGTAAGCAAGTTGACTCTACAGGAATGGCTTTTAACCTCTCCTAGCTTGAAGGCAGAGCACTTAAAAGGTGGCGAGCTTTGTGTTCTTAAACATGGGTCCAAAAGGGTACACCCATCTGTTTCCACTCGAGGAAGAGAGAGTTTCTCCAAGGACAGACTGTTGTTGCTTGATCATCAAGTTGCTGATATAGAAGACTATTCTACTGTTTCTTCAGTTACTTCATTTAGCAGAACCCAAAGTGGGAAGCCAGGAAAGAAGGTGAGCTTTAAACTGCCTGAAGAGGCTGATATAATCATATTTCACTCGCCACAGAACTCAATGGAGAGTGCTCAAGATTGATCTATGTAACGGCTGGTTTGCTTCTTGTTCTTGATTTTCTTGGATAATTGTGATGTTCCTTTCCTTTTGCATCTATGTCGTTTAATTGGTGTAAATTTTAGTACTGAATTTCCCTTTTAACATTATCTTCAAGTGGAAGAAAATGCTATAAGGAGCTCCTATGATCCCTAAAATTTTGAAAAAGAAGTGTTGGAAGAAAAAAATGAAATTTCATGTGATGATCCAATAAATCCCAAGTTCAAACACCTTATCACAAATCTGCCGACCACTTTGCAGCATAATGCAGAAGTGGTTGTGATAGATGAACATTTAATCATAATTTTAAATTACGAATACAGTTGTAAAAACAATCTTGATTACATCATGGTTTACAACTTTTTACAGCATTAAAAAAATTAATTATGATAACTATTATCGTGAATGCATTAACATCCGATAATAAATTTATTATAAAAGAAAAAGCATAAATTTTTTTTATTTTTTCAAATAATAATATAATGGTTGTTGGTTTTCAAATAACGGCAATAACGATATTATATAATGGTAATGGTCATTATTGTCGTTATTTGAGCTAAATATCGTTAGAATCTTTATAACACCTTATAATAGAAATGAACAAACATATCTAAATCCTTTAAATAACATCTGTTACATACTATTTGGAACTACTGTTGGGATCATGGCTATAGGTAAACATTTGAGTTCTGATAATAGTCGGATTCTTGCAGTTGGAATGTGAAGTAAGGAACAAATCCATCCATATTACTCTTCAAAAGAGCTTGTCTATCTTATCTTATATGAATCTCCCACTCCGTTATTGTCAAAGAAAACCAACAAAAACAAGCTTCTTGTCGTAATTGCACTCGAAACTTCCTCACATTCAAACAAGATTGAGACTTTGGAGGAGCCTCTAGGAGAAGGTTCACTATGAATTGACACTATTTACTTAGATCCCAAATTCCAGCAGATATATATCTTGCAAAAAAATCCAACTTTTGGATTATTAAGTTATATTTTCTAAAAATAAAGAAGTATTTATCATAATAAATTTAAATAACGATTTAAGAACATTTTATTATTTTACTATTATAGTAAGTCGCGACTCATGATATTAATCAATCACAATTATTTTTTTAATATTATTTATTATCGATTCTTTTGAACGATCATAATTAGACGATAATAGATGAAATTTGACATTATATAATCGTAATTATTATTTTATTATTATAATAAATCGTAATTCGTGATAGTGTTTGATCACAAATGTTTTTTCAACATTATCTGCTATAGATCCTTTTGGATGATCATAACCAGACGACAGACGACAATGAATGAAATTTGGTTAGATACTTCTGGATTAAGATACAAGAGACTCAGAAAGTCACCTGAAGCTTCAAAACTGGATGACAACGGATGAAATTCGAGAGGAAGGTATCATATATGTTCAGAAGATGACATGGGAATAGCCTTGGCCTAAAAACTATGAATGCTGCTAAAGCTGTCATGAATTCATGATCAGTACATTTTGGACCGTCTAGGTGTGCTAAATTACATTGATTTGTACAAAAGACAACTGGATGTTGGCATTTGTACTATAAATTGAATTTGAATCCCATAAAAAGTTAACTTTTTTTTTTTTTTCCTTATCTGGTACACAAAAAGTTGAATTGACGGGTACCGACCCGTTCCGGCCAAAATTTCTTGACAAGTAACTTTCCATTAATTTTTTTCTAAACCTTTTTTCAATTATTTTTATTTAAAATTAAATTTTTATATTTTTATTAATTTTAATAGTATAAGTATACGTGATTTAATTAAAAATATGCCAATATTTATAGATATGTTTCTTTTATCTGCAAAATTTGTTTTTTATTTAAAAATATTAATTCCTTTGTTTTAAAGAAATTGTCTTATTTAAGTTTTTACACATATTAAAAAAATTATTAATTTTTATACCATATCACTATTTTTTTTTGTTTATATTTTTCTAAGATATCTTTTTTTTAAAGAATTGTATTTGGATAACTTTTTATAAAATATATTTTAATTACAAATATTTTTAAAAAATGTATCCTTTAAAATTTTGATCACATAAATATTTTAAAACATATATAAATAAATAAACAATCTAAAAACATGCATCACTTAGGAAGAATAAGCAAAACATCCATAAATTTTGATACATTTTTAACTATTAGACAACTCCATTTATAGGTTAGAATTGACGAAAATCTAAAAAAAAAATCCAATTTTAAATAAAAATAATTAAAAAATATATAATACAGAATCAAAAATTAAATTGCTAATTATCAAATGATTTAAAATTCAGCTAATGTGTGTAGATCATCTAATATATATATACCCTAAGGACCTCATTGATATTCCCAGACTATTGTCACTTGTTTTCTGTGATTTACATGTGATTATGGGTCTGAAAAAAATTCATAATATTTAATTAGAAAATAAATGTCGGTTGGCTATAAATTTATTAAAAAGCAAATTGCTCCTCCAAGCTTACCACGTTATTTCGCACATGACTTCCTTTCTTTAAAGAATCTTTAAAGAAAAACCATATCACAAAGAAAGAATGATTGGCTACTTAGCTGGTTTTCAGTCATTAAATAATAATAATAATAATAATAATAATAATAATAAAACCACTTATTTTTAAATTATTATTACTTTGTCTAGATTCTGTGTGGTGGGGATAAGATATAGAATTTATGCGTAAAATATGTCATCAATCATATCATAGCCTTTTTCATGTTTATTCATTTATAAATCATCAGTTATTTTAGATTAATTTTTACATTATTTTTTGTGTTAAACAAATAACAAAAAATATCTGACTTTTAATTCACCGTTAAAATGATATTACAAAAAAATTTGTATTCTAAAGACAAACGTTAATGATGAATTAGCTAACAAATTACGATCATTATCAAGAAATGAATGTTAGTGATATAGAATATCGAACAATTTGCAAGGATATCATTTTTTTTATATTATTTGGACCCACGCAATCGCAAGTATATCATATTATATTATGTTTTGTAAATAATACATGTTGCATAATCATAAATTAATAATTTATTAGTAAGTAATCGTTGATTTACGGAGCGGGTTTAGAATTCTATTATTATGGTTGATATTTTTAAAAATTTATTTTTAAAATATCTTAAATTATTTATTAAAAAATACTCTTTAATTCTTAAAATTTTAATTTTAAAATATTTTAAAATATTTATTAAAAAATACTCTTTAATTATGTTAAGGGAAGAATTAATTTTGAAATATATAAAAAAACAATTAACATGACTAACTTTAATTGACGGTCAGAATGACTCGAACTAGCCTATCACTATCCTCTTGTGTCACTATCCTCTTCAACATAAATTTCATCCCCATGTTTTCATGCGGTATTAAGCTTTGCCACCTGTTGCAGTGGTGAAGCGTAATTAATTATAGGTTCTAGTACAGCAGTACCAATTACTAGAACTTTGCATTTTGTCAAAGAGTGAATTATAAATTAATCCATTTGTTTTTTTTTTTAAATGAAAATTTTAGTTTTTTAAACTAATTATTTATTTTTTATATTTTTAAATTTTTTATCTTAATATTTTTTTTGTCATTTTCAATTTATTTTAATTTTAACCTAAAAAAATAAGTAAAAAATGAAAGGGTTGATGAAAAAATAAAATATTTATGAAGTGAAATATTTTTAAATTAAGTGTGTTTAATAATTAATGCTGATCAATAGATTAAATAATTAATTTTTAAAATAAAAATAACAAATTAATTTATTTTTAAAATTAAACCCACTAATTTATTACTTACTCTTCGGTAGTATTTTCTACAGTAACTTCAAGTCATGGTTAGTTCATTCTTTCATTACGAAAACGTATGTAAAATGTTTTAATTAGTTTACATAATTCAATTACAAAACATAAAATAAAATTGAACGAATAATGATTGCTTAAAGCTGTGGAAGAAATAATCATATATATATGTGTGTGTGTGTGTGTGTGTGTGTGTGTGTGGAGTGATGTTTGTATCTTGCTTAAAAAAACATAAAATGGGCATCTAAATAAATAAATAATTGATAATACAGTTTGCAAAAAATTATTATATTTTTTACAATTGTATATATTATAGTTTTAAATTAAAGACTCGTTAAAAAAAATCACGACTATCATTACGGATGAAGATTTATTACAATACTAAAAAATATAAGATTCAAACTTTGACGATCGATGAAAGTTTAGACTAATAAGTGGTCTCTTTAAAAAGCTTATAATAAGATTCAAACCAACGCCTCAAACTAAATAAGTTCATTTTTTTATAATCTAATCTTTTTTAGAAATGTTTTACTTCTTTAAAAATGCAATAATTTTTATTATTATTATTACTAGTGTATAAATTGTTAAATGGTTTGAACCTCTCTTGAATTTTAAATTATTTAGAAATTAGTTTCTCTACTTCTAATTTCAGGTTGATACTTGATTGCTGTTCACTAAAAAAAAAATGATAGAAAGAGAAGAGAAGATTAAAAAAAAAAGGCCAAAAAAAGACATAATTCTAAAAAATTAATAAAAAAAGAAGATTTTAAAAAATAATTTTGATTAACGCATAAATTGATTCAAGAATACTCTTACTATTGAAATATTAAATAAAAAAATAATTTACAATTACAAGCTACAAAATTAGATGGTCATTATTTTATCTATATTATAGAAAATAACAAAATGAATAAATTTTCAAATTAAATTACAAGTAATTATTTGAAAAATATTTTAAAATATTAGCTTATGGATTATAATTTTTTCCAATAAATCATTACTCACAGTCTAATAGTCTTCAAAATTAAGAAATTTTGGACCCAAACATTCACAAGCATATCTTGTTATCTCATGTTCTAAAAAGAATTCAAGATGTATAATATCCTACTTTATATTAGTATTTAATATTTTTTTTATTTTCTTTCCAAAAGGTAAGATAAACAATTTTATGTTTTTCTTTTCAAAAAGTAAGATAGATAATTTATGTCTAAAATGTGTCATAAATCATATCATATCATATCTTTTCATGCTGTAAAAAGTCTTGTCGTTTCAACATTAATTCTATCATGCGGTTCTGAGCTTTGCCACCTATTGCTGTACTGAAGCGTAATTAATAGAATACCTAGTACAACAGTACCAATTACTAAAACCTATCAGTTTGCCTCGATAATTGAATAAATTATAAATAAATCCATTTATTAAAAAAAGAATTAATTAGTTTAAAAAACTATTTATTTATTTATTATATTTTTATTTTTTAAGTTGATTATTTTTTTATCAATTTATTTTATTTTTTTAAAAAAATATATTTTCATTTAAAAATAAAAGAATTAAGAAAAAAATATTTTATAAAATAAATTAATATTGAATTAAGATATATATATATATATATATATATATATATATATATATATATATATGAAGCGTTTTCAAATCAGTTTTCGTATAAATCAAAATTAAATTCATTATTTTCTTAGATTAAATCAATAATAAAATATATTTAATTTTTACCTTATCATTATATTGTCTTTTCTACCATATTAGTCTAATTAGTCTAATTTTAATATCAATATCAATAAAATAAATAATTAATTTTTAAAATAAAAGTAACTAATTAATTTATTTTCTAAAACTAACTAATTTATAATATACTATTCCGTGGCATTTACCATAACTTCAAGTCATGGTTATTTCATTCTTTTGCTACAAAAAAACATATGTAAAATGTTTTAGTTTACGTAATTCAACTAAAAAATATTTAAAAATTAATTAGAATTTATGTATACTTAATAAAATAGTTTGATATCAATCCAATCCAAAATTAAAAATTAAATGACATTTTTTTTAAATAACGTAAAGTTAAAAAAAAAATTGGAAGTAGCATAGAAAAACCAAAGGAGTACCATAGTTATGAGGGCACACATTCACAGCGCTAGCACCACTAGTGCCAAGCCACCTACGATTCTTTGCTTTTATGTAAGCTTTTGAAAGGAAGTTGCTGTAAAGGAAAACCAAACCCTTCGGTCTCCCTTTGGCTTCTGCGGCTCCAATCTACCCTTCTCTTTTTGGGTTGATCAGCAACATAATACGTTAAAAGGACGGTTCTTTTTTGCTTCTTCGCAACTACTCTTCAACTCTTTTTTGGGAGAGAGAGAGAGAGAGAGAAAGAAGGTTTGTTGTGTCGTTGAAAATGGCAGTGATACAAAAGATGTTGCTGGGTCTGGTTCTAGTCTCAGTGAGCCTTGGTGTTGGAGCCGAGGTGCACCATATAGTTGGAGGGGAGCGTGGATGGGACCCTTATGCTGATATTGGTTCTTGGTCCTCTGGTAGAACTTTCAGAGTTGGAGATAAAATTTGTAAGCCATCTCTATCTCTCTCTCTTTCATTTTCACAAAGATTTTTTATTTTGGAACTAACAGCAGTTTGGTTGCTGCGAAAAGTAAAGGATATTGCAAATATTGTTTTTTCAGAAAGATTTTTTATTTTGAAACTAAGATCAGTTTGGTTGCTGAGAAAAGTAAAGGATATGCAAGTATTGTGCAATATATGGTTTTCTTGTCTTGGTTTTAAAAAATTCATCAAAATTATGAAAAATTGTTGCTTTTTTCCAGGAAAACCTCCAGTATTTTCATGATTTCAGTTTGGTTGCTGGGAAATGTAAAGGATATCAAAATATTGTGCAATAAATGGTTTTCTTGTCTTGGTTTCAAAGAATTCGAAAGTATGAAAAATTGTAGCATTTTTCCAGTAAAACCTCCAGTATTTTCATGGTTTCCGTTTGGTTGCTGAGAAATGTAAAGAATATGAAAAATATTGTGCAATATATCAGTTTGGTTTTCTTGTCTTGACTTCAAAGAATTCAAAAGGACGAAAATCGTAGCATTTTTCCAGGAAAACTTATAGTATTTTCATAATTTCAATTTGGTTGCTGAGAAATGTAAAGATTATGAAAAATATGGTGCAATATGTGGTTTTATTGTCTTGTTCTCAAAGAAATCAAAAGTATATTAAAAAAAAAAAAATTGTAGCATTTTTCCTGGAAAACCTCCCCTATTTCCCTGATTTCCTTAGAAAATTATCAAGGTTTGGAATTATTAATTGTCCAAAGAAGAAAAAAACAAAAGCAAAAAAACAAAAGAAGGGTGCTTGTAAATCATGGAGTGAAAGGTTCAACTTGATTTTCTTTTTATTAATTATTTGGATATCAGATTCAGCTTGATCAAAATGATGGCAGTTTTGGTTGTGTATAATTTGTTTAGAATTGCAAATTCCTCTCTCTTATTCTGCAAATGAATTTTTTTTTTTTTTTCCAATCCCAAGCTTGGAAGTCCCAAATATCTTGATATAATATAGTGTTATAGACCCTAGATTTCATAATATACTATCTTTTTAATTTATATAACTTGTGATTTTGAGAATGTATTAGTACTAAGTGTGTTTTTTGATCCTGGAGATATTGATTGCCAGTAATTAATATTTTTGAGATCAGGGTTCACCCACCATGCAGCACAGGGGAAAATAGCTGAGGTGGTGACGAAAGAAGAATACCTAACCTGTAACGTGAGCAATCCAATCAGAATGTACACAGATGACATTGATGGGATCTCTCTTGATGAAGAAGGGATCCGTTACTTCACAAGCAGCCATTCTAAAAAGTGCAAGAATGGCCTGAAATTACACGTAGAGGTGGTTCCTGAAGGGAAAACTGATACCGCTACCTCCAACACACAAGTTGTCGCATCAGAAAACTCTAACAAGGCTATTGCTGAAGCACCAGAAAGTTCAGGTTCAGCCCGGTTTGGTGCAAGCTTTGCTTTGTTATTGGCTGGATTTTGGCTATGCTACATGGGTGTTTAAGATTGGAGTTTGTATTGGGTGTTAATTGATGGAGCTTTTGTTTGCTTCTTCTGTTAAATGTATTATTGCATGGCATAAAAAACTTGGGAAACTTTCCTTTTTTGTGTTAATTTGGACATGTTATGTTTTGTTTGATTGTGGAATGGGTTATGTCCATAAAGTTTGTCTTCGTTGATAAATCTTAGGTTACTGTTAGAAAGTTCAAGTTTAAATCTCATTTTTTATATTGTGGCTCTACCGTACGACTTAATTTTGTTTTTCAGTTCTAAAAATGTGTAGAATTGTTTTTTCTATTCCAAGTGCGTGTAGGTTTTGAAATCTCCGAACTTAAAATCAATTCAATTTCTAGATTTAAAAAAAAAAAAATTGGTAACAAATTTGGAGGTGATTATTTAGAAAAAGATAAATATTTATATTATTTTTTTACCTCGAAAACACTTACCCATGAATCTCAATCATTAGATGCTTATCAATGAAATCTCAATCATCAGATGGGTACGACCAACCAGTGGGACTCACCCAATCGCATTCATTTGATATAACTTCTAGGAAAAGATTTCAAGAACTTCACTGTAAAATTGACACTTGCTGATTTGCAAAGCATAGCCATTTTTACATTTTCTTAGTCTCCGTTTTGATGCCTTGAAAGGCTGAAGGATGCTTTGCACCACATATGAACAAGCAGAACCAATCTTCCATCCATAGCTTTAAATCGCGAATTAAAATAATGAAAATAATGAGCATGAAATGTTCCAAAATCATTACATAACCGTTATTATATAATGTAACAACCATTATTTAAAACTATACTTCCACCTCTGGACCACCATCAAACTAGTATCACCTCAGAATAATCGCCGCAAGGCTCAGTCAGAAACAAGCTGAAGAAGGCTTAGGGTTTCGGCACAAAATATTTGAGCACAACACAAGATCCCCACCATCCATACATCCAGGAGCATCAAAAAATGTAACAGCGTACAGAAATTTTAACAAATATATTTTACTAAAGTGAACATTTTACAAGTATAGTTTTTCATCATCAAATCATAAAGACATTAGTCTGAATACAAGTCACAAGGATGACCTTAAATAAGTATAAGTTACAGAACGACAGTAATATGATTTTTTTTTTTTTTTTTTTTTTGAAAAAGAAAAAAGGAACGCAGTTTTGTGGGCTAAATTGAGCAAGTGAGAATGTGGGAACAAAGAAAAAGTTATCATTTGTCCCTCAACACAACATAGTTAGATCCACTGGTCTTCTGAATCTTAGAAATTCTCCTCAGAATATCTGCAAAAGCCTTCTTGTCCTGCACCAATGAGCTTCCACCAGTCAGAAACAGAGACAGCGGATGGTTCAGGTTTGGGAGAGGTTGGGGGGGGGGGGGGGGGTGTGGGTGGTGGGCGCGGCATTGGGTTAGGAATTAAAGCATCCAAAACATTTCAGGGAACTTGAGTGTCCTATCTGAATCAATCTCCTGTACCACCCATCCAACCTTGGTTGGACTGGTGGAGGTCCCTTGCTTAAAGCATGGGGTCTCAAGCTCATTTGATTCCTATGGAAGTCGAACTGAACCCCCTCTTTAGTGATAAAAAAAAAATCTCCTGGCATGACACTAACATCCTAGCACAGTTGTGTTCCAAACGGTGTGTTCATCCCATCATGCACAAAATAGAGATTCTAAAAGCATGCATAACCCCACAGATAATCCTAAAAGAGTAACCAATACTAGAAGCACAGGATGGCAAAATTAGCAGATTATAAGGATAAAAAGTCATTTAATCTAAAGTTAAACCAGGAAAAAAAAAAGAAAACAAACAAGCCATGTATTGGCTGAAAATAAAGCTTCCATGGATAATCTTGCAACAGCACAACAAACCAGTTTGAGTGACAGTAAAGGAAACATGAAGCAAGCTTGAATGGTGCTAAGGGAGAGCATACCTCAGGAGTCCTTAGTCGTGATTTGAACCTACCAACCAGATCCTGCGTGGTTACGGGTCCATTTTGCAACAAAACAGCCCTGATCTCTTCTTCAGTGACAGGTCCAGTAGACCCTGATGTTGACGCTGATGGTGTTGCTTTAGGAGTTGCATTACCTTTCATAGCAGGAGAGCTTTCTTCTTTCACAGTAGGTTTTACTCCCTGCTTCCAAAGAACAATAAAGTTAGCAGGAAAATTGGTCAGAGCAGACATTCGACAGCAAAGCAAATTGTTTCAGATATATATATATATATATTTGAAAAAGCATCATACATTTTCTGCTTTCACCTTCTTCGCAGGTGCACCATTAGAAGTTTTTGCATCATCACCATTCAGTTTTCTTTTCCCCTTTGCTGACTTGGAGGTAGAAGGGGTTCCCTTAGCAGAACCAGGAGTTGGTTTTGCAGGACTATTGTCAGCAGGTTCCTCCTTCGGCACCACATCCTTCTGCTTTGGGGCCAGTACAGGAGAAATATCATCATCCATCTGATAAGACCAAACAAGAGCACCATAAATGAAAGAAGATACAGACATAAACCAGAATACCAAAGCATCCTTTACAAACTAAAATGTCAATTCAGGCATCATATAAGTTGATTCCCATTGTCTCAGGAAAAAAAAATAATAATTCCACACCTGATAACACGATGCACTTTCATATTGCAACAGGAAAATACAAGCAAAAGATTAAAGCAAATAGAAAACAGGTACAGCAACCCATGTTAAAAGTGCTTTTAAGTTCTCAATTGAACATGCATAAAATCAGCCATCACAAAAACTCACGTCATCATCATCGTCGTCGTCATCTTCTGCATCTGACTCATTTAGACCATTTGCTTTCCCAAGTAGCTTCTTCAACTCTTTCCCAGATTTGCTCAGTCCTCCCTCCTCATTCTCCTCATCCTCATCCTCTTCATCCTGCAAGAACATGCAAAAACCTTACTGTTATTATCAGCATTACAAATAAGAAAAATCCTGGGTAATTATCAATAATAATGTCCTACTTACCAATTCAAAAAAAAAAAAAAAAAGTGCTTCAATGTTAAAATTCCATTTCATGCATCCATCAACAATACAAAAAGCTCTATGTAACTACAATTTTCAACATTTTCAAACTATTCCCAAAAACACCAACTAGCCTAACCAGCACATGTGAATTGAAAAGAGCACATACAACAACACATCAAGCAAACTGCAATAAACTAACAAGTTCAAAGAGCATATATAAGTTGAGGCATAAAAAAAGCGCTTCAATGTTAAAATTCCCGTCAACAATACAAAAAGCTATATGTAACTAAAATTTTCCACATTTTGAAACTACTCCCAAAAAAACCAACTAGCCTAACCAGCACCATGTGAATAGAAAAGAGCACATATAACACATCAAGCAAATTGCAATATACCAACATGTTCAAAGAACTTATATAAGTTGAGGCATAAAAACAAGTAGTTCAGATTAGCACCTAGATAGTTAGCTAATACATACCTGCTTGATTTCGGGAGGAGCAGGAACTTCTGGGGCCAAATCTTCCCGTTCCTCAGGATCAATGGCAACAGCTTCATCATCATCAGTGAAAATTTCTTCATGCTCCCAATCATCACCTACAACCATAAACTACATGTGCCTAAGGCAGGAATCACTAGAAAAACCAAATTCCTGAATATGGTTTAAAAAAAAAACTACGTAGAATTCAGCATGGATGAAGTTCATTGCAAGCCAGGAGAAAACCAAAGAAATGCACGACGTCTTGTGTGCATCAGAAAGAAGAAAATATTGAGCACAAGAAGGCAGAAAATGGACAACAAAAAAAAGGCATCTATACAAGAGATTGGCAGTCACAACATGGCATTCGAGGAGAAACACTCACCCTTCTCAATATCGTCATCATCCATATCAAGATCACCTCCTCTTGGACCTTCTTCATCATCATCACCACCCCGTTTATTGAGTCCAAGTCTATTCTTCCTTCCTGCCTCTTCTTCTTCATCTTCCTCTCCCTTTTCAGATGCATTGCCCTCATCCTCATCACCGCTTGCTTTTTTACGTCCTCCTCTTCCACCGTTTGAAACACCATCCTTATCATCTGACTTCTCCACCTCACCAAATGCAGCAGCTCCATTATTTGCAGCTTTCATCATCCACCTTTCATATCCATCAGCAGTCTTCCTCCTATTCTTCATCTTCTCTTCTGCTTCCTCCAAGGTAAGTTGCTTATAATGTGCAACCTTGTTAAAGTTGTACCTATCCATACGTCAAGCAACTCAAATCATTACAACATCAATCACCCCCATCTCAACCACAGAATTCTTCCAACATAATTTTTTTTTTTTAAAAAAAAGAAATTCTCCTACATAAAAATCATACATTTACAACCTCCCCACTTCAAGTACAGATTCACTAACACCAAATTCCTTAAAAATTAAAAGCATGCATACCAAGAACCAGCAGGAATAGCAACGAACTCTTTCCCAGTCATCATCAAAAGATAATAAGTCGCCGATTGCGAGCCTTCAAGATGACCCTGATACTGAGACTGCCCAGTTTCATCCTCCAAAAGCCAAGGCTTATTCTTAAATTTCTCCTACACAATCCAAAACACTTAAATTTGAGACCTAAAAACACTAATACTTAGAAAAACAACTGAGATTAAACTAAAAAATCATGATTACCCGCAAAACATCAGTAACTTGACGACCATGAATTCCTTCTTTCTGCAAAGACCATTTATTCTCCGCATTTTTTTCTTCGAAAAACTCGGCAATCCAGTCACAAACCTTCCTATAAAATAATTCTTTTCGCTACTCGTACTCGCCCTCACGTTATACTCCTAGAAACACCAACAAAATCACAAAAAAACCCCCAAAAATGAACAAAATCAAACTCAATCAGAGAGAGAGAAACTGAACTCGAATCAAGCGAGTAACAGTAGCGCCACATTCGAAGCATTTGCCGCGATTCTCCGCCATTGTTTTGCCGCAAGTCAAGCACAACGTCATATGCTTACAATTGCTACCGTACAAATCTGTGGTGCTGCTACAGCCGCTGCACGACGGCTTTAGTAGAAGATCGAAAGACATTTCTTTAACTAATCGTTCAAAAACGATTAGGTTTTTAAAATTTTTCTTTATCGGGAAACAAACAGAAAGCGGAAAATTGATAGAAGCTAGGTTTTTCTGAAACGATTGATAAATTAATTAATTATAATATTAAGACACCTTTATGGATCCGTTGATTTTTTTTTTTTTGGGAATTGAGAATTTGGAAATTTTGAGTTTTGACGAGAGAATGGGGGAGGAGATGGGAAAGAGGTGAAAGGGAAAGTTTGTTTATAGAGAGGTTACGAGAGAAACGGTGTCGCTTGGTTCCTTATGCGCCCAAAAAACTGGCAAACGTGGCTAATTTAGAGTGCAGTCAGGCAACCAGAAACTCATGTGGGCTAAGCCCAGCAAGAAATATGTGGCTGCAAGGCATTGTAGTGGAGCCCGGCCCAAGGTTGATTGGGGTAAAAATTCAAATCATTTGGTCACCCCTTTGATCCGCGTGTCAAATTTTATTTTGTATTTTTAGTAAAAGGGTGAGATCAATTTTTTTTTTTTTTTTTAACTCGATCGGGTTTTGATCGATGACTTTAATGATTAATGATTAGGTTAATACACCTTAATATGCCTAGCCAACTCTTTATATTGTAATTTTCTAGCAAATACTGCAAAAATCTAAATTGCTAATCACATTTTTATTACATATTGAATAATGACAATAATTTTTAGTTTTTTCATTCGAATGTTTTAATGTCTTTATTTTGTATTTTTTATTGATATTTTTAATTTTTTTTCTTGATTGAAACTATTTATTCTTAAAGATTTTTTTTCTAATTTTTTGTTAAACTTTATTAGTCAGTAATTAGAATGTTACTTTTTATTTTTCAATATTTTTTACCTATCACGTATCAATTATTAATTAGTGGCATTATAAAAAAGATTTAAAGTAAAAAAAAATTTAAAGAGTTGAGGGTTCTAAATAAAAAAAATGAAAGAGTAAATTACATATATATATATATATATATATATATATATATATATATATATATATATATATATATATATATATATATCATAAACTTAAGAGTAAATCATTAATTAGTCTTTTAAATTTTGAGAAACAAATTAATTACTTTTTTTGTTTTGAAAATTAATTATCTAAGTCTTATATTTTTAAATTTTCTTGCCATTTAATCCTTTTTGTTTCATTTCCTCTTATTTTGTTTTTTATTTAAAAAAATAAGTAAAGAAATGAAATAATTGATTTGTTGAAATAAAGTAATATTAAATTAAATATGATCATTATTAATGAATTAAATTATTAATTTTTGAAGGAGATAGAATTTATTTATTTATTTTTCAAAACTACAAAGGTTAATTTAATAATTTAATATAAACTTAACCATGGTTAATTGAAGAATCACCTACAATTTTGGGATCGCAAAAGGATGGTGGGATGAGCATTACGTTGAAGGATCGGTAGCCATCTACCCTTATGCCTCGCTCATTACATCCACCGCGCCCTCGTAGCCGTTAATCCCCACTACCACGCGGGTGCCATACCAAACCACTAAATAAAATTAAAAAGGTATAACCTAAAAATCAGTCCCCAATCTATAACTAGTTTCTCCAACTCTATATTTTAAACCAATTAGGTCTCTATTGTATCCAAATGTATTCAATTTAATCCTTCTTCCACTAAATATGCCTAAATCCAGCTATATTGTGGGGACCAGGGTTAGGAAAATTTGTCGAAAAAAGGATCAAATTGAGGATTCTTCGATGCATTGGGGATTTAATTGCCTAAAAAGTTATGTTGGATACCGAATTGAGAACATTACTATAGATTGGAGACTAAAGTATTTCCTATAAAGCAAATTAAACGAAACAGACTACTTTCTGAATTACAAATACGCCCCTCCGTAACTCCACTTCACTGTCTCATCTCCACTCTGAAACTCTCACTATTTCACCACTGATCATTCCTATTACGACACCGTCTTTTGTCAACGATGGCTTTGAAATCTTTCGTCGAAGTCAGCCCTGACTCTCACTTCCCTATCCAGAACCTTCCGTTTGGTATCTTCAAGCCTGAACCCGGTTCGACCCCTAGACCCGGTGTAGCAATCGGCGATTACGTGTTGGATTTGTCCAGCATCTCTGATGCTGGCCTTTTTGACGGTCCGTTTCTCTCCGGCTCTGATTGCTTCCAAGAGGTCCGTTGCAGTAGCTTTCTTTACAGTAACGACGTAGTTTTGTAGCTCTGTGCTGATTAATCATGCAATATCTAGTGCTTTTTTGTTTAATTTTTTTGAACAATTCAAGAATTCAATGTATTAACTATGATCATGTTTTTATTATATTACTATTATTATTGGATAATTTTGGTTTTTTTTTTCTAATTTGATTTATTTCTAGCCGAATTTGAACAAGTTTTTAGCATTGGGAAGGCCGGCGTGGAAGGAAGCACGTGCTACGCTTCAAAATTTATTATCAGGCATGATTATTTTTATAAATTTGTAGTTATGTTTAATTTGAGCTTTTTTTTTTTTTTTTTTTATAATTATGTAGTTTTTGTTATTTTTCCGATGTAGCTGATGAGCCTAAGTTGCGTGATAATGCGAATCTAAGGGAGAAATCTCTTGTTCCGATGGTAAGCTAAGTAAAGACATATTAATGTGGGATTAGTTGTGTAGAGATTGTTGTTTCTGTAATGTTGGTTTTGTTGCTGAATTTATAGGGCAAAGTAGAAATGCTACTTCCGATTGTGATAGGGGATTATACGGATTTCTTTTCGTCAATGCATCATGCAAGGAATTGTGGAATAATGTTTAGGGGACCAGAAAACGCCATTAATCCAAACTGGTATGATTTTTGGAGAGATGGGAAATAAATTTTTGGTTATGTGTAAACTTTGATTTATTAATATGTCATTCCACCTAGACATTCAAGTTTATGGAGTCACGCTTGATTTTCAGGTTTCATCTTCCCATTGCATATCATGGACGATCGTCGTCTATTGTTGTATCTGGGACAGATATTATTCGACCAAGGTTGGAGGTTTATTTATTTATTTTTATTTTTTATTCTATTTTATTTACTGTTTAAGCATCAGTATCACTGTGCTTGGTTGATGGATTTTTGTTTTCCTAATTGTATTTCTGCATTTTTGTGTTTCCAGAGGTCAAGGTCATCCAAGTGGAAACACCCCACCATATTTTGGACCTTCAAGGAAGCTAGACTTTGAATTAGAAATGGTTAGCCACTTAGCCTTTTATTATACGATGACAAGTTTATCATTATTTTTCCCTAAATCTCTATCTGTTGTTATGTCTATGCTATTTTCCTGTATGTAGTTCTACAATATGAGACTTTTTTTTGTTTATTTATACTGGCTCTCTTGTTGCTGGCAGGCTGCTGTAGTTGGTCCTGGAAATGAATTGGGAAAACCTGTGGATGTTAATGAAGCTGGAGATCATATTTTTGGACTTGTATTGTTGAATGATTGGAGTGGTATATATTCTTCACCATGCTCTTCTGTCTGCAATTTTTTTGTTGTAATATCACTATATCATAAGAAGTTGGTTTTGACAGCTAGAGATATTCAATCATGGGAATATGTGCCTCTTGGGCCGTTTCTTGGGAAGAGTTTCGGTAAGGCTGGAAACCTTACTTCTCCAACTCCTGAATACTTTGGTTGATTTTGGTTTCAGGATATGAAATTTTGACTATTAACCTTCTGTTGCATGTATAATTTTTTTTTTTTTTTGGCCTTATTTTTTCTTATGTGATAAATAGGTACAACAATGTCCCCCTGGATTGTGACACTTGATGCCCTAGAGCCATTTGCTTGCGATGCCCCAAAACAGGTATAGCTTATCTCAGTTAGTTACAGAACATAAAACCATTTTAGTTCATAATTTTGGTCCAAATTTTATGCAGCATTGACATGCTTTTTGACATATCTTGTGAATTACAGGATCCTCAGCCCTTACCATATCTTGCTGAAAAGATATCAAAAAACTATGACATTTCATTAGAGGTAGCATATCGCAGCCTTTGAACTTGTTTCTTCTTCTTCTTCTTCTTCTTTTCAATGGTATCTCAGTATTCCATGAAATTGCCTTGTTTTTCCTCACTGGTGACACTTTCTCCCTGATAAGTGTATTCATTAATCTCATTTAGGCCTTCTAACATTCTAATTCTATGTTAAACTGGGAACTTTGGAATTCATTGTGCTTCTATTCTAAGGTTCAAATCAAACCAGCTGGCCAAGAAGATTCATGTGTGGTCACAAGAAGCAACTTCAATCACTTGTAAGGCCTCTTACCTCCTTTTGTGTTCGAATGCATTACCTTCAATGGGATTTGTTTCTTGGATAAATGACATCATATCATCTCCTTTTTTTGGGTGTCATTACCTGTATAGTGAAAAATCGATCAGTTGTCCTATAACACTAAAAACCCATGTCACTGTTGATTCTGTTTTTAGAGGCTGCTTCCCAGCAACTACCGAATTATTATATAGGCTTTTCTGTCTAAATAAGAAATCATATTATTTAAGGACACATATTGTCTGTATTCTTATTTCTAATTGTGTTCTGAGTTTGCTGCTATATCACTTTTATTTGCATAACAGGTATTGGACAGTGACTCAACAGCTTGCACACCATACAATAAATGGTTGCAACTTAAGGCCAGGGGATCTACTTGGAACTGGGACAATCAGTGGACCAGTAGGGCTTCAATCTTATTAAATTTTGATATAGTAGAGATACCTAAAATTCCAGTTTTGTTGCCTTCTATAATTTTGTAATGGAAAACGTACTGAACAACAGCTACCCCTTGTATTACCAAACAGGAGCCAGAATCTTATGGATGCTTGTTAGAGCTAACATGGAATGGACAAAAGCCACTCTCACTAAAAGGGACGACACGGAAATTCCTTGAAGATGGAGATGAAGTCATATTCAGTGGATGTTCCAAGGTTCTTTCCTTGCTCATTTTTCTCAAGCATTTCCAGACATGTTTTCACATCCATAAACAAAGAACTCATGCATTTGTTTCTTACAATCTCTTCATCTATTCAACAGTCACGAAATCTTTTCTTGTAACCCTCTTTGGCTTATTAGATATTTCCTCTATGTAGCTATAATCTTTAATTTACCTGTGAACAAAAATAGATCTTTGCAACTTATCTAATTAGCATTGCCTTGTTTTAAACAAACAGTTTTACATACCTGTTATGTTATGTGTTTTTCAAACAAACTCATTTTCACTGCACTCCACTCCTTTGTATCATGTAAAATTCAAACATCCCTTGAAAATGAATCCATTGCAGGGAGATGGTTACAACGTGGGGTTTGGCACATGCTCTGGGAAAATTCTGCCATCACCTTAATGTTGAATTCCGCTCCGTGGTTGCGATAATGCAATAAATCCTGTACTCAAGGGTGAAGTTGTTGATTGTTGGGGAGGGAGGGGGTGTGGTAATTTGTAATTCGTTGTCTATATAGCCAAATTTGTGCGTTGAGGGGGATAGCAACTCCGATGACTTAATATTCCTTGCGAAGATAAGAAGAATGATCAATAGTGGTGATCAGAAGTAAAAGAAATGCTATTTTGTTTGTGCTATTTGCTGTGAAGACAATGAAATTCAATGTTGTAATGCTTCTCAATCTGTGTTTTTTGAAGTGTTTTTTTTTTTTTTTGGAGATGGCAGTGGCATCATGTTTTGCACATATTCTATGCTTATTGAAATGAACCTTTCTTGCAAATTCAAGCAAAAGTGTTACTTACGCTTTTTCGTAATGACCAAACTACCCCTAAACACTATTGAAATCACGATCTAGTCTCCTCCCACCCAATTTCCAATCTTCCAGAAGCGAATTATAAATTAGTCCCTCAAGTTTTGAAAAACAAATTGATTAGTGTTTTTTGTTTTAAAAATTAATTATTTAATCTCTTGATTAGTATTGATAATATTATTTTAATATTATTTTGTTCTAAAAAATATTTTATTTTCTCATCAATTTCTTTATAATTTTTTTACTAATTTTTTCATTAAAATAAAGGAAAAAAAAATTAAATTATAAGTAGATTTAAAAGCATAGAAAGCAAATTATTAATTTTTAAAACGAAGAGAATTAATCAATTGTATTTCAAAACTAAAGGGACTAATTTACAATTTACACAGTCTTTCCACAGGGGCCGTATAATCCGTAACTTAATTATAGGAAAAAAAATCCTAATTTTGAAATGTATATTTATGAACCTAATTGTGACAAATGTTTACAATTTAAGGACCATCTTCGTAATACAAGATCAAAGAAAAATTTTAATTTATTGTGAATGCTCAATAGGAAAAAAAAATGTATATTTATGAATCTAATTGTGACTATGTTTGCTATTTAAGGACCATGTTCGTAATTAATACAAGCGGAAAGAAAATTTTAATTTATTGTGAAAGCTAAACAGGGGGAAAAAAGCAGCTTGCTTGTAGATCAAGTTAAAATAAAAAACAATTAATTAGGTTTCTTTTAGGTCGGTGGACAATGTCCTCCCTTCCTTCTTATAAATACAGTGCGATTCTCTTTTTGTACCTTAATACCAAGAACTCTATTCCCTCAACCAAAACCCTAAACATGGAGACTGCTACAAACATGTTCTCCTTATTAAAGGGTGATGGCGAGGGAGAGGTTGAGGGTTCGACAATCATCAATACACCAAAGTTGATGCAAAAACAAAAGAAGTCGATGGAAAAAGAGGAGAGGGAGCAAAAGATTTTCATGGAGAAGCAAAAGAAGTTGAAGGAACAAGAGGAGAGGGAGAGAAAACAATCTGAACTGACTAACATGTTCATGCAAGTCTTGCCTTTCAAGTTTCCTCATCATCGTACGTAATTTGTTCCTCTCCTTGATAATATTCTTGCCTTGTTTTCTTTAATTCGTTGTAGTCGAAGTTTTCATTCTTCTAGTTGTTTGTTTTTTGTATTACTTGATCTTGTAGCAAAAAAAGTTGCAATTAATCTTTTTGCTGGTTTTAACCAATTCCTCGTCTGAGTTTGTGTATGGATTTTAAGTCTCTCTTCTCTTGAATCTTAAACAAGCATGGTTTGAACCCTAAATCATGCAATAGTATTATGAACAATTGTCATGTCTTTCCGAGGACTAGTATCTTTAATTTTTTCAGAATCGAGGAGCTC
This sequence comes from Dovyalis caffra, assembly GCA_963924115.1. Lineage (NCBI taxonomy): Eukaryota > Viridiplantae > Streptophyta > Magnoliopsida > Malpighiales > Salicaceae > Dovyalis > Dovyalis caffra. The sequence goes on along the minus strand of CAWUPB010001166.1, from coordinate 758,941 downwards.
GGCGAATCGTAGACAACAAGATCAGAACCGCTACAATGGTGCAGCATCTAAGAAGGAAGCAAAGGACCATGGTACCGAAGGGTCTAATATCTCGGAGAAGGACCACGGTGAAGGGTCTAATGTCTCGGAGAAGGACCATGGCAGGGAAGCAAAGCAACCAGCTAGCAGTGATGATAAGAAGAGTAATCTCTCCCGAAAGGACCTTGGTGGTGATGGGGCAGAGAAGGTTGATGGTGATAACAAGGACAATGGAGCTGAAGGGTATGTTTGATTTTGTTAATCTCACGTATTTCTTGTTTACTTAATTTATATAATTGTTTAATGATTTAGTTGTGTTCTTGTTATTGGATTCTTTACTAATTTTACTTTTCACAGAGATAATGTCGTTGATTCCAAGAATTCGAAGAAATCCAAAAAGAAGAAGGACAACAAGACGAAACGAGGAGCTGATGATAAATCTGTAAAGAGTGACAAGAACGAAGAGGATTATAGAAACGTGATGACTCTGGCAGAGTATGAGAAGGAGCTTGAGAAGAGGAAGGCTTTGAAATCTGACGAAAAGACTGATGAAGAGAGAAAAGAAGAAACTCTTGACAACGCTTTGGAACCTGACCAAAAGACCGAAGAGAGAAAGGTAACTCCTGACGAGGATTTTGAGTCGATGCAACTTTTGCAGAAAGAGAGTGACGATGATGGCCTATTCATCAAGGTGGTAAGTAAACATGTCAAGAGCGCCCATCTTGCATCACAACAAGAGAGCCAAAGGCATAACGGTGGCTTTCAGCGAGGTGGCCAAAGACCTAATGGTCATCCTCGACATGAGAGTAAGCGACCCAGTAACGGGTATAGGCATGAGAATCGGAGGCCTAATGGTGGCCGACAGTTCATTAATGGAGAGAGCCCTGTTGATGCCCCTCAATATTATGGAGAAAGACCGAATGCTGGCCAGAAGTTTAATGGAGAAAGACCCGATAGTGGCAATGGTGGCCGCAGATGCAACGGGGAGAGGCCTAACAGCAGCCAAGGTAATGGCGGTGATGGAGAAAAGCCCTACGGTAGAGGGGAAAGCAAGGGGCCTAATAGAGATCAAGGCAAAAGGCCTCCTTCATTCAGTTACAAACGCAATGGACCAGTTCCTGCCCTAACCCTTAAGGATACAACGAAATTTCCTGACGTTGAAGATACCAATCAATTTCCTGCCCTTGGAACAGCCAGAAAAGCATGAAGTTTTTGGAACCTCTGAGAAAAATTTTGTAGCCCGTTGTTCTTTTTTCTTCAACCGTTTTTGGGTGATTTTATCAAGAATAATTAAATGGTTATTGATCATCTTAAATTTGTTTTAATTTCTTGAAACTATAATGACCATGTCTTTCAAAATTTATGATAAGCATTAGTGTTTGGGATAACAATCCCTTGTTAATTTGGTTATCTAAGTGTTTTATACATGGATTCTGAAAATAATCTAGCTAGATTGATTTGAGAATATACTGTAAACCTATTCTGGGTTTAAAATCAAGAAATTAAATAGAAAAACAAGTTTGCAACCTCACAACATAGTATCCTGCTCCTGCTCAAGTAAAGAGGATTTGATTTAGAACATAAAAAAGTTACAAGAACAAATCCCAAGTTACTCTTCATTAACTATAACACATATATGGTGACCGGTGAGGTTGAAGATCTTCGGTTTATTGGATGGATGGATAAGCTCTCCCTTAATTTTCTTTCTCTCTTCTTATAGAACCCTAATTTGTCTAAGCAACCGAACAATTTGGTTTGGCCAAAAGATGCAACCTATGAAGGATTCGAAAAAAGGATCATTACATAGCCACCAAATTTGCTGGACATTAGCTAATACAGTTTACATGTTTATGGCATATTCTTCCATCCAGATTTGTCCTCAGCGTTTAGGATACGAAGAAACAAAGCTTGAGGAAAGACAAACTATATCCTTCGATCATGATTAACATGTTACTTTTGTTTTTGTTGGTTTCACTATGTATTTAATAATTAGATGTTAATGGCATGGATTTATATATGCAGTGTTATAATTGACTGTGTTCTTCCATAGGATTTAATGATTGCATTCGTAACCACAGATTTTACTTTCCTATATTTTTTTTTCGCACAGGGATAATGTTGCTGCTGCTGCTGGTGGTGATAAACAAAAAGATTCTAAGACTTCGAAGAAGTCCAAGAAGAAGAAGACGCGCCAACAAGAGAAGAAATGTGAATTAAGCTGATGATAAATCGGTAAAGAGTGAGAAGAAGGAAGAGGATTATAGAAATGTAATGACTCGAGCAGAGTATGAAAAGGAGCTCGAGAAGAGGAAGGCTGAGGATTTTGAGTAATTCCTGACAAGGATTTTGAGTTGATGCAACTTTGGAAGAAAGAGGCTGAGGATGACTGTCTATTCATAAAGGTGGTAAGTAAACATGTCAAGAAGTCTTCTGCCTCCATATTCGGATTCTGGCTACGATTCAGATTCTTAATTGAAGTTAGATTCGAGAAATTTTATAATACACTGTAACTCTTAGTGACAGTATACAGTAGTTACTTACGTAGTCTACTTTGAAGAAAGAGATAGACACATAAAAAAGATAAAAATTATATCTATATCCATCAAAAGTATTAAAAAGATTTCACGTATGATCAAATTTTTTTATTTTCTCTCTCTTGTTTTTTCTCTCTTTTTACATGTCTACCTCTCTCCTCAAAATTAGCTCTATGGAATAACTATCGTATATACCACTAGTTATAGTAGTTATTCCTAGTGTATTATAAAATTTCTCTTTAGATTCAGATTCTTAAGTGGTGATCAATTGAGTTATATACACATCAAAATACAAGGAATTCTTAAAAAAAAAAAAAAAAAAGGCAAATTCATAAAATGAGTTGTAGTTACTCAAATTTATTCTTACCACACTACTTTGATCCCGGACCAGCTACTTAATTTTGAACTTGTTAATCATTTTAATTCTTGGCCAGCCACTTAAATTTGTTATTGCGACTGTACTTCTGTCCATGGGCGATTGCTGAATTTTGGACTTATCAATTCATTTACTTCTTAACCAGCCACTTACTTAAATTTATCTTTATCATTCTATTCTAACCCCTAATCATCCTTTCAAATTTATTCTTACCACTCCAATTTAGTATTGCTACTCTATGTACTCGCTCAGGCTGGCTCAATTCCAAGCCAAACCGAGCTCAGCTCGCTCCAAGTGTCTCTCTCTCTCTCTCTGTCTAGCCTGACAAAAAAAAAAAAAAAAAAAAATTGGATGGAAGGAAGGCAGGATTGGAATGCAGAGGACTTAAAGAAAGCCCAGAAAAAGTTGAATAGCAAAAAATGCTTCTAAGCCCAGCAAGGAAGGAACAAGTTAGTAAACACTGAAAAGCCCAAAATAAAACAAAAGGCTGGCCCATTCTACTTTTAATGTTAATCAAGAGCAAATCTGTCTCGTTCTTCTTCCTCCCATGAGAAATGCTAACTATTCGCATTTTCATTCTGCAATTATCTACCAATTACTACCACAATTTATTCCCATACTATTTTGCATCTTTAGATGTACAAGACAGGTGAATATACCAGAAAAGGTTCACATCTGGTGTTAGCAAGGGAGGAGAAAAAAAAAAAAAAGCTTAAAGCTTAGCTGCGTGAGGATATATGGCAATGGATGGAAGGAGCAAAATGGAAGACACAAGGAGTGGCAGAGAACATTCCCAAGTATTAAGTTGAGGACATCAGATAGATATTTTCTTCATGTTTCCCACACGTAAATGCAGCACACTTTCATTAAGAAAGAACCCAGATTTGACTGCGAAATATGGAGAAGAGAAGAAGTAGCAACAAGGAGAAGATGAAGCGAAGACGAAGGAGAGAAACAATGAATGGGAGACAAAGCATTCATGTTTTGATACAAAGATATGCAGCAGTAGAAACAAAGCTTTTGATACAAAAGGACTCGAAAGAAGGAGTGAAAAAGATAAAGAGGTAGGTGCTTGTATCCGACATCAATAAACCAGAAGCAAATGTTGAGAGCTGCAGCTATAAAACGCAATTTTCTGCATGCTCCAAAGCATACCTTTCTCGGCCTTTTGGCTAAGATCAAGTGTAGTATCTGTTCTTATCAGTTTAATATCTGATATGTAGACCAATGGTTCACACGATATTAAATTACTTTTTTAAAGGGGAGGATCTACCACAGTAGCTTGCTGCTGGGATCCTCGAGCGTCGCCCATGCGTTGCACTACTGCAAGGCCCTGGCGCACCCTCCATTTCCAAGTCCAAATTTTCTGATCTCGAAAATTAATTTTAATTAATGTGCAAAGTAGCTTGATGATATTCTTGCTATGGAAAAATTTGATTAATCAGACTTTCGAAATTTTAAGATGGCCCAACTCCATTTTGATATGTTTTTGTACTCATTCATCCATCCATGGAAACATTTCTTTCTTGATCTTCAAAATAAGATATCTTTCAATCATTTTTCGCAATTTCTTTATAAAACTATAACCCTAGTCGGACGAAATGTTTTGAAAATTGAAGTAACATATAGAGCTACATGCATGTTAATTACCAATTCATTGATGGTATATAGTATCCAGTAAGCTATCTATGCTTTTTGGTTTTTTTTCTACAGTAGCTTCCGCTTATTTTAATTTTCATTATAATTATTAGTTATTGTTTGATTATCAGGAATGAAAGATTTGGAATAAAAATACAAAAATCAAAATGGTATTTTATCATTTTAATTTGTTTCGGTAGAACCCATGCAATTTGATCAAGAGAGAATATAATTGCTTGGTATATTATGGAGTGATAAATTGGTAAAATAAATAAGCATTATTCTAAAAAGTAACAAAATTTATTGAATTCGGATAACAACACCACCTTCTCACAAGACAGCTCATAAGGCTGAGTAAAGAAGACATTGGCAGTCATTACCATGGCTTTTACAAGCTCAAACCGAGGTGATTTATCTTTAACTAACTGATACATCTGCAACTATTCTGAAAACATTTGTAAAAACCTGGACACGCAATAGGGTATTTCTTGCAATCAGCATCGGTTTTGCAGGATAAAGCAGCTTGAGCAATTCTATCTGCTCCAGCTACACTTGACACCAAAATACCTGCAAATGCAAGCAAATATTATTTCATCAATTACGAGCCCACATTCATGATATTTATTATTATTATTATCATAAGAGAGAACAGAGAGAGAGAGAGAGAGAGAGAGACTAACATGATGCTGCCAGTAAAAGGAAGGCCAAAAATGCCATCTTGGAAAAAGTCATTGCCATTTTCTTCTCTTCTACCTAATCGTTTGCTGAAACAAAGTAATTCTTAGATGATTATAGATTGCAACACTGAGGAGATGAGGTTGTTTTAATCCATATTTATAGGCAGATCAAGTATGAAGAAATGCATGGGAAATTAGAGAAGTTCAATGGTACAAAAAAAATGTTATGTCATATTAGATTTTTTTTTCAATTTTCACACATTTTAAGAAAACTATTAATTGTTATGTCATATTAGAATTTTTTATTCTAAGTGTTAAAGATTTATTCGTTGTGAGATATCACATTATTTGAGAAACCTTAGATACTATCGGAGTAAAGGATCATCAACAAAGGCATTTTAGTGCATTGTAGATTCTTATCTAAGACTTGTATCATTTGATGATGCCATGTGAATCACTAGATTACTTTCCTAAAATACCTTTTTGTTAAAATTGTTAATTGTCAAATTTATTCATGTATTATACGTATTAATTTAAGAAGAAAATCTATGCAAAATTAAGGTGGTAATTTTTTTTAAAAAAAATTATTAAGTTAATTAACAATCAAGTTTAATACAATTACCAAAAAATAATATACTAATAAAAACATTTACTCTCAAAATTTTGTCATGCGAGTAAGTCCCGATATGAATGAATGTTTTTCATGTAATAAAAAAAATCCCTTTGAAAATTTTATTCTAAAAAGTATTTATATGAATAAGAAAAAATATAAAAATATTTATTTTCTTTATCAATCAAGGATATTTTAGGACGTTTATTATTTAAAATTTTGGTTAGACAAATATTTTTGGACAAATATAAATGGAAAGGAGGGCAATAGAATAAAAGAATATTTTAAAAACATGATTATTGTATTCATTCAATTTAAATTATTGAATTCAAATACAATGATCATTATTTAGTATATCATAAAAATAGAAATAAGTTGATTCTTTACCAATTTATTCTTCTCTCCTATATAGATCAATGAATTTAAAATTAATGATGAAATTTAAAGTATAACCTATCATATTCCTTTGTAATCTCAATCACTAGCCCCATATGAAGTAACAAATTAAGTAGAAACTAATCTATAGATTTCCTTGCCAAAAAAAAAAATCTAGATTTGCGATCCAAAATAAAAATAGAAACTAATCTCAATATTTGTACCTAAAATGAATTACTTGTAATTCAAAATCTCAATTTTAATTTATTCCTAGGGTAAACTCCTTTTATGCGTTTATAAATTCACCAATTTTTCACTTTTACTTATGTCATAACTCAAATTTGGGTTACAAATTTATTATTATTATTATTATTATTAAAAGAAAAAAAGAGTCAAAAAAAAAAAAGAAAAAAAGAAACTAATCTATAGATTTCCTTGCCAAAAAAAAAAAAAAAAAAATTCTAAATTTGTGATCCAAAATAAAAATAGAAACTAATCTTAATATTTGTACCTAAAATGAATTAATTTTAATTCAAAATCCCAATGTTTATTCCTAGGGAAACTCCTTTTTTGCGTTTATAAATTCACCAATTTTCCACTTTTACTTCTATGATTTAAAAGTTTTCAAATTTACCCTTTTTTGTACCATTAAACACTAAATACCCTAGTTTATTTTTTTTATATATAGGTTTTTAAGTTTTATTTTATATATATATATATAGGTTTTTGAAGTCATAGTGAGAGAAACTATAAAATACATGAGAATTTTTGAGAAAAAAATAAGAGAGAGAAAAAACAAAGAACCTTTGGTTAGTTATTTATAGTAAAAGGAAAAGTTCAAATATTTTAAAACTTTAGAGGTAAAATTTGAAAATCAAAACTAAGAGATTAGATGCGAAACATTGATGAATCCATACTAAACGAAATATATATATATATATATATAAACTAAAAGAAGTAAGGGTCACACTATTCATTCCCCGTAGCTTAAGACTCATCTCCCCTATTCATGTATTTTTTTTTTCTTAGTCCCTCTTTCTTTGAAAGATAAATTAATTAGTCCCTTTGTAATTTACTATATACAATTAGGGGTGAGCAAACGGTTAAACGGTTCGGTTTTGTACGATTCGGTTCGGTTTTCGGTTAACCGAATCAAGGAAAATAAAAACCAAAACCGAACCAAAATAAATTCGGTAAATTCGGTTTATAACCAAATTATTTCGATTCGGTTTCAAAATATTTTGGTTTTAACCGAAATGTTTTGTTGAAAAAAAAATTCTAGACCATTGTTTCATTATCCGTCCTAAGCCACCATCATTTTCACCATTTACTATAAAAAAAAAAAAAAAAGACAATAAGAAAACAAAGCCCTTATATAGGAAATATTTTTTGTAGCTACCTAATCACGAGTTGACACACTCGGATGTCCTAAATGAGAGAAGAAAAAAAATGTAGTTGTCTTCCTTCTTTTGCTTATTCTGAACTCATCAAGCACTCGCTAAATATATTATATATATGAACCAAACATCCGACCAATATTGTTTTAATTATAAGAATTGGAAGATGATGCCTAAGATTATGCTCATCATGATGATAAAACTAAAGCTTAAATAATATCTTTCATAATTAAGATATTCCTACATCAAGAAAGTCTATAAAGACAACATCCTAATTCTTGATTTGACCTCTATGATATCCTTGCTTATCTTGCTAAAAAGCCATTGGGAATGAACTGCAGGAAACAAAATGTTAGACCGAATTAGTCACTATTGAAGATTATAATTTTCTAACATCAATCACTATCATAACAAGATATATAAAGCAAGGTAAAGGTTACCAATATGTATAACATCCCTAATAATTTTACAATCATCATTCCCATTAAAAAATGTAGTCTAAAAGATTTTCATTAGCAATTTTGTGCAATAGAAAAGAAATTAAAACAGACTTTCTTTCGGTTTGTAAAATTCAAGCTCACAAAGACCTAAAACCATCTTGTAATAGTAAGTTAATTTCATTTGATTGTCTTGCAAAGAAACAACTCGAACTTGTAAAAGACAATTGATTGCGGTTAGTCATCAACTTGCATATACTTTATTTAATTTTTTCAGTTGATAGTTGACCAAATTAAGAATATTAGAATTCATGAATGCCTCCTCCGACTCGATGAAGTGATGATGAAGAAGAACCGAAAAAGATGGAGCGAAGGATAGGAAGCTAGGGAGGCGCCGCTAAAAATTGATTTTGATTTAGTGAAGTTAGCCAATTAGGGTTTTATTTAAAAAAAAAATTTTTTTTTCTTTTTGCTTTTAATTTTTTCGGTTTTCGATGAAAACCGATTTTTTTTTCAAAAACCGAACCGAACCGAAATAATTTTGGTTTTTTCGATTCGGTTTTTAATTTTATAAATTTAAGTTTAAAACCGAACCAAAATACATAATTCGGTTCGGTTTGATTCGGTTTTCTGCTAACCGAACCATTTACTCACCCCTATATACAATGCACCCTTAGAGCTTGCTTTTTTTTTTTTTCTTTTTTTCTTTTTTTTTCGGAGGGTTTAAGCCAAGCTTCCCTCACCTGTGCAAGCTTGCTAGGCTCCAATTTTTTTTTTTTTTTTGGTAATATATTTATGCTTATATATATAATGAAAAACACCAATTTTCTTTTACATTATTTTTTTGATGAAATGTTGAATTAATGGACTAAAAAATTGAGATATGATTGTCTAAAAACATTTATGTAATACAACATATGCATATACATAGTTGAAGTTAATTTTTTTTCCTCTATGTCATCATATATGTTTTTAAGCCCATTGCACAATGATTTAATTATTTTACTATTAATTGCATAAAATTTTTATTTTGATATAGAGAGTTTATTTTTTTTTGGTTTGATTTGAATATTTAATCAAAGTAAATGTTAGGAACACAATTAAGTGCATAAGTAATTAATTACATGTGACGCCGTCACCCCGATTCACTCTCTATTACCCAAATAGGAGTAACTAGGCGAGGCGCGTCACGCTAACATGACCAATTTTCGAATTTACCTTAAAGACATATGTGTTTATACATTAAGGACTTATCATACAATAAAACGTGACCAAGACAATTTACATAATATTAACAAAACAGTGGAAGAAATTACAAAATTTATTTAAAATAACATCAAAATATTCATTGACACCTAACCCCAAAATTACAAATAAACAAAATAAAATCCCCTAAGGTTTATGTCACCCCCGAGCCCTTTTGGAGGATCTAGCAGACGTCCTTATTGGTACTACAATCAACGCTACTCGTCATAATATGCAAATAACAACGAGGTGAGCCGAATCTTAGTAAGTAGGGTGATGCACGTGATATGCAATGAAGTTCCGTTTTCCATTCTACCCATCCATTTTTAATTCGGGTACCCTAGGTATTAGCAAGCTCGTGCGTTCTATCTCTCGGTGATCGCATTATCACCTACTCGCTCTATTACTCTCTCTCGGTGATCTCATTATCACCTAATGATCACAACAAAATTACCCCTTGTTGTAGCACACGGTTAGCGAAATCATCCCTCGCTTAACGGTGTTAGTAATAGAGCACACACATGGTTTCATGCTCGTTACCCATTCCATTCGGTTCGGTTACCAAACCGTTTTATCTCATGACTCAATGATGTTTCTTGATCTCATATCACCCCCGAATGGACGTGATGCACATGGTATTATGTTTACCACATTCGACTAATTATGTTATCACCATTTTCTTTTCGTACCATTCTCGTGTTCGACGCACACTCGGGACTTCATAGGCATTTCATGTATCATTTAAAGTATTCAAAATGAGAATACAATTTTCGTTCATCGATAGCATTCATTGCATAAATCTATTTCATACTTATGAGTTTTTCCTTTTCATGTATCGGGTAAGTCTAGGCTCGGATTTTCGATGTATAACTTAGTGCATGAGACTCGGTTAATCATAAGGATTTATACGTGACATACTTAAGTTAAATTTTTACGTAATCCGAACATTTAATCTTATTAGTCGAAGTCGACTCATAAAAGGTCTAGGTTTTAATCTTGATTTTTCTTGAATTCTCTTTTTCCATTACCCTATTTATATGTCTTGTAATCATTGATCTCTACTTGCGTTCATCTTCACTTCTTGATCTCTACTTACACAAAAAGGATTCAATGTTAATCATTTTTTCTCCTAGGCCAAATGGTTCCAAAATAAGCAAGAAATTGTTTTCTCATTTCTAGGTTACTTCCTTTCTAATGACTTACCAACTCATACTTAGAAGAGTTACCATGATATTCTAAGCCCTTAATTTCCCTAAAAGATCAATTCTTTTCCCATTTTCCCCACTTGGCCGAATTGTTTTAGCCTAGGAAAACTCTAGAAGTGTATTCCTTTTTCTTTCCAAGTTAAGCTTACCAAACCTAGGTTAAGTTCAATCCATTCGGTCCATACCCTTTTTTTCTTTCTTTCTTTTTTCCTTTCTAACCCATCCACACATTTAAACCTATCAAACAAGCTTTGCATGACAACAAAACACATAAATCCATCACAATTTAGCAAGCCCCAACACCAACACAAACAACCATAGCAATTCATAGAAAAATTATTACAAACCCATGAAATAAACACTAAAAAAAAAATAACTTAAGACATTAATCAATCAAAAATGAAACCTACTTACCTTGCTTGAATTTCCTAAAGGTTGGTTAGGCTTTCTCCTTCTTTCTTTTCCTTCTTTTTCTTTTCCTCTTCCTCTTCCTCTCTTGTTTACGGTTTTTCTCTCCCAATTTTGGTGGCTCCAATTGCCTAAAAATTTCTTATCATTTGCATTCTTTCTATATATATATATACATGCTTAAAGTCTTGGTCTAAGTAAGTGTACAAATGGCTGGATTTAATTTGGAAGAGTGAAAAGTTAATAGTGAGTCATGAGAGAGAGGTGGCAGATTTGAGACAAAAATTGGCGAGTTGGCTATTAATTCATTTAATGCATTACTTAGGTGTCTACTAAAATTTTTAGGTTAAATATACACCCTAATTAACTTGATTTAAGTAAATAAACATAATTTCCTTCATGAAATTTTGAAAATTTCTTTTCTTAAAACTTGAAAATTCCTTGTCTATTCTTTTCCCAAGAATTCCAGCAGTGATGCTTCAAGACCAATCTACATTAAAATGGCCATAACTCTTTATATATAGGTCTAAAAATCACGAAATGTTATAGAGTGATATTAGATATATAGACGAACAACTTTTGTTCTTTAAGTTTTACATAGAAACTACTCTAAAGTTCTCAAATAAATCACACAAAATTCGGACAGAAAGTAGTCCTCGGGACACCGATTTTGATATATATATATATAATCACTCTAAAGTCCTCAAATAAATCACATAAAATTTTCTCAAGCAAACTGATTTTGATATATATATATATATATATTGTGGGGGTTACATTACAAATGAAACAAAACTGATTGTTAATGATAAGTATTTGAAATTTGTTGTTTTTATAGTAAAAATTATATTGAGCAAATCGATTTTAAAATATATTATGAGTTAGGAAAACAATTTGTGAATTTTCAACCCCTTCTACAATCCATATCCATATGAAAAATTAAAAAAAAAATCTAAAAAGTTATTATAAAAAACCTGAGCTGGCATTGTTGATTTATCAGTAGCAATGCCTAGCTTTATTTTTATTTTTATTTTTTGTCCGGCCTCCTTTTTTTCTTATTTTTTAAGGGTTGGGTCACTGGAACTTCACTTTATAATTTCTCTTTTTTTTTCTTTTTTTTTTTTTTTTTTTTTTTTTTTTTGCTTTTAGTTTTTAGTTTCTATATGTTCTCGGATTGTAATTGTTCCCTTGCTATATAAATAATTTATTTTTATTTTTTTATCATGAAATTAGGTGTGAAAATATATTAAAAAAATGTTTTTTTTTGTTTTACGTACAGTTTGATAGTAATAGAATATATATAATATTTTTTAAAATTTTAGTTTGAACATATATATCTTATTATATTAACTATTTTATTATTTAAAATTTATTTCTTCAATTGTTTGTTTCTTATTAAAATTCTCATCGAATTAATTTTTAAATTTTATATAATTTTATTTGTCGATAAATTTGATTTTTTTAATATATGGCATTTTAAATAAAATTTTAGATAATGATTGATTTAATTTTTAAAATATATTATTATAATTTATACGATTGATTATTTTTATAATTTTTCAATGAAAATGGCATTGTTACATATATAAATTCCGATGTGAGAGAGAGAGAGAGATAAAAATGTATTTTAAATAATTTGACTTAATTTTTTTAAAAAATAACTTGCCTTGGTTTTTTTTAAAAAATTAATAATTAGTTAAAAAAATTAACAAGTTTTATTTGGTTATATATATATATATATATATATAATCAAAATTTATCGAAACCAAATTTATAGTAGTTTTTATTTAAATCTATTCACTTCAATATATTCCATGCAATTTAACCGAGTTTTTTTTATATATATTTTTATTTATTTTATATATTCTGAGTTTTCTAAGTATGATATGTGTGTGTGTGTGTGTAAAGAGTTTTGTCATATATATAAATTCGATGAGGGAGGGAGAGAGAGAGCTAAAAGTATGCTTTAGATAATTTAACTTGATTTTTTTGCTAAATAATAATCAATTAAAAAACATTCAGCTCAATTTTTTTTTAAAATAATAATTAGTTAAAAAAATTTACGGGTTTTATTTGGTTATATATATATCAAAATTTATCGAAATCAGCTTTTACAGCAGTTTTTATTTAAATCTATTTACTTTGATATATTACATTCGATTTATGTGGGTTTTTTTATATATTTATTTATTTATTTATTTTATATACTCTAAATCTGCTTAGTAATACATATAGTTTTATTAGAAATTAACTATATTTGCACATATAACACAAATTATTTGTTATTTATTTTTTTCGTGTTCTAAAATCTTTATTTTTAAATAAAATAATTTAATTAATGTTTTGAAAGAATTTCTTAATTATTCAAATATAAATGTTTTATACTAATATTATAAATTATTTTTTTAATAAATATATATAAATCAAATAAGTTCGTTAAATATATAGATTTGTATTCCTAGATCCCAACATAGAATAATTGCAACTTTTTTTTAAAGGAAATTATTGTTAAAAAGAAATTGAAAGAAAACAAAAGATTATGTTTTTGCCTCGCATAATCAAAGAGAAAGAGTGTGCATCAAATGGTAATGGTTAAGAAAATTTGATTTCTTTCCCATCTTTTTGTATTCAAATCTTGAGTCCGTGTTAAAAAGAATTTGTTATTTATTTTTTTAATGTATCAAATCAATGTGGTAAACCGCTTTTAAAATAGTTCGAAAAAACTTAATTTTAATTAATGAGTAAAAATTAAGAGAAGAAAAAAAGATAGTACGAAAAACAAAAGAACCTTTGGTTAGGCTTTTATGGCAAAGGGAAAAGTTCAAATTTTTTGAAACTATAGATATAAAATTTGGAAATCAAAACTATGAGAGTAGATGTGAAACATTGAAGAATTTCTACTACACAAAATATAATCAATCCTAAAAAACAAAAATAGCAGCTTGTCATATATAAACTGGGCTCTGGTTACAAATGAACAAAATAATAAAACCCATAAAAGACCTATTATAGGTGGAGAATACAAGGAAAATTGCTTGTTTGAAGTGGAGCAAAAGATAAACTCAGCCTAAATTACTTATATCCCAATGTAGAGTAATTGGCCTTTTTTTTTTCAAAGCAAATTATTGGTAAAAGGAAATTGAAAGAAAACATAAAATTTGATTATTTGAAATCTAAAACTTTTAAGATGATTGAACTCAATCTTGAATTGTTTGTGTGCTCATTCATTCCTTTCTTCTTCTTCTTCTTTGTTTATATATATATATATATATATATATACATCTTTTTATATATTTATTTACAGATATGAGGTATGCTCAATCATTTTTCACATAAATCAAAATTGAGTCTATCATTTTTCGGACTAAACTAGCATTAGAATAAGCTAGTTTTTGATCGATCACTAGACTACTTCTTAGAACAAACCAATACAAGTTTGATATATACTACTAAAAAACAATAATAACTAGTTATATGTAGATAGTAGAAATTAAACATTGGTATTAACCGAACCAAAACAACCCCTTACTGCTAGAGCAAATTCCTTAATAATTTTTATACTAAAATAAAAGTATCTTTATTTTTTTGAGAGTAATTGAAGTAATATTTGAATTAGTTTTTACGTATTGAAATTATATCCCTTCCAAAACTATTACGCTAGTTAGTAATCAGTTTTAAAAAAAAAAAAATCAAAATTATCCAGCATATGTCATTCTTGAGAAATTAATGGGTTATATGTTATCCTTAAAAAAAAACTCGTATTAATATAGTAAATTAAAATTTATTTTTTTCGAGAAACTTATTAATTAATCTTTTTATTTAAAAATGAATCTTTTGGACCATTAATAAGTATTGATCATGCTTAATTTAATTAATATTATTTTATTTTAAAAAATATCATCTTTTTTCAAACTGTTTTTTTTTTTACTTATTTTTTCTATTTCTTAAAATAAAAATAAAAATAATAAATTATTAAATTACAAGAAAATGTAAAAATGATATGATACAAAGAATTAATTTTAAAAAATAATTAATTCGTTTTACAAAACTAGTTTAATTTATAATTTAGCTGGTATCGATATATGGTTGTAATATCAATATCGTGGAAAAATTAAAATACAAATTAGAGTGCGTCATTCGTAAAATGTGTTGAAGTTGCTCATGAACCAAAGTAACAACGCCTAGAAGAAAGGCATGTGATTGATTCATAACACAAGGCAAACCGCTTTTTTGAAACCCAAAATAAAATAAAAAAACAAAACCCGTCTTACTTAGATTTTAGCCCAGATTCATAAAATGTATTGTAATTATTCAAATTTATTCTTCCAATTCCACTTTGGTCCTCACAGTTACTTAATTTTGGATTTATTAATTCACTTTAGTCCTTAGCTAGCCACTTATACTTAATATTGCCACTACACTTTGATCCCTACCAGCCGCTGAATATTGAATTTGTCAATTTATTTTAGTCCTTAATCAACCACTCATTTAAATTTATCCGAACTAAACCGAGCTCAGCTCACTACAAATATTTATCTCTCTCTGTCTTTTCCATTTTTTTTTTTTTTTTATATAGCCTGGAAGGGAAAAAACCTAAAAAATTGATGGAAGGAAGGCAGAATTGGAATGCAGAGGACTGAAAGAAAGCCCAGATAAAGTTGCAAATCAAGAAACAAAATGTTCCAAGCCCAGTAAGGAAGGAACAAGTTAGTAAACCCTGAAAAGCCCAAAATAAAAACAAAAACCTGGCCCATTCTACTTTTTTCCTTTTCCTTTTTAATGTTAATCAAGAGCAAATCTGTCTCGTTCTTCTGCCTTCCATTAAAAATGGCAACTATTCGCATTTTCATTCTGCATTTATCTACTTACTACCACAGTTTCTTCCTCTACTATTTTGCATCTTTAGCTGTACAACACAGGTGAATATACCAGGAAAGGTTCACACCTGATCTTGGCAAGGGGGAAAAAAAACCTTAAAGCTTAGCTGCGTGAGGATATATGGTAATGGATGGAAGGAGCAAAATGGAAGACACAAAGAGTGGCAGAGAACATTCCCAAGTATTAAATTGAGGACATCAGATAGATATTTTCTTCATGTTTCCCCTACGTAAATACAGCACACTTTCATTAAGAAAGAACCCAGATTGCATTGCGAAATATGGAGAAACGTAGAAGTAGCAACAAGGAGAGGATGAATCGATGAAAAATATGCAGCAGTAGAAACAAAGCTTTTGGTAAAAGAAGACTCGAAAGAACTCAAAGAAGCAGTGGAAGAGAAAGAGGTAGGTGCTTGCATCCCACACCGTAACTTCTTCTTGATTAGTCTACTATCTTATTAAGAGAAATATCTCAAGGAGCACATGGTCATAAAACAAACAAAATAAATGATAAATATCGATCGATCACACTGTCCACAACTAAATGACATAGCAAAGTACTCACAATCAATCCTCATTCCAGATCAAGCTGTGCAGATTACTCTAATTTGAAAGGGAAGCAGGCAGCATGTAAGAGAGTAAAACAGACTGTGCCGACAGTTTCCGACCCTTCTAAGAAATTTAGGGTGGAAAACTGTCTTCCCTTTATCTTATCTTATCTAGAAGATCATGCAAGGTTAATGTTGGTTCAGGCACCAAACCAAGAAGGAGAAGTCACCGTTAGCATACTAAATAAATTCTCAATAAATCACGAGGCTTGCAATCAGCCTTCAACTGAATGTTACAGCATTCTTTTGAAAAGGTTCTCATGTTCAGATGAAGGCTCGTTGCAATCAAAATGATGGTCTGCGCATTTAATTATTGTGCTAAAGACGGTTTTTGCGTCCGTGCTTGGCTTGTTATTCATCATTAGGGATTTATTGGCTGCTGATGCCTCCTTTATTGGGGTCAACTCCTTGGGTTTAGAGGTCATAGGCTTGACAGTCTGGTTGGGTTCGGGTTCAGGGTTCATATTCGGATCATGATTAAAGCTTGAGGAAAGACAAACTATATCCTTCGATCATGATTAACATGTTACTTTTGTTTTTGTTGGTTTCACTATGTATTTAATAATTAGATGTTAATGGCATGGATTTATATATGCAGTGTTATAATTGACTGTGTTCTTCCATAGGATTTAATGATTGCATTCGTAACCACAGATTTTACTTTCCTATATTTTTTTTCGCACAGGGATAATGTTGCTGCTGCTGCTGCTGCTGGTGATGAACAAAAAGATTCTAAGACTTCGAAGAAGTCCAAGAAGAAGAAGACGCGCCAACAAGAGAAGAAATGTGAATTAAGCTGATGATAAATCGGTAAAGAGTGAGAAGAAGGAAGAGGATTATAGAAATGTAATGACTCGAGCAGAGTATGAAAAGGAGCTCGAGAAGAGGAAGGCTGAGGATTTTGAGTTGATGCAACTTTGGAAGAAAGAGGCTGAGGATGATTGTCTATTCATAAAGGTGGTAAGTAAACATGTCAAGAAGTCTTCTGGCTCGTGGTCGTGAACAATCAAGGGAGACGTCCTTCTCTGGTCGAGAAGATAGTAGGCCTAATAGTAATCGTTTGTTCAATGGAGAGTCCCAATGATGCACCACAGCAAGAGGCCCAAATGCATAATGGTGGCTCTCAGCGGGAGGGCGAAAAGGATAATGGTGATTCTCGACATCAGGGTGAGAGACCCAATGGT
This sequence comes from Dovyalis caffra, assembly GCA_963924115.1. Lineage (NCBI taxonomy): Eukaryota > Viridiplantae > Streptophyta > Magnoliopsida > Malpighiales > Salicaceae > Dovyalis > Dovyalis caffra. Next base: position 741,352 of record CAWUPB010001166.1, on the reverse strand, counting down.
GGGTAGAGGCACGAGAGTTGGAGACCTAACGGTGGCTCTCAGCGACAGGGTGAAAGGCCTAATAGTGCACCACACTCAGCGAAAACTTACAAGAAAGAAGTAAATACCATTGATTTAAAAACTCATGCATAAAATTCAGATATCAAATTATTACAATCTGTTGAACTGCAATCAAATGCTAGAAAATAAACTTTAAATTCTATTGATTCAAAAAATATCGAAAATAATATATGATAAAATTGAAATACTCTCTCATAAAATTTTATTAACAAAAAAAAATTACGATTTTTTAACCTTCAAGTCATATATAAATAGAAAATTCAATCAAAGCCCTAAACCAACTAAAAAAGAAAACAAATAGAAAAATCTAAAAAATAAGAAAAAATTCCAAAAAGTCAATTTTGAGAGTCTAAATAGTTTTTTTTTTTTTACAAAAATTATGTTTATCTCATGACAAAGCGATGAGTTTAACTTGTTGAATTGTTTAACATCGAATAAGACTTAAGAAACCTCAAAACTAAGTCAATAATTTTTTTCAACTTCTGTTATGCTCGTATTGCTCAATAAATTTTAAGAACTATCCGTCCGCATCAAGTTCATTAATGGAGAAAGATCGACCAGCTGGTGCCCATTGATACGAGGGAGAAACAACCTAGGCGTGAGAGCTGGAGGCCGAATGCTGGCCAGAGGTTTAATGGGGAAAGACCCGGGAATGTCAATGGTGGCCGCCGGTATGATGGGGAGGGGCCTAATTAATAGCAATGGTCATGTAGATAAGGGCAAGAAGCCTATATTGGCTTAACCTTCGGCTCCATTTCTATCTGTTTTCATCCTTTTAAGGATACTTTTGCCTGAATAAAACAATGTAGCATGTTGAATCTGACCAAAGATTTTTATGCCCACATGTTTCTGATCAAGCTCCTAGGATAATGTTAGAAAAAAAGAAAAAAGAAAAAGAAAAAAAAGTGCACTATAATTTGAACATCTACAACGGACAGACAATCAAATGGTCAAAATTTAACTTTCGTGAATTAAAGATTTCATCGGTAAGAACATTTTGAAAATCTATTACTATCAACTCACCTAAAAAAAAAAATCATGTATTGAATGTGAAACTCATGTATGAAATAAACCGATTTCCTTACTAAATCTTATAAACCAAATAATATTTCAAAATTATATCGGATTGACGACTGCCTGCCGAACCACCAAATTAGCATCATTGAAATCTTTTCTAAAAATTTCTTAAGTTATTTATAAATAAAGTTATAAAAAGAATATTTTTAATTCGCTAGTTTAGGGGTTCCATTCTTAGAAAATTTAGTTTTTAAAATCAATAAAAAATTAAGTGTTATTCACTAACCTAGTAAAAAAAAGTTTATCTTATTAATGGATTAAAAAAATTGACTGAAAATATTTTACTATTTTTAAAAAATAATGTTAAATTCATCAACTAAATTATTATTGTAATCATTTTTTTAAAAAATAATTATCAATACATCGCTTGTTAGTTATCAATAAATATATATAACAAATATTGATGGATAGTGAATTAGTAATTTAAAAAAAAAAGATAAAAATAACTATTTAATTAGTAAATTTAACAGTATTTATTTTTAAATATTAAAAAAATCCAAATTAAAGCAAACATTATAGAAATCGATGTGCCCAAAAAGGAGGTCCCTTTGTCAAAAGAAAACCATGGGTCCCCTGCTAAACGGCAAGATCATTCAAGAAAAAGAATCAAAACGTTAGCCTACAAAAAATCTTTGACATTATTACACAAATTTGTCCAAAAACAGACAAAAACTTCTGAATAAAATCTCACTCTCATTTCACACTCTTTTGATTTTCTTTCCTTCCTTCCTTCTTTCTTTCTTTCTTTCTCTCAACGTTATGAACATGAACCCATCTCGCAATTTCAGCTACTTGTCTTCCTCCACCACAACAGTCACTTACTCTTTTCATAATGATCACACTACCCCCAAGCAAACCATTGAAATCCCCATCAAGTCTCCCTCCCCCAAATCTACTGTCCAATCAGTCACTGCCACTTCTGCTGCCACCAAGATTCAATCTTGTTACAGGGCACACATGATCCGAACCCTTTATAAGAAAATCTCAACGGTTAGTTCTGAAGCTGATCAGTTACAAAACCAAATCCAACGGCAAGAAACAGTGGATGCAATAAGAAGCAGTGAGAAAGAAAAGCTGAGGATGAATGAGGCCTTGATGGGTTTGCTTCTAAGGCTTGATTCTGTACCTGGGGTTGATCCAACGGTGAGAGAAGCAAGAAGGAAAGTCAGCCGTAGGATTGTGGGGTTGCAGGAAATCTTGGACTCAATATGTGAAGCAAAGGTTGGTGCTTTTGATGGTGGTGACTACTGTGGGTGGCAGTGGGATCCACATGGTGGATCATGGGATATGGTGTTGGAGGAGATGGAGGAAAAGGTTTGTATGGAAAGAGGTGGTGAAGAAATGGAGAAGTTTTGTGCTCAATATCTTGGGTTTAGATGCTTGCAGAGGTTTTTGAGAGAACCATGACAGAAAGATTGGATGTTTTGATCTTTGTGTGTTAAAAGATCAAAACTTTTTTTTTCTTTTTTGTTTGTCGAAGTGATGAATGTATATTGTTTTGTTTATTCGTTGATTGAAAATATTTGAATGTGATTATGCTAAAAAAGGAAAAAAATCAAATGTTAATTAACATTAATTAAATGGTCAAATGATACGAAAACGATTTCTTTATAATTTCCTTCCGTTTTTTTGACTGGCTACAATTTCTTTATACAAAACGAATACGATAACGATTGCCATGTTTAGTGTATTCTATTGACGTCTAAATTATTGAATTCAGACGCAAAAGTCTGTTTACAGCAACAAAATGACTTCGTTACCAAAAGCGTGAAAGAGCCACCGACAAAAACAGGGGATTTCTCGGTGTCAATAAAGTTAATACGACAAGGATGCTCACTTGTGGCGACGAAGTATCGGTGGCTTTTGGCAGTGTCGTAATTAACCGGGAAAAAGGAATAAAATAAACAACATATTTCTGTCTTTACCAAAAAAAAAAAAACCTATTTTTCTTTCTCGACTTTCTGCTCAGAAATCAAATGAACTCCCAATGGAGAGACAAAAGACTGTATCCATTCCTAGGAATACTCTTGCTACTCTCTCTGCTTTACCTTAACTTCAACAACAGTGACAACAACTACTTTAGTTTCCCAATCTTATTATGGCAACCCAAGATGGGGTTTGTCTCAACCAACTCCACACAATTCGTCATCATCAATGATGGTGGTGGTGGTGATGATGGTCATGGGGAGTCAGCATTTTACGTTAATGGGTGGAATTCATATTGGTTGATGATGGAGAGTGTGTGGAGTTCATCAAGATCAAAGGCTTCTGAGATGCTTAAGAGAGGGGCTCAAATGGGGTTGACTGTTTGCAGGACTTGGGCTTTCAGTGATGGTTTTGGTCCTGATGCTTTGCAGGTTTCTCCTGGTGTCTTCAATGAGAGAGTCTTCAGGGTAAGTTCGAAACTTTTCTTTCCCTGTAAATAAGAAAGTTGTTTTTTATTTTTTAGGTTGTAAAATTAGAGATTTTTGCTTTCAATTGACTGTCAAATCCTGAAGGAGAGGTTAAGACTAACGAACAGCCTTATTAAAGGCTGATGGGCTTTTCAAATGAAATGAAAAGGAAGAATCTTTAAGCAGTTTTGGTTCCTATTTGTGTTTAATGGAGGTATTTATCTGCAGGGATTAGACTATGTGATAATTGAAGCAAGGAGGAATCATATAAGGTTAATTCTCAGTCTAGTGAATAATCTGATTGCATTTGGTGGAAAAAATCAGTATGTTAAGTGGGCAAAAGAAGCTGGAATTAATGTTTCTTCATCAGATGACTCATTCTTTTCAAATCCAGTTATCAAAGATTACTACAAGGCTTATATCAAGGTGAGATGGTATTTTTCCATCAATTGATTATCTGAGGAACTGGCAATTGATAGTAGGAAGATTTTGACTTACAAGCATTATATGATTGTGAAATGAACCAAGAGTATTGTATGTGGCTGAGTGTTGTGATAACTCAATTTGTTTAAAATTGAACTTAAGCTGGTCTGGTATAACTTACCATCTGAAATTTGGTTGTGCATAATCTGCTACATCAATATAGGCTAAGTTACTGCTACATTAGTTAGTTAGAGTAACGAAGTTTCACAAGAACTGACATTCAAGATTGGGATACTTGTCTATCTGTGCTTCTCTTCTGCATTTTGATAGTCTTATGGCTGAAAATTTCTGTTATGCACTTTCCAGGCAATTGTGAATAGAAAAATTCATATAGTGGAGTTAGGTACTCTGAGGAACCGGCAATTTTCGCTTGGGAGCTCATGAATGAGCCTCGGTGTGCATCCAGTTCTTCTGCTTCTGTTCTTCAGGTCAACCATTGAATTTTCATTCTGCTGTATATTTTGGCATTGAATTTCAAAAATAAACTAAAGAATCAGGCTAGAATCTGGAGAGAGAGGTGAAGGTGCTGTTTGATGGAAGCATTTTAAGCCAAATATCATTTTGTTTAGGTCTCTGTGATTGTGGGGTGGTGTGTTCTGTCTATTATTTTATAATATCAAAAGGATGTTTTTGTTCTGTTATTGGTTAAGCAAATTTTCTGGTTTACTTTTGAATCAGATGTGATTGAGGTCATTTTAGTGCTTTGTCTTTGGTTTAAGGCATGGATCGTTGAGATGGCTGCATATATCAAAAGCTTGGACAAAAAACACCTAGTGACTGTTGGACTTGAGGGGTTTTATGGCCTGAATACAACTAACAAGTCAGACGTGAATCCTGGGATTTGGGCAGCATCACTGGGATCAGACTTCATACCGGATTCAGCAATAAACAACATTGATTTTGCGTCAGTTCATGCATACCCTGATAGCTGGTTAGTAATTCATTTTGAGCATACAGATTAGGGTCCAGTAATAACGGTGAGCTACATATAAGAATGGTTCACTGCACTCATCTATTATAATGCGGTGGTAGGACCAAAAAACCTAGGCTGATGTGAAAATCAACATTAAGATTGAAATAAAGAATCAGTGTCAAACATTTGAATATTATTGGTTTTGTATAGAAGCAATAGTGCAGTTCCTACGAGTTTGGCTCCATACTGTCTAAAAGTTGCTACCTATAGCAGCCTAGATGTTAAATTGATCTGTGACACCCAGTTGATTGAAGCCCAGAGTAAACAAATCATTTAATTGTTTGCTTTTATGAATTCTTGATGGATATATACTGATATCTCGTCACACCATGTGCAAATTGTAGGATTCCACATGCTGATCTGGAAGCAAAAACAAATCATCTTTCCAATTGGGTGGATTCTCATGTAAGTGATGGAGACTTAGTGCTGAGGAAACCAGTTCTTTTCACAGAAGTCGGCTCAAGATGGCATGTGGATGAGAAGGGAGTAAATGACAGAGATGTTTTGTTGAAAATTGTCTATGATAAAATTTATGAATCTGCAAAGAAGAGGCGGGCTGGTGCTGGTGCCTTAATCTGGCAGTTGTTAGTTGAAGATGTGGATAGATACAGTGATCAGTTTTCTTTCATACCACAGGATTATCCTTCTACCTATAAACTGATAAAAGAACACTCATGTAGGCTTCAAAGAATTTCTGCAAAATACAATAGAGCTAGAAAGCCTGAACGAGTGGATCCAGTTGCTTCAGTTGCTTGTAAATGAGAGGAAACCGAACAGGGCGAATAGTAGAGTTTTAGGTGGGAGGCAGTCCAAGAGTTGATACGATTCTTTGAAGGCTCAAAGTATCATGCTCAAAATGGAAGAATGAAAAGAAAAGAGAAACAAGAAATCTACAACTTATTCAGGCTTAATCAATTCTACTCAAATTCAAGGCCAGAAGGTTATCTCATTGTTTTAAGATTTGAACATATTGAACGTAGAGCTGGCATGGGCACTTGTGTGATTGACTGAGTTCCCCTGGGAAATGCTCTTTTAATGGTGTAAATTACCTGCAACTTTGTGCAATTTATTGTTGTGATATAAGTATTGTGTCATAAAATGTAAATCTGATTTATTCCAAAAGTGTATTGCAATCTGCTTGATGCAACTATCTCTTCCCTGCCCAAGGTTTATGCTTAATCATTTCCTGTGATGAATGTCTTCTGGTAAGGGTCATGGGTTACATTTTTTCTTCATGGTCCATTTTTATGTTGTTTTCATTCATTAAGAGACTTGTTAGGCTATTGGTGGCAAAACTGAGAGGTAGCAATTCTCCTCGTTGATCCCTCTAATTTCTGATGTAAGCAAGATTCACCTCTGCAAATTATTAGTTTTTCTTCTTCTTTTATGAGCGGTACTGGTTTATCTGTAATACTACAACCATGCAACTTGAATTGCTAATATAAATACAGATCATAATCACAGCAAAACAATTCCTCAGCAAATATAAAAAATATATTCATACAGTCAAAATCTGCATTCATACTAGCAAAGCTATCAGCATCATAGTTATAAATTGTGGACAGTTGAAAAAATAGTTACGGTCATCATTGCGGATCGCGGCTTACTATAATACTAAAATAACGGTAACTATATGTTTCGAAATTATTACATAATGGTCGTTATATAACATACCGGTCATTATTTAAAACTACGATCAACATGCTGGAATAGATGCCATTGCCACACAGCTGCAATTGCGAAGTAGCAAATTCTGTTTTCCAAGATTTGCTTGGTTGAAATGCCCTCTATGACAAGTGAAAATGGTTTTGAACTTTTGAGAGTGCTTTGATCAAATTATGCATGGTTGGCCGAGAGTTAGGATTGACCTTGAGGCATGAAAGTGCTTGCATCACTACAGACACCACTTCTTTTTCAATACCTTGCACTGCGGGAGAGGGCAGACGTGGATCTAACAGTTCCTGTATCTCCATTCCTTGTTGATCAGTAGATGATTGCAGAGAGGAAATAAGCTCCTCTGGATGCTTTCCCATCACCATTTCAAGAGCTAGAACACCAAAGCTATAGACATCACATTTTTCAGTCACCCTCATTGTGTAAGCTAGCTCTACAATCCACAAAATACGAATTTCTGTAATCTTAATTGCTGAATCATGGATTTCAAATGAAACAGGAATGAAACTGGAGAACAGAAACTATGGTGTGCAGAAATCTTACCTGGAGCAATGTATCCGCATGTGCCTGCAACTGCAGTCCAGTTCGAGGAATTAGGCTTCAAAAACCTCGCTGTGCCGAAATCGGAGAGGTAAGCTTTGAAATCATTGTCCAATAGAACATTTTTGCTTGATATATCTCGATGGATTATTGGAGGTCTGCAGTCATGATGCAAGTAGGATAAAGCATTTGCTATGCTTCTCACAATTTCCACCCGCTTGCTCCAGTCTAACTCCTCAGCTCTAATGTCATTGCTTAGGATATCCCCTAAGCTTCCCCTGTCAATATAGTCGTAAACAAGGAATTTGTTTGGTCCACGAGAACAAAATCCATAAAATTTCACTATGTCCCTGTGCCTGATTTCTGTCAACACTTGAATCTCATTCCTAAAGCTTGCCTCTTTGACCTCCTCATCATCCAGGGACTGAATTTTCTTCACAGCAAGGGCATGTCCTGACGGCAATTCTGCTTCGTAGACTCTCCCAGTTCTGCCCATCCCGACACAATACTCATCATCAAAACCATTGGTGGCTTCAATGATGTCTTCGTATACAATTTTCCCATCATAATTCAATATTGAAAATACATTCCCGCCATTCGAGACTGTAGCATCCTTCGCCTTGTTTCTCACTTTCGATCTGTTTGAGAAAATGAAAGACATAGCCACCAAAGATATGAAAAACAGTACTCCAAACGAAAGAGTGCTGACAATGATCAACACTCTGTGTCTGTGGTGTTTGTTTCGAGTAATATTTTCCAGTGATGTGATATTGCAATGCAGCAAATCTTTTGCATCACCACGTAAATGTTTGTTATTGCTGAATGCCTCTGGTGGAGCAAGGCAAAAAATTTCACCATCAGGAACTGGACCTTCCAAGTTATTGTATGAAAAATCAATGGAAGTTAAGGCAGTCATCTTGCTGAATGAAGGAGGAATAGAACCAGAGAGCATATTGTGTGAAAGGTTCAAACTTTCCAACATGCTCAATTTTCCAAGCTCTGAAGGTATCTTGCCTGACAGTAAATTTTGACTAAGATCAAGTGAACCATGCAAGGCAAGATCGCCAATCTGATAGGGGATAGAACTGTTGAAGTAATTTGAAGATAACCGAAGGTTACTCAATTTCTGGCATTCAACAAGTTTTTGTGGGATTGCCCCCACCAGTTTGTTGGCTGAAAGGTCTAGATTGTCAAGACTGGAAAGTCCTTCGATCGCCGGAGGCACCTGACCTGAAAGATGATTATTGCTCAAGTTAAGGTGGTTCAGAGTGGATAATCTGCCCAACTGTTGTGGTATTTCTCCGACTAGCTGGTTTGAAGATAGGTCAAGCACACCTAGTTGTTTCAATTTGCCAAGTTCACCAGGTATGTTACCGGTGATCGCATTCCCAGAGATCTTTAGCTGAGTGAGATTATTGCAGCCACCCCAGTTAGGGGAGAGCACCCCCTTCAATCTGTTGTTGCTCAATTCCATGTAATTAAGATTCGGATAAACTCCAAAGTCTTGGTCTAAATTTCCTGTGAGTTGGTTATTTTGGAGTCGGACTCTAACCAGGCTTGTGCAGTTTCTCAAGCTTTTTGGCACTGGACCTCTGAAGTTATTAACAGCTGCACTGAAATATTGAAGTGGAGCTCTTTGACATACTTCCGGCAAGGGACCAGAGAAGTTGTTCTCGTCAAGATGAACTTCATATAGAGAGAGATTTGCCAGCCCTTGAGGCACTGTACCTGAGAGTTGATTTTTAAATAACCGCAAATCGAATAGTTTCTCACATATAAGCAAACTATGAGGAAAGTGTCCTGAAAGCTCATTCTGATGTAACCACAAAATGGTTAATTCACTCAGGTTACCAAAAGATAGAGGGATAGGACCACTAAGATGGTTGACATGCAAGGCCAAAGCTTTTAAATGCTTGAGATTTCCTATCTCAGAAGGAATAAAACCATGGAAACGGTTATTTGCTAAAGCTAGCTCTTTGAGATTTCTAAGACGCCCTATTTCTGGTGGAATCATTCCAGTGAAATTGTTGTTGTGGAACTCTAGATGTTTCAGCCTCGTCCAGTTGGAGAATAAACGTTGGTCTAGCTCACCACTGATCAAGTTATTTCCCACGTAGAGCAATGAAATCTGTGTGAGATTAGCAAGAGAAACAGGAAGGAAACCAGAAAGATAGTTCATTGAGAGGTTAAGGTGGGTTAGTTTTGAAAGCTCACCAATTTGTGGTGGAATGGGATCACTAAGATTGTTGTTACTAAGATCAAGAGAAACCAGGTTGGGAAATGAGGAGAAATCTAAGTTACTGAGATTACCTCCAAAAAATGCATCTTGTAGGTTTATTGAAGTAATGCTGCCATCTTTATTGCAAGAAATTCCAAACCATTTGCAATGGCTACGGCTGGTTAAAGTCCCATTATTCTGTTCCAGGCTCCAGGACTGGAGAGAGGAGTGGTTGAGGGTTTCTTTCCATCTCAGAAGAGCCATAGCTTCAGCATTTGGCTTTGCTTGAACAAATGACATTAGACAGCAGACGATGAGCAGTTCAAGTGGCAAACATTTTCTGAAGTAGGCCATGGCTGAGGTGCGTATACTAGTAATTACTGTGTGGCATATAAACCCCATCAAGCACCTTTATTTATACAGGCGGTGACTTGTAATCTACGTCAAATATGTGCGTGGTGTCCTTACAAGGAAACATGGTTGATGTAATTAGTTGAAAGAAAGGGTCATTGCCATATTTTCTTGGTCTTATTATTACAAAACTTTTTTATTTTTATTTTTTTCCTTTGAGATGCTGTTTCTTGTTACATTACTTAAAGGGTAAGTTCTAGTTTTGTTTTGAGAGCAGTTGGTCTCTGAAAAATGACTATTTCGTGAAAGAATCATCGGGAGTGCTAAAGTGTTTGATTCTTGCTTTGAGTACAGATACATTACCAATAATTGTTGAAAATGAATTTAATGAGATTCATTTAGTTATTTTATTCAAATTCAAAAAGTTTAATGATCATATATAGGTGATGAGGTCTGGATCCTTGGATTATTTAAACGTTCAGATGTTGTTTCTACTTAGCTAATCGTAAGGACTGTTTTTCATCTAATACTTATTTGTAGTGTTTCTGGAAGTTGTAAGAGTATTTGGTACGGAGGCTTCGTATAGGTATATTTGAAGCAGATGAGTCTCTCCTTCATAGTTTGATGAGAGACGCGTTGGGTTGTATTTTTTCGATTGTAATACTAGATACATAATCGATGCTTAAAACGCTGACGTTCTAGATTTCTCTAGGATTATTTCATAGTCTTGGTCCACGCGAACTAAAGAAAAACTTGTTTAGTTGATGCATGTATAGGACTGTTTCCAAATTCTTTTTTGAGAACGGCTTTGGTGGTCGAGGTTGCTTAACGTTTTAGTGCTAGGCGCAACCTTCACATGCAATGGGTTCTATCGTTGTTGAGAATGGTCGATTTTCTTGCCTGAGCATGGTGACGGGTCATCTCATTCGACTTATAAAGCAAGCCAGACTGACTCGAATGCAAGCGAAAGAGCTACTCTATACGTTGAAATTAAGTTCAACAATACAAGAAGCTAACACAATCATCAAGAAAAAAAAATTCCAAGTCCTGAAGGTCCATAGAAGTAGACAGTTTGCGGTCTGGCACGGTATTAGCTGTTGTTCTTAGGTTTAGTGGAGGTTGACAGTAGTATATAGCGAGATATACGGCGAAAATTCGCAAGAGTGAAATAAAAAAATAATAATAATAAATATCCTTCAATTTCAAAATAATCAAAATCTCCGGAAAAATAAGGAAAAAAGACAGATAAAAAAAAAAAGAAGAAGCTACAATTCCATACAACAACAATCTGACTTGTTTTACAGGTTTGGATCACAAAAGAATCTGAAAATAGCTAGGTTTTTTTAGTGAATTTTGACATCAAAAGACCTTTGGTGATCAATCACACGATATAAATTTCTGAATAAATTTTTTAAATTAATATAATTTACGTGAATTGAATATCCCAATAAAAAATTATTGTTCTTTAAAGAACTAGTGCATGTTTGCTCTTTTAAACTATATATCTTTTTATGTTTCTATCTATCCATATCTAGTTCATGAATCATCAGCTAGTTGTCTTACAGTATTAATGTCCATCATTCTTCAAAATATCTTAAGCTCATCAAAATTGTTGGAATTAGGGTCATCAACGATGTCAATCCCTTTAAAATTGAATGAAGCTATTATTATCTACTAGAAAGAAATTTTAGAATGACCGTGTAGAATGGGATATTTGGGTCTACATACGTAATAGATTTATTCTATAACTGCCGAACATGCCAAGAAAAAGAAAGGAAATTTTATTATGGAAATTTTGTTCCATAGTTTTCTTGCACCAATTACGCTCACCGAGGCTGATGAAGCGTTACTTTCATTTGGATAGAGTTGACATTCTCACAAAAATTTTATAATGCGTAAAAAATAATTAGTAATATATACAAGTATAATTATTCTATTGATTCACTTTAAGAAAAGAGATAGACATATAAAATAAAAAAAAATTAAAAAAAAATTATGCAAATATGTAAATCTTTTCGTCACTTTTTATAGATCCGGATGTGATTCTTTTTTTTTTTTTTTTTGTCTATCTCTCTACTCAAAGTGAATTCATAAAATAACTATTGTATATATCACTAGTTATTTTTTATGAATTATAAAATTTCTCGACCTTCTTGGATTATGTCAATTTAATTGAAATTTATTCAACAAATAAAAAATTATATTTAGATGGCTTGACTCCTACTAAATATTTTGGAAGAAATACTAGATATTGGTGAAATTTCATTTTGGTATCTAACATATTACTTAATTCTTAATTTCATCCCAAACCTATAATTTTTTTCAATTTCATCTCCAACACGTCAAACATTTCTCTTTGGATCCTTGCATCTAAAAAAAAAATCGTATTTTTTTCATGTGATATGTCAAATTCTCTTCAAGATGGCATTTTCTATTATTTGTATAAAATAATGAAAAATATTTATAGTTACTCTAGCAGCATTTGAATCATTCGGATCTTTGTTATCATATATCCTTCTTAATTAATATTTTAATTCTACAAATGTTTTATAATTTTTCTTTTTCTCATTTTATTTTTTTTTATTATATTTTAGTAGTATGTTGTTTGCTATATTTAGAGAAGATATATAATACTATTTTGTATAATATGTAAAGAACATATAAGGTATTACCTAACCTCCTTGATATTTATGGTGTTAACCTTTTATAATGGCTGGAATAATATCAACTTGCATGGAGTGAAAGACATATTTGTCTTTCTCTTAAAGGCAAAAGAATCTTTCTTTTTATTGTGCATCAACTTTTGATTGGAAAATTTGCAAATTGAGGATCTTAATTTTAGATGAATATCTTATGACCAATATTAGTGTGAGTAATATCATTTTTTTCAGATTGGCATATGGAATGATGTCTTTTATCTAAGACTTGTCCTTTATGCGTCTTTGTAGCAGAACTAAACTCGAAAATTAGTAACGAATTTGGAGAATGAGTGTTTCTGGCCATTGTAAGAGTCTTTGCTATGGAGGTTTTGTATAGGTTTATTTGAAGACTTTGAGTGATCCATCACACTATAGATTTCTGAATAAGTTTTTCAGATTGATATAATTTTAGCTAATTGAACATCTGAATAAAAAATAATTGTCCTTTGAAGGACTAGTGCACCTTTACTCTTTTAAACCATCTTTTATGTTTCTATCTGTTCATGAATTATATTATCAGCTAGCTGTCTTACGCTATTAATGTCCATCATTCTTCAAAATATCTTAAGTTTCAAAACTGTTGAAATTAGAATCATCAACCATATCAATCCCTTTAAAATTGAATGAAGCTATTGTTATCTAATGGAAAGAAATTTTAGAATGACCGTGTAGAATGGGATATTTGGGTCAAATTCTCTTCAGGATAGCATTTTCTATGGTATAAAATAATGAAAAATATTTATAGTTATCCTCGCTTCATTTGAATCATTCCTGTCTTTGTTATTATACATCCTTTTTAATTAATATTTTAATTCTACAGATGTTTTACAGTTTTTCTTTTTCTCGTTTTATTTTTCTACTATATTTTGGGTCTACTTTTGTTACCTCCAAATGGTATGTTCCACTTCGCTTTCATATTTTGGTTTATCAAACAAAAAACAAAAAATCATAGAGATGGAATTGTATAATTTTTTCCAACCAAAATCAGATCATCATTAACAATTATATATATAGATAGATAGAAATTGTAGCAATCTAATTAATCAAGAAAATCATCTTATTTTGACAAAAAAAAAAAAGATTTCAAGTGGTCCTGGCCGCGTTTTAAGTCCAAACTATTTAGAAAATCTCCATTCCCACGAGGCTGATCAAAAGTGGTGAAGACTTAGACTATTGGGATTTCTAAAATTTGTGGTGTACATGTTTTTTTATTTTTTATTTTTTTCAAGGCATTGCATTAATTCATCTCTATATAAAGGAGAAGTATAATGATTTTCAAAGATGCAGTATATATAATTGATAACTTGGAAAAAAGCTCTTGAAATGGGTTTAAAGAATTCCCTTCTCATTGTATCTTTCATTGTTCTTGCCATCACCACAACTATGGAGGGGAGAACAAAAGAGCTAGGTGACAACACTTCAAGAACCATGGAACTAGATGAGAAAAAAGAAACAGGTAAGCCTGTTTTTTTTTTTTTTTAATGTAAGTAGAATATTGCAGAAAAATGATGAATTTAACCTCAATTAATATAAAAATTAATTTAAATATATTCTACTGTATATATATATATTAAAACCCAACAAGCAAAAAAGAATTCTTGAATATATATATATATGTGTGTATTGTTTTAATATGTTTTTATCATTTTATGGATAGGTATTGAAGATTATGGTTGGAATGCTGGTGGCCCTAATCGTCCTCTGAATGAAATGGAAGCGCCAATTCCAAGTATGGGCTCATAGGCAGGGAATTATTTGATTTCATGCAGGCATTGAAGAAATCTTAATCCAGCGTATGAGGGTTATTTTATATATTATTCAATATAATCGTGTTTGAGTCGGTTTATATATATAATAAGTGAGATATATTATCCAACTAGTTTTTCTATCATTCTAAACTAAATCCATTACTTTATGAATAAGTTTATTTTAGTGTATGAAATACAGACTTGTACTAATGGCAAAACAAAGGCATATATATGAATAATATATACTTAAATTTATACATTATCGTTAAAATTAGATATCATGTAATTCCTCTTTAATTTCTTTCTCAATCTGCAGGATGCATGATTATCACATTTGAACTAGCTCTAAGCTTTTTTTTTTTTTTTTTTTGGCTATAGATATGGATTTTGTAGCTCACTCAATTATTAGACGTTACGAGAATTAACGTTAATACTTAGTAATTAGTACAGCAAGAAATGTGATTGAATTACTATGACGAACTGAATTGGTTACCGTTACCAAAATAGATAACTACTCTAACCTTCTTTCCTAATAAAGCTTTTTTAAATTCAAATACTTCAAAAAAAATGATTCGAGTGCAATAAGCTCATTAGACTAAGTCAACTAACTTGCCTTACTCAATTTGTCTATTTCAGACCAATTAGTGAACGGTCAGTTATATAATTTTACACTTCCACTTTAATTTATTTTCATGCTGCTCCAAAATGAATGTCAATTAACCAAGTCCCAAAAAGTTGAAGAAATTAAAATTGTACATGTTTAAGCCTTTTGCATGTCTAGACATGTAGAAGACAACTGGTTGTCTTGATCTAACGAAAGATCACCTTCATTCCTGAACGGCAAGTCGCTTTCTGATTGGCTAGTATATATATATATATATTTTTTTTTCATTCTTTAACTCTACAAATTATTAGTTGGGATTTGATTCTCAATACTTATCTATAAATACATCCAGAAATGTTAGATGGAGATCATGATCACAGAGAAACATTTGTATTTTCTCCGTCCCAAAAAAAAAAAAAAAAAAATTGTTTGTATTTTTATTTATATTTATCTTAAAATATTTATCAGATGAAATGATATAGTTTTCAAAAATATTTTTAATTAAAATCTATTCTGTAAATAATACAATATAAAAAAATATTTAAAAATAACAAATACTGATGCGACGAAAATGTATAATTTCTTTTCAACAAAAGGATTACTAGTTTATACATTCTGATCTTCATTCATACTAGCTAGCAAAAGCCTATTAGCAAGCTAGAAAAGATGCTTATCTATGCCGTTGCCACACAGCTGCATTTGCATCGAGACATGCATTTCTTGCAATCAGAAAGAGTTGGCTTCCCACCGTCGCAATCACACCTTTTAGTACACTTGGGAATCAAGCTGCCACCCCACAAGCACCGTGCCACGCAGTGCAGAATTGGCACACAATTTGGACAGCTATACTTCATCTGATCAAGAACACAGTCTTTACATCCACTGCCACCCGGTGGCTTCTTGGTTCCACCTGATCCCTTACTTCCATGGCCGCCCGACGAGCAACTGGCCAGTGCCGGTGAAATCATCAAGGAAAACATCAGTAGCATCATTAACACAACAGGAAATGCTAACCTCTTCTTCTTCTCCTCCTCCATCTTTTCAGAACAAACGACAAAGTCCTTGCTAGTATTGACTACAATCCTTTTCGCTTATTTTATACACTTCTTGGTGACCAACAGCTAAGAGAAATGTTTCCCAATGTTCACATTACGACTCATATGCATGTATGTGAAAAAGATAGCTATATTATATAAATGGTGCTATCTTTCAATTAATGTTCACATTTTTTTCGAAGACTTAAATTTCATTAAATGGTCTCTTGAGCCATTGAATTTTCTGTCATGTCTTGGTTTGCACAAAGTAATTGATGAGATTGAATTTCTGCCATGTCTTGGTTTGCTAAATGTTTCATCTCGTCAACTATGGGTGTCTGCTGCATCAGTCATTATGGTTACAATGCAAAGCGGCACCGCCCCAACATCTGCTAGCCGTAAACTTTATTGCTCAATTAAAGAGTAAATTAATAATTAGTCCTTCTAGTTTTGCAAAACAAATTAAATAGTATCTTTAGTTTCAAAAGATAAATTATTCGTTTTGCAAAAATAAAGGGACTAATTTAAGTGATCATGACATGACTCGTGCACCGATTTTTTTTTTTTAATAAAAAAATCAATTTAAAATACAAGATGTTCAAGATTGTGGAGAGAGGTTATGCATGCCCATATATTTGATGAGTTAGGTATAATCACAGCTGTATGCTTGCTATCTAAAGAAGGAGAGCCATAAAAAATGGAGGATGAAAGCAAGAACCTGATGATCAATAATCCCTTTTTTCTACTCTTATCTTCAGTAAGCTATTCTTATTTCTTGGCCACATACATACCAAAAGGCCTAGCCAGGGTCATATTTCTCCTCCCCACATTTTACCTATTGTCCATCTTTCCTTGGTATTTCTCATCAAGTGTTCTTAGAGGGGTTTTATCTTTCTTTGTAACATGGATAACTTCTTTCAAGCTTCTCCTTTTTGGCTTCAACAAAGGGCCTCTCTTTGCTTGCAAAAACTACTTGGATTTTGTCGCAATTGCCATCTTTCCTCTCAAGATCAAGGAAAATGAACCACCTTTAAATCTTTCACAAAGTTTTAAAACCCTATCATCAATCATGGGAAGGTATGAGCTAGTGAGAATATTCAACAAGCCATATTTAGCCACATCTTTACAAGACTTTTGGGGTAGAAGGTGGAACCGGTTGTCTTCAAATATTTTGAGGCAAACAATATATGAACCGACCCAAAATGCTTTGGTGGGTGTCGTTGGAGCTGGCAAAGCTAGGGTATTGGCCTTGATTACTACCCTTGTGATTTCAGGCATCATGCACGAACTTATGTTCTACTACATCTCTTGTGGGATGAGACCTACATGGGAGGTCACTTGGTTCTTTGTGCTGCAAGGAATTTCCATGGTTTTCGAGGGTGCCTTGAAGTATTTGGCTCGGGTTAAGGGTTGGACACCGGTTCACCCGGCTGTTTCGAATGTTTTGACACTTGGGTTTGTGTCGCTCACTTTTTATTGGTTTTTTGTTCCGCCCGTTTGGAGGAGTGGACGAAACGAATGTGGCTTCAGGCCAAGAGTTTGATCTTTTTTGAGAATAGATCACTCAAACCCTATCAATTATTTCAAGTGTAAAAATATAATCTTTGATGTAATGTACAATTTGTGCCAAGGAATTTTCATGCAAGGAAGCATCCAATCATGCAGAGAACCTCCAAACTCATGTGAAAAGATCGACGAAGAAAGAAAAAATCTGCATGGAAATTGGAATAATTGAACAAAAATAACTGAAAATAAATTAAAAAGAAAGAAAAAATCGACAAAGACCAACATAAAGTCTTGCAGGTTGCTGCTGCTACTAAAGAATCAAAGGACAGAGCTCGATGAGGTGGTCAGTATGACTCAGTAAGGAGTCACATGCTTGTGTTTAATTTCCATTTCCCAACTATAAAATCATCATGGAAATTGGAATAATTGATAGAGGATCTGTGCAGAAGAAAGTTAGCTGGAGAAAATAAATTGGCTCGTGGTTTATCATTTTAATACTTCATTTTTCCCCATACTTGAAGTTAATCACGAATGAAACTTTGTAGATTTTATTCTTCGGACGAGATTCAGTTTATAATAAAATATAAGATTAATATCCTCGTATTCTTATATAATAGGCTAATTTTTTAATTTATTCATGGGAAAAAAATCTCTAATTTGTTATTATATTTTAACCTAGTTTCTAATCAAAATTTTCAGCTAATATATATATATATGATTTGTGTCAAATAATAAAGATAATTTTATTAAATCATATATCTATTATAAATTACATGCTTAATTTCGTTAAAAATATTATCAAATTATAAATAGAATAATATATTAAAAATCAGTTCAAATTATAAAAACACATCGGAGGCCTTTTTTTAATAAAGGAAATTGAAAATCTGATCCATTATATAATATAAGGACATCCCAGGTTATAATTAATCCTAAAAATATAAGGAATAAAATAATTTTTTGAAAAAATTTCAAAATCAAAAGATGGACTTTTTCAAAAAAAAATATCGATCCTTATCATGCTTAACGTACCAAACACAGAACAAAAATATGCATTTATTCGGTTCAAAGTTCAAACTAGTCTTATTTATTATTCAGGTCAGTTCAGTCCAATTTAATTCTATTTGTTTTGTTCTGTCCGGCATACAAAAGAAACATCCTTAAATCATTTCTCCTAGGATTTATGCATCTTGTTGGACGTTTCTGGGCCTTTGTACCTTATGTGATATTCTTTGAGTAAACTTGGACTAGGTTGCTCATGTAACTAATTCCGATTCAAACGGAATGGGCTACTCCTTTTTTGGTAGAAATTTTTATAGGTAAATGTGTTTTTACGTAACAATAATTTTTTAATTTGTTTTATACTTTTAAAATTGATTTAATTTTATTTTTAAATATATGATAAGTTTTTAATATATTTTTATGACAAGATTTTCAAACTACATCAGTCATAATTAATCAAGTGATTCTCAACATAAAATCTTCTATTTATTTGATTTATAAAGTCATTTTGAAACAAAAAATAGTCATATATAAATCATGACCGTTAATTTGAATAATTTAATTTGAAAAAATTATCAAAAAAATATATTAAAAACTTAAACGTATATTTAAAATTGTAATTCACTTCATTAGAAATATAAAAATAATTAAAATTTCACGAATCATTAATCGGAATATAAACTTATTGCGACAACTTATGGCAGTCTAAAATTTATGATCATTATGATCTATAAAAATATCTCTCAAGTAGATATATGCACCTTTCATAAAATTAAAGAAAGCAAAGACTTCCTTCCTAGCCTCAACATCAATCTTGCAACGTACCACGGTTGGCATGAACAACCACATGGCACTTACCACCACAGACCCCACCACAAGCGGTGCCGTCACCACCTTAGGCAATCTCCATGTACACTTTATCTCTCTCTTGATGCCAATTTCAATTGCCAAGCAAAAACCATGCAAGAGAAAGAAGCATGTGACCTCCCACTTCGGCTTTTGGCGTCCAATGTCATAAAAGATCAGCTCGTGCATGAGGCCAGAGACCAAAAATGTACCGATCACTGCTGGTAATGAAGCCCACTTTTTTGCGATCCATCGTCTAGAAACCGAGCGGATTGGATTGTACACAGTTGGATGCAGGATGCTAGTGACCATTAGGTTCCATCTTTTACCCCAGAAGTCTTGCAACGAGCTGGCTAGGTATGGCTCGTCAAATTGTGGCTCGAGTTCTACACCAAGACAGGCTCGAGCTAGGGCTCCAACCATGGCTAAGAGTAATTCTAGACTTATATAAATGTGGAAAACGTAAAGAAGCAATATGATTTTTGGATGGATATATTCTTCTTTGGTGTAAATGTAACCAAATACTATTAGTAGTAAAAACTTGAAGGCATAGTTTAGAGGTGATTTAAGGCCTTTTGGGGGGTTTCTTGAGATGGGGCATCTTTGTTTTCAACACTCATCACAAGCTTCTCAAGATCTTGATTGTCGTCAAGATTTACAAGCTCTTGATCATGAGGTAATATTACTGGCGTAGGGTCTTGATGAATCTTGATAGGAAAGCAAGCTAAGGCAACGAAATGTGGGAAAGAGAGAGGTGGGTTGGATGATAAAGGGCCTTGATCGAAGACGAAGAGAAGAAGCTTAAAGTTAGCAAGCCAAGAAAGGAAGAAAGAAGTAATAGCTCTAAGATTCAAAGTGTGGATAGAAAGAGGCAGGACAAGGAAGATGCATATGACTGGCAAGACTGCGAGAAGCCTAGTTGTGCCTTTGTGGATCAACTGACCTATTTTGTGACAATAGCAAAGTAATGCCACAACTGATATCCATACCAAGAGGAAGTTGCTCGAGTCACCTCCCATTTACACTTCAGCTATGACCTAACTATCAAGATGTGATTGTGAGAGGAGACTCTTGCTTGCATGGTATATTTGTTAAGTTGCTATGAGCCATTGTTTCTACTTGGTTTTTTCTTAGAACCTTTCACTTAGACTCTTTCATTAAATGCATTTCTAGATACCAACAACTATAGCTCGCCATATAAAGGAGTGTATTGATGGTTTGGTCGATTTAGGTAGGTTCATTGAGACATCAAATCAACTTAGAGAAATAGAACGGCACTCATAAATGCTATAGCATGCTGTCTAAGGATACGGTTAGATCAAAATTAAGGTTTAATTCATAAATATTTTTTAAAAAAATTAAAATTAAGGTTAGGTTTTCATTATTTAGAAATAATTAATCATGATTATTCTTTAATAGTAATAAATTTGGGCTAATTAGATTTTAAAAATAACTTATTAATCGACTAAAAGTTAAATATATTTTGAAGTTGGTTTAATTTAAAAAGTGATAAACTTAGAACTAATTGATGTAAAATTTGATTCGAAAATAATCTACTTTCTATAAATATTTTTTAAAAATCAAGTCAAGTGAGAGTAGCTTGATGATGACTATTGGTGATAGATAAAAGTATGGAAATTTTTTTATTCTATCAACTTGATTTATTAGACCAAATTTCTTATATTGTCTTGATTTATGACACAAACTAGTTTTAATAAGCAATGGGATATACTGCCAACCAATAAAAAATATTTTTGATCCATAAGCAAGGTTTATATAAAAATTACACATGCATGTATGAATGCATCAGTCACATTGAATAATCTACTTATTACTTGATTAAATAAACATATAAATTGATTCAAAAATATTTTTATCTTTAAAAAAGAAAAGATTTATCGATAATAAGATCAAGTTCAAATTTATATGGACAAAATTTATTAGACGAAGTTGATGTATTGGAAAAAATTTATATTGTCTTGATTTATTGTACAAGCAACGGGATCTATATATTATCAGCCAATTAAAAATAAATTTGGTCCATAAACGAGATTTATATAAAAATTACACATATGTAAATGCATCTGTTACGTTGAATGACACACTTATTATTTGATTGAATAAATATTAGCATTATTCATTAAATCTGATTCAATAATATTTTTACTATTAAAATTAAAAATTATATATCAATAATAAGTTTAAGTTCAAATTTATATGGAAAAAATATATTAGATGAAATTGATTTATAAGAAAACAATTTATGTTCACTTGATTTATTGCACAAGCTAGTTATATTAATTAAATAATGAGATCTATTACCAAACAATTAAAAATATTCTTGGTCCATAAACGAGATTTATATAAAAATTACACATATATGAATGCATCAGTCGTATTGGGCCAGTTTTGGACCGGGCCATACGAAGGCAGTGAGCCCATATGGATTTTAGACATTATCATAGTTCAGATTGGGTCAGGTTTGGCCCGCCACATATGGGCTGACAAATTTTGTTAGCCTCCTTCTAAATTTAGAGCTTCCTTTTGACTTCTACTCTGGGCTTATATTAGAAGGGCCTCGCAGGCCGGACTTTGAACTTTTTTCAATAAAAAAAAAAAAAAAAAAAAAAAAAACCTCTCAAATACCCGCTCTATTTTTCAACTAAAAAAAAAATTATCTATTTTTTATTTATATTTATTCTAACAAAATTTTAAGTAGATATATTTTTTAAGATATCTCTAATTAATATTGATTTCATATTGTATAAGAATTTTAAGAAATTATGAAAAAAAATATCGATATAATATAACATTAATAATTTTTTAAAATTTATGTGAAAAGTAAAAAAGATATTTTTTTAAAAAAAAAATTTAATTAAATAAATAACACCACGGTATGTCCTTTAAAAGAAGAATTATTCAGTACGGAAAAATGTAATTAGTTTCAGAATCAGATGAAAATTAACTTTTGCTAGTAGAAACTATTTAATTAATTTTCAGAATACATCTTTCAAGTGGATATACATATCTTTCACAAAATTAATGAAAGCAACCACCTCCATCTCTGCCTCAACAAGATCAACGTAAGACTGTCGGCATGAACAACCACGTGGCTGTAATTTAATTATTAGTTAGTCCTTCTAGTTTTGTTAAACAAATTAAATAGTATCTATAGTTTCATAAATTAATTAATCATTCATTTTGCAAAAATAAAAGAATTAATTTGTAATTTATTCAACTAAATAGCCAGGATCATTAGTTTTGTAGCATCCTCACATCAAAAATTTATCATAAATATAAACAAGAAGCAATGCATTGCATGCCAACTCTAGAAAGCCTGATTTGATCCTAAATTATAAGAGAATATTTCTCTTTTATATTTTTTATGGATTTAAGATTGTATGGTAAGGTAAAAATATTTTTGGATCAGTTTGCATGTTAAATTTTTCTAAATCTTCTCTCTGAAGATTTTAAAGACGCATATTTCACATCAATCTAGTATATTCAAAAGAATTTAATAAAAAAATAAATAAATACTAACCTAAATTTAAATTTAGAAAGTCAAGAAAATAAACAAATCTTTTTTTATCACTAGAAAGTAGAAAAAGGTGATGCCACTCAAAAAAGAAAGAATGAACAAGGATTAGTTGAATCGAGTAAATTATAAACTAGTCCCTCTTGTTTGCAAAAATAAATTAATTAATCTTTTTATTTTCAAAAACTAATTATTTAATTAGTTCTTTTAACCAGGGTTAACTACAACTAAAATAATATTTTTATATTTTATAACATATCTTCTTTACTCAACAATCTTTCCATATGTTAACTTATTTTTATTTCTTTTCTAATTCTTTAAATAAATAGCAAAATAGCAAAAGAATTAAATAATTAATTTTTAAAATTAAAGAGATAAATTAATTTATTTCTCGAAATAAGAGGGACTGATTTATAATTTACTCTTGGATCAAGACTTAAAAGCCTCAGTTGTAAAAGAGAGAGACGAAATGAATGACTCGATGCTTTTGCAACAAAATTGGTTGACACAAATTGTACATTTCATCAATAATTGATAGGGTTTGAGTGATCTATTCTCAAAAAGGTGCAACTCTTGGCCTGAAGCCACATTCATTTCGTCCACTCCTCCAAACAGGCAGCACAAAAAACGAATAAAAAGTGAATGACACAAACCCAAGTGTCAAAACATTTGAAACAGCCGGGTGAACCGGTGTCCAACCCTTAACCCGAGCCAAATACTTCAAGGCACCCTCGAAAACCATGGAAACTCCTTGCAGCACAAAGAACCAAGTGACCTCCCATGTAGGTCTCATCCCACAAGAGATGTAGTAGAACATAAGTTCGTGCATGATGCCTGAAATCACAAGGGTAGTAATCAAGGCCAATAGCCACTAAAGCATTTTGGGTCGGTTCATATATTGTTTGCCTCAAAATATTTGAAGACAACCGGTTCCACCTTCTATCCCAAAAGTCTTGTAAAGATGTGGCTAGATATGGCTTGTTGAATATCCTCACTAGCTCATACCTTCCCATGATTGATGATAGGGTTTTAAAACTCTGAGAAAGATTTAAAGGTGGTTCATTTTCCTTGATCTTGAGAGGAAAGATGGCAATTGCGACAAAATCTACGTAGTTTTTGCAAGCAAAGAGAGGCCCTTTGTTGAAGCCAAAAAGGAGAAGCTTGAAAGAAGCTATTCATGTGACAAAGAAAGATAAAACCCCTCTAAGAAGACTCGATGAGAAATACCAAGGAAAGATGGACAGTACGTAGGTAAGATGTGGGGAGGAGAAATATGACCCTGGGTAGGCCTTTTGGTATGTATTTGGCCAAGAAGTAAGAATAGCTTGTTGAAGATAAGAGTAGAAAAAAAGGATTGATCGTCGAGTTCTTGCTTTCATCCTCCATTTTTTATGGCTCTCCCTTCTTTAGATAGCAAACATAGAGCTGTGATTATACCGAACTCATCAAATATATATATATATAACACTCAAATACCCGCTTTACTGAAAATTTTTTTTTCTTATTTATATCTATTTTAAAATATTTATTCAATCAAGTAGTGTATTTTTTTTAAATATCTTTGATTGATTCTATATCATGTAAAATTAAGTTTGATTATTAAATTTTTTTTAATATATATATATATATATATATATGGAAAAAATACCTATATTATATAATAATTAATAATTTTTTTTAAATTGTGTGAAAAAAAAGAATAATATTTTTAATTAATATATATATCCTTTAAACGAAGAATTGTTCAGTACAGAAAAAACAGTAATTAGTTTCCGAATGAGATGAAAATTAAGTTTTGCTAGTAGAGAGTATTAATTTAATTAATTTTCAGAATACATCTTTCAAAAATTCTGCTTGAGATTAATCATCGGAAAGAGAGGAATCGATTGCGAATAAAACAGATTCGGGATCTAAATTGAAAAAAAAAAATTAAAGATTGAGTGCCTATCTCATGTTAGACAATAATTTAAAGTGCTTTATAACCAAAAAAATGTGTGATTCTCAAGCAACCAATTCGAACGATATTATCTTGTAAATTTGGACCACTGAAGACAGTGAGCCCATATGACATTTTAGACATGATCATAATTCAGATTGGGTCAAGCTTGGACCGGGCCTCAAGTGGGCTTAAAATTTTCGTTAGCCTCCAAAATTTAGAGCTTTCTTTTGACTTAGAGTCTGGGCTTGTATTAGTAGAGCCTCGCAGGCCGGACTTTGAACGTTTTTCAAGAAAACAAAGAATAACTCTCAAATACCCGCTTTACTAATAATAATAATAATAATTTATTTTCTTATTTATATCTATGTTAAAATATTTATTCAATCAAGTAGTGTTTTTTTTTTTTTTAAATATCTCTAATTGATTCTATATCATGTAGAATTAATTTTGATTAATAATAATTTTAAAAAAAATTATGAAAAAAATATATATTATATAGTAATAAATAATTTTTTTAATTTGTGTGAAAAAAAAATAATATTCTTAATTAAATATAAATCACAATAACACGGTATATCCTTTAAACGAAGAATTTTTCAGTACGGCAAAATGTAATTAGTTTCAGAATGAGATGAAAATTAACTTTTGCTGGTAGAGAGTATTAATTAATTTAATTAATTTTCAGAATACATCTTTCAAGTGGATATAGACACCTTTCAAGAAATTAATGAAACCGATCATCTCCATCCGGACCTCGACATCAATCTTGCAACGTATGACTGTCGGCATGAACAACCACATGGCAGTAGCCACCACAAACCCCACCACAAGTGGCGCTGCCACCACCCTAGGCAATCCCCATGTAGAGTTGAATTCCATCTTGATAATAATTTCAACAGTCAAGCAAAAGCCATGCAAGAGAAAGAAGCATGTGACTTCCCAAGTTGGGTTCTGGCGTCCGATGTGATAGAAAATCAGCTCGTGCATGATGCCAGACACAAGAAATGACGCAATCACAGCAGGTACTGGGGTCCATTTTTTTGCAATCCAACGGCTAAGAACGGACCGGACAGGATTGAACACGGCAGGGTGCAGGACATTAGTCACCGTTAGGTTCCATCTTTTACCCCAAAAGTCTTGCAATGAGCTAGCTAGGTATGGCTCATCGAATTGTGGCTCGAGCTCCACACCAAGACAGGCTCGAGCTAGGGCTCCAACCAATGCTAAGATTAATTCTAGACCAATATAAATATGAACGACATAGATTAGCAGTAAGATTTTTGTATCGATGTATTCTTCTTTGGTGTATATGTAGCCAAAAATCACAAGCAGTAGAAACTTTACCGAATATTTCAGAGGTGCGCTAAGGACTTTCTGGGGGTTTCTTGAGATGGGGTATCTTTGTTTTCAACATTTACAAGCTTCTCAAGATCTTGATCATCATCAACATTTACAAGCTCTTGACTATGAGGTGATAGATTCGGTGGAGGGTTTTGTTGAATCTTGATAGGAAGGCAAGCTAAGGCTATAAAATAGGGCAAAGAAAGAGGCGGATGGGGTGATAAAGGGCCTTGGTCGAAGGCAAAGAGAAGAAGCTTGAAGTTTGCAAGCCAGGAGAGGAAGAAAGAAGAAAGAGCTCTGAGACTGAAGGTGAGGATATAGAGAGGAAGGACAAGAAATATGCATATGACTGGGAGGATAGCTAAGAGCCTGGTTCTTCCTTTGTCGATCAACTTGCCTATTTTGTAGCAATAGCAAAGTAACGCCAAGACTAATATCCATGCCAAGACGAAGCTGGACAAGTCACGACCTCCCATTTTCAATCTATGATTTATCAAGTTGTGATATCGAGAGTAGATTCTGCTACTATAGCGTAGTTTTTAAGTTGCTAGAAAGATCCATACCCTACATCAAAGACCCTTGATGTATTTTTACTTTTGACGTTTCTATAGGCCATATATTCATCTTGGTGCTAAATTATTTGATAAGAACCCATAACGGTATAGCCACCCCTTCATTAAAGCACCTTTCTTTTGTATGTTTTTCTATTGCCACTTAACCTCAAAAGACAGGCACAGTGATCAAAGACCTGCTCATTCTGTCGGAACCGAAAGTACTTTAATTAATTGGTTAAACAAATAATTTTAATTTCTAAGTAGTCGTATACGTAAGAAAAACTCTTTAAATAATTATATTTATTTTTATTCGTCACATAACGAAAGATTAATTTAAATTTTTAGAATTAAGATAAATATGTAAAGCATCTTAAATCTAAAAATTTTGTTTGTAATTAAATTTTTCTCTTCTATTTGACCAATCTCATGTGAAGTTTTTCACACATAAGAGTGATTAAGAAGGTTTGCAATTTAATTTTTATTTTATTTTACTTTCTGAGTTCGAATCTTGAAATCAATAGATCAATACGAAAAATTTATCCACCGACACATAAAGTAAAATATACTTATCATCGTGAAAAAATGGGTTTGCCTTAAATTCACCATAGACTTTGGTGTGTGTTCCATCCTTAATTTAATTTCTTTCAATGTTCTGGTCTATGTTTGCTGAAAGGATTACATAAATCATAAATACAACTACATTATTTATGTTTGCAAGCACACAGATTGTCATCAAATCAGAACCGCTCAACCAAAATAATTTCTCAAAATTTGGATATTTACAAGCCGCTAGATGTGTTGAAAAATCTTAAAAAGAATGCACGGCCAGCATTCTTCAAATACTCGCCTACAGCAGCATACTCCTCCAATGCCCTAACATCCGCCTTACACCGAAGAAATGGTGGAAAAAGCAGCCAAAAGCCGGTAACTATGACAAATCCAATGGTCAAAATAGTTTGCATCAACCTGGGCAACTGCCACCTGCCGTTTACCCTCTTTTTCAGAGCAATCTCGACCGTTAAACACACCCCATGTAGCAAAAAGAACCATGTGATCTCCCACGTGGGCTTCACGCGCCCTAAGTAGTAGAAAATGAGCTCATGCATTAGAGCCGACACTAGAAAGGTGCCCAAAATTGCTGTGACCTGGGCCCATTTGCTACCAATGAGGTTCTTACACGTGTTGATGATTGGTTCGTATACTGTAGGGCGTAGAATACTTGTTACCATGAGGTTCCATCTTCTTCCCCAAAAGTCTTGAAGTGAAGTTGAGAGGTATGGGTCACTGAATTGTGGCTCTAGCTCAAGCCCTAACAGGGTTCGAACCAAGGTTGCCACCATGGCTAGGATTATTTCAAGAAAAAAGTAAATGTGTAAACAATACAAGAGCCACATGATTTTTGGGTGGATATAATCCCCATAACCATATATGGCAACCAACAATGCCAAAACTAGGATTTTGGCTGCATAAATTAGAAATGATTTGCTAGAAACCTTTTTGGGAATTAGGTTTTGCTTATCTTGACCAGTCAGATGTGATTTTTGAGATTGGTTTTCTTGGCTATGGCCATTTAGCTTTGTTTTTCGAGGTGGGATTTGCTGGATTTTAATGGGAAAACAAGCAACAGAAACAAAACGACCAAAGGAGATTTTTGGGTCTAAGCACAGAGGTCCTTTACCAAATGCGAAAAGCAAGAGCTTGAAATTTGCAAGCCAAGCAATGAAGAAAGATATGAGACCTCCAAAATGAATGGAGGTAAATTCTAGAGGAAGAAGAAGAAAAAGACACACAATTGGCAGGACACAAAGAAGTCTTGGAATCCCTTTTGGGGTTACTTTTCCTATGACATAGCAGTAAGTTAGAGATACAAAGACTGAGATCCATACCTTCACGAAGTTGTATATCTCTCCTTCCATGTCTTTGTTTCTTGTCTTCCCCTTGATTTTTGCAGTCTTGTAATAGATATATGTAGAAGAAAAGGAGGGATCTAGAGACCAAACCTTTTTGGATAGAGTTGTTAACGATGAATAAATAAGTATCTGACTGTGTACAAAAAATGTGGAAGGCAAATGTGTGAAAAATGGTAGATCCACGTTTCTCTGGATTCAAAGAAACTAGCTGCCATGGTAAGCACATGGTTTTCTTTTGTATTTGCCTTTTTGTGTTTTCTTTGCATGAAACCTACTTGTTGGTTGCCACGTGCGGCGCTCCATCCTTTTCAAAAAGTTGACGAAGAAGGAAAACGAAATTTATAAAGAAGGGTTAGGCACGGCTCTTGATTCTTGAGCAAAGAAGAGTTGTGGGGAATGATAGTCACAATAAGTACTTGAGTGATGGAAATTTTGAACTTAAAAAAAAAAAAAAGGCTAAAGTTTAAATGTCATTTCTTACAGCTGTTCGTGACCACCATAAAATTTATACTTACTTTTCAATTTTAAAATATAGAAAGTTTAAAACTTTTGATTTTAAAATAAATCAGTATTCACCGAAAATGGTTGAAAAATGATCCGTTCTCAAATTAAATAATAATAATAATAATTGTATCAAGTATAATCGATAGCCATGATGTGGACAAGAAGAATTTTATTTTATTGTTAAGCTAAGAAAAAATTGTTCTAACAAGAAATCCAAGAGTTTATATTGGAATTTTCATTTGAAAATTTACCTTGGACTACATACATAGCATGAGGAGTCTCTCCCTTGTACTGTAACATAATAGACTATAATAATTAGGTTTTGAATTGAATAAAAAATATTGTTGTCTAATATAGCATGAGTTCCTTCACTCTAGTACAAAAATATATTAGAAAATATTAATTGTTCATTAAAATTTAAAGTTATTAAATATCATGTTTT
Source organism: Dovyalis caffra (assembly GCA_963924115.1). Lineage (NCBI taxonomy): Eukaryota > Viridiplantae > Streptophyta > Magnoliopsida > Malpighiales > Salicaceae > Dovyalis > Dovyalis caffra. Next base: position 711,919 of record CAWUPB010001166.1, on the reverse strand, counting down.
TTTATCAATAAATTATTGATCTAATAGTAAACGAGCTAATTTTTAAATAAATTTTTTATCAATATACAAGATTTAAATCTAAAAGTCATAGTTATTAAGAGATGTTAAATTTTATCAATTTCATCCTAAATATGATTAATCGAGTCTCTAATATAAGATAAAAATACACGATAAAATCAATACATATTATGTCTTATAAAAATACATGATAAAAAATAATATATATTATGTTTCTTTCCTTCACTAGGAAGTTTTCCTGTTTTCTTTTCGATATTTATAACAATCTATTTTATTGGCTAAATAATTAATTATATGTACGCACGGCAGTATTGTCATTTTGCATGTGTGGGTTTGCGGGAACTCTTGGACAACGAAAAATTTTGTTTTTGTTTTTTTTTTTAAATTTATCCGGCATACACAATTATTAAATCAAACATTCATTTCTAACATTTAAAAAAAAAACTCTATAAGACTTAGATGGGAATTTAGGATTTAGAAGAAGGTGTGACGCCCCGGCTCCCTACCTATTACCTAACGAGTGTGACCGACGCGACACACTCGTTGGGACTAAGTCCCCTACTTCCTCCATCATACACAATAGAAACTAAACCATGGGAAACGTATGATATAATATATAACATTATTACATATAGTTCTATAATTTATAACATATTCAAAATGCCTAAAAATTTACGTCCTGAGCCCGTACCCCTTTTTAATTACATAAAAGATATTCCTATTTTTATGAGTGACACATGAGCCTCTTTTAGCGAGAACCGGTAGCATCCTCGAGCGACTTAACTTTGCCTTTGCTCGAACAACAGACAATTACAATAACAGAATGAGCCAAAGTTCGGTAAGTAGGGTGATGCACGTGATATGCAATGCTATTGTGTTTTTCATATTTTCATCCATTTTAATCCGGTACCCTAGGTATATGCAAGTCCATGCGCCCAATCTCTCGATGATCGTGTTATCACCTACCGTTCTATTACTTTCTCTCACTGATCTCAATATCACCTACCGGTCGCAACGGAATTATCCCTCGTTGTAGCACACGATTAGTGAAATTATCCCTCGCTTAACGGTATTAGTAAATAGAGCTCGCACTATGGATTCCTTGCTATTACCCAATCCACTCAATTCGGTTACCAAACCGTATCAATTCAAGACTCAATGATTTTTCTCAATTTATTTCCACCCCCAATGCACATGATACACGTGATGACATGTTTAATCACATTCAACCAAACTCGGGTACCGATCCTTCTTTCTCAAGTCATACTCACGGTCCGATCATCACTCGGGATTCACTCGATGCTCACATACCAATCATGGTACTCATAGCGGGAACACAACCTCCGCTCATTAATATTATTCATTAGTTTCATTAATAATTAAAGAAGGTCCAATTCTTTTTTTTTTTAATTTTCTCTATGAAAGAATAAATTTTCTTTAAAATTTTAAAATCCTTTTTATTTCTATCTAAGTCCACTTATTTTAGCCTAAGCCCATTTTCGTTAGTTTAAGCCCATTTACTTTAAAACCAAGCCTTTTGATTTTAATCCAAGTCCATTACCAAGTTTATTTTATTTAAGTCTAAGCCCATTAACATTAATCCAAGCCCAAATCTATTTGTTTTAATCTAAGTCCACTTTATTTTTAAATCCAAGCCCATCTCATTTTAACTCAAGTCCAAACCCATTAACATTAATCCAAGCCCATTTATTTTAATCCAAACTCAAGTCCATTTGTTTTAATTTAAGTCCACTTTATTTTTAAATCCAAGCCCATTTATTTGAATCCAAGCCCAAGTCCATTTTTTTTAATCTAAGTCCACTTTATTTTTAAATCTAAGCCCATCTCATTTTAACTCAAGTCTAAGCCTATTAACATTAATCCAAGCCCATTTATTTTAATCCAAGCCCAAGTCCATTTGTTTTAATCTAAGTTCACTTTATTTGTAATTCCAAGCCCATCTCATTTTAATTCAAGTCCAAGCCCATTATCATTAATCCAAGCTCATTTATTTTAGGTTAAAAATTTTTCAACGAGTGGTACACCTAAATAACCTATACCAAATCAGCCATAACTCCTTAAATATATATATCTAAAACTCACAACAGTTTAAGGGGAGATATTAGAAATATAGATAAACAATTTTTATTCTTTAAGTTTCCTCCAAAAATCATTCTAAAATCCTTAAATAAATCACACAAGTTTTGGAACTAAATAAACATTTCCAGTAGTTGGTCCATTCAATGATCCGTACTAAATCAGTCATAAATCCTTACATACAGATCTAAAAATAACGAAATTTTATATATATCTATTAGATACATAGATGAACAACTTTTCTTCTTTGAGTTCTGCCCAAAAACCACTCTATGATCCCGAAATAAATCACGCAACTTTCGAAATGAAATATTTTTCCAGTAGGTGGTCCATTCGAATGATGCATACCAAGTCAATCATAACTCCATATATATATTTCTAAAAGTCACAAAATTTTAAAGAGACATAGTAGACACATATATCAACAACTTTCATTCTTTACATGTTTTCTAAAAATCAATCTAAGATCCTGAAATAAATCACACCAAGTTCATGTTTTTCCACCCCTAAAATCCAAAAATCTACTCTTAAAGCACATTTCTCATCACACATGCATAACCATCTATCATCAAACATCAAGTGTTTAAAGTCATCACAAAATACCATAATCACATTTTACATGAATTAACAACTCATAAAATAAACACGGAAGGCATAAACAAAGCAAGAAAAAAATGAAACTTACTTACTTTGGATTAACTTTCCTAAAATCTCTTTGGCTTCCTTTTAGTTTCCCTTTCTCTTTCCTTTCTTTTCCCCTTCTCTTCCTTCCCTTTTTTTTTCTCTTTCTCCCCTCTCTTTCACTCTTTCTTTCTTGGCTTTAAGGAAGCTACGGGATGCACCAAAAAATGCATCCTTATCCCATTTTTTTAACTTAAATATCTCATCTAATCTCATCCATTTAATGTTTATTACAAGTGTCAAGAGCTTGTGGTGAAATGCAAGGTAAATGTGGCAGAAAATAATGAAAAGATGGGTTTAAATTTCAAGGAGGAATAGGTGATGACCAATGAAAATTTGTAGAAAGTAGGGGCCAAAGTGTGATTAAATGAGGGTAATTAAATTAACTATATTTTCAGAATTCCTCCCAAAATTTCGACAATTAGCACTTTCTTTCTTTTTTTTTTAATTTATACTTATTCCATATAAAAGAAATTTTCTAACTAATTTACCCAATGTTTTTTTTTTTTTTTAATATTGATGTACACCAATTACTCTCAATAAATACGTACATACCACATATTCCAAGTACATATGTTGACTCGGTTACAGATTTTCACATACGTAACCGATATACTATATATATACGTACGAATATAAATATCTCGATACGTACACTTATACGATTACGGATTTTACGAGGGTTACATTTCTCTCCTCCTTAAAAGAAATTTTGTCCTCGAAATTGACCTATTTGAATAATATCGGGTATTTTTTCTCATCTCTTCCTCCAGGTTCCCACGTCATTTTTTCACGATCGTGATTCTCCCACATAACTTTAACTAGCCTAATCTCCTTATTCTTCAACTCGTTTGACTTGACTATCCAAAATGCTGGACTGGTTTCTCTTCATACGTCAAGTCGGGGGTAAGGTTCGGTATAACTGTCTTCAAGATTTGGCTAGGTTCTCCAACATACGTCCTTAGCATAGAAACATGAAACACATTATGCACACCCACTAAGGATGATGGTAGCAACAAACGATATGCTTTATCGCCTACTCGATCCAATGATTCGAAATGACCCAATGTATCGGGGACTCGAGCCTTCCCTTTCTTTCCAAATCGTAGCACATCTTTCATCGGTGAAACCTTTAGGAACACATAATCACCAATTTTGAATTTTAGATCTCTTCGTCTTTTGTCGACGTAGCTTTTCCGTCTGCTTTGAGCTATTTTTAGTCGTTGATGGATTTTATCCACTCGTTTCGATCGTTCTGTCGTACCAACTCCGGTCCCAGCCATTTTCTTTCTCCGACCTCATCCCAATGTACGAGAGATCTACATCGACGTCCATACAAAGCTTCATACGGAGCCATTCCAATCGAAGCTTGATAGCTATTATTATACGTAAATTCAGCTAAGCATACATATTTCTTCTATTTTCTCGACCAATCCATAACACATGCTCGTAACATGTGTTCCAGAATTTGAATTACTCGTTTTGATTGTCCATCGGCTTAAGGATGATAAGCTATGTTGAAGTTTAGCTTCGTGCCCATGGCTTTATGCGGACTCTTCCAAAATATAGAGGTGAACCTTGAATCTCGATCGGATACAATTGAGATCGAAATCCTATGTAGTCTTACGATCTCATCAATGTACAATTGGGTATACTTGGTTCAAATTATAGGTGGTCTTGATCGGAAGAAAATAGGCTGATTTGGTCAACTCCGTCCACAATCACCTAAATAGCATCCGACCCTTTCTCCGATCTTGGCAATCTCATGACAAAATCCATAGTTACATGCTCCCATTTTCATTCCGGAATTGCCAACGATTTTAACATCCCCGAGGGTCTTTGGTGCTCCGTTTTCACTTGTTGACAAGTCCGACATTTTGCTACATAATTTGCCACGTCTTTCTTCATTCCAAGCCACCAATAACATTTTCGTAAATCCCGATACATTTTTATGCTTCCCGGGTGTATCGAGTATGAAGTTGCATGTGCTTCCCTTAATATCTCTTCCTTCAAGTCCTCCACCGAGGGAACACACAACCTTCCCTTAAATTTAATTACGCCTTTATCATCAACCTCAAAAATAGACTCCTTTCCAGCCTCTATACTCGTTTTATTTAAGTTAGCTCGCATACGTCCGTTGCTCCATCTTGATTCTCTCCCGCAGTCGGTTGGACCATCAAAGTCGATAAAATATTCTTGTGGCCCACAGGAATCACCTCCAATTCCAACTTTTGAAAGTCCTTTACTATCGATTGTTGAATTAATTGCATCATTGCTATCGATTTTCTACTTAAAGCATCAACAACAACGTTGGCTTTTCCCGGTGATAGTTGATTATACGATCATAGTCCTTTACTAGCTCTAACCACCTTCTTTGCCTCATGTTCGACTATTTTTGTGTGAAGATATATCGTAAGCTTTTGTGATCCGTATATATCTCACACTTCTCCCCGTATAGGTAGTGTCTTTAAATTTTTAGGGCAAAAACTATCGCGGCTAACTTCAAATCATGTGTCGGATAATTCCGTTCATATTCCTTCGATTGTCACGACGCATATGCTACCACTTTTTTGTTCCGCATCAACATCGCTCCTAGCCTATTTTTAGAAGCGTCGCTATACACCATGAAGTTTTCACCTTCGGACGGAATGGTTAGCACTCGGGGCGGTGACTAACCTTTGCTTTAATTCTTGAAAACTCTTCTCACAAACATTCGTCCACTAAAACTTGACATTCTTTTTCATCAAGTTAGTAAGAGGCCTGGCTATCTTAGAGAAGCCCTCACAAATCTCCGATAGTAACCAGCTAGCCCTATGAAACTTCGTACTTCCGTCATGTTCTTTAGGATAGGCTAGTTTTGGATAGCCTCTACTTTTCTTAAATCTACTCGCTATACCCTCTTTTGTCACCACATGGCCAAGAAAAGCTACTTGCTCCAGTCAAAATTCGCATTTTTTTTAATTTGACGTATAACCGTTGTTCTCTTAATATCTATAAAGTAGCTTTTAAATGTTCTTTATGCTCTTCTTGACTCCGAGAATAAACCGAATATCATCGATGAACGGAATCCTTTAAAGACTCGATTTATCAAGTCCATAAAGGCGGTCAGGGCATTAGTCAATCAAACGGCATTACTAGGAATTCGTAGTGGCCGTATCTCATTCCGAAAGTTGTCTTCTTCACATCCTCCGATCTTACTCTCAACCGGTGATATCCCGATTGTAGATCTACCTTGGAGAACACCGTCGCACCTTGCAATTGGTCGAATAAATCATCAATTCGGGGCAATGGGTACCTATTTTTAATTGTCACTCGATTCAATTCTCGATAGTTAATACATAACCGCATACTATCGTCTTTCTTCTTCACGAACAAGTATTGGAGCTCCCCATGGTGAGGAACTAGGGCATATAAATCCCTTATCCAAGTAATTCCTGTAGTTGCACATTTAACTCTTTCAACTCCACTAGGGCCATCCTATAAAGAGTCTTAGAAATTAGAGTCGTGCCCGACTCTAATTCAACCTTAAATTCTACCTCTCTCTCCGGTGGTAGCGTAGTCAAACTTTCCGAAAACACGTCGAAATACTCTCGTACAACCTCTATATCTCCCGGCTTCAACTCTAGTTCTACCCGACTATCCACCACATGTGCTAGGTACCCCGTACACCATTTTTCTATCATCTTTCGAGCTTTTATGATCCGTATGGTTTGAGCTTTCATATCGGCCCTAAATTCTAACTCGCCGACCTTCGAGTAGATCAAAAACTACTCTCTTACCTCGATAATCAACATGGGCGCTATGCTTCGATAACCAATCCATTCCTATAATCAAATCAAAATCTTGAAGGTCCAAGTATCTATCTCGCTTTCAAACTCCTATCCTCAATCCGTATTGGACACTCGTTTTACTAGGCTCGTTAACTCCATCTATTCTCCAAAGGGACTACTATCGGATATCCTATCGTCAATGTTTCGAGTTTAATACCTAGGCTTTCTACCAATGGTTTTGATATGAATGAATGATTAGCACTCGAATCAATCAAAACATTAGTAACCAAGCCAAGGAGTGAGACATTACCACAAATCACTACCGAGTCCTTCCGGTTAGCCTCCTCTTGAGTCATCGTATACACACGGGCATGTATCCTTCCCGGTCTTCGTTTCGTACTCGGGGACGGTTAGAGGCTATGTGCCCTCGCTTGTGACGGATAAAACAATTTCTCAAATTTGGTGGACACTCCCTAGTGTGAAACCTCCCACATTTATTGTATCGAGATTGGTTACCCAACATTGGTCTCGGTTGACTTCCCGGTAGTGGCCTCGGGGTATATGGTGTCGATCCGACGGCTCGTGCACTTCCCGGACCACTCGCTTCGATTGAAGTTTCTTGGCGAGCTCGTCTTAATGGCCCGGAGGAAGAAGCTCTAGACTTGAATGTTTGCCTTTTCCGTTGTATCTCCTTTGAAATTTCCTTCGATCCTCGTCCGCCAATAGTGCTTTGTCTATCATTTCGAAAAAGTATTAACGACGGACATTCGTACCATACTCCGGACTCTCGGGTTCGATCCCGTTAAAAATCGATTCTTTTTTAAATTTTTATCTTCGACAATAAATGGAACAAATTGACACCCTTGTTCAAACCTTCATACATATTCCCTTACCAACATTCCATCTTGTTTCAATTCAAAAAATTCTCGAATCTTCATAGCCTTTACATCGGCAGTGAAATACTTATTGTAAAACATTTTCTTAAACCTCTCCCGGGTTAACGTGGGTACATTAACCGTTACTCGTGCACTTTCCCACCGAGTGCGGGCATCCGTGGTTAGCATAAAGACAAGCACACGACACTCGTTTATTATCATTAAAGTGTAGATACTCAAATATTGCCTTCAAGGATTTAATCCATTCTTCCGTTATCATCGGGTTAACACCTTCGGAGAATTCTTAAGGATTTATCTTGCAAAATCTCTCCACCACGTCATTCCTATGCTTGAGGCGGTGGAGGTGGAGGTCTGTTGGCGCATAGCCGAAGTTGTCTCATCTCGCTCCGTATAGGTTTGTTGTTGTTGTTATATTGTTTGCTCGTTGTTGTTGTAGTATGTCCAACATACGGTTCAACGTATCTTGTTGGTTCACGTTGTTATCATTAGAGGTTCCTTCTCCTCTTTCTCGTATCGGGTTCGTTTTTTACGGCATGTTTTATCTCATATGTCTAAGCAAGTACGACTAACATATCGGAATATATATCGGACGCATCGTGGGAAGGTACCCTTTACCGTCCACCAATTGATAGCATCAACCGATGTGACATGTACGATTTCTCAAGCAATGCACACGAGTAAACCCCAATTAAACATCGGCCTAACGAGGGTCGACATAGCTCGGATTGGTAAGAAAGTTCGGATTAGGTTCCGATAGGAATTACGATCGATTTGACCCTCTCATACCCCATCCATCAACTCGCCGATCCCTAGGCGGGAGAGTCCTGCGTAAAGTCATCCGCATATAATCTAGGTTGCGGTACTCGGTGAAAGCGACGTCGGCAAATACTATCTCGCTGAATCGAGGTTATGTACTCTAGTCATGTGAGTAACTATATCCCGATCCGGTGTCATAGCAAGGTTATTTAGTTCCACCCAATAAGCGACTAGTGTGACCCTCCGCCTACGGGTCCTAAGCAACTCGGGGAACGCGTCATATACACGGCATTTACAATGCGAATATTTATAATCGTTATTGTTTTACGGTGTATGAGTATATACCAACACAAAACATATACAACAATCACATACATTTTTTTACCGTCGAAGAGTGTATCGGTTCTCGAGCTTATGTGACACTTAGGACTCTACCCAACTTACTAAACCAAAGCTCTAATACCACTAAATGTGACGCCCTCGGCTCCCTTACCTATTACCTAATAAGCGTGATTGACGCGACACACTATTGGGACTAAGTCCCCTACTTCCTCCATCATACACAACGAAACTAAACCATGAGAAATGTATGATATAATATACAACATTATTACAAATAGTTCTATAATTTATAACATATTCAAAATGCCTAAAGATTTACGTCTTGGACCCGTACCTCTTTTTAATGACACAAAAGATATTTCTATTTTTATGAGTGACACATGAGCCTCTTTTAGCAAGAACCGATAGCATCCTCGAGTAGCTTAACTTTGCCTTTGCCCGAACAACACACAAATACAATAACGGAATGAGCCAAAGCTCGGTAAGTAGGGTGATGCACGTGATATGCAATGCTATTGTGTTTCCCATATTTTCATCCATTTTAATTCGGATACCACTAGGTATATGCAAGTCCGTGCGCCTAATATCTCGGTGATCGTTTTATCACCTACTCGCTCTATTACTTTCTCTCGGTGATCTCAATATCACCTATCGCTCGTAACGAAATTATCCTTCGTTGTAGCACATGGTTAACGGAATTATCCCTCGCTTAATGATGTTAGTAAATAAAGCTCGCACTATGGATTCCTTGCTATTACCCAATCCACTCAATTCGATTACCAAACCGTGTCAATTCAAGACTCAATGATTTTTCTCAATTTATTTTCACCCCCAATGCACATGATGCACGTGATGACATGTTTAATCACATTCAACTAAACTCGAGTACCAGCCCTTCTTTCTCAAGCCATACTCACGGTCCAACCATCACTCGGGATTCACTCGACGCACACATACTAATCATGGTACTCATAGCGGGAACACAATCTCCGCTCATTAATATTGTTCATTAGTTTCATTAATAATTAAAGAATGTCCAATTCTTTTTTTTTTTAATTTCCTCTACGAAAGAATAAATTTTCTTTAAAATTTAAAAATCCTTTTTATTTCTATCTAAGTCCACTTATTTTAGCCTAAGCCCATTTTTGTTAGTTTAAGCCCATCTACTTTAAAACTAAGCCTTTTGATTTTAATCCAAGTCCATTACCAAGTTTATTTTATTTAAGTCCAAGCCCATTAACATTAATCCAAGCCCAAATCTATTTGTTTTAATTTAAGTCCACTCTACTTTTAAATCCAAGCCCATCTCATTTTAACTCAAGTCCAAATCCATTAATATTAATCCAAGCCCATTTATTTTAATCCAAGCCCAAGTCCATTTGTTTTAATCTAAGTCCACTTTATTTTTAAATCCAAGCCCATCTCATTTTAACTCAAGTCTAAGCCCATTAACATTAATCCAAGCTCAAGTCCATTTGTTTTAATCTAAGTTCACTTTATTTATAATTCCAAGCCCATCTCATTTTAACTTAAGTCAAAGCCTATTACCATTAATCCAAGCCTATTTATTTTAGGTTAAAAATTTTCCAGCGAGTGGTACACCTAAATAACCTATACCAAATCAGCCATAAATCCTTAAATATATATCTAAAACTCACAATAGTTTAAGAGGAGATATTAGACATATAGATAAACAACTTTCATTCTTTAAGTTTTCTCCAAAAATAATTCTAAAATCCTTAAATAAATCACATTAGTTTTGGCACTAAATAAACTTTTCCAGTAGCTGGTCCATTCAATGATCCGTATTAAATCAGTCATAAATCCTTACATACAGATCTAAAAATAACAAAATTCTATATACATCTAGTAGACACATAGATGAACTACTTTCCTTGTTTGAGTTCTTCCCAAAAACCACTTTATGATCCCGAAATAAATCACACAACTTTCGGAATGAAATATTTTTTCAGTAGGTGGTCCATTCGAACAATACATACCAAGTCAGTCATAATGCCATATATATATTTTTAAAAGTCACGAAATTTTAAAAAGACATAGTAGACACATATATAAACAACTTTCATTCTTTGCATGTTTTCTAAAAATCACTCTAGGATCCCGAAATAAATCACACGAAGTTTGGGTTTTTCCACCCCTAAAATCCAGAAATCTACTCTTAAAGCACATTTCTCATCACACATGCATAACCATCCATCATCAAACATCAAGTGTTTAAAGTCATCACAAAATACCATAATCATATTTTACATGAATTAACAACTCATAAAATAAACATGAAAGGCATAAACAAAGCAAGAAAAAAATGAAACCTACTTATTTTGGATTAACTTTCCTAAAATCTCTTTGGCTTCTTTTTAGTTTCCCTTTCTCTTTCCTTTCTTTTCCCCTTCTCTTCCTTTCCTTTTTTTTCTCTTTCTCCCCTCTCTTTCACTCTTTCTTTCTTGGCTTTAAGGAAGCTACGGGATGCACCAAAAAATGCATCCTTATCCCGTTTTTTTAACTTAAATATCTCATCTAATCTCATCCATTTAATGTTCATTACAAGTGTCAAGAGCTTATGGTGAAATGCAAGGTAAATGTGACGAAAATTAATGAAAAGATGAGTTTAAATTTCAAGGAGGAAGAGGTGATGGCCAATGGAAATTTGTAGAAAGTATGGGCCAAAGTGTGATTAAATGAGGGTAATTAAATTAACTACATTTTCGAATCCTCTCAAAATTTCGGCAATTAGCACTTTTTTTTTTAATTTATACTTATTCCATATAAAAGAAATTTTCTAACTAATTTACCCAATGTTTTTTTTTAAAAAATATTGACGTACACCGATTACTCTCAACAAATATGTACATATCACATATTCCAAGTACATATGTTGACTCGGTTACAGATTTTCACATACGTAACCGATATACTATATATATACGTACGAATATAAATATCTCGATACGTACACTTATACGATTACGGATTTTACGAGGGTTACGAAGGTTTGTCCAAAAAAATTGAACTAAAAATTTAGATTGAGATTTTAGTTGATAATAACATTATTTTTATGATTTGAATAGACTATGAGGGAAAAAAATTAATCCATTATTTTTTAAATAAATAGTCAACTTAAAATCTAGTGGTGATAATTCGTTTTTTCTGTTCGATTTTTTTTTTAATTTTCGGTTAATTGAATTGATTAAAACAAAAATCGAACGAATCGATGCTCAGTTTTTTCGGTTAAAATAACCAAAATTTTCGATTCGCTATATTTGATTTTCGGTTAAACCTTTTTTTTTTTTTTTTTGGAATCTCAACCTTATACTCCTATCTCTTCATAGCCTACGGCCACCAATACACCAAACATAATTCACAAATTACAAATTAATTTATTGAACAAAATTGATTGCATTTTGTTTTTAAAAATTTTAAATTGAAAAATTTAATTAAAAATAAAAGTTATTGAATGAAAAAAAAAACTAAATTATCACAAAAATCCAACTGAAAAACTAAATTATAAATAAGTATGGAAATATGGAAACTCGATATTGATTTTTTAAATAAAGAATTAACTTATTATTTTATTAGAATTAGACTCAGTATTTATATTTTTTAAAAATAATAAATGAGTAACGAATTATTTTACATTAAAATAAAACTGATTATTTTACTAAAAGTACAAAATTAAATAATATAATAATGAACTCAAGCAAATAATTTTCCAAGCATTCCTGGCGTGCTTATTCAATGAACAAAATATACTCATGCCGTTTCTTCTTCTTCTTTGCCACTTTCTTCAAAAAGTCTACAATTCCATTTCATTACTAGACTGCTTATTCAATGCCAATGCAGCCGCTATGGACCCCACAAATCACATCCTTTCCTTCTCATGTCTGACAAATATTTGAAAAGCATTGTTAACTCGTTGCAGCCGGAATTGGCAAGAAAGTTAGGGGATGTTTGGCTTATTCGGTTTTCAATTAAAATCGAATTTTTGTTTAAAAAAAATCCAATCGAATCGAAATAATTTTAACTTTTTAAAAATTTTATTTTTATAAAAATTCAAATTGAAATCGCTAATTTAGTTCGATTCGATTTGATTTTTTTATTTTAATCGAATAGTTCTTACCCTTATTAAAATCTTATCTAAACACATAGTTTTAGAATGTAAAAACAGATTAAGGATTAAGAAAAGGTCAAAAAAAAAATAATAATCATGTCATAAGAGGAAATAAATTAAGATTTTTACTTTATTTTATAGAGACATTGTGAATTAATAGGCGACGAATTTTTCAAAAAAAAAAAAATTGATTATTTTTGTGCGTGTTGATTAGGATTAGAAAAATCATTAAGCAATTGTTATCAAGTTACAAGTTTTTTTTTTCAATTTATTAAGAAATCTGTAATTTTTTCGTATTATATTTTTTTATTTTATAATGATCAAATAAATTTAACGTCATTACTCAAATTTTGTTTCATTAAAAAAAACTTTCAAATTTACAATTATTGGATTAAACTTGTTTCTACGTTAATCAAGTTATTATTATTTTATTTTTTTTAGGTTCAATAATAAAGATGTTTTTGAATCAAGATTCGTGTATATCAAAAATAATTTCTTTTTATCTATGATTAAAAAATAATAATATATTATTTAAAAAATTTTAACTAAAACTTTAGGTATAAAATATAAATGGAAGTTTGTTTATCAATAGATTATTACCATCAAAGCTTATTTAATCAAGTTACAGCGGGGAACGAGAATTAGGTATTAGTTTTAAGGCTAAAGGTTGTGAGGCCACAATGAATTGTGGGCTCATTAAATCAGGACGTTCGTACTCCATATAATATCTATGATTTGACTTTCGAACCATAACAGGGACAAGTGATGAGGAGTTCTCGCGACCTCATAAGAGTTGATGCTGTCTGATTTCGTCCTTTTTCAGTGGGAGTACAAACGCCACCGCAATTCTTGAAACTCAGATATTGTTTAATTAAAATAAATCTTTAAAATTGATAATTATATTAATTTTTTTATTTTAAAATTTTTTATTTGCACATATTAATTTTTTTAAATTATCAATCAAATCAAGTATTCTCATTCAACTTTTGTCAATTATTTTATTATTTAACTTAAGATTCATGAGATATATATATAAAGGCATGAAAATGAACTTCTTAAATGAATGACAAGTTGTTAATTTTCCTGATAAATTGGAGATAGTTTTATTGGAAAGTATAAGGAGTACAAGAAGAGTAGGCATCTGGGGCTATCCACTAACTCATCATAGACAGAAAAAATAACAAAGATCGACCAAAACCAAATCTAACAGGGTTGAAGCACTGCACTTACATCACTACCCCAACAAGAACCAAACAAGAGGCAACATCTGCAAGTGCAGAATCAACCTAAGATTAACATGGTACGTATACAACTTCTTCAAGCCTTGCTGTTACCTGACAAAACACCAACCAAGGTTTCAAATGCCACAAATGAAGATCCACCCTCCAACAAAGCTTTCCTGCCAATTTCACTCATTGCTTTCACCTTGCTTTTCACCTCACTAGCACCTTCAATCACATCTTTCACTGCTTTCGCTACTTGCTCTGCCTTCACAACATCACTAGTATCCTTTCTATAGTCCATCCTCACTTCAACTGCAACTCCTGCATCCTTAACCAGTTGGAACGCATTGATTTGCTGCTCACCATACAAAGGCCATGTCACTATAGGCACACCATACCAAGTACTCTCCAAGATTGAGTTCCACCCGCAATGTGACACAAACGCACCGGTTGCTTTATGGGCTAAAACCTCAACTTGCGGTGCCCAGCCACAAACCAGTCCGACGTCTTTAGTCCTTTCCAAGAACCCTTCTGGCAGAAGCTCACTAAAATCATTAACCTCACTTGGGTTCAATGATTCGGTAGATGGTGGTCTTCTAATAGACCACAAGAACCTTTGTCCGCTTTGCTCGAGCCCAAGTGCAATCTCTTTCAATTGAGGCACGCCGAAGCTCCCTTGACTTCCGAAGCACAAGAACACCACTGATTTTTCTGGCTGAGCGTCAAGATATGTCAAGATCTCATCACGTTGGTTCCCGTCAGCTACTGGACTGTTGCCCTTGTGATCAACCACTGGTCCGACGGTGTAAACTGGGGGCACGCTTGACTCACCCTTGAGATAGTTGACGGCATGGGATTCTAGCTCAGCAAATGTATTCACAATGATACCCTTTGCCTCCTTGAATTTTCTGGCATGCCCAACAAAAGTTGAGTACCCTCCTTCATGGAACAACAGAGTAGGCAAAACAGAGGAAGGAACAGGGTTGATGTAACTAGGAATGAGTGAGTCGGGATCAGTTGGCTTGTAGGTGATCCCTCCGTTGTCAAATCTATCAGGAAGGTAAAGCATAGAACCAAGAAAAGCAGCACCAGAAGCAAAGAAAATATAAGAAGGGACACCAAGATCTTTCGCAACATCAACAAAGGCAGTACAAAACAAATCAAGAACCAAACCGGCAAGTTTGACTGACTTGTTGGACAAAACATGGTTAACAATCAGATCCTTAACGTGGGTTTTATGATCAGCAATGAAAACTGAAACAAAATGTTCAGGACAAGCAAGAACATCTTCTAGAGGTGGTGGGGTTACAGAAGGAAGACCAAGGAATTGAAATTCAGGGTGAGATACACTAAGTTTCTCAACATATGTTGTAACATTGTGGGCAAATGGTGGAGACATGAGAAGCATTGTAATGGAGAAACTGTCATCTCTTTCAATCAAACGTTTTGCAAACTCCATGACTGATACGAGATGACCAATCCCTGGCGCTGGGAGAAAGACTAGTGCTTTCTTGGGTGTGGATTCATTTCGGGCTGGTGCCATTGTTGGCGGAAATGCAAGGGTTTTGGCTTCTGTGATCTCTGTTTTGGGACATATAATTTGGGATCGAGTCATAGCCACTATATATAGGGAGAGCTGAGGAATAAACGCGTATTCAATGCTATTTTAATCGAATAAATTATGAATTAATCCCTCTAGTTTCTCCAAAAGAATTAAATAGTCCTTCTATTTTTAATAACTTATTAATTTGTTTGTAATGTGATCTTTTTTAATTTATTTTTTTATTTTAATAAATATAAATAGAAAAAAGTAAATAAAAAATATAAAAACATCGATAAGAAAAGAAAGCATGTTTTGAAATAAAAATATTAAATTAACTATGATCAATATAGATAAAAAATTAATTAATTTATTTTTAAAACAAAAGAGAATATTTAATTTCTATTGCAAAACTAGAGGTATTAATTTATAATTCACCCTATTTTAATCTGAAAATTTGTTGAGAATCTGTGGATTTGTGCTGCCATCCTTTGACGATTAGGTGCATCAAAAAAAAAAAAAAAAGTCCCTATCAAGATTTTTAATTTTTTTTTTTTTACAATAATTATGGTAAGGACAATTTTCCGACAAAAAATTATAATTTAATCCATGAGAAGCCGAAAGATGTTGTCCCCGCTTCAAGGAAAATAATTAAATGAGTCAAAAGAGTCAATTTTTTTTATACAAAGAAATGTTTTTTAAAAAAACAAAACAAATTAAATTAAAATTAACATATAGATACTGAGATAAGATCAATGATGAATTGTATATTCGAAATTTTTTGGAAGATAGCATTATAATTTTTTTTGGTTTGATTTTATCTAAATATTTTTATTATACATTAGAGATAGAACTAATTTAGTTTGAAACAAAAACAATAGCTAAGTCTTTTCAATAAATATTATTTTAAAATTCAAATCATGTATATTAGCATAATTTTTTTTAGAATTCATTTTATTTATCACTAAACTAATAATTTATTAATTATGATATTATAATTTTTAAAGATATCTAAAATAATTTAATGGAAACTCATAATGATATAAAAAATCTTGCGCGTTAGCCTAGATTAGAGGGAGAATCAATATATTTCCTTAAAAAAAAAGAGATATGATGCTTAAGCTTCCTTTTTCTTTTCCTTTTTGATTAATTTGGTAAAAAAAAAAAATTGTTAAAAACGAAATTATCTTATTGGCGCATGTACAAATGGTAATGCTAGTCATGCTTCGTAATTCACAACCACAAAAAAGAAAATAAAAAGAAAAGAAAAATAAATCAGAATCTTGCCTTTGCGAAATCCCAGGCCAACAACCCAAGTGGTGTCGTTTAGTTGGGTTATGGCCCAGCAAACGACAACCTGGTAGTGGTTTGGCTCCCTCGCCACTACAGTCCCATGAAGGAGTAAATTATAAATTAGTCCCTCTAGCTTTAAAAAATGAATTAATCAATTCCTTTTGTTTCAAAAAATAATTCTTTAGTTTTTTTTAAGCAAGATTAACCACGTTTAATTGAATATTATTTTATTTTAAAAAATATTTTTTCATCGATCATTTTATTAAAAAATAAAATAAATTAGAAAGTAATATAAAATAAATAAAAATAATTAAATAATTAGTTCATAAAACAACAAGAATTAATTAATTCGCTTTTCAAAAATAAAAAGAACAATTTCTAATTTACTCTCCCATAAATCCAAAACAAATTTTCTCGTCAATATACATTTGCCCTTTTTTATGAGAAAATCATAATTTTAGAACTTGTATTTCTGATTTTTTCTCCCCCCCAAAAAAAATGATTTTATTCTTTTCAAGGTCTCTATTTCTAATTTTTATGCTTGAAGTCCTATACAATGAAAAATATATCAATTAAAGGTTTTCTTAAAAATTCATTAAAACTGTGGTTATAAAGTAAGTTACAGTAAATTTCTATTGAAGGCACTATTTATCGGCTTTTTCAATGTATTAAAAATGGATCAGTATTAACCATTCTTCATTTAATATTATTTTTTTCAAAAAATATTTTCTTTTCTTATTGAGATTTTCATATTTTTTTACTTTTTTTTCTCTTTTTCTACTTCTTAAAAAAAAACAAAGTAAATTGAAAAGGAACTTAGAAGGGATGAAGGAGACAAATAAATTAGTTTTAAAATTAGAAGGACCATTTATCTCTTTTTGGAAAACTAAAGAAAATAATTTATAATTTTCTGTAAATATGCCAGAACTAGATTTCTCCTGTCATTTGTACAGAAAAAAGAAAAAGGACTTTTCTTCTCTTCTATCTAACATTTTTTTGGCAGTATACATCTGTGCTGGTCCAACCTGTGTGCCAATTTCTTAGGGCGTCTCCCTTATAATATAATTGTTATTTTTTTAATGGAAAATATTTTCATGTAATTATAGTATTTATTCAAAAAATAAGATAAATTACGATAATCCTCAGATATTTTTCGTTGGTAATGATATTTTTATATTAGTTTATGTATAAATCAATGAAAAATCTTATCAACACACTCTTTGCATTGATGTTATATATTTAGAAAAACTTAATAGATTATTGTAGATATTTATCTCAAATTTTAAATTCAAAAAATTGAAGAAAAGAACAAACTTTCTTAACCAGCTCCGACCATTTCAAATTATTAAATGTGAAATGTTGAAATTGTTAATTTTTAATTATTATAACTAAAACAAAAAAAAACTATTAGTTTTATTATTCATTCACTATTTGAAATATTATTCATCTACACTTTCAAAAGCATTATTTCTTTCACTATGTAGTGACATTTTTATAGTTTTTAAATATTTTTAATATATTTGTGACGAAAATTTTTCTAACATTGTAATTTGATTCATCTTTTTTAAATATGGGTTTTTTCAATCCATAAAATATTTTTTATTTGGTTTCGGTCCCTCTTTTTTGTTTTATTTTTGTCACTTTAGTCCTTTTTTTATTTTTTTAAATAAAAATGTTAAGAAAAAAATATTTAAAAAACATTACAAAATAAATTTTTAGCTAGGAATCCATTGGTTTTAACATCTTTATACTATTAAATAATTTTTTTATAAAACATTTATAAAAAAATAAAGAATAATCAATTAAATATAAAATTTGATGTATTTTGATAGACGCATAATATAAAATAAGATATCAAAATAAAATAATTTTTAAATATAATTTTATTCATTTTGTCCGATCCACAACGTCGTGTATGTAGAAAATCTAGTTAATCAACTAGAAGACAATCTTTTCATATTTTCCACATTTTTTTAAAAATAAAAAATCAAAATAAATTGATAAAAAAAGGACTAAGTTAAAGATAAATTAAAAAAATGAGGATTAAATAATTAATTTTTAAAATAATAGAGATTAATTAATTTGTTTGTCCAAAGGAGAAAAACTAGTTTATAATTTACTCCATTTTGGATAAAACTTGTACTAAACAAGACGTGGCAAAAAAATAAAAAAATAAAAAAAATTGATGTATGGAATAAAATATTCCCCCATTTCATCATATACCAAACATAACTTATTCTACAATATCTCATCACAATGTCGTAGGCTTCGGGCAAACAAAAGTTTTTATAATATTCATTTTACTTTATCGAGTTCAGTTATCGAAACCGACATATAAGTTTATTTAATTCTTTAAATACGCTAAATTGATGTAAAATATTTACTCTTAAAATCTTTTTTTAAACAATCTGAAAGGTCCAAGATCTAGTAAGATATAGTGAACTTAAATATCATGATGTAATCTATAAATTTCTCTAAACGGATTAACTTTTTTTGAAACTGCATTTTGTATTTTTTTTTATATCAAATATTTCGATATTCGGTAAAAAAAAATTATGTATATTATTAGAAAAATATATTAACATCTTCTTCAATCCGAATCTAAATTTAAAAACACCTTCAATTTATCTCTATTATTTGAATTGCTTTCTAATATATTATTTTAATTAAAAGTTTAGGTCAAATTAAGTATGTGATTTGATAAAATTATATTTATTTTTGATACAAGTGATCTATATCTATTAATATGAAAAATAATTTTTGATGAATTAACTAAAAATTTTGACAAGAAAAATAGATCAAATAACATAGATAAATTCAAAGTGTTTTTCGATTTTGGAACAGATTAAAAATTTTACCTATTATATAAAGATATACGAGGATATTAATCCCATAAATTATTCTTGATATTTAATCTTGCAAGTCACTTTTATAATAAGCTTTACTTTTGAAAATAATTTAAATGTCATTTTAAAATTGGATATTCGTTAGTGGTCTTACTTTGGATTGATGAGTAAACAAGCCACAAGCCCCGCAACCATAAGCAAAAAGGAAAAGGACAAGGAGAAACAAAAAAGTATTGCATTATTTGTGCCGATAAAAAGTAAAAATAGTGCTATGGAGAATCTGGTGGGCATATTCTTTTTTTTTTTTTTTCCTAAAAGGTTATTTTCCATGTTAGAGATTAGATTTTCACGCTTGTAAAGTCCATTCATCTATTTCATATAGCATTGTACATAAATTGCTAATGGACTGAAAGAATTCCATCTTTAGAATCGATAAAAAATTAAGATTAATTGAGCAATGACCTAATTTCAAAAATAATAAATTTAATCTCAATTAATTCAAAAATTAAATTAAAAATATTTCACAATCTATAAATATAAAAAAATCCCTAAAATTCAATATATATATCGCACATGATGGAAGGTTATGTGAATTTGCAAAATAGTAAATCTCTTTATTATTTTAGAAATAAATTAATTAGTTTCTCTAATTAATTATTTAGTTTTTTAATTAATGTTGATCATATTTTATTTAATATTATTTTATTTCAAAAAATGTTATTTTTTTCCTTTGATATTTTTTACATTTTTTCTATTTGTAGCTACTGATCTTTTTTCCTGTGATACTTTAAAGATTAGACAGAACATATAAAATTATTTTTAAAAAATTATTTTAATTTGATACTTCTTATTACGTTGTGTGTATTAAAATATATTAAATCAAAATCGAAAAAAAAATATTAGACGAAAAGTGAAGACTAAATAAATTAAGCCACAACCAATCAGAAATTAGCATGGAAGATAACTTCTTCAAGCCTTGTTTCCTACCATTGATCAATCCAGCATCCAAAAGCAGCACATCAAGATCCACCTTCTGAAAAATCTTGTCTTGCCTTTTCACTACCTTCTTTAAACTTATTTTTACTTTCGCTAGCATTTTCTCACAGATTTCACTACCTTTCTACCCCATTTGCCTTCACAGGATCACTCTTGCCCAACTTAACTGCTAATCTCATATCCTTTTCTCGAGGAATTCCTCTGGCAAGATCTCCAGGCGAGAACTGACCCTTGGATGGTGGTTCCAAACGGACCATAAGAGCTTGTGTCCACTCTGCTCGAGCCCATCTGCTCTTCTTTTCAACTGGGGTTCACCGAAGGCTCCACCACTTCCGAAGCACAAAAGCATTACTTTTTTCGGTTGATCATCAAGCCATTTCATGGTGGCATCATCTGGAACAGCCTCGGACCCTTTCAAAATCTTCTCCTTACGATCAATCATCGGACGAACCGTATAAATTGGTGGTATATCGTCTTTAGCTAAAAGAGAGCTAACTCCTTAAGGTTCTAGCTCTACAAACGTATTGATAATGATTTCACTGCCCTTTATTTTATTTTATTTATCATTATTTTATTTCTATTTAAGATAAAATTAACTACGTTCAAAGCGAGAAACGATAAGGTTTAATTCTTTTCGATTTAATTTTTTCTAACATATGCAATTTTAATATTCAAATCAGACACATTGATAAAAAATTTACTTAACAACTAATTTATTTATCATTAAACTAGCAACTTGCTTTAGTTTCATCAAATTCTTTGTTTCTTTCTATTAATAATCTTTGTAACATTTGCATTTTTCTTTCATAATATCAAAAAATATAGATTTGTTATCTGTATAACATCAACGATACTTAAACAAGATATTGTTTAAAATATCGAGTCAAATTATATATTTGAAATAATCTTAGCCCGTCTTAGTTTGTCTACTATGATTTTCAAAATGATATGTAAATATATAAAGAAATAAAAAAGAATAATTATAAGATCAATTTCATCTCACTAGAAAAATTCATTTTCAAAAGTAAAAATTTATCACATTCATCCATTTCAATATACTTAAATAACAATATAAGTTTGAGTTAATTTACTTTCTTTTATTGGAAAGATTTATAATTCATAATATTTGGATTGGATGATCTACACTACAACAAAAATAAGTTTTAGCAACGGATATTTAGCGACGGTCCACAAACCGTCGCTAAATACCTAAATTAGCAACAATTTTTCACACTTTAACAACGGTCTAAAAAATGGTTACAAAAATTAAATTTTACGACGGTTTTTAGCAACGGTCCAACAATCCGTTGCTACTTTTATCGAGCTAACCATTTTAGCAACGGTCTAAACCGTTGCTAAACCGTTAGTACATTTAGCAACGGTTTCGCCCGTTGCTAAAACCGTTGGTAAATGTTATTTAATTTTTTTTCAGAGGTTTTATAAAAAAAAAGCCTAAATAAAAAATATTGTTAGACCGTCGCTATTACGTTACCAAAAGGAAAAATAGCAACGGTTTGGTGTTATTAAACCGTTGCCAAAATGTTTCTTTTAGCGACGGTCCGTAACCGTCGCCAAATCAAGCGGGAAACGGTTTAGCGACGGTCCGGGACCGTCGCTAAACCGTTGGTACGTTGTTTAACGGTTGCAAAATAACCGTTGCAACGTTATATTAGCGACGATCCCGGATCGTCGCTAAACGATTGCTAAAAGTAACCGTTGGTGGGAAACGAGTCAAATTAAATTTCGAATTTACTTTTAGCGACGATCCGGGGACCGTCGCTAAAAACTTTACCCTTCTATAAATAGCGATCGGTCGGAATCTGCCATTTTTTATTTTCTTCTCCTCTCTTCTTCTCCTCCGACAGCGAATCTATGCCTTTTTCGTCTTCAATCCTTTGATCTCTCTCATCAAAGCTATTGTTTCCTTAAAATCTCCATATTTCCTCCCTCTTTTCCTCCTCCTTTCAAGTTTTCTCTCTTCCGTTGAAGTTGCCGTTTTCCGACGACCATATTCCGACGAGGTTTTTTTTCCGGCGGTTTCTCCCACTCCTTCTCTTGGTGACAGGTACACCTAAATCTAAACCATCCTTTCAATTATTAATTTTTTCAGTTATTTATTTATGTCAAATAATTAGATTTTATTTTAATTTAATTTAATTACTTATTATTGCTAGTTTAATTATTGAATTGTTTGTTTATTGCATGTGTTTTTTTAATTTGATTATTTAATTAAAATTTATTTTGCGTGTTATTTTAGTGTAAATTGTGAGAGTTAATTAAAATGTTTAATTGTTAATTGTTATGTTAATGTTGTTGTTAATTATTAATTAATTGAATATTATTGTTAACTTTTTTATTTTGTTTTATTTTTTTTAAATTGTCGATTAAATTAATTTGATTGTTAATTGTTAATTTACTTACTTTAATTTATTGTTAAATTTTTTTTTAGAAAATATAATTGTTATATTTTATTTTATATTGTTATTTAAATTGTTATTGTTATTGTTATTAGTGTAGATAATAATTGTTAATTTACTTAAGTAATTCACAATTTATTGAAAACATTATTAATTTCTGTAATTCCTAGTTCATTAAGTTAAAGCGTTAGGTTAGTACAAAATAAATTAAAACAATTTTCTAAAATTATTTTTAAATAAATAAAAAATAAAGTTATTAGAAATATTTGTAATTATAATTAGGAATTAAATAAATAATTAAGTTGTATTTAAGAATTTTCTTAAAAAAATTTTAAATACATAAAAAATAAAATTATAGGAAAAATTTGTAATTATTAGTAATTAAATAAATAATTACGAGTTATTTAAAAACTTTTCTTAAAAAAATTTTAGATAGATAAAAAATAAAATTATAGGAAATATTTGTAATTGTTTGTAATTAAATAAATAATTAAGTTGTACTTAAAAAATTTTCTTAAGAAATTTTTAAATAGATAAAAAATAAAATTATAGGAAAAATTTGTAATTGTTAGTAATTAAATAAATAATTAAGTTGTATTTAAAAATTTCCTTAAAAAATTTTTAAATAGATAAAAATAAAATTATAGGAAAAATTTGTAATTGTTAGTAATTAAATAAATAATTAAGTTGTATTTAAAAATTTCCTTAAAAAAATTTTAAATAGATAAAAAATAAAATTATAGGAAAAATTTGTAATTGTTAGTAATTAAATAAATAATTAAGAGTTATTTAAAAAATTTTCTTAAAAAAATTTTAGATAGATAAAAAATAAAATTATAGGAAATATTTGTAATTGTTTGTAATTAAATAAATAATTAAGTTGTACTTAAAACATTTTCTTAAGAAAATTTTAAATAGATAAAAAATAAAATTATAGGAAAAATTTGTAATTGTTAGTAATTAAATAAATAATTAAGTTGTATTTAAAAATTTCCTTAAAAAAATTTTAAATAGATAAAAATAAAATTATAGGAAAAATTTGTAATTGTTAGTAATTAAATAAATAATTAAGTTGTATTTAAAAATTTCCTTAAAAAAATTTTAAATAGATAAAAATAAAATTATAGGAAAAATTTGTAATTGTTAGTAATTAAATAAATAATTAAGTTGTATTTAAAAATTTCCTTAAAAAAATTTTAAATAGATAAAAAATAAAATTATAGGAAAAATTTGTAATTGTTAGTAATTAAATAAATAATTAAGTTGTATTTAAAAAATTTTCTTAAGAAAATTTTAAATAGATAAAAAATAAAATTATAGGAAAAATTTGTAATTGTTAGTAATTAAATAAATAATTAAGTTGTATTTAAAAAATTTTCTTGAAACAATTTTAGATAGATAAAAAATAAAATTGTAGGAAAAATTTGTAATTGTTAGTAATTAAATAAATAATTAAGAGTTATTTTAAAAATTTTCTTAAAAAAATTTTAGATAGATAAAAAATAAAATTATAGGAAATATTTGTAATTGTTAGTAATTAAATAAATAATTAAGTTGTATCTAAAACTTTCCTTAAAAAAATTTTAAATAGATAAAAAATAAAATTATAGGAAAAATTTGTAATTGTTAGTAATTAAATAAATAATTAAGTTGTATTTAAAAACTTTTCTTAAGAAAATTTTAAATAGATAAAAAATAAAATTATAGGAAAAATTTGTAATTGTTAGTAATTAAATAAATAATTAAGTTGTATTTAAAAAATTTTCTTAAAACAATTTTAGATAGATAAAAAATAAAATTGTAGGAAAAATTTGTAATTGTTAGTAATTAAATAAATAATTAAGAGTTATTTAAAAAATTTTCTTAAAAAAATTTTAGATAGATAAAAAATAAAATTATAGGAAATATTTGTAATTGTTAGTAATTAAATAAATAATTAAGTTGTATTTAAAAAATTTTCTTAAGAAAATTTTATATAGATAAAAAATAAAATTATAGGAAATATTTGTAATTGTTAGTAATTAAATAAATAATTAAGTTGTATTTAACATTTTTTTCTAAACTTAGGTTGTTTATATATTTAGAAAATAACTTGTGTGTAACAAAAAAAAGATTTTAGATTTAGTAATAAAAGTTATTTAAGTAATTACATAAACAATTAATACAGTTACTTTATAACTATTTTGTTTAAAATGAATTTGGATCGCTCTTGGATTGACTTTAGATTAAGCTGGTGGATTATTAAATGAGCGTTTTGTAGAAGGGGTTAATGAATTTATTAACTTTGCGGTTAGTCATCCACGGTGCATGGATGGAAATAAGATACGATGTCCATGTAAACAAAAAAAATGTCAAAATCGTAGTTATGAAAACCACGATACCGTTAAGTATCATTTGCTTAGATATGGGTTTGTGTCCGGGTATTATGTGTGGAGACGTCATGGAGAGAATGATTTAACAATTAATGCCAATTCGTTTAATAATGTTGAACAAGAACAAATATGTGATGATCGTCAAGTTAATCGATACCACACGATAGTGATAGATGCGAGTTGGTCCATCTTTTAATCCGTCTAACACGGACGAAGACCCAAACCCTTATGTACAAGCATTTTATGATTTATTAGATGCATCGAATAGAGAAATATGGATTGGGTCGAGAAAACCATTCGCGAGTTATACGCGATGTCTCGTTTGTTACATCTCAAGTCCGAGCATCATTTTTCGGAGAGGTGTTACGACGATTTATGTCAACTTATGAAAGAGTTGATGCCTCTCGATAACTAAATGCCGGAAGACTTTTATAGTACAAAAAAAATGATAGAAATGATGGGTTTGCTCGTAGAAAAGATCCACTTGTTGCATTAGTGGTTTCATAATTTATTAGGGTTAGGACAACTAGAGAATCTCTTGTAAAATATGTGATCATCCTCGATATCGAAATTCTACGCGAGGTTTGATTAGACAAACATTTTTCCCCTACAAAAAAATGTATTATTTTTCGATAACCCCACGATTATAAAGGATGTATGCATCAAATGCCACCGCTAATGATATGACATAGCATGCGCAACATGTGTGTGAGCCCAACGTCATGCGTCATTGTTCGGACTCCTTCGCATGGCAACATTTTGACCAAACACATCCTTCTTTTGCATCGAAATTAGGAATGTTAGATTAGGTGTTTGCACTGATGGGTTTCAACCGTTTGGTAAGTACTGGACAACAATATTCTTCGTGGCTCGTCATTGTAACGCCATACAATTTTCCACCTTGGAAATATATGAAAGAAGAATATATGTTCTTAACTCGTTATTGTCCACAGTCCTAAGAACCCTAAAATCAATTTAGACGTATACTTACAACCCTTAATTAAAGAGTTGATAGAATTATGGGAAGTAGGTGCTCTTACTTATGATGTGTCACGTAAAGATAATTTTCAAATGAGAGGCTGTCATCATGTGGACAATTAGTGACTTTCCTGTATGTTCAATGTTATCTAGTTGGAGTACTGCGGGTAAGACGAGTATGTCCGTATTGTATGGAAAATTCGATGCTTTTACCCTTCGAAACGGGAGGAAAACTTTATGGTTTGATTGCCATCGAAAGTTTCTATCACAACGCCATCCATTCGGGCGAAATAGGATCTGCGTTCAAGCGAAATTCGGTTGTTACGAGACATTGCTCCACCGATAAAGTCCGAAATTGAAATTTGACAAGAATTAAACAATTGGGGGTTCGTTGAAAGTAACGGAAAAGGGATCCGATGAGTATAATAATAATATTTCAAAATATTGTGGTTGGAAAAAGCGTAGTATATTTTGGGACCTACCTTATTGGAGTTCTAATCTAATATGTCATAATTTGGATGTCATGCACATTGAAAAAAATGTCTTCGACAATATGTTTAATACAATTATGAATGTCCCGGGAAAAACAAAAGACAATGCAAATTCAAGAGAAGACCTAAAGCTATATTGTCGACGGCCCGAATTAGAAATAGATGAAAACTCTAGAAAATACCCAAAACCCTATTATACTCTAGACAAATAACAAAAAATACAATTACTTGAATGGATTAAACAACTAAAGTTTCCGGACGGATACATCTCAAACTTGGCAAGGTGTGTGGATATGAATAACCTCGGATTACGTGGCATGAAAAGTCATGATTGTCATGTATTTATGCAAAGGCTAATACCTATTGCATTTCGTGATATGTTACCAACAAATGTATGGCAATCACTCACCGAACTTAGCTTATTCTTTAAGGAAATAACATCTACTATGATTAAGGTTGAAGATATGATTCGTTTTGAGGAAAATATACCAATAATCTTGTACAAATTAGAGCGTATTTTTCCACCAAGTTTTTTCGACTCAATGGAGCATCTTCCCATACACTTGGCATATGAAGCAAAAATAGCTGGACTCGTACAATATCGATGGATGTATCCATTTGAAAGGTACAAATTAATGATTTTAGTGGACATACGTAAGTTTATAACTCTGTCAAATATTGATTAAGTCTAATGAACTCACAATATTATTGTAGGTACCTTCGAAATTAAAAAATAATGTTAAGAACAAAGCCGAGTCGAAGGGTCAATATGCGATACATATTTAGTTGAGGAAGCTTCAATGTTCTATTCATATTACTTCGAGCCTCATGTACACACTAGGCATCGAAAAGTGCCTAGAAACTTTGATCGTGATCGAGAACCGAATGAAAATATTAAAGGCATGTTAGCAATATTCATTCCTAAGGGTAGACCTCTTGGTCGAGCACGATCACATGTCACGACGGATCAAGAAAAGAATGCGACGCACACTTACATTCTATTGAGCTGTGATGAGGTGACACCGTATACGGAGTAAGTTTTATTACTATCAAATATTATTACTATATATTTATTCATTAACAACCATTCAATTTAAGAACATATAATAACAATATTTTTATCGTCGGATATTTTATCGATCAACTTTATGAAAGTGACCCCGACATATCGAAAAACGAGGTTGATTTTCGACTTCAAAACCAATTTGCATCATGGTTTCATCGATATGTGAGTATTCATGCTTGTCAAGATTGTTATTAAATATTCATAAATTTATTTTATCAAATTTTATTATTACATTACCTTATAAGTAACTCGGTCCTTACATACGAGCAAGCCGAGCACAACCTAAAACTATAACGAGATCATTATATTAAAGATTTGGCCAAAGGACCATTACGAACTGCGAAGTCGTATGCGGGATACATTATAAATGGATATAAGTTTCATACCGATGTTGGTGGTTCGGAGAGAGCATCAATGTGTAGTGGAGTGTGTGTTAAAGGAGTTAACTACGGTGAGGTGGAAAATGACTACTTCGATAGGTTGATTGACATACTCGAACTTGAGTATCCAGCCTTACCAATAAAGAAAACAATTTTGTTCAAATGTGATTGGTATGATACAACACACAGTACCGGTACACGAGTTCATGATCATTATGGACTAGTTGAGGTTCATAGTCGTAGGTATTCAAATAGATCCGATCCATTCATACTAGGATCACAAACGCATCGGGTGTATTATGTAACATATCCTACATGTAGACGCATACGACGAGACTGGTTGGCGGTATGTAAGGTTAAGCCACGGCCTACGATTGATGCGCCGAAATGTACGTTACCGTCGATCAAACCAATATCGAACCCTTTCAAGAAAATGAAATAGAAGGTCAACACAATGTCATGCACATTGATGATGATGAAGGTCGGTCATTGATTGATCCTACCGGAGCATTATTAGAATTGGACGGTGATGAAATAGATATTCGGGATGAATCGGAGTTAGAAACCGATGTTGAAGAAGACTTAGATGAAGAATGTGACAATCGATTATAATGATAATGATTAGAGATAATATGATATATCTCATTGGATTATGTTATATTGTATTTTTTATTCAATTCATAAATTATGCACTTGGATTTTATGTAATTGTTGCTCGAATTTAAGGGTTTAAGCAACCTTGTCCTCCCAAAATGTTGGGATAGGTCTGGTTTTGTCCCCCAAGTGTAATTTTTCAAACTATTTTAATAAATCTCCAGTGGTACCGTCCATGTTCTCTCACAATTTTAGGAAAAAATTAGGTTTATTCGTATGTTTACTTACATAGTTAACATATAATTTTTAAAGGTAAGATTTAATTAAATAAATGTTTATGATTTATTGTTGTTTAGTATAAATCAATTAGTTCATATTAATTTGAATGTTATATGTAAGTATATATGCATTATATAATTCATATGCTATTTAACAATTATTGACTTTAATAATTAATATGTACATAGGTCATAATGACTCGAGGTAGGGGTCGTGGTTCGGATACTAATCGATCCGATAGTGATCGTGGACGTCGTAGACACCCTTCTTATTTCACTCACGGTCGGATGGATCCCCCACCGGACATGCCTCCGTACCACTTTTCCGGTGGCCCCTCCACATCCCGTTCCATGCTCGTCGGGTCTCGGCCGCGACCTTTTGAACCTCCACGTCAACCTCCCTCATATTTTCCGTCGTCATCGTCGGTGCCTTCATCATCACATCGGGACGACCGTTCCGTTCCTCAACACGTTTCACCCCATAATGTCTCGCGTCAATCGGCTTCGAGCCAATAACATCTGCGGTTGAACATCGAGTACGAGTCATTGTTGTTGGACGCAATGAGTACGGTTTATGCTTCATTTAATTAAAAAAATTTTTGGTTACCGTTATTATCTATTATGTTATTTACGAATTTAATTAATGTTTATTTTTTCATAGGTTGTATCCTTCGATGTTTGCTCTCGCTCGATCGTTAAGATATTTCAAGAGTACGTTCATTCTTCGGGATGGATTTGGAAAAAAATGACTCCGGAGACAAAAGATTTTTACTTGGGAAGAATTTAAGGTTCTAATTTCTAAATTTTATTTGATTAATTATATTATTTAATATTTAATTAAATTGTATAAAATAATATGAAAGTAAAGTTAGTAGTGTATATTTTTTTTGCCGAAATCATTTAAATGGGATGATGATTTGAACGAGAGCATAGTTAAGAAAGCATGGGAAAGTCTCGCACGGAAGCGATATTCGACTTCCTTTGTCGTCTAAGGAAAAAACCAAAGCCGGCATATATCTCACAGGAAATATGGGATGCATGGACTACGGAATGGACGAAACCCGAGGCCGTTGCTCGATCCGAGATGGCGAGCACGGAACCGTAGGAGTGAGGCCGGGTGGAGTCGGAGCCGGTTCTTCAGACATACGGGGGATCAATCGGCCATAGAGAGCACGCCATACGCATGGTAAAAAAAAATATTATTTAATTTATTTATAAATTTTTTTTAAAATAATACCCAAAATAATTAATTAAACATCCGACTATATTTAATACATTTACGTTTATTTATATATGTTTCCAGCGTAATGTGTTGGGTCGTGAACTCGATCCTCACGAGGTTTTCTTGAGGACTCATCGGAGAAAGGTTAATGATCGGTTAGTCTTCGTCGATCAACGGTCGAGGGTTATCGGAGTAAGTGATAAATTTGAAACATTATTTAATATCCGTTAGTTAATAACGTTATTTGACAACCGTATTTGATGTGACGTTTTCATAATTATATAGGAGACCGTACAAAGATTAATTAATGAGGAAGAGGTTGCTAGCCGACGGTCGGGAGGGATTGAAGCGACCGCACCCGACATTAATGACGTCTTTCAAAGGGCCGTTGGTGGAGGAGATAGTAGGAGGAAGAGGATGTATGGACTCGGCTCACATGCATTTCACTATTATTCAAATGTCAATGCGAGCTCATCTTCTCGCTACTTTCGGATTCAATGCAGTGACGAGGCACGATTGAAGGAAATTCAAGAGCAAACATCCGCAAACACGACGCACATCCACAACTTAGAGGGTACCGTGAGCGACCTACGGGGCCAAGTGGCATGTTGTTGGATACCACGATTGAGTTGAGAAACAATAGTCGAGAGCGGTTTACGATGATGTCACGGATGCGGCAGATGTTCATGCGGCATTTTGAGCGTGGTGGTAGTTCATCCGTCGTTCCTAAGATCGACAACGACTCGACCTCCAGACGACTCGACCGACCTCCGACCGATCCTAGATATTAACTTATTTTAGATTTTATGTTTTCTTGTATTAACCGCAATCGATGTACTGTTTTTTTTATTTAACAATAATGTAATTGTTTAGCGACGTTTTAATACATTTTGAATAATAAAAATTTACATTTACGATATTTTATGAGATTTTTGCTACCTTAAAATTGTTACTTTGACCTCATTTTATTATTGTTTTAAATAAATTTATTTTTCAATTAGCAATGGTCTTAGAAACGGTCCGGACCGTTGCTAATCTGTCGCTATTTAGCAACGGTCATACCAAGGGTTTACGGAACCGTTGCTAATGTCCTAACTCGTTTACATCGACATTTAGCGACGGAATAGCAACGTTTTATACCGTCGCTAATTTCGCAACGGTCTAAACCGTCGCTAAAAAACACCGATAAGGTTTTTAGCGACGGTTTCTTGACCGTCGCAAAACCGTTGCTAAAACGTTTTAGCAACGGTTTTTTTTTATTTAGCGATGGTTTTGCCCGTCGCTAAATCCCATTTATCCGGTAGTGCTAGTTCTTACAATTTTCTAGATTGTACTTGTCTATGTATATATTTTTCTTATAATTATAATTTTCTTGAAAGATACATATATTTTTGTCCTAAAGTCTACCAAAAAACGGTATTATGTATATCTCATCTATATTGTAAATTTAAGTCGATATATCAAGACTTCAAGGGCAAAAGAATTATAAAAGGAGAGTTTTACTTTTTGGTTGGTTTAGGACGAAATCACACAATCATGAAGGATCAAAATGTAATTCTACCTTTGCGTGTGATGGATTTGTGTCCCTACATCTTTTTTTTTTTTCATATATATATATATATATATATATTTTAATAGATGATTTTGAAATACTTATACAGTTCAAAACATCATATTATTGTATAGACTTCGCATTTTCCAAGTTTATTGTGCAATATTTGACCTTTTTCAAACTCATTAAGAGGCACGTAATTCACTTTTTACTTAAAAATCGAATCAAATCAGCCGCTATCTTATATTAAGTTGTGAAAAAAAAATCACATAAAAAATATTATAAAAGCTCTTTATATTGCTCTCGTTTCTTCAAATAAGAATCTTATATATTTATAAGTTTCTACCTCATAAATAAATTATTAAAATCAATCTGATTCAATGGTTATAATTGAATTTTCAAAACCTCATTGTCTAAATATTTATAAAAAATATTTTAAATATGTATGCTTTAAAATAATATAAAAATTTTCTAAAATTATTTATAATATGTCTAATTTTTTATTTTTTTGAATAACTCTAAAAACTTCTAGAGATTTTCAAATTTATCTAATGTTGTCTTCAAGCTTCCATAACTTTAAAAAAAATTCTTTTATCCTCTAGAAATTCGTTGAAAAGCAAACAAAACGCTTTCGTTGGTAATTTATGTTTTAGCAAAGGAGTACGTCATAGTTTGCTTAATTTTTCTTAACAAATATGATTTAAGAATTCAATTTCTATATACTGACAGAGACTAGCTCGTTCGACCAGTTATTAATGCTAGTGTTGTATACCTTGATTGTTCTAGCACTTTTTGTTTGTTTGTTCATAAAGGAAACGCAGCCCATCACCTTTCTTGATTTGAAACCAATTCAAACAAAGGGACACTGATTGGAAATACAACACAAAAACATGACAAATTCAAACAAAAAAAGAACACAACACTACAACTAAATATGAGCAACGAAAGCCACAATAGGAAGTGATGGTCTTTGATGGAAATTAAGCTCTTCAAGGCTGGTTTTCTAACCATTGATCAATCAAGTTTCCAACAACAACATATGAAGATCCACCCTCAACCAAAGCCTTCTGTGCCATTTCACTTGTTGCTTTGGCCTTCTCTCTAAGTTCACCACCTTGCTCCATCATGGTTTTCACAGCTTTTGTTATATCCTCTGCCTTGACAAAATCTGTAGGGCAATCTCTCCTAAAATCCAACGTCAATTCCACCGCCAACCCCAATTCCTTCACCAACTGAAATGCATTAATATGTTGCTCACCATATAATGGCCAAGTTATCATAGGCACACCATACCATAAGGCCTCCAAAGTTGAGTTCCATCCACAGTGTGATACGAAAGCGCCTACTGCTTTATGCGCCAAGATTTCTACTTGTGGTGTCCATCCACATAGCATCCCAATATTTTTAGTCCTCTCCAAGAATCCCTCTGGCAAGATATCCCCATAATTGTTAAACTCATTAGAAAGCAGCTGACCTTTAGAGGGTTTTAACCGAACGGACCACAAGAACCGGTGTCCACTCTTCTCGAGGCCGATTGCAATCTCTTTCAACTGAGCTTCATCAAAGCCTCCTCCACTTCCAAAGCACAAAAACACCACTGATTTTTCTGGTTGATCATCAAGCCATTTCAAGATCTCGTCCCGCTTAATAGCATCCGATCCTGACAAACTCTTTCCCTTGTGATCAATCAATGGCCCAACATTGAAGATTTCTGGTGTATCGTCTCTAGCCAAAAGGGCACGAACTGCATGAGACTCAACTTCTGAAAATGTATTAACAATGATGCCTTTGGCATCTTTGAACTTCTTTCCATGGCTTGCAAATGTCAAATATTCACAATCGGTGTGCAGTAACGGCAAAACACGATAAGGCACAGGATTTGCATAGTAAGGGATGATATAGTCATGGTCATTAGGTCTAAACTTAGGCTCACCCTTGTCTTCTCTATCTGAAAGGTAAAGCATCAAGCCAAGAAAAGCAGCATTAGAAGTGAAAAAAACATGAGATGGGATCCCAAGTTCTTTTGCAACATCAATAAACACAGTGCAAAACAAATCAACAACAACACTAACAACCGGAGCAGAGTTGCTGGCTATCACTTGGTTAACAATAGCATCTTTTACAAGGGTTTTGTGATCATTGATGTAACAACTAAACGCATGGGCGCTTACAGCTGAAGTTTGTGGAGGTGGAGCTATGGTCTCCGGAATTACAATGAACTTGATTTGTGTATGAATTGAAGCAAGTGATTCGATGTACGTGGCTATGATACCAGCATATGGATTGTTCATGGCAAGCATGGTTATCAAGAAGCTGTCATTTCTATCAAGAACCAGCTTTGCAAACTGAACAGCTGATACAAGGTGGCCAACTCCAGATGAAGGGACGAAGACTAGCTGGGCTTTCTTCATTTTGGAGGTTTCGAGTATTGAATGTGGTAATTTTGTGATGCCAATTTATTTGCTGAAGTGATCCTTTCTTGCCTTATATTGGCTCAAGATCAAAGCCACAAAGCACCACGTGACACAAATACACAATGGTAGATTTTGGTTTGCTCGGCCAAATTTTTCCCACCTTTAGATGAGCATCATCATGCGGTGTAAACAATTCAAAGAAGAATCTGAGCAGCCAGATTTCTGGAACGTTGCATAATTACTTGTTAATTATGTAGAATAAAGATTCCAAGTTTGAAACGGAAAAAATTGTTCAAATTAGTAGCTAGGAAGCCAAAAGGGGTACGATAAGAGATCAATTGGTCTGTGTGGTGATTAAGCTTTTTGTCCGAAGTGGGAAAGCTACATGACATTTCAACAGGGAAAGACTTGCCAAAACTGAAAGCAATATGGAGGTGACAGTTTGGTCCCCATTTGGAGTGGAGGTGATAGTTTGGTCCCCATTTGGAGAGGGGAATAATACAGGACCAATCATTTAAAGAAAAAACAAATGGAAATGGTTTGCTATACGGAAATAAAATAATTCAGAATCCTTGATGTCTTTACTTAATGATTGAGGTAGGCAGTAGATTGACAGAAAATATGTACGAAAGAAATGTCCGATAAATGTAGAAACAGTAATGATTTACTATCTAGAAGCCAACTGTAAAGAAACTTAATATAAATACGAAAAATATAATTTAGTTTTTAATATGCGAAAACAAAGGATATATGGTTGCCACTAGAGTGAAATGATTTTATATTACTCTTTCAACATACTTCTATCAAGTCATTGTCAAGAAATGTGGACTCGCGACAAAAAAATTATTTTTTTTACTCAAGATTAATGTTCAATTCTTATTATCAACGGATAATTAGTCGTAACTATCCTTTAGTGATACCAATTTGAATAGATTTGATTTAAAAGACAATCTAGTAATAGACCAAAGACTAATCATATTCTGATATTAGCTTTGTCCAGATAATGATGGACTTAGTTTTAATTAATGCAAAAACTTATTTAAAGATACCTCATTACTTGTAAATATATATATATAAAAATTCACTCTCATCAAGTGAAGATCCTTTAAGCTTAAAACTTACATAGGTCTACCACTACCTTGTGTTTAATTATTTAATTTTAATTAGAAGATAAAGTAAGGATGGTGAGATTCGAACGTGTAATCGTTTGGTTACTAATGCTCTAATACCATGTTAAAGAACCATTCCAACCAAAAAATTTAAACTATTAAGTGAGATTTTAAAAATAGTTTCATGTTACTTTTTAACATCCATTATGACTTAAAATCATTGGTCATTTAACTTCTTTAGTTATGAAAAAGTTAGTGCTTTTGTTTACCTAATTTTACCAATTAATTACTTGAAGTAATTGAAAAAACTAGTTCTAGGTCCTATTATAGAAGTTTATGTTTAGATGAATTCCACCAACAGGTGATTTACGTATTAGTCTATAAATAGGCTATAGAGAATCATGTATAATTGCAACTTAAGAGTTTGAATCATAGAATTCTATCTTATCTATAAGATGGTTTGAATGCTAGAGTCCTAATCTAGCTTGAAGTGTATCATAACGAGTTTAGTATCTTATCAACCTTCCTTAAGTTGAGTAGAGAAGCATTGAACCATCAACTTGTCATGTCGAAACAAGAATCGTTGTCTAGATAAAGTTTTTGTTAAGTAATCAATAATTTAATCTTTCGTTGAAATATAACGAATAATTAAATGACTCGCACTCACACTCGTAACCCTCGTAAAAACTCTTATCCGTAACGCGACGTATATTAGAATCATTCTATATATACGTATATTAAGAGTAAGTATAATTCTCATTTCATCATGAGAAATTAATGCTTGAAATATATGATTTATGTTAAATTAAAGTTATTGTGCTTAAGATTAATGGTTTAATTATTAAAGAAATCAAATATGCAAAATCGGTGTTTTAAGGACTATATTCTGCCCGAGTTTTGTGTGAATTATTTGAGGACTTTAGGGTAATTTTTGGGTCAAACTTAAAGAATGAAAGTTCATCTATGTGTTGCATATACCTGTATAAAATTTTATAATTTTTGGACCTAGACATTAATACTTATATCCATTATGGTGAGGGTTGTTCCGAAATGTATTCTGCTGGAATTTTGGGAGAAGAATATTCCCGAATCTTGTGAGATTTATTTGATGCTGTTAGATTGATTTTTGAGAAAAACTTAAAGAATCAAAGTTGTTTGTTTATGTGTGTACTAGCTCTCTATAAAATTTCATAATTTTTGAATACATATAGAAAGAGTTATACACATTTTAGTATATATGGGTTAGGAGGTAACACTCGTTGGAATTTTGAGAAAAAAGAAATTTTTGAATTTTAAACATGGAAATTTTCGAATTTTTTATGAAAGAAATTATGTCTAATTACATGAACCCAACTTATTAATTTTTTTTATTTAGCCTAAGTTTTCTTTAGCCACCTAAGCACTTGAATTAAATGCTTGGAGGCCAAATCATCACCTTTGACTTTCAAAACATGCCAGCTTTGCCTTCCAAGTTTCCTCCACTTTATATTTGGCCTAGTTAAATTTTAACATTTGTGATATAAATAAATGAGAGGAGAAAAGGTGGGTATATAAGGGAAAGAGGGGGTTAAATGGCTGCCATTTTTAGGCCAAAAGCCGTAGCTCATCCGGAATTAAAAGAGAAGCCAAATTGAAGAGAGAAAAAGGGCAAAAAGAGAGAAAGAAAGAAAAGAGAAAGAAAAAGGGAAAAAGGAAAGAAAAAGAGCTAAGAAAATTCTAATCAAACCTAAAAGAGGTAAGTAGGTTCCATTTTTTTTTGGCTGATTAATGTCTTAAATTATTTTTTTAAGTTATTTTGTTAGTGTTTATTTCATGGGTTGTAATAATTTTCAATGGTTATATGCTTGATGCTTGGGATAAATCTATATATGGATGCCTTGTTGTGATGATTTATGATGTTATGATGTTTTGAAAAATGTCCAAGTATGTGGTGATGGGTTGGATTGGACTTGGACTAAATTTAAGTGAACTAAAACATGTTTAAAGATGGCTTGGAAGGAACTAATAAATTAGTGTTGATAAGGAGTAAATTCCGTCCGAATTGTGGGGTGCATGTTCAAGGATTTTAGGTCGATTTTTGGGTGAAACTTAAAGAATAAAAGTTGTTCATCTATGTTTTAAAGTAACTCGCCTTTAAAATTTCTTGGTCATTGGATTCATGTACAAAGAGTTATACTCGATTTAGTACGGACAAATCTAGACAAACTACTACTAAGCAGATTGCTCCCTAAGTTTCAAAATTTGTAATTAATTGTGTACTTGGTATTTAGACCTAATTTTTTGATATGTTATAAATAAATATGTCTAGTATCTAAAATAAAATGATTAATATTTAATTATGTTCTAAAATTAAAAAATTATATACTCGATTAGGAGTTGCCCAAGTAATAAACCCTAAAACCAAAGAATTAGAATTGTAAAACATTAATGGGTTTGGAATAAACTAAACGGGCTTGGACTAAATAAAATGGAATTGAATAAATTCAATGGACTTAGGATAAAGTTAATGGGCTTGGATTAAAGTAAAAAGATTTAGACCTTCTTTTAAATATTAATGAAACTAATGAACAATATTAATGAGCGGAGGTTGTGTTCCCGCTATGAGTACCATGACTGGTATGTGAGCGATGAGCGAATCTCGAGTGTTAGTTGAACTATGAGTATGGCTTGAGAAAGAAGGATTGGTACCCAAGTTTGGTTGAATGTGATTAAACATGTCATCATGTGCATCATGTGCATAGTAGGTGGTTTAAGACAAGTCAATTGATTGAGAAATGGTTTATGCTTCTAAGGTTTGATAACCTAACTAGAATAAATGGGTATTAGTAGTCCAAGTACTCTAGGCTATGTGTAACCCCCGTAAAAACCCTTATCCGTAACGCGACGTGTATTAGTATAATTCTATATATATGTATATTAAGAGTAAGTATAATTCTCATTTTATCATGAGAAATTAATGCTTGAAATATGTGATTTATGTTAAATTAAAGTTATTGTGCTTAAGATTAATGGTTTAATTATTAAAGAAATCAAATATGCAAAATCAGTGTTTTAAGGACTATATTCTGCTCGAGTTTTGTATGAATTATTTGAGGACTTTATAGTAATTTTTAGGTCAACCTTAAAGAATGAAAGTTGTTCATATATGTGTTGAATAGGCCTGTATAAAATTTTATAATATTTGGACCAATACATTAAGAATTATACCAATTATAGTGAGGGTTGTTTTGAAATGCATTCTGCTGGAATTTTGGGAGAAGAATCTGCCCGAATCTTGTGAGATTTATTTGATGCTGTTAGATTGATTTTTGAGCAACACTTAAAGAATAAACGTTGTTTTTCTATGTGTGTAATATCTCTCTATAAAATTTCATAATTTTTGGATACATATAGAAAGAGTTATGCACATTTTAGTATAGATGGGTTAGGAGGTAACACTCGTTGAAATTTTGGGGAAAAAGGAATTTCGAGTTTTAAAAATGGAAATTTTCGAATTTTTTGTGAAAGAAATTATGTATAATTACATGAACCCAGCTTATTAATGTGTTTATTTATCCTAAGTTTTCTTTAACCACCTAAGCACTTGAATTAAATGCTTGGAAGCCAAATCATCACCTTTGACTTCCAAAACATGCCAGCTTTGCCTTCCAAGCTTCTTCCACTTTACATTTGGCCTAGTTAAATTGTAACACTTATAATAAAAATAAATGAGAGGATAAAAGGTGGGTATATAAGGGAAAGAGAGGGTTAAATGGCTGC
The DNA here is from genome assembly GCA_963924115.1 of Dovyalis caffra. Classification (NCBI taxonomy): domain Eukaryota; kingdom Viridiplantae; phylum Streptophyta; class Magnoliopsida; order Malpighiales; family Salicaceae; genus Dovyalis; species Dovyalis caffra. The sequence goes on along the minus strand of CAWUPB010001166.1, from coordinate 672,700 downwards.
CATTTTTAGGCCAAAAACCGTAGCCATCCAGAATTAAAAAGAGAAGCCAAATTGAAGAGAGAAAAACAGCAAAAAGAGAGAAAGAAAGAAAAGAGAAAGAAAAGGGAAAAAAGAAAGAAAAAGAGCTAAAGAAATTCTAATCAAACCTAAAAGAGGTAAATAGGTTTCATTTTCTTGACTGATTAATGTCTTAAATTATTTTTTTTAAAAGTTATTTTGTTAGTGTTTATTTCATGGGTTGTAATAATCTTCATTGGTTATATGCTTGATGCTTGGGATAAATCTATGTATGGATGCCTTGTTGTGATGATTTATGATGTTATGATTTTTTGAAAAATGTCCAAGTATGTGGTGATGAGTTGGATTGAACTTGAATTAAATTTAAGTGAACTAAAACATGTTTAAAATTGGCTTGGAATGAATTAATAAATTAGTGTTGATAAGGAGTAAGTTCTGTCCGAATTTTGGGGTGTATGTTCAAGGATTTTAAATCAATTTCTAGGTGAAACTTAAAGCATAAAAGTTGTTCATCTATGTTTCAACTAACGTCCTTTAAAAGTTCTTAGTCATTGGATTCGTGTACAAAGAGTTATACCCGATTTAGTACAGATAGCTCTAGACAAACTACTACTAGGCAGATTGCTCCCTAAGTTTCAAAATTTGTAATTAATTGTGTACTTGGTATTTAGACCTAATTTTTGGCTATGTTATAAATAAATATGTCTAGTATCTAAAATAAAATGCGTAAGATTTAATTATGTCCTGAAATTGGAAAATTATTTACTTGATTAGGAGTTGCTCGGTAATAAACCCTAAAACCAAAGAATTAGACTTGGACAAAATTCATGGGTTTGGAGTAAACTAAATGGGCTTGGAATAAATAAAATGGAATTGAATAAGGTAAATGAACTTAGGATAAAGTTAATGGGCTTCGATTAAAGTAAATGGACTTGGACCTTCTTTTAAATATTAATGAAACTAATGAACAATATTAATGAGCGGAGGTTGTGTTCTCGCTATGAATATCATGATTTGGTATGTGAGCAACGAGTAAATACCGAGTGTGGATTGGATCGTGAGTATGGCATGAGAATGAAGGGTTGGTACTTGAATTTGGTTGAATGTGATTAAATATGTCATCACGTGCATCATGTGCATAGTGGGTGGTTTAAGACAAGTCAATTGATTGAGAAATGGTTTATACATTTAGGTTTGATAACCTAACTAGAATAAATGGGTATTACTAGTCCAAGTACTCTAGGTTGTGTGCCCGCACTATTAGACGATGAATTCCCACTAATAGTAGTTACAACGAGGGATAATTCCGTTGTAGCGAGAAGATGATCCGAGGATCATCTCGGATGAAATCAAGCTATGTGCTTACATTGTTAGACGATGGATTTTCGCTAACGGTAGTTACAACGAGGGATAATTCCGTTGTAGCAGAAGGTGATCCGCGGACCACCCGGATGATAAATAGAGTAGACTAGCTAATACCTGTGGTACCCGAGATTAAAATTTATGAGTATGGTGGGAAGTCAAAACAACATTGCATATCACGTGCATCACCCCGCTTACCGAGCTTCGGCTTACCCTGTTGTTATTTTTTTATGTCTTGACGGAAAAAGGACAAGTTGGTACGGATGCGGCTGGCTCCTCCTAATTGGCTCATATGAGGCAACATTTATTAGTTTTTATTTTATCTATAAATTTAGGGTATGGAGTTCGTGAGAAATTAAATATTTTCCGTAATGTTTTATTAATGTATTTAATTATGTGATGTAAATTTTATCTTAAAGAGTTATATACATAATGTGCTCGTTAAAGTCTTAAGAATATCATAAGAAAACTACTTAGAGTTTAGGGTATGTCGGCGTAACGCGCTTCGTCCGATACTCTACTTGGGTAGTAGAAATATGATCGGGGCGGGGCGTTACACTATGTGCCTACACTATTAGATGATGGATTCTCGCTAATAGTAGTTACAACGAGGGATAATTCCGTTATAACGGAAGATGATCCGAGGATCATCCGGATGAAATCAAGTCGTGTGCTTGCATTGTTAGACGATGGATTCTCGCTAACGGTAGTTACAACGAGGGATAATTCCGTTGTAACGGAAGGTGATCTCCGGACCATCCGGATGATAAATAGAGTAGATCGACTAATACCCGTGGTACCCGAGATTAAAATTTATAAGTATGGTGGAAATTCAAAACAACATTGCATATCACGTGCATCACCCTACTTACCGAGCTTCGGTTCACCTTGTTGTTATTTTTATATCGTGACGGAAAAGGACAAGTTGGTACGGATGCAGTGGCTCCTCCTAACCGGCTCATGTGAGGCACCATATATTAGTTTTTACTTTATCTATAAATTTAGGGTATGGAGTTCGTGAGAAATTAAATATTTTCTCGTAATGTTTTATTAATGTATTTAATTATGTGATGTAAATTTTATCTTAAAGAGTTATATACATAATGTCTTGTTAAAGTTTTAAGAATATCATAAAGAACTACTTAGACTTTAGTGGTATGTCGGCGTAACGCACTTCGTCTAGTGCTCTACTTGGGTAGTAGAAATATGATCGGGGTGGGGCCGCTACACACACGCTTATAGAAAACATGGAAATCAATCTACAAATGTTTCAAATTACAAGTGAGATATGTAGCACTCAAATGATCATATCAAAATATGGAAGCAACAGAAGATGCTAATTGTAACTCAAAGAAAAGATTAGAGCAAAAAATCTTTAGAAGTAGCAACGAGATAAAACCTATATTTAGCCTCGGTGGAAGATTTTGACATTGTATGTTGTTTATGAGAACTCTAGAAAATGAGATTAGCATAAAAAAAATATTACATATCTTGTTGCGGATTTTCTATCATTAATGTTGCCTACTCAATCAATATAGGTAGATATATTTAGAGTAGAAGAATGATGAATCAATAGACCATGTGATCGAAAAAAGGCTTTTAAATAACGTAAAATGCACTTAAATGCCTGCTAATGATCGATCATGGAAGAGTGCATAAATTAAGCTACCTTGTTGGTAACATAAAAGATATCCGGATGAGTTAGAGTCGGATATTGAAGGCTCCCCACAAGACTTCGATAGAGAGATGGATCGGAGAATGACTCACCCATAGACATAGTAAGTTAGAGTTTGGGACAAGTAGGAATGGCAATATGATTGCTAGCATGCATATGGAAAAGAAGTAAAATATCATTAATACACTTAGATTAAACTAGAAGAAGACCTTTTAATATGTAGTCCATATAACTTTAATCCTAAGAAAATAATGCAGATCGGCTAAGGTTTTTGAGAGGAAAAAGGTGTTAGGGGAGCAACAATAATGAAAGATAAAAAAGATAAAGAGCTCTTAATAAGCATAATATCATCAACATAATTCAAGCAATAGTCATGAGTGTCTCCTTTCGATAAGAAAACAGAGAGGAACCAACCTTAGAACTAACAAAGCCAAGACTAAATAATACATTAAAAAGACATTGAAACTAGGATAGGGGTGCTTGTTTGAGATAATAAAGGTTATTCTTTAGCTAGCATACATAATTTGCTTGAGTTATATTAATATATCTTTGAGTTTGTGTCATAAAAACCCGTCCATGAAGAGTTCCATGAAGAAATATATTACAAACATTCAATTGCTTTATTTCCTAATGTTTTGAAACTGCAATAGATGAAGTTTTTCCAATTTTTTTGGTAGCAAATTTCAAAATAAAATAGAATAAAATAAAATAAAAATTAGAAACAAATTAAACAAATAAAAAAATGAGAGAAATTTTAGGTTATGACGACATCGGATGTGGTAATCCCTAAGAAATTCAAAGTGCCAAAATTTACTAAATACATAAGTATTTAGTGTTCCATGACTCATCTATAAGTGTATTATCATAAGATGATTGAAGTTATGCATGATAAAAAAAATACTCATACATTTCTTTTATGAAAGTCCGAGTGAGTCGATTTTGACTCGTTATATGCGATTGGACAATATGAAGATTAAAAAATGAAAGGATTTGATGGATGTTTTTATGAAACGAGTACAAGTTCAATATGAAAATTACTTAAAACCAATCAAATTTGTAAGGTATGAAGTAAGGCTTATAAGAAACTTTCAAGGAATATGCCTAAAAGTGGTCCGAGGTGGTAATCTAGATTCATCTATACTATCCGAGTAAGAGTTGATCACCATTTTCTTGAATATTTTTAAAGCACTATACTCGAGTATTTGATCGAGAATTCCTTCTTGAATTTTACTAATATTGTTATCATCACTAAGAGGATAGAATATACGATCAAAGCTATAAAGATTCTTAATGGCTTTTAGAAGAATGGGGATGGCAATACCAAAAGAAGAGATAGTGTGATGCGAAGCATCCACAATCCCATTTGGCTTGAAAGTTTGAGACCCTCGAGTGGTCAAAACTTTCTTCCTTTTACCCTTTAATTTTATTGTCTTTTATTCATTTGGATTGTCCTTTAATTATTTGGTTTAAAGTTTAATTAGTTAGGTTAATTTTAATTATAAATACTTAGGTTGAAATTAATTAGTCCTTATGGTTTGTGGGTTTTCTTATTAAAGTAGGACAAGGTTGAATATGGCTTAGATGGATAGGTGATCTTTTTGTATTATAGATCCTTATTTGTTAGGAACTTCTTATTTGATTTTGAGTTCATGTAATGTGTGAATCCAAATTTAATTATATTTATTTAATAAATTCCTAATGAAAGATGAAAGACACAAGTCCAAATCGAGATAGAAAAAGAGTATATTCAACTAAGGAGAAAAATTCATCCTAAGCTACTAAGTTTAGGGTCTTTATGTGTAAGTTTTTAAGCACACTTTTATGCTACTTTAAATTAAGATTTTGATGAATCTTTAAATAAAATTTGAAAGGATTCTCTATAAGTTTTATGTATCTCCTTTGCTTGTATTGATTAGAACGTCGTGAACATATCTTTAGATTGATCGACTAAGGTGGGCTTATATCAAATTATGTTAGATGGACTTTTAATAAATGTATCTTAAAAGCACTCTCTAAATCAACTTAAATAGTATATGTTTACTTAGAGGTGAGACTTTGAGACTTTTTTTACTTTATTTGTTTTGTTGCTTGATTAATTATGGGTTTAGTTGAAATTTCGGACTAAATAGTTTCGGTCTTCATGCCGATAACCAAGGCTAAGAATTTTATTTTGATCTAAAATTATGATAGTGGTTATTTAAAGTTTTTTTAGCTTTATTTAAAAAAATTACAAAAATAGTTGATATGGTTTTAGGGGTGTTGAAATCATTGTAAATCTTAGAACCTATTCTATCCAAAATTTCGACTAGTTAAAAATCGTGGTCGTGGGACTTAAATTGACTCGAAATTTGGTCTGCATATACTTATGGGTATTATATAGGATTTATAAAAATTTCATCCAAATTTGAGTTTTTTACTTAGTGAACACATTTATCCATATTCACATTAAGGAGTTTTATGGTTTGGTGATTGTGTGTTTATGTATGTTTGTGCATAAGATTCTTATTGATTGTGAGTTATGTTTGTGATTATGGTTGTTTGGGGCTCGATTGGAGTTTATTCGAGGTTTTTTTGTACATTAGGTATTTCAACCTAGGGTTTTGTTTGTTGTTGTTGATTTATTTATAAGTTTTGATGTCTCTCAAATTGGCATCAATTTTGTTTCAAAGCCGAGGTTTGCATTCTTTACTTATTTAGCCAATTGTAGAGATGGACGTTACAAGAGTATTGAGTGTTGACATGGTTATCGAAGAAGATTAAACGAGGCATAATATTTTTCATGCTCATTGCAGTCACATTGTAAGGTATGTTAATTGACCATCAATAGAGGTAATATGAGAGCATGATGTTTTCACTAATGGTAGAGAAATTGAATTTGGTGGTAGCAGCTCATCCCCATCCTTATTCCTTGACTTGGTCGTAAAAGAAGATGAGATATGTGTGTCAAAGAGATGTTTGGTGCCATTCTTTATGGGTAAAACTTATGTTGACAAGGTTTGGTATGATGAGGTGCGGATGGATGGTTTTCATTTATTATTTAAGAGAGCTTGGCAATATGATCAAAGAGTTATACACAATGGCTTTTAGAACACTTATACTTTCTCTTTCAATGGAGTTAAAATTTTGCCATTGCCATTAAAGAAGGAAGTCTTGGTTAGATGTGTTACTACACATGATGAGGTTGTTTCTACATCTATGTTTATGAAGAGTGAAGTAGATGAAATTAATGAAGAAAAATTCCAATAACAAGAAGAAGGTTTTGAAGCTGAAATTTCCAAAAGAGTCTTGTCCCCAAGTTTGTTCGATTTTGTCATCTCTTTGTTACAAATAAATAAATGATACCATATACTTGGAATTAAGAGATTGATATCATCCAAAATGATTACAAATGCATTTTTGACACATCACCATATGATATTTCAAAAACTCAAATCGTAAAATTATAAGATCTTACTAACCACATAAAAATAAAATAAAAATTTTCACAACATAAAACTTCAAGAAAATAAAATAAAAATTCATACATAAAGTAACATAAAAAAGAAAAAAAATATATCCATGTTCATAGATTTTTATTAACTCACAATTAAAACCACTAAAATAAACATGTTGTCATCCCACATCAAGTCTATTACCAAAGGCATTTTTTCTAGATTTTTTTTATGAAACTAGATGCCATATTTTATTCAAGAATCAAATTTCAAATCAGCCCCGTAATAAAGTTAGACAATATGCATTTTATAGGGAAAAAAATAGACTTGACCAAAACATGCATTGCATTTACACTTAGTTTCAATAATATTTCAATTAAGTTTTCTCGCTTTAATCTACATATTTTTCACTACTTGAAATTCACTAAATAGTGATGAATATTATGTCCGTCTCTAAATAAAAAGCAAATAGTGATCGAATAGTGTCCGTTTAAATCGACGACGGATTTAAGATATAATAACAACTAATTTCCTTTTTAGGTAACTTGCTTCTAAATTAGGAAATTGATTTCTAAAATAAGAAAATTTTCATTTTAGAAACTTTTTTCAATATATTTGCTTCTCTTTTATTATGTGAATGCATAAACTTATGTGTGTGACTCAATAGGCTCCTAGATATGTTCGTAATGTATCGAGAAAAAAAGATACCTCATTTATCTCTTGATACAAAAATCAAGATTGGCCTATAGTAAGGCATCATGGCTACGTAATTTTCTAGGAGAATTAATTAATCCGTAATTATCTTTCACGAGCATGGTTATCATATAATTCATTCCTCATATCAATTTATTATAGTATGATCTCGAATTTGGTTATTAGTATGTTCGATTATTATCACAAAAGTTTTTTTTGATTCCCAAATGTCTTAGCTTTTAGAGTAAACCAACTATGTTATATTGGTGTACTCCTACCGTAGCCACTGCATTTCTTGAGTACACATTCATCGAAGTGTAATGTGATAACTCCTTTAACATACAAAGAATAACATGCCCTATCTTAGTCATCTACCTACCTTCATTAGATTCCTATCGCACCCAATGAATCGACCACATGCAATCCTTTAATGAGTCCCTCGGAATGAGTTTCAAAATACACAAATTCTTTAATGAGATAACCATGATGACTTTAAGTCAAATGACCGATTATACCCATTTCGTATAAGATTTTCATAGACTAAACCAAATGGATTCTCCCGATATATCAAGCCTAGTGATATCTTCTCTAATATTAATCACCTAAGTACTTGCTTTGGCATCATCATGCCAATAGGTGTGGGATCTCATATTGTTATCTTATAACAAGGACATAGCACTCACAAGTCTAACCGTTTATAGTCAATGTCTATTCTTAACAATACTATGACTTGAAAATTTTAATGATATTATTTAAGTGTATTAATTTTTATCTCACATCTTTCGATCAATCATTAATGTAAATGGATATCATATGGACTTTTATCTAATTTTTTTCAATAAATAAATAAATAAAAATAATAAAAATTAATAGAAAGACTTCTTTTATTGTTAATAAAATAAATAATGCGATGTTACAATACCTCAAATCATTTAATCAAGGTTAGATCTTGGATACCTACACTAACATTTAGAACCCTAACCCATCATCCTTACTCTCTTGCTAGCTCAATCTCTTTTTTTTTCCTCCAAAAATCTAATCCCTAATCGATTGCCTCTTTATCCTATAGTTTTCCTAATATCTTAAACGTTGTTTTGTGAAAATTGAATCCTTAACCCTCATAATCAGTATCCTACTTCAATTTCAAATACAAAACCTAAACCCACAACTAACCCATCGGTCCTAAAATCCGCCTCTCATAAGTCATCCCAATCATTCCTCACCCACAAATCATAATGTGAGGGTGTGTGAAATCAAAAAAGGGAAGGGTTATTATGAAATGGCATGATACCATTACTCATTAAAATAAATAAATAAATAACTAAAATAAAATCACATTGACACAAATGGAAATTATGAATCGAAGAGAAAATCGACCTAGAGCTCGAGCGAGCAATGGTAGAAGCGAGATGATGTCCAAACCGAATGGCAAGGTTGTCCCGAAACCAAAAAATATAGTAGTTATCTTGATATTGCTAGTTTTAGTGCCTTTTTTAGATTGTTTGGTAAGAATTTCTAACTTTTTTGTTGTGCATCTTTGCTTCAATTTCTCTTTCAATTCCTTTTTCTCACTCGTTTCCTTCCAATTCTCCTCCAAATCAAATTCTCTATTTTCTCCTACTAAAACCTTAAAATTTACCCCTATTTATACTCGAGAGACTCTCTTCACCCCTAGGATCAATTCTTGCCTCCTTCATAGCGAAACAAAATTTTCTTGCATGCTCGTATGTTTTGGCTCGTATGAACAGAGTGTGTTATGCTCGTGCATTTGTGTTTGTTTTGTTAGTGCAACATGGTAGGAAAAATGTACACGGTAATTCTCTAATGGGAATTGTGGTACAAGGAAGAGCTAGCATCCTTGTCACTTCCGGCTTGTTGTCTTCATTGGTAAAGATGAAATAAAGCCAAAAGGGTGGTAGAGTGCGGGAACTTGCTTGATGATTTTTATTGAACGGGTTCGGATGACAAGTCATTTTAGTGATCTAAATTGGTCTTGTCGTCCGCATCTTAAGTTGATTTAGATCCCCGTCGGTTAGGTTTTGTTTCAATTGTATCATTTGGATGTATTGATATAGTCCTTATACTTTGTAGTTTCTTCAATTAAGTCCCTAGGTCATGTAATTGTGGTTCGAAATTTTCGGTCGATTCAATTGTATTGCCTCAATTTCAATTTTGTTTGATTCAATTATGCCCCCGATGTAGTTAATTTTTATATTTTATTATTATTAATAATAAATTACAAATAAAACAAACAAATAAAAGAAGATAAGAAAATAAATGATAAATAAAAGATAAAAGGAATAAAAAATTAAGAGAAAGTTTTGGGTTATGAAAAAAGTTACACGGACACACCATACTATAAAAATAACCATTTAGTAAGCAAAATTCTAATATCAAGTCAAAAAACTATCTCAACTCAAAATTTAAATTATTATGAGATTTTGTAAATAGTTTTATAGTGCTCTCTAACACATTAATTCTTTCAAGTAAAAACTTTTAGGTTTAACTTATACAAAGCCATTACTATCTTATGCTAAATTATTTAATTTTAATTAAAAAAGAAAGAAGATACGATAAAATTACTCATCAAAACTTTGATAACATATAAAACTCTAAAAATAGTTTTATATTACTTTATCAACATAAGTATTGTTTTCTAGAATTATTTACGGAACTAGATGCCATGTCTTCTTCAAGAACTAAATTTCAGATCATAAATGATAATGTTAAAGTAAACTCACGTACTAATTAGGTTCGTGTTGAAAAATCTTTGTCGGAAATGTTTCTTGACCACTATGTGTGCCTGAATCTTCAATGTCCAAGGTGCCTGTATTAGATTACTAATCTTCAATAATTTATCTGTGTCATGACGTTTAAAGACAGGTAATGAAAGCAACATTACATGCTCTTTTTGTATTCATTCTGTCGCATATAGATTGTTCCGGTCTTTATTTACATCTGTCTCAAAATATTTATTTAATCAAAATTTTAAATAATATATTTTTGAAAATGTTCTTAATTAAAGTTTATTTTGTTAAAAATTGTTGAAATACAATTTAATAGGAATATTTTTGAAAAGTAACAAAAAAATATATTAATATGATATAATAATTAATAACTTTTTTAATCTATATAAAAAGTAAAAAGAAACAATTTTTTTAAAACGAAAATAGTAATTAATTATTTTTTTTCATATCTTTGGAAATGGTGGAAAGCACAATTTATGATGAATATTTTTCAAGCAGCCAGCTGTGGAGGAAATTAATTTTCCAAGCACACAATCGTAAAAAATTATGGATTAAAATTTACGTCTTTTTTCTTCTTCTTCTTTTTTTTTCCCGATGTTTTTAAACATCATCAGCTTAATCACGTTATAAAAAGCAAACGAAAAACGTTGGCATTTGGCAAACATTTAATGTAAACCTAGAAATAAGCTGGGGTGATCAAATTACTAATGAGTTAGCTTGTTCATAAAGAAGACAGCCCATTTCACATGTTACAGCAGAATCACATTTCTTGATTTGAAACCAATCCCAAAGAGTTCATCTGAAAGTTTCCCGCACAAAATATTTCAAAAAACATCGGCATATAGATAGGAAATACAACACTACAACTAAAAATGAGCGATGAAAGACAAAATAGGAAGTGATGATCTTTGATGGATGGAAATAAAGCTCTTCAAGGCTTGTTTTCCAACCATTGATCAATCAAGTTTCCAACAGCAACATATGAAGATCCACCCTCTACTAAAATTTTCTGTGCCATTTCACTGCTTGCTTTGGCCTTGTCTCTAAGTTCGCCACCTTGTTCCATCATGGCTTTCACAGCTTTTGTTATATCATCTGCCTTGACAAAATCTTCGGGACAATCTTTCCTAAAATCCAATGTCAATTCCACTGCCAACCCCAAGTCCTTCACCAATTGAAATGCATTAATATGTTGCTCACCATATAATGGCCAAGTTATCATAGGCACACCATACCATAAGGCCTCCAAAGTCGAGTTCCATCCGCAGTGTGAAACAAAAGCACCTACTGCTTTATGTGCCAAGATTTCTACTTGTGGTGCCCATCCACATAGCATCCCTGTATTTTTAGTTCTCTCCAAGAAACCCTCTGGCAAGATCTCTCCATAGTTGTTCAATTCATTAGGAAGCAGCTGCCCCTTGGAGGGTTTCAGCCGAATGGACCATAAGAACCGGTGTCCACTCTTCTCGAGGCCGATTGCAATCTCTTTCAACTGAGCTTCATCAAAGGCTCCTCCACTTCCAAAGCACAAAAACACTACTGATTTTTCAGGTTGGTCATCAAGCCATTTCATGCTCTCGTCGCGCTTTACGGCATCCAATCCTGACAAACTATTTCCCTTGTGATCAACCAATGGCCCAACATTGAAAATTGGTGGTATGTCATCCTTAGCCAAAAGAGCACGAACTGCATGGGACTCAACTTCTGAAACTGTATTGACAATGATACCATTGGCATCTTTGAACTTCTTTCCATGGCTTGCAAATGTCAAATATTCACAATCGGTGTGCAGTAACGGCAAAACACGATAAGGCACAGGATTTGCATAGTAAGGGATGATATAGTCATGGTCATTAGGTCTAAACTTAGGCTCACCCTTGTCTTCTCTATCTGAAAGGTAAAGCATCAAGCCAAGAAAAGCAGCATTAGAAGTGAAAAACACATGAGATGGGATCCCAAGTTCTTTTGCAACATCAATAGCGGCAGTGAAAAACATATCAAAAACAACACTAGCAATCGGAGCAGGGTTGTTGGCTATCACTTGGTTAACAATAGCATCTTTTACAAGGGTTTTGTGATCATTGATGTAACAACTAAAAGCATTTGCAGGGCTTATAGCTAAAGCTTCTGGAGGAGGTAGAGCTATGGTTGCCGGAACTGCAATGAACCTGATATGTGTATGAATTGAAGCAAGTGATTCAATGTACTTGGTTATGCTACCATCATATGGATTGTTGACGAGAAGCATAGTTATCAAGAAACTGTCGTTTCTATCAAGAACCAGCTTTGCAAACTGAACAGCTGATACAAGGTGGCCAACTCCGGGTGAAGGGACGAAGACTAGCTGTGCTTTCTTCATTTTGGAGGTTTTGAATGTTGAATGTGGTTATCTTGTGATGCCAACTTATTTGCTGAAGTGATCCTTGCTTGCCTTATAATGGCTCAAGATCAAAGCCACAAAGCACCATGTGACACAACGGTAGATTTTGGATTGCTTGGCCGAAGTTTTCCCACCATTGGATGAGTGTTGTCCGATGGCGTAAACAATTCGAGGAAGAAATCTGAGCAGATAGATTTCTAGAACATAGCATTACTTGTTAAATATGTAGAATAAAGAATCCAAGTTTGAAACATAAAAAATGTTCGAATTAGCAGCTAAGATGCCAAAAGGGGTACAAATAGAGATTAATTAGTTGATAGCTGCATTTCTGGTAAGCAGCTAAGATGCCAAAAGGGCTGTCAAACTACCGATTTCTCTGACTCAGTCGAAAATCGTATGATTTGTGCAAATTGCCATTTGGGAAAGATGGCGCTTTCCTAATTTTGGGCTCGTTTGGGGCTGTCAAGCTACTGATTTTGCAGAGTGGGTGGAAAATCATAAGATCTTCTCTTATTGGTTGAGGTAGGCAGTGGACTGATGGAAAAGATCATGTACGAAAGAAATGTCTGATAAATATACAAATAGTAAGAGTATAAATGATTTACTATCTAGAAGCCAACTGAAAAGAAACTTAGTCTCAATGCATAAAACATGATTTAGTCTTTAATATGCGAAAATAAAAGATTCGGTGGTTGCTAGAATGACTTGAAGTCATTGTTTACTTCACTTTTTTTGTTACGGAAAAGTAAATGCTTTTGTTTACCTAATTTTACCGAAATTATGGATTACTTGAAGTCATCCAAAAACCTAGTTCTGGGCCTTGTCTGTTCTGATTTTTTCTTCTCTTTGATACAGACAACGTAAATGATATCATACGCTTTGGAGCTACAAGCTTGATATCATCCAAGGTTATTAAATTATTAACCATCAAGACAACTAATGATCTTTGAGATTGACCAAAAATAACATGTATGAATGAATTTAATGAAATAAGAATGAAACTTAAAAGAAGAAAATGAAGGATGAATTTAGCATATCTGTCCAGAATCCCAACTTTAGCTTGGTGGAAGCCAGATACACAGTTGTTTCTCTAGAAATTATCAATTCTAAAGCAAAAAAAAATTTAAAAAAAAAAAAAAACAGAGAAATTAACCATCAGCAATTAAGGAGTACAAACTGAAAACCGACCTGAATAAAGGAAGGTTCCACCAAAAAATTACTGATAACTCAAGGCTGAATTTACTTTCAATCTAGAAAAGAAACACAAACAGAGCTGTAAAGATCCATTTTTTCTTTAAATTTCTTATTCACTTGTTAGCAGTAAATAAAAAAAAAAAAACAAAGAGATGGGGATTAAATTACCTGCTTTGACGTGTGATTTAGGGTTTCTCACTGTAAGTTTGGCCACCCTAAAAACCCAAGTCAGGTTTAAGTCTCACTCTTTATGTTGATCTACTTTGATGAAGGTTTTCGACATCTCTAGTGTGTGTTTTTTATAATCTCTTGAGAGTTGCCAGCAAGTGCGCTTTCTTTGCTGTCTCTATCCCAACAAAAAACTAGACATTGTCTTTGGCTTCTCTCATGAAAATGGTATCCTTTCTTCAGTTATCCAATGTGTCCTAAAAAATTATTTTAGAGACTGTACTGCTGACATTATATGTAAAAAAAATGTTTCTTGACCGTTATGAAGTGCATGAATCTACCATGTCCAAGGTCCTTGTACTTCACTGCTAATCTCAATAATTTGGGTCTCGTGACGTTGAAAAACACGTAAAAAAGCCATTTGCTAACCATTTCAACGGCTGCCGCAACTTTATATTTCTTTTATTTATAGAAAAGCTAATCCTACTGTGAATTGACTGGTATTTTCTACGGTCTCCTTTCCTGTAAGAGTTTTTTTTTCCCCTCTTTTTTTTAAATAAAAATTTCATAGCCAGTGCAGTTGCTATACATTAAGGAGTTAGCGTTTTCAGTAAACGGCATAGAAATGAGTTCTTTTTTTTTTTTTTTTTTTTTTTGCCATAGATAGAAATCATGCAGTCTACTACTCTACTCAATTGTTAAACAAGACAGCAGAGGTTTATTTATTTATTTATTATTATATAGATTCTGAAATCTATTTAGTTGTTAAAGAAGCTAACCGTTATTAATTAATAGTTAAAAAGACCTATTATCACGATAAATTGAATTAACTATCTCTATCGAAATAAGATATTACTTTGATTTCTTTTTGTAAGGAGGCCTTTTTACGTTCAAATACTAAAAAAAAAAAAAATGAATTTGTAATTTTTTACAAGTGCAAGAAGGAGCTCATAATCATTAAACTATAAGCCTATTAGTGATAAAGAGTGTTTTTTTTTTTTTTTTGAATGCTCATATATAAACTTGTTAGAAGATATGTATAGAGTCGTGACTTTTAGATTTTATAATTTTAACTAGTATTTCAAAGTTTTGTCTCTCTCTTAAGAAAAAATGTAATGAAAGCAATATCACATACTATTTCATATTTAATTACTCCTTTCTTTTTTATATTTTTTTAGAATTAGTGGAAGGATTAATGACTTAATTTGCTCTTATATAACGAGTAATTTTTCGATCTGTTCTTATATCTCTAATTAAATCAATTTTATCTTTAAATATACATTGAGTGTTTAATATATCTTTTTGACAAGATTTTCAAAATAAATTATCGAAATTAGTCACAAGATTTGTACCCGAAAACTTTTTATTTGGCTAATTTGTAAGGGTTTTTTGGAGAATAAAAATTAATTATGTGCAAATTACATAAATAATTCTAATAATTTGGTCTAAAAATTTTAATGAGAATAAATTGAAAACTTAATATACATTTAAATATAAAATTAATTTAATTAAAAATATAAAAACGGATTAAAAATTTATATAAGAATCACGTTAAGCCATTAACCCCATAGTAGAAATCAAACTCTATGACGATATACTTCAAGCAACCTGCCATGTTTCCTAACGAGTAAATTAAATTTCCAAAGCAAACTTGGGTTTGAGTGGCAGGAATATATATATATATATATCTTCTCAATTGCTTCATAAAGGGTAATTAAGGATTTTAAAATGGGTTTAACCATCTCTTCTGTTGGGCTTTAACCACGTTAACCACTGTAACAAGGACACTAACTCAGACCAAACATGTACACGAAGCAGGACAGAACAATCCCATGTCGCTGTCCGAATCTCCCCAAGTAAATAATGAGACAGTAATTTTCAGCACAGCATGTCAAAGATTAATGCTTAAAATGTTATACTCCAACCACTTCAGCATTTGTAAACAAAGTCTACAACTCAAGGAAAGGATCAAGTATTTAAGTTTCTTGCTCTAATAGATGGATAGTTTTTTAGTAACAAAACTGTTCATCCTTTCAATGATCTGAAACAGAAAAACTACAGCCTTGTTTTCTACAAAACTCAGTATTTTCTAAGCTTAGTAAATCAGACATGCTGATCGAACAACAATGCCATCTCATCCTGATCTTTCAGCAGCCATTTTACATAAGGTAAAACTCTTGTTACTTGCAACTAAAAACAGTAGGATAATGAATCCATGATAAGACTTCTAATCTCCAGTGCTACTGCTGCTGCTGCTCGTATATCTGCAGGTAAGCCTCGGAGAGTGCAACCATTTGAGGAAGGGTTTCAGAAACATGCAGGTCCTGCATCTCGTACCTGCAAAACATTGATTATCAGATATGTTACATAATTACTACTTTCATTCGCGACCAAACAAGTGGATCAGAAATGGAATTACCATAGCTCTTCTGACTTCCGCTGCACAAAAACCCTATAGAAGCCCTCGTTAGGCTTTCCATCATGGACAATATTCGCAATCAAATCATACTTCGAGCGCAATCTCTCATTTTCTTTAGGCATTGGCAAAGGAATAAAATCTTTCAGTTCCAAGTTCTTCACAGGAAAGTTGACTGTGACAATAACAACAATTAGCACAGGATAGTGCAAAACCAAACCAAGTTCTACAGTTAAATCCACTGCTACCGTCCAGGGGTACCTAAGGTAGGATTCTTCTCAATGAAAAAGTTGTTCTTTTTAAATCGCTGCATATGTACTATTAAATACTGTGGTAATCTGGTGACACGATATTTCATCCGGGCAACACGAGGACGGACAACTTCAGTCACAGTCTCACCATCGAATTTCTTCAGTATATTGAAGAGAGGAACCTGAAACAATAGCACAAGTTAAAAATGTCTCCACCAAGAAAGGAAAAACACAAGTAGAATTTACACAAAGAAAAAAAAATCCAGCACAAATAAGCCCAAAGATTTGCAGCCTGCATTTCTGTGTCAGATTTGATCATCACATGCATACATACATACATACATACATATATACATCCATATAAACTGAAATTCAAACTCAGATGCTTCAGTTAATTCAGGTTTCATCTTGTGATGCCCCAGGTCACATATCAATGGATTATGAGGAATTTGAATTAGATAAATGGAATGGCTAATGGACCTAAGTGCAACAAGGAATTTCTTTTGGACAATTGGAACAAATAGGCCCAACTCAGTGGTGCAGATGTAGGCCTAGAGGCTGTTCACTGTGCACCAGGCCCCTCCCCGAGCTTGGGGGCGTTACACATCTAAACTCAAATTCAATAAGGTTTTAATTTAACTATTTGAGCAAAATATAGATTTGTATGGCAACCAACAAAAGCGCTAAACTAGAAGTTGAAACAGAAATAGAAATTAACACTTCCTCTCAATAGACAAATACAATAAGAGAAACTAGAAAACACAAAAACTGGATTATGTTCTATCTTCCATGGTCAATAGCAAACCCTTGATTTCCCAGGGATAATGGAGGCATGAGCTGAGACTTTGACTTATCTATAGATCTGGCCTAAAGAATTCTATACCAAAGCAGTCGAGTCTACAATCACTTCTAAGGAGCTTACCAAGCATCCGTTTTATGAACCGTTTCATTTGGAATAAGCATTAAACATGATTCAGTGCTTAAGGCAGAATCTTGCAACACCAAAGATATTGCAGGATGATGCCACCTAGCTCAGCTAGAGAAGTCTTCTGGCATCACCTCTTTAAACAGATATAGATCAAGTTATTAATATTTTCAACCTAGCTAACACGTAATGCATAAGTACCTGGGGTATTATATTTTTCTCCATCACATCTTTAAACAGAGGAGGTGGGGGCAAATCCAGTCCAAGCATCAAGAATGGCATTCTAGAAGTTTCTGTGAAAATATCACGATCAGTAATTCTTTGATCAGAATTCTGGCCATCACCATTTTCTTTCTTCTCAGTGATAGCTTTGTGAGGACTCTCTTTAACAACCTCCAACTCACCCTACCAAAACAAGAAGTTTAGACGAGCACCACTGAGATAAATAGTATTAACAAGCAAACTGTGTAATGAATTAGAGAGCATTGGAACAGTAGCTAGCACCTGAAAGCACTCATAAATGATACTGTTATTTTTCTTTGGAGTTCTAAGATTTGCATGTAGTGTATTAAGAAGCCATGCCATGAACTCCACGGGATCAGACTGTTGTCCGATGCGAAACCTTTTCTTACTAACTTTCATAACTGCCTGGAGAAATTCATGTGGGCTCACCTGATAATTCCCAAGAAATAGATAAGCAAATTAAATGAGGAAACATAAATCAAACATTGGAAAACCATAACTTCATTGAAATAGTCAAAGGCTCAAACCTGTCCTTTAAAGTTCCGAGCATGCCATATTTTACGTGTGAGTTCTCCAAAGCGTTGAACAAGAGGAGACTTACAATGCTGATAGTTTTCAGGGATGAGGAAGAAATTCCTTAAGGGTGTAACTCTCATTAGAGACTGAATCGTGACATTCACAAAATCAGTCTCCTTAATGTTATTCAGGCCCACCTGAAGATTTAAATCAAGCAACATAGTTAACAATGCTAAAGGACCCAAAATCTGCATCTTATTTCATAACTAAGTTGGACCAGTCTGCAACTTATTGCATAACTAAGTTGTATCGTGAGCAGCAATTTAGAAATCAGCATAATGAATTGGTGATCACGGAGGGAGAAGAGATGGTTACCATTCCAGGAAGGTAATCAGAACCATCAAGTGCCCTGGACCATTGCCTGTTTTTGTCAAGCTGTCCAACTTGATCCCTGGTAAACCTGCATGAAGGGTGCAAAGTTTCAGAAAGTTATTAAATTTATCCAAGAGAGTTAAAAAGGAAATGCAATCAACAACACCTGAGATAACCATCACCTATTACCATCTCAACAAAGAGCCAGGAAATCTAAAAAAGAACAATGACATGAACTGTCCCCACATAAAAAGCATAATGCACCACACACACCCAGCACACACAACGACTGAGAGTGAGAGAGAGACCTTGGATTGAGGACATGTCGTATGTCATCGAGTGATGGGTCAATAATCTCATATCCATCAGGAAGGCAATAAACCTTCTCTGTCCTAAGATTGATGTACACATGGTGTCCTGCTTCAAGACTGTGAGTATAAGCATGGGATTTCTTCCCTCTTCCTTGGTAATACTTCCCACAAACCAAACATGCATACACATTCAAATTCGACAGAGAAACGGAGCAAAATTTCTCAAAATCAAAATCCAACACCTGCAAAATCCAAAAAAGTTCATCATAAACATATTTTAAGCACACAAAGAAGTAGCCATATATAAACCAAAACCCATATAAAATATCCAAAGAAATATGCCCTTCAACATATTTATGTACACAAACATGCACATAACTACACAAACAAGATCCCAGATATATTATCCACAAAAAAGCATCCTTTTAACACATTTATGTACACAGACACACACATAACAAAATATAAGCAAAAACCCACATATATCTTCCAGAAAAATGCATCCTTCAACACATTTATGCCTGCAAACATACAAATAACAACACACATATTATCCAACAAAATGCATCCTTCCACACGTCTAAATACACAAACACGCACATAATTAACAAAAACCCCACATATATCTTTCACACATTTATGTACAACGATATACACATAACCTCATATTAACAAAAACACATATTATCTTATCCAAAAACACTACCTTTAACCCAATTAACAACATATGAACCCAGAACCCACATAAATTTTCCAAAAAAGATGCAATATTTACCTGTCGATTAACAGTGTCCAAATACGGGCAATCTTCACGAGGCTCATATTGACTCTTCCTCCTCTCCAAACTATTCCCTTGTCCATACAAATCCTCCTCCTCCTCTTCCTCCTCATCCTCACCATCCTCCGCCTCAAGAACTTCTGTATTTCTCGCCTCCACCCCACCACCAGCATTAATTGCTTTCCTTCTTTCAAAATCCTCCTCTTCATCATCCACATCATTGTAAGGCACAAGGGGGTTTTCAATACCAGAAGCTGAAGACTGTTCATCCACTCTCTGCCTCTTCGAAACACTACCACTTTCTTCAATCCCCATATTATCTTCTTCTCTCTTGTTTTTCATTATCTTTTCTTCCCTCACTGCTGTCATAAATTGAAATCAAAATACAAGCTCAAATTATGCAGATTTAAGAAAATTTCAAGCTCTAAAACCTCTAAAAAAATCAAAACTTTAATCAATAAAAAGAACAGCTCAAGATAAACAACAAAGGGGTTTTCTAGAAAACAACTAACCTTTGATTCGGTGATCTTGAGAAGAGCCCAATATATTTTCAGTGTCGAGCCTACTGCTTGCTGATGCATGAAGAGAGCCTTGTCAAGCCGACTTGCGGAAAAAAACAAAAACACGACGTGTCGTTTCTTACCTTTAGTTAACGCTAGCTCTTCCCCAAAATGACGTGTCGTTTTCGTGATCTGGAGGAGTAAAATATCGTATGGCAAACATCAAATATACCTCTAAATTATTGGAGTGATGTCAATTTTGCATTCAAACTATTTTTTGTATCAATTTTATACCTAAACTATTTTGATTTCTCAATTAAGACTTTTGTTAGAATCACTTAATGGAAAACGTTAAATTTCTTATAAAATGATGTAGTTTCTTATAAAAGAAAAGTACCATTTGGATGGATAGCATTAAAATAGATGGAAGTTTTTAATTGAAAATTTCTGAACGTTTAACGACAAAATCGATACAAAAAATTATTTGATGGTAAAATTGAGACTACTTATATAATTGAGAGTTATTTTTAGGTTTGCTTAATTTAAGGATAGTTTGTTTTTTATTAGTCTAAAAAAGAAAATTTAATAAATCAGCCACTAAATAACACCTTTTTTTTTATTATTTACTAGTAAAATATTTTATTTTCGGATGTAAAAAATCTCTTAATCTTAATAGAAAAAATTGAAAAGAAAAAAACAATGAACATATTTAAAAAATACATGTCCAAAAGTCACTATTTTGCATTTTGATGAGATCTATAAGCATTCCTATGGATTAAAAAAATACATCTAAGTCATTCTTATGAACATATCAAATGAATTTACACCGGATATTAAGTTTAGAAAACTGAATCCAACTCTATTAATTGAAAAGGACAGATATCATATTTATCGATTTAGAGATTTATTAATGGATAAAAAATAATTATAAGAATATAAATAAAAGAGTTAACTGATGAAATGGAAAGAGATTATACGTGTTTCGATGGAAGAGAAGAAGGTTTCAGGATTTCTTTACAGAAAATTTGAACTTCCATTTGTTCTTTCTTTGATTGGTTTTTGTTTGATTATAGGAAAATGCTACAAAAATGGCTACCCATGAGAATTAAACTAGCCTTTATAAAAAGGACTTTACTGAGTAATATGTCAATCATGAAGGCCCAAATTATAAATGCTATACAACTCCTTTTTTAAGTTGGGATTGGCCACGGCGTTGTTCCTGGCACCGGAGAACTGCCAATTTGCTGCTGAAATTTTTGGACAAACCTCTTAAGATCATAAACACATAAAGTAAACCATAACTTAAAAAAATTCATTTATGACCAGTAATTATAATATACATTCTTGTAAATGATTTTAGTGGCAAACAAACGAGTAAATTATAAATTAGTCCGTCAAGATAAGACAAATGAATTAATTAATTCTTCTAGTTTTAAAAAATAATTATTTAGTCCTTATATTTTTAAATTTTCTTATAATTTAATCCCTTTTTCTTTTCTTTTTTAATTTATTTTGATTTAAAAATAGAAAAAATAAGTAAAAAAATGAAAGCATGAATGAGAAAATATGAGATTTTATAAAATAAAATAATATCAAATAAAGTGTAGCCAACAATGGTTAAAAAAACTAAATAGTTAGATTTTAAACTAAAAGAACTAATTAATGCAGTTGTAAAAAAAAGAGGGACTAATTAGTAATTTACTCTAAACAGGCAGAAGCTCAGAAAAAAAAAAAACAGAATTATAGATATGACTGACAGCATAACAATCCCAATCAAATAAATTAACGTAAGGGCAAAAGCATCCTAAGAAAAAAATAGCTAAGAGAAAAAAAAACAAGAATCTCATAATTTCAAATTCGAAGAAATTATAAATTAGGCCTTTTTATTTCAAGAAATGAATTAATTAGTCTATCTTATTTCAAAAATTAATTATTTAGTCATCGCATTTTTAAATCTATTTATTATTTTTTAAATCTATTTATTATTTAGTTTTTCTTGCTCTTTTTAATTTATTGTAATTTTTTATTTTAAAAATAGAAAAAAATAACAAGTACATAAAGTTGATAAGAAAAAAATATTTTATAGAATAAAAATAATATTAAATTAAGAATAATCAACACTAATCAAAGAACTAAATAATAATTTTTGAAACAATGACTAATTGATTCATATCTTGAAACTATAGGGATTGATTTATAATTTAATCTTTCAAATTCGAATCTAGAATAACAACATGCTTATTATAAATAAATAAACTAAAACATTTGGGATGGATTACTACTCACAGTACTATTTACCTATATTAATTTACAATATTCATCCATATTCAAGAGCATTATTAATTTTTACTATAAAATGACATTTTTTTTAGCTTTTTTTCTTTTTTTTTCTTAACATCCGTGCGTAAATTTGATAGTGTATTCAATTTTGACCCTTGATATCTTTAAAAGATATTTTTAGTTCGCAGATGACCAAGTACTCATGCTTGCCTTTTCCTTTTTCTTTTCTTTTGCTTTTGCTTTTTTCCCAGCAAATTTATTTTAGTTTTTTATTATTAAATTGAGTGTGAAAATGATGAAAAATCAATTGTTGTTTTTTGGTTTTTCAGTTTTCAGATTTCAGAATATATATATATATATATATATATATAAATTGATCTCTTCAATTTTCTATTTCGTATGAAAATTCTTATCAAATTAATTTTTTAATTTCTTATATAATTTTATTTATCAATAAATATAATTTGTTTTCTATGTATGAATTTTTAATAAGTTTTTTGAAAATAATTAAAAAATAAAATGTATATGTTTTATTTGCTTAATATTTATGTAATCAAAATTTATCGAATCAATTTTATAGTTTTTTTTTATTACGATCTATTAACTTTAATATATTCCTTACAATTTAAGTTTTCTTAATTATTTTTTCGATTTGTATTGCATACTCGATCCACTCGGTATAATCATGATGTGTGTGTGTGTGTGTGTGTGTGTGTGTGTGTGTGTATAAGACTAATTGATTCATATCTTGAAACTATAGGGATTGATTTATACTTTAATCTTTCAAATTCGAATCTAGAATAACAACATGCTTATTATAAATAAATAAACTAAAAAATTTGGGATGGATTACTACTCATAATACTATTTACTCATATTCATATACAATATTCATTCATATTCAAGAGCATTATTAATTTTCACTATGCAATGACATTTTTTTTTTGTTATTTTTGAGGGTTTTTTTTTTTTTTCACATCCATGTGCAAATTTGATATTCTATTTAATTTTGATCCTTGATATTTTTAAAAAATATTTTTAGTTTCTAGATGACCAAGTACTCATGCTTTCCCCCTTTTTTTTTTTTTTTTTTGCTTTTGTTTTTTTCCCAACAAATTTATTTTAGTTTTTTATTATTAAATTAAGTCTGAAAATTATGAAAAATCAATTTTTTTTTTTTTTTGGTTTTCATACATGCTGGAGATTGTAAAATATATACAATATGTTTTCAAATTTTAGAATATATATATAATTGATCTCTTCAATTTGCTATTTCTTATGAAAATTCTCATCAAATTAATATTTTAATTTCTTATATAATTTTATTTGTCAATAATATAATTTATTTATTTTTTTCTATTTATGAATTTTTATAAGTTTTTTGAAAAATAATTAAAAAATAAAATGTACGTGTTTTATTTGATTATTATTTATATAATCAAAATTTATCGAATCAATTTTATAGTATTTTTTATTACAGTCTATTAACTTTCATATATTCCTTATCATTTAATTATTTTTTTAAGTATTTTTTGATTTGCGTTGCATACTCGATCCATTGAGTATAGTCACAATGTATATATATATAAAATTAGAATAATTGGTTTTATTAGAAATTAACTATGCATCTACACACATAACACTAATCATTTGCTATTTTTTTTTAATATTCTAGAATAATTTCTTTCAAATAAAATAATTTTTAGAAGAACCACCAAACAATTCAAATAAAACTTTTTATACTAATATTATAGATTATTTTCTAAATAAATATATATAAATCAAATGTACATTCTTTCAAAAAGTTAATCTTCTTATAAACAAAAATTTTTATACAAGTTTTTATAATAATTGTTGTTTAATTTCTTCCATGTAATCTGATGAAAAAACATTAAGATGTTTTTTAAATTTTATATTAATTTTTTTTTAGATTATTGTAGGTTTTTATTTAAAAATGAATGCATAAGAAAGAACAAATTGTGTCTTTTTACGTGCAAAGTTTATAAAAAACATAAAAAAGAATAAATTAAATACAAAATTTTGATTAAAAATTATAAATTAATTTTAGAATATTAAAAAAAATTAATAGTAAATGATTTGTGTTATGTATGTAGATGTATAATTGATTTTTAATAAAACTATATATATATATATATATATATATATATATATATATATATATTGAACATACTTAGTGGGTCGAATACCCGAGCAAATTAATTTTTTTAGAAAAAACTTGAATTGAAAGGAATATATTGAAGTTAGTAGATTGTAATCAAAATAATTACAAGATTGATTTTGATATATTTTGATTTTATAAAGAATAAGCAAATGAAACTAGTGAATTTTATTTTTTAATTGATTATTTATTCTTTAAAAAAACTTATTCAAAAATTTGTATATAAAGAAAATAAATCATATTTACTAACAAACAACATAAAAAAAGAATAAAAAATTATTTGATGAGTATTTCTATAAAAAAACGGCAAATTGAATAGATCAATTTTAAACAATAGGTTTAACAATAAAATTTATGACAAACATAAAGAAAAATAAATTAAATATAAATTTTTAGTTAAAAATTATGAAATTAGATGAAATTTTTTCTTGTATCTTTAATTTTATATATTTTAGTTTACAAGTTATCGAACTGAAATAAACAGATTTTATTGGTCCCACAACGTAATGCGGAAAACTTACTATTTAATTTATTGCTTAAACAAGCAATAACTTAGTTTCTTTTCATCAAAATAGATATAGTGATTTATTACCATTAATAGAGAAAAACAAACAAAAATTGATAGTAATTGTTCTTAAAGAAAATTAGTGAAGGCTAAAAAAGACCCAAATATACGACTAATGTCATATGAAGTATAACCTAATCGTGTTTAGAATGGAATTTTAAAACTAATGATAGAATTTGTGGTGGCGGAACTTACATATGAATGAAAAGTAGAAGAGTTATTAATATTTGATAATCTACTAGATGACAAGTTAACATTTCATCACAACTTTTAGGTAAAATATTAGTGGCATGTATTTAGATTTTTTTTAAAAAAAAGACGTGTAATGGTCTAATATTCAATAATGGATTTTGCTATTTTATTATTTTCGTTTAACATTTAATTAGATTTTTTTGGTAATATATACATTTGTTCTATAATACTCAAAGTTTTCTTTATGTTCATAAATTTTTAATTACATCTCATTTGTTCTAAAAAGTTTTTAAGATGTTTAATCTATTCTTTTAATCAACTTTTTTGACCACATAGAGCTTTTTTTTTTTTTTTTTTACCAAAATGCTCTTTACTGAAATACAAAAAAAAAAAAAAAACAAAAAAAAAATTTAAAGTCATAGTACATACATTTTTTATTTTTGAAATCTTTATAATTTTATTTTATTTTATTTTTTACATTTTAATTAGGAGTATTTTAGTCAAAAAAATTATTAGTTTGAAAAATTGATCAAAATAGCAGATTGAATATTTTAAACACTTTCAAAAATAAATTGAATGTAGTTAAAAATCTAAAAAGATATGAAAGATTTTAAGTTTTATAGAAAAACAAGCGGATATATTTACTTTAAATCTTTACAATTCTTAAATCAATTTTTGTATATTAAAAATATATTCTTATTCGTTGAATTAGAAGGAGGTCCTGACAAAGAAATCGGTTTAAACATTCATCTGCTATTTTCTAATACGGCCATAATGATAATTTTGAAAAAATAAAATAAAATTATGGCTGCTTAAAAAATGTGATGTGATGATGGCTGTTTGGCTATTGGACTTTTTCAAAGTGGTGTCGATTTAAGGATTTATGTGATTTGACGTGACCAGTCTCAACTGGCATGCTGCTTTTGTTGTATAGCTCAAGAACTAATGAGTCTCTTTAACTAATCAAGATTGAAATTCTCAACAGGAACACATGAAGCTTACATGCTTGGACTGAAAGAAGCATAAGTAAGGATGCTAGGGTTTTTTTCAAACTTTACCATGTCGTCCTTGGACAGTCCAATCCATGCTTCTATTCCCTTACCATCTTTTGTATCTAAGAAAATGGCAACCCTGTTAAGCTTCAACGCAGGACTTGACCAAATAGGCTTTCCCCACCCAAAATCAGCTTCATAAAATGGGAACTTACACCAACTACTGAAACCAAACACCCTCAAGTTAGGACTTTTTCTAGCTTGCTCCCCAGCTTTTTTGAGGAAGTTAAAGTACCCACCACCAGCATGAAGCTTCCTGATATAGTCGTTGTTCATCTTCCTTATTGAAGTTTTCCTGCTAAACGATTATAGTTTAGCACATTACTTTCACTCTCTGGCCAATTTGCTATTGTCACTTGGCAGAAGTTTCCAATAGATTGCTGTGGCAGTTGCGGTTTCATTCTCCTCCGCAAATCGACTGCAACCGTTGCAGTATTTATCCTGGTAGCCTCGTTTTCTCCGGTTACAGCCATCATAGCCCCCAAAATAAGAGCTGAAACAGCCTCAAAACGAGTCGGACGATCCTAATATTGTCCATTGCCTACTTCAGCTCTTAGAGCAGCTACCTTGGAACCATCAAACAAGAACCTTCTCATCACAATTTCCCTTAACTCATCCTCTTTTACGAAATTGTGCAAAGAGAAGCTTGATAAATCTTGTGGAGGGAAGAGTGTCGTGCCTTCAAAAATCACCTCGTTGCTAATGTTATTAGAAACAGAAGTAATTGCAGCCCAGCTATTAGCAAAGGTTGCTAGAGTTGATGCATCAGCAACTGCATGCCAAATGCAAATACTAATTGCCAACCCACCACAATTGAAGTAACTGACTTGAGCTGCTAGCATGACTGATCAGTGCTTAGCTTAGATGACTTTCCATAAGGGCTGCATTGTAGCAACTGTTCCAGCTGATTTATGTCTGCTTGCTCAAGCACCATGGATATTTCACCTGTATCTACATCGGCTTCAATAAACGCAGCACCATCATCGTTGCAGTTGATAGAAAAATCATCTTTTATTCGTCCGGCAAAAGGGTAGAAGTGAGTTAATGTTTTAGGGAAGGACTTTTTCAGATGATCAGATTTCCTACAGAAATATTCACTGGATGGTGAGTAAAAGAGAATGATCGGGATATAATGAGGAGGAGCTAACTGATCAAGGACAGAAAGCTTATAGGTTCTAAGGTGGTGCGGCGTGTAAGAAGAAGGTTTCAGGATTTCCTTAGAAATGATTTGAACTTCCATTTTCTACTTTCTTGTGAAAGTAAACTATACATCGGCTGCCAGTGTTTGATTCAGTACAAGAGAACTAACTGATAATTTAGTTTATATAGGACCCAGAGAATCTGCTACTATGGAGCATGATTTGATTCTGAAGGTTACTGATCATAGCCATTCAAAAGTGTAATGATGTCAACTCCACATTTTTTAACAAGTAAACATCATGAATTGCCATGTGCTAGGAATTTAATTTTCAACATAGACAGCCTGTCTCGACAACAAGAACATGTTATACATATTTAATTTTGAGGATGGTTTGTCTTCGACAATAAGCCATCCTACACAATGAAAGTCCCCTGAGATAATGAAGCTACTGTATTAAGTTATTGATTGCATGTTTACTTTTCAAAAGCAAGCTGTATTTTTTAGTTTATTTGGAATAATTCCTCAACATAACTATATCATTTTGGTTAGTTAATTTACTTTTTCTTTACAAACTTAATAAAACCAAACTAATTTACTTTTTCTTTACAAACTTAATAAAACCAAACTAAAGTTCGCACTTTAAACGATATTTTCTTGTGAACATTATAAAAAGAGGACAACTATTATACCTCAAATTTTTTCACTATTTTATTTTATCATTTATTTTATTTTATTTTTATTATTTAATTCATGTTGTTCGTTTAAACAAAAAAATAAAAAAAAATAAAGTTAATTAATGAAAATCAATAAAAAAAAGGTTCTTTATTGATATTATAATTCAATACAAAAAAAAAAGGATGGAGGGATCCGACTCGTACTATTTTTCCTAGTCCTCTAATTTCCCTACAACCTACATCAACTTCTAACCCCTCCCCAAGTCATCTAGTACTAAGGGTGTTCACTATTTGGTGAAAACCGAATAATCAAACCGAACCGCATAGAAATATTTGGGTTTTTAAAAAAAAAACCAATTAAACTGAATAATCAAAATTATTAAAAAATATATATATTTTTAATAAATTCTTTAAGCGAGCATGGCAAAACCCGACTAAGTCAACTCATCCCTTTAGTTTTCCCTCACACAAGACGATGAGTCACTCGCCTCATGCTCATGCCAAATCCATTTCCGGTCTCCGAAACCTAAACCTAAAATCTCCCTTAAATTCTCAATTCCAAATTGCAAATCACAGACAACCTTCAATCATCCGATCATCCATTCATCCCCCTCTTCGGTCTTTACTCTTATTCCTCTTTCGATCCTTCCTCATTGTCAATGTCCACTACCTAGTGCAATTGCAAATGTGAAATGTGTCCCCCAAATTGAAAAACTTGTCTCTTCTAAATTGCAATCCCTAAACCATCGGCCACATGCCCACATCCCCCCTTCACTTACCCACATTCTTCCTCCTCCTTAGTCCTCGAGCAACCCTTAAACGTCGACCACGTCCCTCCTCTTGGGCCACTTCATTCTTCACTTCACAATTGACGAGTGGACAATCCGCTCTTCTCCCATAGTCCCGAGTTAATAGTGAGTCATGCCGACCCAAATAATTATCCAATGAATGTGATTATGTGAATTGAAAGTTTGTTAAACCTTTCTATAGTTTTACTCCAGTTAATGCATTGTCATTTTGGCTTGTCTTTTTCATTTGGTAACGTAAAAAGTAGATAGGACTATAGGAGTTCTATATTTTGTTACCCGTCAATTAAGCATTTTCTTTTCATTTAAGAAGAGTATTGAGTCAAATTCATCTAATATCTCTTGAAATGTATTTACTTTAATTTCTCATACTTGGGAAGGCTTTCTTTTAGCCGAGTGCCAAAAGGTTCTATGGATTGCTAAGTCTGTTTTGTGATTTTATTGGATATAGATATATACATATATTAAGTTTTGAGTTATTATTTAGAAAGGAAAACTATGGAATGGTATACTTTTATTTTGAAGGTTGTTTAGGGAACCAACTCGTCATGGTCATGGATGGGTGTTAATCATGATATTTTCTTGTTATCAATTGAAATTGAGAGTTTTTAAAATTTTTCTTGATCATTGTGGTTAAGTGGTTGATTTTAGGATCTATGGATTCTTGGTCATTTTCTCTTCATTCAAGCACCGAAGTTCACTTGATTTGATGATTACTCTTAAGACTACTTTATCGAGTGAGGATAGTTTCCTCGATATAGTGTTCGAATAACACTCATTTATATCAAAACTTTTCTCTAATTAGGAATCAATTTTCTCCATGTATTAATGTAGAAACAATGCCGATCAATGCTTCTTGGTTTAATCTTTTTTTGTAATTGGTGCATGAGGTATGCAATATCAATTGAATATCTATATATGCGAATGGCCTCAAAGAGTTGAAATGCAACATGACACGTGAAAGGCGAGACTTGAATTAATGTAAACGTCTAAGGAACTGGTGCTTCATATAGGCGTTGGCTCGGTGAGAAGAAATTTATGGATGACATTATTGCTTTCAAAATTAACAATATTGCAATGCATGACATTTCGTGAAATGATGATTGAGTGTTGAATTGTAAGGTTAAGAAAGAAAAAGAAACCAATTTTATTCCACCTTGATATTATATGCATCATTATATTTATCATGCTAATACTAGAGTTTTCCAAGTTGAAGAATCATTGCATTTGACTTGTTTGCATCAAGCAAAACCTTTCAAATGTTGTTTTGTCTATGCCACATCCCACTGGCGGTGGCCACTCGTCCAATATTGGCCACTTGTTTTAATAATTATAGGCTTGTATTTAATAATTATTTCTAATCAAATATATTTATGAATTTGTATAGATGTTGGGATTCTCGGATGTTGGTAATGAAGTTGCAAGTTCAACCCATCCGGAACCAGCAATAGATACAAGCTGTTGTCTCTCCATTGAACACACAATTGAACACAAAGATGAAGTGTAATAACCGATACTTGCTAAAACTAGAATTTAATTAAATATTAAATATTAAACACATGTGGAAAATATTTTGAGGATAAAAAATATTTATTAGGGACTTAAAAGAATATTTAGAATAGTTAAAATAGTTTTTCCATGCTTAAGGGATATTCTATTGATTTTACGATCCATGAATAGTAGTTTTTGCATGAAATAATTATTTAACACATGTTGTATGTGCATGAAAAATGTTTGTTTGTATAGAATATTTTTTAGAGGGGTGTTGAATTATTTTATACAATTGTATGAATTTTCTTGTATGTTATGAATATTTTATTTGAATTGTTAGGTATGAGAATAGCGTTTTAGAGATAGAAGAATTAAATTAGGTACTGCAAAGGTATGGGAAATTTTTTTTAAGGGCATAGAAAAATCATATAGGATGTGTAGGAGTACCTAATAAATTTAAATTAATTTTATCCAAGTGTAAGAAATATTTTTCATAGGAAATTGTGCAATTTTTACACTAAATAATGAATTTGGAGGCCTAAATGAGGTAAAACAATTATGAAAATTTAGATTAAATCCTCTTAATAAATTTTTGAATTTATTCTATAAAGAAATTGAATTTTTGAAAAGAGTAGAATAAAATTTTAGAATTAAGGACCTAATTGCATAGAAATTAAGCACTTAATTGCATCAAATTAAGAGTTTGAACTTCTAAATTAAATTAGCTATGAACCTAGGGAGTTTAAAAGTTTTTAAGATACCTTTAAGGGAAGGGATTGAAGTGATCAATTGACAAATTGAAGGATGATGGAAGTTGTAATTAGAGAAAAAGATTAATAAAATGAGGGATTAAAATTAAGAAAAAAATTTGGACTCTTCCACTACTTTCCAACGAAAATTTTCTGCTTGATTAGGCCCTAATTAATGTACATTGACTTGTTTAAAAAGAAAAGGTTTAGAAGCATGCAAGATGGAAGGTTTAGAATAAAAGAAAAATCAAAGGTTTAAGATTTATCCATTTGAAGGGCTAGGATTAAAATTTATTTCAACGGTCAAGATCATTCTAAAACACTTAAATTCAAGGGTGCGAGATGAGGTCAAAAGTCCACCCAAATTATGCTTATAAATAGGGGTGCATGGAATTAAGAAAAATGCATAAAAAATAGCTAAAAATAAGGAAAACTCTTGCCAATTTTCCGTAGAAATTTTCACTTAAAACCACTCAAAACCACCACTATATACCTTAAATCACCTAGATAAGCAAGGAAATCAAGTTGGAAGCTCAAGAATTTTCAAGAGGAAAAACTTTGATTTAGTCCGAATTTGGGGCAAGAAGAGGAAGGAAGGATTTTGCAAATTTTTCACCTTTTGAAGTTTAATTAGAGCATATATAGGTAATTTAACTTCACCTACACAAAAAACAAGTTTAATTTCATGTCAATTTGATGTTTAATTGCCTTCATTGTGATTAATTACATTAAGTGTGAAAAAATAGGGTTAGGTTTCTTGATGAACAAAGATTAAGGAAAATAAAATTAAACTTGTTATTCATGAAATTGAGATTCAAATAGGTTGATTAGGCTTGAAATTGAGGTTTAAAACTCAAAAATTCATAGGGTTTTCTAAGGGATACCATTCGGCCTAAATACCCAATCTGGAGGGTTTTTGATTCATCCATGTAACCGATGTCCTAGCACTTGAACATGACTTAATTAGGTTTGAATTAGTATTTAGAAATAAAAATTTTTACTTTGATTGAAGAAAAATTCATAAAATACCAAGGGTTATATTCGGCCTAGTTAGGGATTTTTAGGGTTAGAGTGTCATGCATCCAATTTATGGTTTGATGATCAATTTGAATTTGAATGAGCATGTTTTGATGTGTAGGAATAAAAAATTTGAAGAAAATTGATTAAATAGACTTAGGCCCAATTCGGGTTTGAGTAGGATTTTGTACTCCAAATGTTAATCAAATGGATTCCTATGATTAATGTATAAATTAAATACTTGGTTTATAATTATTTGGCAAAATGAGAAGAAAATATTAGGGTTTGGACTTAGGGAGAATTCGGCCTAAATGAAGTTGATTGGGGTATTGAATTTCAAATGGTTTATATTGTTTTATTTGAGTAATTCCGAGCTTAGAACAATGTATTTAAGTGACCTAGAATGAAAAACTTCATTAGAACCTAAGGATTTATCTATGTTAACAAAGTTAAACCTTAGACCTAATAAGGCCCAAACAAAGCATAATACATATAATCAACTAAATAGTACCAATTATGTTAGATCATAAAATAAGACATAATTAGGAAGAGTTAGATGTATAATTAAAGTTAGAAACTTAAAAGAAAATAATTAGGTAATGTTAAGACATAATTTGATCTAACAAACTTTGATTAATTACATTAATTGATATATATTTAGTATGTTTTCTATTAAAAAATGTTTAATGCATTGAATTATGGATGTGTATTTGATTGAGATGTGGTTGATGATGAGGATATGTGTTTGAATTAATATGTTGATATTGGTACGATTTACGATGGTCGGAAACTTATCATGCGAGTAATATTATTCATAAAGTTTTGATGCTTATTTTATGCTTTTTTATAGTATGGGTTCATGGTTATTAATGGCATATGGTACATACGTCAATGCTTATTATGCATTCCCATTAAAATGCATATGCATGCCTACTTCCAGTGAAGAATATTTTAAAGTCATAAAAATGTGGTTTTTGTCATGGTTTTTCGATAGCGATCAAAAATGCTTAAAGAGATATGGTTTTTCATGACTTGAGGATTTTATGAGGATGGACTTCATGGGTTTTCCATATGGTAATGGTAATGGTTCGGGGTTGGACAACACTTTTAAAGGCTTGGTAGGGAGGGTCCGTGGATAGGTCCGGTTCGTCAAACATATGTTATGAAAACCCTAAAGTACCTAAATGGGATATGTCTAAGGGTAGATAAAGGATTTTTAGACTCGTTTATGAAATGTTTTTATGACCTAACAAAAATGATTTATTATACTCATATCGGTGTTTTATATATACATATACATACATACACACTACAAGCATAAGTTAACTTACGAGTTCGTCGCTCACTTATATATTTATGGTGTAACTATTATAGTTAAAGATGGTGTTCATGACCTTTAAGCTGAAAACCGAGGGGTCCACCCATAGCATTGACGTTCGATGTGGTTGGCGTATGGATCTTATTCACTCGATAACGATTATTATACTCGGGTATTTTGGTTTACTTTTTAGCTATATCGAGTCTTCTTTTATGTATTAGTTAAAGCAATGAACCGATAAATGAAAGAATTGAAGCAAGAAATGGCATAGTAGTAAATAAGCTAATTTTTTAGTAATTGGGATAAATCGATTCTAGGTGTAAATAGTAGATGTATGTGGTCAAGCTGCTAATAGTAAAAAGATAGTGTATTAGTATTTGTGTAGTTACTTTAAATTGCCATTACATGTTAGTATTCTTAAGCTATTTAAGTTAATTATTTAAGCATTCGCCAATAATAATAATAACTATGGAAGAGAATCAACAATATAATAATAAGAATTAATAAAAAGGAAATAATCAATCAATTAAAATGAATTAAGTGTATACCATCAAATAGAAAAGAAATTTAAGGGAATCAAGGATTATAGATTTGATCATTTCGAGTTCACGAGAAGTAAATAGGATAATAAGAAAATTCATAGTGCATTTTAACTAATCATAGGACCTAATCGTTGTTAGTAGACTTTCGTAGCATAATTAAACCTAGATAAATTATAGATAGGTCACAATGCCTTCTTAGCTTATATTTATTACACTTTAAATGTCGATTAACGGTGGTAATATTCTTAGTCTATTAAGTCCTTCATTGGGAGTGTTACATAAAGAGAAAAGCAATGAGGCCAAGGTCGGTTTATGGGACATTTCACCAAGTTTGAAGATGAAAATAAAAACATCAAAGGGAGATGTAATTACTGTGATAAAGTACTTGTTGCTCATCCTATTAGAAATGATACTACCGCACTTAAATCTCATATGGCCATATGCAAAAAACACTTATATATTCTTGACCATACCAAAACAAAATTGAACCTTCAATCAAATTCAAGTGTTCAAGGGGAGAAAACACTCTTAGCACATCAAAGTTTAATCAAAATTGCATTAGAAATTTTTTAGCTTACATGATTGTTGTGGATAAACTTTCTTTCGAATTCGTAAAGAATATGGAGTTTAAATGGTTTATGTCAATTGTATAATCTAGGTTTAAAATTCTATCGCGGATTACCATTTTAAGAGATTGCTATCAACTTTATATGTATGAGAAATAAATGATGAAGCAATTTTTGAAAAATAATTGTCAAAGAGTTTATCTCATTACCGACACATGGACTCTATTCAAAGAATTAATTATATGTGTTTAACGACTTATTTTATTGATAATGATTGGAAGTTGTATAAAAAAATTTTGAATTTTTGTCCGGTTGATGGTCATAAGGGTGTTGATTTGGGTAATGCTATTGAAAAGTGTTTGATTGATTGAGGAATTGAAAATGTTTTCACTATTACTATAGACAATACAAGTTTAAATGATGTAGTGATTAGATACTTAAGGGATATTTTTAACAATCGGAGTCATAACATCTTAGATGAGGAATTACTTCATATGAGGTGTGTTGCTCATATTTTGAATCTTGTTATTTCGATGGGTTAAAAATATAAATCCTTCAATCCTTCATGTTCAAGTAGTTGTGAGATATGTTAGACAATCTCCCACTAGGTTGAGAAAATTTAAAGAATGCATAGTGATTGAAAGATTAATTCTAAAAGTTTATTACAATTAGATGTTTCAACTAGATAGAGTTCAACTTATTTGATGTTACATTCAACTCAAAATTTTGAGAGAGCTTTTAAGAGACATGAGCAAATTGATCATTTATATAATATTGAACTTAATATAGATATTGGTGATGAGATATCCGGGCCACATAACGATAGAGATTGGAGAACTTGTAGGAAGGTGGTGACAATATTGAAAAAAATTTATGACCTTACTTTGTCTATTTTGGGTTATTCATATGTCACTTTTAATAATTATTTTGATAAAATTTATACGCTTAGAGTTGATTCGAGAGAATGACAAGAGAGTGCCGATGACGATACTTATTCGGTGGCTAGTAAAATGAGAGAAAAGTTTAATAAGTATTGAGAGGACATGAAGAAAATGAATAAGTTGATTTATATTAGGGTCGTAAATGATCCAACACATAAATCTGTTTATATTGCATTTACATTAAACGAATTGCATGGTAATTGGCTTGGAGAAATGATTACAAATGATGTGAGAGAATCTACATATGCCTTGTATACTTCATATTGTAATTTATCAATAAATCAAGGTCAAAGTGGTCAAAATAGTGGGATTACGAAAGTTTCAAGTATAAGTGATGTAACGGATGGCAAAAAGGAAAAAAAATAAAATAATTACAAGGATGTCGCGATTTCAAAAATTCAATGAAAGTGAAGATGAAGATAATAGATCGGAGTTAAATAAGTATCTTCATGAATATATCAAAATTGGTGATGATGAATTTGATATTTTAAAACGGTAGAAAAATAATTCTCTTTGATTTTTCATCCGTTCACAAATGACTCATGATGTGTTAGAGGTTCCAATATCTACCGTTCCTTCGGAATTGACATTTAGCACTAGAGGAAGAGTTCATGATGCCTTTAAGAGTTCTTTAACTCTTAGTATTATGCAAGCTCTTATATGTGCTCAAGATTGGCTTCAAAATTCGATGTCAATTACTACTTAAGAAGATTTGCAAGACACCGAGAAACATGAAGTCGATAAGTTTTTAAATTCTTATATTTTCATTTATCTTTTTTTCCTTAATTAATATTAAAGTGTTGATTTTTTTTTTCGGATTTATTAAAACTTTCAACGGATGCACCTATGATAGATATATGATGAATTGATGGAGGTTTGCTCTTTTGAGTGATATAGGTACGTTTCTAATGAATTATCTTTGTATGTGTCTATGTTTGTTTGTAATGTCTTTATATTTTATAGAATTGATATTTTTTTCCTTTTCTTTGCAGGATTTGATGAACCTTTTGCTTGAACTTGACTATTTATGGGAGTTTTTTGAATTATTTTACTTGATAAGTTTTTGAGTTATTAGTGTTGAATTGTTGACTTGTTGTTGTTACTTTTACTTTGTTAAACTACTGATTTTACTTGGTAATTTGAGAATGTTAGAACTCGTTGTTTTTATTTTGTTGAATACTTTAAATTGAATTATTGCTTAACATGCTTGCTTTTTCATTATTAAAGTATAGGAATATAGGCTGGTCCAATTGGATTCGGATAGGGATGGCCACAAGCCACTGCCATTGCCCACTAGGCCACCGACTTTAGATGGCTAGTGGTAGTGGCCACTGTCGAGTGACAATGGCCACCGACTCTAGATAGCCACCGACGTTTGGACCTTTGGTTTCGTAAATCATATTTATGCAATGTAATAATGCAAGTACCAAACTTATTTTTTAAAAAATGCATGGTCCTTTCAAAAATAAAAAGTACGGATAATTATAAGTGAAAATCGAATTACCAAACATTGAAATCTATATATTTCAAAAGCTGAATAAAAAACTCGAATAATAATTAGATTTTGGTTTTTTTTTTTTGAAATTTTGATTAACGTAAAACTATCCAAAAAATTTCAAAACTGAATTGAATAACCGAATGAAAACCCCTATCCATTAGCCCACAACCAGACCTCGATAACCATACCATTAGCCTCCACAGTCCTAACCCTTACAAGCAACTTGTAGCGCCCAAAACTATCCTACATCCAACACGGCCTCTCTACCCTATCAATCCATCCCACCCTACACCATACCGGTTAAAAAAATTACAATCTCGGATATAAGAGGTAACAACAACAAACACAAAAGGGAGGGGGATTGATTCAAAAAATGAAAAAGAAAAAGAGACGAGTAGCAATAGAGGAATTAGGATTCAAAAAAGAAAAAAGAAATTGAAGGAAAAGAAATCAAAAGAAAACAGAAACAAATCACAAAGATTAGGTTGTAATTTGGGCAATGATCAACCAAAAATAAAAATTTAAGAAAAGAAACAAAAAAAGGATGAGATTTTATCAAATTTTGTTGGAGTTATAGTAATCTATTGGAGGATTTTCTTTATCCTCAATTCAAATTCTCTTTGAAGTAATCCATTCTTTATCCTCTTCAATGTAATTCTTTGTTTTGGGGATTTGATGGTAGTGATATTCATGATCTGTCATCCTCAAAATTCCTCCCTTTCTCAATCGCACACACATATAGTTGTTGTTTTATTGAATAAAAGGCTTGAATTGGAAGAGGAAATTAAAATTTTGAGAATTTCGAGTTACGATCAATTTAGGGTTTCCAGTTTGGGGTTTCATTTTTCGGTTTGAAATTGAGATTGGGAAATTGAAAGAAAGGCTAGTTATAGTTAGGCGGGGTTTTAATTTAGGGTTTAAGCCTTAATTGGAGACTAGATCAAGACGAGATCAAAACCTAAGGTTCCCGAGTTTTCTAAACCAATAAAAAATTAAGTTCTAGAAGACTTAGGATCCCTTAATTTCAAGAGAAATTAAGAGGTCGAGGATTATCGAGGGAAGGATGATGAAAATTAAAGAGGAAAGCTTCGATTTTCAACCAAAGCCAATTTCGAGAAAGAAGACAAAGAAAAAAAGAAAGAGAATGAGGAGAAGAAGAGAGATGAATTAATAGAGATAGTGAAGGATTGAAGGAAGAATGAATGGGAGAGAGAGAGAGAGAGCGAACCAAAGATGAACTCTAGTTTGTTCTTCCTAGAATGAGACAAAAAGAGGAAGACGAAGAAGAGAAAAAGGATAGGAAGAAAGAAGAGAAAAAGAAGAGCGAGAAAGAAAAAGAAGAAGGAGGAGAAGAAGAATTAATGGAGGGACAAACCGAAACTTTTGGTTCTTTTATGGAGATGGAGGGAGAGAGAAAGGAAGAAAAAGAAAAAGAAGAGAGGAGGGTTATAGCATGAGAGAGAGAGAGAGAAAGAAAGAGAGATTGATCCGGAAATTGAAAAACAAAAGAAATGGAATGTGTTAGTGACTTTTAGGTCCAACTAAGAAGGAGCGAAATGACCATGACAAGCTACACTCGGGCTAATTTCAGCCTAGTTCAAGCACATAAAAAAAGAAGAAAGAATAAAAATTTGGGTTGGATTGAGTCGATTAATCGACCTAGCTCGTAAAAAAAAAAAAAAAAAAACTTGGGCTGGATTAATTCTAATCTAGTCTAGCCCTCAAGAAGAAAAAGAGAAAAAAAAATTGGGTTAGGTTGATCCCAGCTCAATTCAATAAAAAAAAAAAAAAAAAAGGAGGGGGAAGGTGAAGGAAGGAGGCCATGCCCGATCTAGTAGGCCTAGGTTAATGGGCCGATTGATCCGAGAGAGAGAGAGAGAGAGAGAGAGATAAAAAAAAAGTCTTGGTTTTATTTCATTTAATCTTGAATTTATTTTTATGTATGTTTTTTATTTCATGTTTAATTTCGATTTTAATATTTGTATTTTCTTTAATTTATTTAATTAATGTAATTGTGAATTTTTTTTATTTTAGTAATTAGATTAGGTGATCAATAGGTGAATAATAGTCAAGTCTTAATTTTTAAGGATCGATGAAGGTTCTCTACAAAAAAATAAATAAATAAATAAATAAAGAAAAAAGAAGAAGAAGAAAATCCTAAAAATATTAACAAAGTTTCCTATCTATAGAGACTGTTGTTAGCAAAAAAAAAAAAAAAAAGTATTTTAGTGATTAGGTTGTTCTCAAACTTATCAATTGTGTCGAGACTCAAAAGTGGATTTGATATTTGAATCAACGTGTCTCTCGATGAAAAGGTTCGTCGATTGGTTCAATACGATATTACAAACAAAAATAAAATAAAATTATTTGAAACAATAATGAAAAGAGTTTGGAGTTTCGATTAGGATTAATTTTTGACAAAAATAGAAATTTTTAGGAGATAAATTTTTGAACTAAACTAGACATGGTATATTTTTTAAGAAATGATGTTTTTTGGTGATCGATATCTTTCTAAAAGCATAACTAATTCCTTATTCTAGAATCTTTGAATCGGTGCTTTTTTTTTTTTTTTAACTTACACACCCAAGTTTCGTATCCGAATTAGTGCTGACTTTAGGTTGTTAATTTCTTTAATACTAGGTGATTACTTTAAAATTAATAACTCTCATTCATAGAGTGAATTATAAATAATCCAAACCAAATTTTAAACTAGATTCAAACAAACTTATAAATAGTTTGTAATTAAATTTTTCAAAAGTCCCATCTAAAGTCGGACGGTGACAAATAACATCACCAAGTGGATGTTAACCTTCCAAAAATCCTCTTGAAAAGAAGAATTCCATGTTGAAACAGCCAAACAGTGACTCCACTTCTGAATTCTTTACACGTTTAATTTGTAGATTAAACTTTCATATGCCAATAGTCTTTCTTGTTGGTTCACTCACATCTAAGTACTATTAGACCGCAACAAACACCATCATCATCGATTGAATTTTCATTTTCAAAGAAACCTGCTGACACGGTATATGCTGATTTCTCATAAGGCATCTAATGTATAGATACCGTCATGGTTTTCACACAAAACCAGTATTAAATGCCACTGCAAAATCACAGTTGCTGTGCCAGCTTAAATCATAGTATTATTCTCTTCATGCTGGTTAAAGATGCATTCCTCTAGCATTATTCTAGGAGCTGCATGGCTTTGATCTTAATGCAACGAAGAATTTTTTGAATCGAAACTGAAATTCTTTTCTACTAACAGTAACTCTTTCTCAATGACAGTTCCGGCAATTGTTTTTTTTCTAAACTACATAAGAATGCTTAAATATAAAGACATAAAAATCAGCTATTTATAGCACACAAACGGACAATGGCATATTCTGTCCAAACCCCACGACAAATAAAGACTAAAATAAATTCCAAACAAAAATAGGAAACATTGTAAAAATAAAAGAAAATAAAACACTGAAAAACAAAACATAATAAAAATAAATAAGCTAAAATAATTCAACCCAAATTAAGCTTCAAAATTCGGCCTCGCAAGGTATGGACAACACTTTGTGTCAATGTATATTGACTCGAAACAAATATTTATTATAAGTGCGGTGAAGTTCCTCTAAACTTTTGTTATGCCAAATACATGATTAGTCTACTTATACATAATATATGCAATAAAAAGAAAAAATTACTAGAAAGTTATTATTCATATCATAGGTCACATTTTTTCTTTTTCAGGTTTAGCAGTAAAAGTATTTCTTGATCAACTTTTCTATATTTTTAGATTAATCTTCTCCTAAACATAATTAAGAAGTATTTCTTAATATACATTTTCAAGTATTTTGAAAACAAATTCTCGAAAATATTAACTATAAAGATTGAATTTTAAACTTGATCTATAATCCGATGTTTACTTACCGGTAAACTATCGTATTGTGGTTATAGGTCACTTATTTTAGAGTTAATAGAATAAACGTGAGTTAATATATAGAGTAAAAGTAAAGTAAGACTTTTCTTTTATATTGAATACAGTGAAGTGACTTAGAGCATATAAATTGAAGCAACCAATTCTACTACGTAACCTAACACATTAGGGGTTTGCATTTTCGACAGAACCACCCGACATTACCTTCTTGGAAGACGTGAAGCTTACATGCTTGGACTGAAAGAAGCATAAGTAAGGATGCTAGGGTTTTTTTCAAACTTTATCATGTCTTCCTTGGACAGTCCAATCCATGCGTCTATTCCCTTGCCATCTTTTGTATCTAAGAAAATGGCAACCCTGTTAAGCTTCAACACAGGACTTGACCAAATAGGCTTTCCCCACCCAAAATCAGCTTCATAAAATGGGAACTTACACCAACTACTGAAACCAAATACCCTCAAGTTAGGACCTTTTCTAGCTTCCTCGCCAGCTTTTTGGAGGAAGTTAAAGTACCCACCACCAGCATGAAGCTTCCTAATATAGTCGTTGTTCATCTTCGTTATTGACTCATGAAGTTTTCCTGCTAAACGATTATAGTTTAGCACGTTACTTTCACTCTCTGGCCAATTTGCTATTGTCACTTGGCAGAAGTTTCCAATAGATTGCTGTGGCAGTTGCGGTTTCATTCTCCTCCGCAAATCGACTGCAACCGTTGCAGTATTTATCCTGGTAGCTTCGTTTTCTCCGGTTATAGCCATCATAGCCCCCAAAATGAGAGCTGAAACAGCCTCAAAACGAGTCGGTCGATCCAAATATTGTCCATTGCCTACTTCAGCTCTTAGAGCAGCTACCTTGGAACCATCAAACAAGAACCTTCTCATCACAATTTCCCTTAACTCATCCTCTTTTACGAAATTGTGCAAAGAGAAGCTTGATAAATCTTGTGGAGGGAAGAGTGTCGTGCCGTCAAAAATCACCTCGTTGCTAATGTTATTGGAACCAGAACTAATTGCAGCCCAGCTATTAGCAAAGGTTGCTAGAGTTGATGCATCAGCAACTGCATGCCAAATGCAAATACTAATGGCCAACCCACCACAGTTGAAGTAATTGACTTGAGCTGCTAGCATGACCTGATCAGTGCTTCGCTTAGATGACTTTCCATAAGGGCTGAATGGTAGCAGCTGTTGCAGCTGATTTATGTCTGCTTGCTCAAGCACCATGGATATGTCACCTGCATCTACACGGGCTTCAATGAACGCAGCACCATCATC
This sequence comes from Dovyalis caffra, assembly GCA_963924115.1. Taxonomy (NCBI): domain Eukaryota; kingdom Viridiplantae; phylum Streptophyta; class Magnoliopsida; order Malpighiales; family Salicaceae; genus Dovyalis; species Dovyalis caffra. The sequence goes on along the minus strand of CAWUPB010001166.1, from coordinate 630,516 downwards.
GTTGCAGTCGATAGAAAAATCGTCTTTTATTTGTCCGGCAAAAGGGTAGAAGTGGGTTAATGTCTTAGAGAAGGACTTTTTCAGATGATCAGATTTCTCGCAGAAATATTCACTGGATGGTGAGTAAAAGAGAATGATGGGGATGTAAATAGGTGGAGCTAACTGATCAAGGACAGAAAGCTTATAGTTTCTAAGGTGGTGCGGCGTGGAAGAAGAAGGTTTCAGGATTTCTTTAGAGATGATTTGAACTTCCATTTTCTACTTTCTTGTGAAAGAAAACTATAAATCAGCTGCCAGTGTTTGATTCAATACAAGAGAGCCAACTGATATTGAGTTTATATATGGCCCAGATAGTGTGCTAATATGGAGCATGATTTGATTCTGAAAGTTACTGATCATAGCCATTCAAAAGTGTGATGATGCCTACTCCACATTTTTCTACAAGTCGGTACATGTAAATATCAGGAATCAAGCCTCCATCAATAACATCATCAAGTGGATGCTAACCTTCCAAAAATCAAACTTGAAAAGAAGAATTCCCTGTCGAAACAGCCAAACAGTGACTCCACTTCTGGACTCTCTACGCGTATAATTTGTTGATTAAACTTTCGTATGCCAATAGTCTTTCTTGTCGGTTCAGTCACATCTAAGCACTATAAGACGGCAACAACCACCATCATCACCGATTGAATTTTCATTTTCAAAGAAACCAACGGACACGATATATGATGATTTCTCATAAGGCATCTAATTTAAAGCGTAGATTCCGTCATGGTGTTCACACAAAAACAGTATTAAATGCCACTGCAAAATTACAGTTGCTGTGCCAACTTAAATCATATCATTATTCTCATCATACTGGTTAAAGATGCATTGCTATAGGATCCAAATATTTAGAATTTTCTAATGGAAAAGGGGGTTGCATGGCTTTGATCATAATGCAACGAAAAATGTTTTGAATCGCAGCTGACATTCTTTTCTACTAACAGTAACTCTTTCTCAATCACAGTTCAGGCAATTGCTGTTTTCTCACTTCCACCATGATTAAAGGTTCCTAGTCCCACCAAACATTGTCTCTAAAAAGGTTAGCCATTTACCCCCACAAGACATCCATTTAAAACATGCTAGTTCTAAAACTAGAGTGAGAGTTAAATGTGCAAAATGTAACCGTTGCAAAAGAATTCCAATGAAAAGAACAGAACAGAAAAAACAGTCAAAGTAAAAAGTTTGGCCAACTTTGAAAGCAAAAGCAACAACCGAAAAAGAAAAAGTATGCCTTAATGGAATGATGATCCCAGAGACACAAAGGAGGTGCTCAATTTAAACTAATAGTGAATTTTATTAACCAACAATTACGAAAATGAATATCTAGTTGCAATTTTTTAAAAATCCTCTCTTCATTGTTCAAATGACCAGTCTCAAATAGGAGTCATAAATAAGACAATAAAAAGAAGACATGTTAAACATCAAAAGCATATTCCAAGTTGTAAAACAATTATATGGAAGCTGCAACTTGAAGGTAAAAAGAAACTCTCAGTTTTTGATTGGCAGCCAGTCCCTACGGATGTCAAAGGTGTAGTTGATCTCCAAGTAGCACTTGTTATCGTCATCAACGAACTGGAGACATAGAAAGAAGAATATAAAGGAAATCAGTAGCAGCTTGTGCAAACAAAAATTCTTGATGAATCTAATAATTATATGTGAAATTTAATGTCTCAACATAGGATGACCCGCAGATTTAAATTCACACATGTATAATTTATGACACATGATTTGAAAACTTATCCATTGGAACATTACTCTGCATGTCAATTCGAAGCAGATTAAGTTAGGCGTTGCTGGATGTTCTGAAACGAATAACTAAAGTCTTGGGACTTTAAATGGTAATGGATTTAATGTTAGCATGTTTGAAATTATTTGAATTTTTGCAATTTTTGCTTTTAATCCATGCTCTTGAATGTAGGTGCCCCACAAGCAGAACAGATGAAAAAGACTGAACATAAATGTGCATAGTTCACGGGCAAATGCCTTTTAAAACCTTCAAATAAAAACTATGGATTCCTTAACATTTCAAATCTAACAAGTATCATTGAGAAAAGGTTGGTGGTTGAACATATCTTGAACCCACAACTGTTGCACGAAAATATCAAATACTGAAGTTCTAAAGAACAAGGACAACTGGTGGAACTTACTTTAGTTTTAGCCGAATATGATCCTCTAGCAAACATACCAGATGGAGTAGTTTCTTCAGGCATTTCATGAGTATAAGGTTCTGGCTGAGGACTAAAGGTTCCGATCATCTCTTTAGAGCTATCAACTGTTACGAAAAATCATCATACGAGGGAAACTCATTATTTAAAAAGAATGACAACGAGGGAGGGACTGGAAGAGATAAATGGAGAGACTGTTACCCTTGACGCCAGTTTTCCAAACTGCGTTAGTATATTTGAGGCCGGAAACAATGTTGTTCTTAACCTCGAAAGTGAACTGCAGACTATAGCGGCTACCTTCTTTTAAGGTGAACCATGAGCCTTTAGGCTTCCCATTCTCAGGAACTGAAAGAACAATATCAGGTCTACCAGGGGATTTGATTTCAAGGCTCAGGATTTTAACTTCAGGTTCTAGAGTCTCTACATAGTTACAAAACCATAAAGACAATGTCAGAGATCCAAACAAACTTGATCACCCATTAATTGATTAGATTGCTTCCAAGAATCCTCAAGGCTAACAGAAGAAATTTTATCCAAATTCAACCAATGAAATAGTAAACTTGAATAAATGGAGAAGATGAAAGAATGGTCTAACAATCTAAAATAACACATGAGATCAGACACAAGTGAAACCAAAATTTGACAATTATCCATAAATAACACCCTGATTAACAAAATTGACTTTTAGTAGTTTCTAAGATTTCTCAGCTGAATTTTTGTTACTTTTCACAGCAGACAATATGCAGAGACATGTAAATCCACAGAGAATCATTAAAGAGAAAACAAAAATATAACGCAATTACCAGTAATTGCAAAGGAAAACTAAACTATACTAGAAATTAACACATTTTCAAAATGTTCAAGCAGATTGATCTAAATACCTCCAACAGCCTCAATATCCACAGCCCCAAGAAGCTGTTCCTTCCACCTCCTCAAGCTTTCATCATCCTATATTCTCAAACCCCAGAAAACAGGAAAAAAGTGAACATAAATAAAACAAAAAATGGAACAGTAATTAACAAAAAGAAACAAGAATGAGAAAGGACAAAGAAATTTAGAAAAAATAAACAAAGACAAACCTTATCTTTTTCAAGTTGTTCTTTAAGCGTGTATTGAGGACCCAGCTCAATCTTCCTTTCATGAGTTTCATCATCATCCTCTTCTTCTTGATCAGTTGCATAAAGAGAATTCTCACTCATCTTTCTACTAATCCCACCACTTTTAGGCTCATCAACTTCTTCTTCATTTGTACGTGTTTTTGTTGTTGCTGCTGTCTCTGAAACTTCCTCTTTGTCTTTCTCATCAAAACCCATGCTTTTAGTATTTGAATCCACACCAGCCTCCAAAGACATCAACAGCCCATCAACAGCAACAAAAAGAACTAAATGTAACAGGCAATTTTGTGTGTCTCTCTCTGTCTGTGTCTTCCTCGGAAAACAAGAACACAACAGAGTGCACCCAAAAGCAAATGAACACAGAAAAGAAGCCAAAACCAGAAACCAACAAAAGAAAGAAGGTCAAAGAATCTTAGAAAGTTAAACAAAAGACAAAATCAAGAAAACCCACAAAACATAACCCTTCAAACAACAAAAAGACACACTAACAAAACCAAGAGAGAGAGAGCGAGAGAAGGGCATAAGTTTAGTTCTTGGGAAGTTCAAACAACGGAAAAAGAAACAGTCATGTGGTGATCCTAAAATTGTGTTGAACTAACAACAATGGCAAATAAGGAGGAGAGGTGGCAAGATCGTGAAGGTCACTCCTGCACTAGGATCCACGAAGACCACGATTCAAGGAGGGAAAAAAACAGTGAGAGAGAGAGAGAGATGTGAGAGTAAGACAGCCTAGGATTGGGTGGAGGATAGATAACGCTTTGACTCTTTCTAATGGAAACTATGATTGGGACATGAAAAAAAAGCTGCTTAGGATTCTGATAGTTATAATTGGTTTGGTTTAGCTACCTGTGTTTTAACGTTGGAAAAGCTCTCAGTTTTTAGTACTTTCGTTCTTAGGTTTCTTCAATCTCCACCTTCGTGTCCTTGTCCATTGTCATAGATTATGTGTACATATAAGTCCTAAAATCCAATCAATTAAATACTTAAATAAAATTTAGAACAAAATCGTATTAGAAAGTAGTTAAAAAAATTAATTAAGAAATTTTTTTCCTGTTGATAGATTACTTTCTAATTCAACCATATTGAATTGATAAGTTAGCATTAATATAGAAAAACTTATCCCTTATACATTTTACGAAAATTTTCGTACATTACAGTAAACCTCCAACCACAAGAAAATCATATTAGAAAGTTGTTAGAAAAACTAATTAAGAAAAAATCAAGTATATTTGAGTTGACAAGTTAGCGTTAATATAAAAAAATTTATCGATTATACAACCAATTTAGTTCGCCGTGGTAATAAGATCTCTTCTCATGTCTTGCTAACTACTAACTATTAATACTAATTATATAACGTTTAATAACTGAATGGACCACAAGATCCGTATCTATAGCAAAAAATAAAAATTAAAAATTAAAAAACAAATTCCACGAGAATGATTTTATATTAGAACAAACATATAATATTATTTTATTCTATAAAATGTTTTTTTTAATGAATCTTTCCATGATATCTATTTATTTAAAAAAAATATTAAAAAGAAACATAAAATGGATAGAAAAAACTAAATAATTAGTTTTTAAAATAGAAGGACTAATCAATTCAGTTATCAAAACTAGAGGGACTAATTTATAATTTTACTATATTTTAAAATTATAAAAGGACCCACAGAATGATTAAGCTTAGTGCATGTAGGATAAATTCAAAATCATGTAGGTTGATTAATTATGATATCATGAACAAACAGTGTTTCATGGATTCAACGATGCAGCAAGGAGAATTTCTGCATTGTATTCTTCCTAATTTTTTTCTTTTAGTCTTTGTGTCCCACTCATAATTCAGGCCACCAAATGAATTCTAGAAGGACCATTGTGTAAAATGTACATTCTGCAGTGTATTGACTAACCAATGTAATAAATTCTGATGCCCTGAAGGTTCAGAGTTTCAAAATTGAGGAAAAGAAAAGAAAAGAAAAGAATAAAGGAAGAAGTTCCATAGCAGGTTTTGTCAACAAATGCATTTCCCACAGTTGGAACTTTTTTCGACAACTACACGGAATCCTTGACAATTTTGAACTATTTGCTTGGACCTTAACCTTTTTGCTGATGAAATAACTAGTTTTCACCCTCTTTTTCGCTAGAAACTCTAGCTCCTAGAATGCTTCTGTGGCTGATAGAGATGTACATGAATCATTATGTGGTTTAAGAAACAAATTGCAACCCAGTAAGGCAGAAGTCATAATTTGTCATCTACCTAACCTGGTCATCATTAGATGAGTGAATTATGCCATAAGATCAGAGTCATCTCTGGCTGCGTTTATGGGTTGTAGGTACAGCAAACTGGAAATGAGTGATTCACCTTTCAAATCCCTCCTTCAATCCCCATATTATTTGATTACTCAAGCAATCCAGGCAAGTATGGCTAAGTAACTAAATTGGGAGATGGAAAACCATGCAGTTCAAATGAAGAGAATCTAAATTCAGAGCATCTAGATGGCTTTTGCTCTACCTTGCCTTGTGGTTTGTTGGATCCTCTTCTGCAGACTTCTTCAATCCAATTTGTCTAATATAAATTTGACATCAATAGCAGAATTAATGAATTATCTATAGATGATAAATGATGCATATCATAGGAAAGTAGACTTGAATGTTACCGAAAAAAGATGCAAAATTCTCCTTCAATTTAATGTTCAAATACTCCTTGATCATGCTGTTACGAGGAGAAGATGAAGATTAGTTTCAAGTACAAAATGCAAACACACATCGGTCTCTTGCCAGTTGCCACCCCCACACACATTGAGACCCACCACCCATATTATAGAGTATTAATTTTCCTTACAAACAGCATAAGGTTTTCCGAACCAAAACTAACATTACCAATAAACCTAGTCCAAGAATGATTTCTACTTGGCCAAAGAGTTGGCCTTATTTCTAACATCTGGAACATACATCACAAAAACTCCAACATTTTTCGAGGGAGTATGCCTTCGGGAAATCTGCCTTTCTGTTGAATGCTTTTCTCATCTATACATACATTGACAACTTCAGACATTGTAGACCTGAGAGCAGGAGACTTGTTGAATGCTTTTCTTGTGTATAAGTAGATTGACAACTTCAGACATTTTAGGCCTGGGAGTAGGAGACTTGTTGAATGCTTTTTTCATCTATAAGTGCACTGATGACTTCAGACATTTTAAGCTAGGAGTAGGAGACTTGATGAATGCTTTTCTCATCTATAAATACATTAGTGACATCCGGCATTTTAGACCTGAAAGTAGGAGATGTATTGAATGCTTTTCTCATCTATAGGTACATTGGTGACATCATACATTTTAGACCTGAGAGTAGGAGACGTGTTGAATGCTTTTCTCATCTATAGGTACACTGACGACTTCAGACATTTTAGGCTTGAGAGTAGTAGACTGATTAACACACTTAATTGCTAAGTGCAAAACAATGAGGGCCTGCTTCCGGACGTAAGTGGATGATAATTTCCAATCAACCAAGTCAAGAATCATTCCCTTTTCATACAAAACACCAGCCTGCAATTACAAAGCAGCATTAGCTCTAATCATATGGCATAATTCACTCATCTAACGTTGACAGAACATATTTGGAAAGGGCATAATCTTGTCAAATTCACTCACATTATCTAGAAGAAAATCAGTTTCTTGATTTGGTTATATTCTGCACCAGTTTTTTCGAGTGCAATAACTCCAAAACTGAAGACGTCAGCTTTAATTGTTATTGCTTTTCCCATTGCATACTCAGGTGCCATGTAAACTCTGCGATTAGAAATATGGTTTAATCCTAATCAAAATAATGAAATTTTCTTAATGAAAATTGATAAATTGAAATCCATGCACAGGCAATTTTACAAAGATTAGAATCAGCTAATAATTTAATGATTACGATGCTTACCACAACCCTTTTGCTTCGCGGGTCAGAGATGCATCATCCTCGTTACAAACTTTTGCCAATCCAAAGTCTGATATTGTGGCAATAAGATTTGTATCAAGCATAATATTACTGGCTTTTATATTTCCATCAACAATTTTGAATTTTTTCTTTTCAAGGAGATACTTCAAACCAGTTAAATCACCTAATTATCTTTCCAACGCCTACCATACCAAATGACACAAAATTTGGCAAGTATTGAAACTGTTTTCTTTTTCTTTCTTCTTCTCATGTGAATCTGAGCATCAAGTGTCAGGATTGAGTGTAGATTATAAGATTAGACTAAATCCATAAAATCAGATCAGAAGAGGGAAAAAGAATAAAACGAAATAGAAAGAAGAAGAAAATTACCTTTGAATATAATCTCAATAGATCTTCTAATGGAATAAAATGAAAGCAAGAAATGGAACCTATAACCTTCAATTACGAATTATTTCTCTTGGTGCCAATTGATTTTCAAAGATGGCATGTTATAAGTAACTGGTGTAGAAATTTGGGCAATTGGCAAGAAAGGTAAGAATGGTTGGGCAAGACGGAGAGAAAAGGTTGAGTGGAGGAAGAAGGTTCGCTGGGTATGGTGGAGAGAAGGGGCTGAGTGGAGGAGAAAGTGCGGCTGGGTACGGTGATTGGTGGGTGAAGTGGGTGAGGTAACAACAGAGAGCAGACTATATGTTTGACTAAAAGCCATCCGTATATTTCGTGTATATATATACTTCCGCTATCCCATATAAATTATTTTTTTTATTATATATGTATGAAAATATTTATTTGATCAATATTTAAAATAATACATGGATGAGGGGATTAATTAATTTATTTCTTAAAGCCAAAGAGACTAATTTATAATTTATTCAAATTATATATATATATATATATATATATATATATATAAAAGATGATGGTCTAGTAATAAATGAGCTAGTCTTTGCATAAATTTTTTATTAATGTACAATATTTGAATTTTAAAATCATATTTATTAAAAAGTATTGAATTTTTTCGTTTTTGCTCCAAACATGATAAATCATATTTATAATGTAAGATAAAGATATCCGAAAAAACTAATAATATATATATATATATAATTGATAGACAATATTTATTTATTTATTTTCATTTTTGGTTCTCTACTAATAAAAAATTAATATTTTTTTGTACATATAAATATCTTTAATATAAAAATTTTAAAGATACATTTTTTTGTCACCCGAAAAATATTTATTCTTATAAAAACTGTACTGCATGCCAAATTTTAGAAGCAAAATATTTTTATTAATATGTTATTTTTCATAATTATTTTAAATTTGATTGTTATTTAATTTAATAATTTTTTAATTTATCACCTCATTTGTAGATAGATTTTTTAAAAATTAATATTGATTTAATGTAATGCATGATTAAATTTAATAATTAATAATTTTAAGAAAATATTTTAAAAAATATGAATAAAATAATTAATAATAACTACAAGGTGATAGTCCGCGATAAGGAAGCGTCAAGGTATATATCAAGTCTAGAATTTAATTTTTATGACTAACACTCATAAGAATTTATTTTCAAAATATATAATATAAATATATTGAAAAATGTTTTTTTGTCACATTCAATAATGGATTAATCTTAAAAAAAACGTAAAAACTAATTTGAAAACATTTTCATCCTTAAAAAGAAATGATTAATAATTTTTTAGACTATGAAAATGTAAAAGTCTCGAGGTGCTGATAAGACCGACAGAGTATACTTTATGGAATATTTCTTTTGCCACTTTAAAGATTAAATACCAAAAGAGAACGCTAGACGTTGTTTAAATAATGAAAAGGTCAAAAAAAGAAGGCAAAAAGCAAAAGTAAACAGCACGCTGAAGGAATCATGACGTCAAAAGTAAATAATATTCCGAGAATCTCTGCAATGTGTTGTTTTACTTTTTTAGCCTTTATGCCCCACTCATAATTGAAACCACTAATTGAATTCTACGAGGACCATTGTGTAAAATGCACATTCTTTTGTGTATTCATTAGGCTAAAAGAGCCAAAAACCTCCTCGAAGTTTTAATTTATTAAAAATCGGTCCCTAAACTTTTGATTTTCACTTGAACTTTTTTAAACTTTATTTTTATTTTAAAATTTAGTACATCCTATAATTTTTAGCTATTATCCATCCCTTTTAAAAATTTCAATTTTTAGCATTTTGATATGAAGTTTTACATACACATTGAAAAAAATTCAATCTATTTTTGAAAAAAAATCCAAAATTTTTCAAAATAAAAATTATATTTATTTATTGAATATTATAAATATAGAAAATAAAACAATAATGATTCTAAATTTTTTGAAAAGCTCCATATAAATTTCATTGAATGATTTCTATTATAAGACTATTTATGTAATTGTCACTTTTTTGGAGATAAATAAAAAAAAAACTGAAAAAATGAACTACATCTAGAAAGAAAAAAAATAAAGTTCTAAAAAATCAAAACATAAGTTAAATTTTCAGCAACTATTTTGAAATAGACTAAAATTCAGAAAAACTTTGGCCCTTTTAGCCTTATTAATGAAGGAATGTAATAAATTTTGATGCCCTCAAGGTTCAGAATTTCAAAATCAAGGAAAATAAAAGGATAAAGGGAGTCCTATAGCATGTTTTCTCAACAAACGCATTCCCCACAGTTAAAAAAACTTTTTACCAACTACATGGAATTCTTGACAGTTTTGAACTACCTTATCCCTTCTGCTGATGAAATAATGAAACAAAAAACTAGTTTTCACTCTCTTTTTTACCACAAACTCTAGCTCCAGGAATACTCCGGTGGTTGATACTTGATAGAGATGTGCTTGAATCATTGTGTAGTGTATCAGTAAAAAATTACAACACCAGGAAGGCAAATATCTAACTTAAATGATGGCAAAATTCGCCATTTACCTAACCTGGTCCTCAGCTCCAAGAAAATTCATAATTGTTTCCTTCAGGAGATCAAACCACTGCATTTATGGCTGCATTAATGGATAACCTATAGATGATAGATGATATACATATCATGGAAAAGTAGACTTGAATGTTACTGACAAAATATGCAAATTCTCTTTCAATTTGATATTCAAATGCTCCTTGCTCATGATGTCACAGGGAGAAGATGAAGATTAGTTTCAAGTACAAAATGCCACAGATTGAATATTTAAACACTAAGCATTTCAGGCTCAGTAATCTTCACAATTTAATGATGCATTCTCAAGAATCTGCAATTCAATCGCCCAATACAATTATAGATGCCACACCAGCATCAAGTGGAGGGATGAAGTAATGCTTAAACCTGAGACAGCTTATCAATTGCTTCCCCATTTTCTCTTAACACTCTCTTTAGCTGAGACTTCAACATTTACATCATTCTTTAATGCACCAGAAAAATCAGAAGGGCCATCTGGAGATACTATTCTCAAGATTTTTGATGATATCAAAGTTAGCCCATTTCTTGTCCCTCGTAGAGAATATAGCAAAGGATTGAAGATGACGGCAAGGATCAAGTCGCCTTTTGCAACTATGAGATACTGTACATGTAAAATAACATCATAGGAAATAGGAAAGCAGCCAGTAATTACACACAACAACATTGCAAAAAACTGAAAGAGTTGAGAAGCAAAAACCTTACCATGGCAATAATTCCCAGGATAGCAAGACTTGTTTGCTGAGCTTCTGGCCAAAAATTGTCACCATTGGACCAGCCAAATCGTCCACCCCATCCAAACCAACCTCCCCCACCAGAATCTCCCCCTCCACCAGCTTCCTCCCTCTTCTTAATTTCCTTGTTCCATTTCTCAAATTCATCTTTCTTTCCACCAAGAGCACTTTCTAAAGCTTTCCTAGCTTGTTCCTGCAGCCACAAATAAGACAAAACTAAATTATGCCTATAAATACATTTGATCTTGAGTTCTCTCATTCTTTCCATCCCACCCTACCACAGGACACTATATAGCATAACAAATACACAGTTCAACAACATCCAAAGGCATGCCAAAGGAATAGAGTGGAAAGCCTCTAAATAGTTAGATTACAGCACTCCCTTGTATATATTACTGTTTTTTATCAAACTCTAAGAAAGTCATTTCCAACCATTTTGATTAGCTATGTTTCCACCGTCTAGACCTTTTATGGCCATCAGTTTGATATGACAGGCGATTACTAAGATTAATGGACACTGTACAAGCCAGTGCACAAAAAAATGTGGTACTTTCACAGAACCAGAAATACAAAGCAGAAGCCTCTTGCACCAGGCTTCCCCTTTCATACAAGTAAAGCCAAAAGGACCCATCATGAATTTAAAGTTCCAAGACACCAAGATATCACAGATTTGTTGATGCAGAAGGTTCAATTCATTGATCAAAACCATCTTCAAATGGGGGAATAAAGGAAGAGGACTGGTAATGTAGTATAATGGTTTGAATTGCCTTGGCATCTAGAGTTAAACAAGAAACCTCAGCTTGAATCGCAGAGTAAGCTATTCAACTAGCCACATTTGCTGAATAAAAAAAAAAAAAAGGCCTATTGAAAACCTCAAATATATTACAAATTATCCTACTAGTTGGTCAAGAAGTCTAAAGCCCCTAAAATGATAATGACAATTCTAGTTGGCAGAGCAATTCAATATAAAGACTTCACATTCTAACCATCTTAAATGTTTCAGATTGTCGGAACTCAATCAGTCATAACTAGGAAACGACCACACAATGATTAAGCTAATAATTAACACTTGAAAGATCATTTTAACACCATACTGTCGCTTCGAAATTCTTTACAATAACTATAGCTTAATCAGTAAACAGAATATTCTGAACTTCTAACATAAACTATATCCCATTCAAACAAACAACCATCATTCCATTCCAACTCAATAAAAATACTTCATAAACACTACAACTTAACAAGCACACTACCTAGTAAACATCGTTCCCAATTAAGCAGACAAGTCAAAAACCCACTTAAACCTCCTTATCACAATCCACATCCACCATTCAAAATCATAACTTTCAATCACCCCAAAATCCAAACACGGGTGCTTCATTTCCAATCCAAAAAAAAAAAAAAAAACAACAACAGAGCTTCAATCTTTATCACTAGCTGGTAAAACTTTTATTCATTTACATCCAAACAGACAAAACCCAGAAACAATTTTCTCAAAAAGTGATAAAATAAAGCATAAAGGAGCAAACTTTGTTTTGGTACCTCTCTGCCACTGCTTGAGAAAAGACAAGTAAACTTGCCATTACACTTGAGTTCTTGCTGCAAATTCGCCCAGCTTTGCTTCCCATCTTGCTTGTGGCTCGAGTTGAGGAATCGGGTACCGTTTGATTCGGGTCGGGTTGAGGAATGCAGGGGGTTTATGTTAAGAACTTGCGCCATGGTGGTGGTGTGTTACCCTTCTGCTTACAGCTTGAGAGACGTGTAGGGGACGGGGTTGAAGAGAACTGGGCTTGGGTGTTTTTAGGCTATAAATTTTTAAGCCCATTAGTAGTTTGTTGGGGGCTTCTTTTAAGAAAACAAATAGTTGGGACTTAAATCTAAGTTTGGGCTTTAAGCTAATTTGAATTTCTTTAGATCAATATATATTTTTTTATTTTCAAGAACATCTTTAGGATCACATATTCGATTGGTTTTTAGAAAATGATTCACAGATATATATATATATATATTTCAAGAACAACTTTAGAATCACATATTCGATTAAAATTTAAAATTTAAATTCGATATGATAATATAAATATCAAATTCACTTATCGTATGAGTAAATAACTCAAAAATCAGCAATTATCGATCGATTTAATAATTTGATTTAGAGTTGATTTATTTGACTCACTTTCCATTATCTTGTTTTACTTATGTCAGCTGAAATTCAACTCGTTAACATAATATATTTACTTTTGAGATCATATTTCTCATGCTATTTTTCAATGCATTTCCTATGTTGACACGATAAAATAGCATCCTTTGAGATAACCATAACCATAATGTATGATTTCTTGACCCATCAATGAAAGAAAAGGACATATTTTGGTTTTATAACACACGATTTTTCACTTGTTTTAATTTTAGTGTTAATATCCTCATATATCTTCATATAATAAGTTAAATTTTCAATCTGTTATTAAGCTAAAAGACGTTTTCAATCTATTCATATTATTTGAGTTGGTTTATAATTTATTATTTTAATTAAAACTTTCGATCAATTTAAACATTTGATTTATATATAATATGTGATTTGACAAAGTTGATACACACTCACCATGAATTGATTAGAAAATTTGACTAGAATGATAGATTAAAAATCAATTCAAATAATAATGACCAATTTTAAGCATTTTTTGATTTAGAAACATATTGAAAATTTTACTTATTGTATAAGAATACACGATGATTTTAATTTTAATTTTTTTTGTGTAGTGGATAAATTTTCTAATAATATATAAAGAAAAAGAGAAAATAAAAAGGAAAGACGAGGAAGAAAGATCCATACAATATGGACTCCAAATAGGGTTTGCAAAAAATTAAGCCAATAGGAAGGAAAAAAGGATAATAGAGTCCACATCATTGCATACCCTTTTTTTTTTCCTTCTTTTCTTCCTCTTATGTTTGTCTTGTCTGGAAAATTAACAAATATTCAAATCCCATAAACAGAACTCAAATCCTCCCTTTGTCCATTTATGTTTCTAATATCCAGCCTTTTCATCACATCTAGACAACTTCCACATTTTTTATGTAACCTAATTCGAGTAAATTATAAATTAGTCCTTTAAGTTTTAATAAACAAATTCATTAGTCCTCTTTGTTTCAAACACTATTATTTAAATATTTAATCAGAGTTATCATACTTAATTTGATATTATTTTTATTTCATAAAATCTCTTATTTTGTTGTTAATCTTTCTATAAATTTCTTTCTTTTTTTCTGTTTCTTAAAAAAAAGTCAAAATAAATAAAAAGAACTAAAAAACCTAAACTAGAAGTAGATTTCAAAATAGGAGGACTAAATAATTATTTTCTAAAACAAGAGAGATTAATTTGTAATTTACTCTACCTAATTCCTTATATTAATCACAAAGATATGATTGTGACACAAACATCACAACTCAGGTCAATTCTCTGATTTTCTTTCCCCTTTTTAACATTAATTATTGGCCATTAGATTAATAAGGTTATTTCTAGGTTTAATCCTTTCTTATTCCTTAAAAAAAAGAAAAAAAAAGTAATGTTGCTGCAAGAGAAGGTATTCCTTTAGTAGCTAGGGTTAGCTCTCTTGGATCAAGAAAGCTCTAGTTTGGTGCTCTTTAGTCTTTACCAACATTCTCATCTTGTTGACCAACCCTACTAATTTCTTATCAAACTATCTGTTACTGTAATTACAAACTCCAATTCCAATGACCAATATACCCTAGTTTGTTTTTCAACAAATTATCATTTTTAGTTTATTTTTCTTATTTGATTTTCACAAAAATTTTAAAAAACATAATAAATATGGTGTCACATCATCTAAAATAGCTCTAATTTTTCAAAAACGTCATTTTGTTTGTAGATTTCAATTTTTCATAAAAATAAAAAAATAATAATTATTACTCCACCGAGAGGTTTTTGTCTATACAAATATTTTGAGAGCATAAAAAATAGAAATATTTAGATTCAAAAAAATTAACCAATATATAAAATTATTACAACCTTATCCAAACATCAAATTAATTAAAAATTAAAGAAAATGCAATCAACATAATAATACCCATAAATAACTTTCTTTAAAAAAAAATTAATGATTAAAAATTAAAACCTACTTTATCTTTCCATTTCCCTTTTTAAATTTAATCACATCTTTATCCACTCACTCTCTCTCTAGTCTTATCTTTTTAACTTTTAAATTTCAAAATAAAATAAAAATCCCACCAGCAAATCTCCCCAATTTACCTCCCCACCCCTGCCTCCTCTCCACTACAACCCACAAACTCCAGGCCCAAAATCGTCATTCCAAATACCCAAAATGGCAGAATAGCACTTTAAGAAAGAGAAAACTTCTTCAAATACCCATTCCACCCTCATCACCCCACCATCTCTCCCAGCAGTTAACCTAGGGCAAACCGTCTTTTCAAGTGAAGAGGGTGGGAGGTCATTTCCGTCTTTATGAAAATTATAAAGAGAGAGATAGAGAGAAAGTAGAGAGAGAGAGAGAAACATAGAGAAGTTTTCTAGGGAGAGAAAGAGAGAAGAAGTTTTAGAGGGGGAAGATAGAGCTTTTTAGAGAGAGAGAGTTACCGTTTGTGTCCGTTTTTTCCGTTAAAATATATGTGAAGAGAGAGAGACAGCCAAGCCATGGTGACGGACCAGGATATAGCGAAAGGAGTAGAGACGGTGCTGCGGCAATCAGACCCAAGCGCCGTTACTTCATTAAACGGTGTCGTACAGCAACTTGAAGCTAAATTAGGGTTAGATTTATCACACAAAGCAGCTTTTATTCGTGACCAAATTAACCTCCTCCTCCGCTCCCACCCTATGACCACCACAGCCACCACCACTACCGCTCCCGCCGCCGTAACCACCACAGCGCATCCACCACTGCAACAACTGCAACCACCACCACCGCAACAGCAAGCTTTCCAATTCCAACAAGGGCAAACTCTTAATTTACCCCCAAAAGACCATTTTACCCTCCAGTTTCAACAACAACAATATCACCCTTCTCATTTTGCTCTTCACCCTCACCAACACCACCAGCATCATCCTCAACAACACCAACAGCACCAGGTTTTTCCACAGGACCTTAACTTTAGGCAGCCGCAAGCTGTGGTGGCTCCCCCAGCGCCGCCACCTCAGCTGCAAGTTCAGCAGCAGCAACATAGGCAGACACAGCATGTGCAAAATGTTGGGGTTATTCCTCATGAAGTGGCGAAAGAAAGGTAAAAGTTTAGGGTTTTTTGTCATTTCGTAGATTTTAGGGTTTCTTCAGGGCTCTTAATTTGAGGTTTTGAGCGTTTAATTTTTGTATTTTACTTGCTGCAAATTTAGGGGATTTTTGTGTGAAAAATTAGAGCAGTAAGTGATTAGTTTATAGGGTTCATAATTTCCATATTGATAAGATTTTATGATAAAGTTTGTGTCTTTTTAGTTACTAAAAGACAGAAAGAGTTAAAAAAATATATTAATAACTGTCAATTCTTTTTTTTGTTTTTTGGTTAAAACAGTGATCCAATTGGACGTTTATTATTAATTCGTCACCAAATAGAAAAATCCAAAATTTGGGCATTTGTTAACTTATGATTAGCATGGAAGTCTCTATTTTTTGGTATTTTTAGCTGATGATTAGTGAGCAAGTTCATGACGGGTGTTGTTAGCTGGGTTGTCCTTTATGGGAGAATAGATTTAATGGTGTTTGCTTTTTATAATTTTGCAGCACAACTCCAGTTGGATCTAAAAGAAGAGGTGGACCTGGTGGGTTAAACAAAGTTTGCGGTGTTTCACCTGAACTTCAGGCTATTGTTGGTGAGCCAGCCTTGCCAAGGACTGAGGTATGTTGTTATTGTTGCTACTGCTGCTGCTTCTGTATTGGGCTCATTTCTTAGTTTGGGTTTTGTAACTAATGCTGTTTATGAAGTAATTCGTTGTTGTTTCTAAGAATTGTGCTTTGTGTGCAGATTGTGAAGCAATTGTGGCAATACATAAGGAAAAACAACCTCCAGGATCCGAGTAACAAGAGGAAGATAATTTGTGACGATGCTCTACGTGTGGTTTTTGAGACAGACTGCACTGATATGTTCAAGATGAATAAGCTGCTAGCTAAACATATCATCCCACTTCAACCATCAAGTATGTTCTGTGATAATTACAGTAAGGCATCGTGTTGTTGTTCTGCTGTGACTTTGAGAAGGTTAAAATTTCTTCATGTTGTGAATTGTGTGTACAGAGGAATCTGGTCAAGCTAAGCGAGTGAAGGTGGATGTTGAGACCCCAACTGAAAATACTGAACCTGCTGCATCTCTTGTGGTAATATCTGAAGGACTTGCTGAGTTTTTGGGGACTACTGAGAGAGAAATGACCCAAACAGAAGCATCCAAACGTGTTTGGGAGTACATAAAGCTAAAACAGTTGGAGGTGGGTAATGAGTGTGTATATCCGCGTCTTTCCCCACATAAGACTTTCCATATTGGCTCCTTCATTAATTTTCTACCATGTAACTTCTGTTTTGGATAATATCTCTCTTTTACTATATGCTGCCTTTTCTTCTTCTAAGAAACCTTATTTGTAGGACATCGATGTCTAAACATTTCAGTTCTATTTTAGATAAGTTAACTGGAATTTAAAAGTTCCATGGTTTTCATGTGTCTATAGGATCCGTTAAATTCAATGGTGATACAATGTGATACAAAGCTTCGCGATCTTCTTCGATGTGAAAGCATATCTGCTGTGGGGGTAGAAGAGGTGTTAGCACGACATCATTTATTCAAACGGTCATGATGTTCCATGGTGATGACTGGTTAGTATGATCTACAATCTCTAGTATTGTTGTGTCTCCTGTGCATGTGTGTTAGTTGGTGGTGGGGGAAAAAAAAGGATCATACAACTTTAGTTTAGATTGTTAGAATTTCTAAATAGTGGATGTGAGTTATTTCTCTTTTCATTTTCTTTGGGTCTATAATTCGGATTTACTTTTCTTGCATTTTTTTAGGTCTTTTCTTGAGAGTGAGGCTAGTGTACTGCATCATCGTATCTATCACATGATACTAAACCTTTTTAAAACTTGTAAAATTCTCGGAAGTTTTTTTTTTCCTCCCTCACGTTCTGTTTTCTATTCCATCTTTTGACTACTTGAATATTGTGTCAAGTTCAGTACCAAACTATATTAGCCCATTTGGAGTCAAAATACAGGCTTCTTTTACTGTGACATTCTTCCCTTCAGTGATTTTGTTCTGGTTTTGTTGTTGGTGTGATTCGATCACCCTGCTCCTTAGCTATAAATCTTCATCCGAGTAGTTTAGATTTAGAAGCTCTGTTGTTCCTGAATCCCTCTTGCTTCCCTGCATGTAGTGATGCTTCCTCTTCATTTATAAGTCTTTGGACACACTGTCATCCATTGAGTTTAAGACTTTTTATGTGTGCCTGCTATCTTTTGATCTGATGGATTACCAAACAAGTCATCGGATGGTTTTTTTTTCCTCTTATTTCTTGTAGGTGCATGGAACAATGACCATCTGCTCACTTCTGATAGTAGAACAGATAGTGAAGAAGCTTATTTTGTTTTTCACGTTCGTTTATTTTTTTGTGTCCTTTGTTAATCACCGTGGTTAGATGATATGGTGATTTACTCAACTATGATCAGAATGAACATGTAACAAAGGTCGATGGCAGGGATTATCATTGTAGTTATGCTGCCATTACCTTGGATGTAGTATGCTTTCTTGCTAATTTTATTGTCAGTTCGACTTCCCAATGCCTAACCCTCATAGTAGAATGAAGGAAACCGCAGTGGAATTGTAAAATCTTATTAACTTGAAAGAGACCGATATGTGTATCCTGTTATATAGCCTGTTGTTTTTTCATTTTTCTTTTTCTTTCCCTGCAAGTGACTTTCTTCCCTCTCTTGTTTGTGATCTGCTTGGAATAACTTCCATGGAGGCATTTGCTGTACGGGTTATATATAAAAATCTGTTGCACTACTGAATGATAGAAATCATGGGGCTCTTTATTTGTTCTCGTTCCCCAGAAAATTTATTCAGCTTTGGACATTTCCTCTAGATTTTGATTGACAGTACTCCGTAGATCACATTAGCAGATTCAGTGCAAACTGTCAGCTAGCTTCCTGCTGTGTTAAGCAGTGATAGCAGAACCTGAAGGAAAGTTACAGAACCTAAAACATAGTATCCTTCGACATGTCTGTTCGTATAAGTGTAATCAAAGTAAGCAAGCCTAATATCTAAACCGCAAGTAGCTGAAGCTCAAGCAACTAATCCAAGCTTGTGTGCTCTTCAAGGATTTCCAGATATGAACATAATTTTTTTAGAAACGCTTTATTATAAATCGACATAAGTTTAGTGCTCCACTAGAATTCCTAAATATGCATATTAGGCATTTGAAATTTCCCCAGCAAATTTAGATAAAGATTGAAGCCAGACTGACTAATCATGTGACGTTTGAGATAACTCAAAATAACAAAGATTGAACAGGATTTTAGTCCCGTGAATGCAAAATTTCTGCAGAAAAATCACAGCAATCAATGCTCACATGATTTTGATTTGTATAACTGTCATAACCAAAAAAAAAAAAAAGACATCCATTTTACAATTTTAATTTTTAGCTATGTGTTTTTATTTATTTATTTTAGTTCATTCCATCTTTATTTGATTTATTTTTATTTTAGGATTTTTTTTTTTTTAAAGAAAAAAGGAGAAAGAAGTAAGAACTAAAATACAAAAGACGAAGAAGAAATATATAGAAAATATAAAAAAAATCTCTTGAATTACATCCAAAGGCACAATTGCATTAAAAGAAAGTGTAATTGAAATAATTAGGAGTATAATCAAATTAATTGATAAATTCAGAACCTAAATTACACTCTATAGGGATCTAATTGATAAAATTATACTTTATAAGGATTGAAATTATATAAAAAGGAACGATTGTGAACAATTGAAAGTTTAAAGGACCAAATTAGAATATTAGAGCGAACAACATGACTAAAATCAAACGGGCAACTTGTCATTTGCTCCAACCCAGAAATCTCTCCTAGGATTATTTCTCAATTTTTTCCAGGAGTCAAATCTTCCCCAAATTAAGTTTTGGGTTGGTTTGCATTCATTGTGATCCTTAGCTGGAATTGATACCAGCCAAGGATCATGCCTCAACGCAATCTATTCTTTTGTTTTGGTTGATCAAAGGCAAAATTTTAGCCTTAGCAGTTGAAATCTAGGTGTGAATAGATTGATTTTGGGAGAGAGATTTGAGCAAATTCTTGCCTATAAAAGGTTTGTTTTGGCTAGGAACAATGCGAGAAGAAAAAAGATTTGAATTCTGGGTTAGAGAGAGAGAGTAAAAATCAATAGAGAGATTGAAAATTGAAAGGTTTTTAGGGGGTCAGTTGCTGCATTTTTTCTAAAAAATTATAGGCAGTGTTCTTCGTGTTCTTAAGTTTTGGGCGGTCGTTCTTCTCCTGAGAGGGGTTCTAAAATTGGGTTTTTCTTCCATTTTTAGGTTTAGATTAGAATTTCGTGGATTGTGCAGCTTGTTTTTCACATTTTTTTGGTTTTAATTTGAAGTTTCTCGATTTTTTTCGCAATTTTTCTGAGCAACCATTCACCATTCTTTGTTTTTTTGGGTTGGTGTTCCTCTGTTTTTTGGTTTGTTTCAGCATTCACTCGACTGTTGGACTTTGATTCTTGGATTCTGAACACTATCCAAATATTCCAAACCAACTAAGAATCCCTAATTTGCCTGAAATCAATCTCAAGTTTAATTTCAGAGCGATAATCATCACCTTAAACAATTCAGGTCATTTCCATTTACTTTTTTTAGTTTTCGTTTCTAGTGTTCTTAATGGTAATTTAAATTCCCATTTTCTCACCCGTTTAAGTTTTATATTTTGTTTTCGATTGAGATAAGGGTATGAATGTGGTATGTTAGTTGATTTTGTTTTTATTTGCAATGAATTTTTGATTCTTGAAAAAGATGAATAGTAGAGAGAGGAAGTGAAGAACGATGAAGAATAGGAGAGGGAAAGGGTCCAAAATTCAGTTTGATCTAAATCTAGAGAGAAAAATAATCGGGCCTTGTTTGTGTATTTGGTCCAGGCTCGAGTAAAGAAAACAAATGGGTTGGGCTAACACAGGTCTTTTTTTCTTAAACTAAAAAGAAATAGGTTAGGCTAAGCCCAACCCACACACAACCTTAGTTTAGTTAAAAATAAATAAATAAATAAATAAGGAACTAGGTAGAAGCTAGTTTTGGTCCAGTTTCTGTCCATAAAAAAAAAAAAAAAAAAAAAAAAAAAAAAAAAAGGAAAAAAAGAATCGATCTATGCCACAAATCGAGAAATAGAATTAGTCCAAAAAAAAAAAAGAAAAAAAGAAATAGGTAGAAGGGAATAAGGCATAGGACATTGGGCTGAAGGCCTAATAAGATCTTTTTTATGTTTTTTGGTTTCGTTTTTTTAAGTAACTTAAATCTTAATATTTTTGTTTCTCCATGTATTTTTATTTTTTGCATTAATTATATTTAATTTTTAGATATTTTTTTTTGAAATTTATTTAATTAACTTTAAATTTTAGAATTTTATTTTAGTAATTATAGATAATTACTTGATAAAAGAATCGTCAAGTCTCCTAATTTTTAGGGATTGATGATAATTTTTTTTATCAAAATATAATAAATAATAATAATAATAAATAAAATAACAAAAAATAGTAAAAATTCTCAACGAAGTCTCCTATCCGATAAAGACTGTGGTTGACCAAAAAATAATAAAAATTCTTGACGAAGTCTCCTATTTGATAGAGATAGTCGTTGACCACAAAATTGTAAAAATCCTTAACAAAGTCTCATATCCGATAGGGATTGTCATTGACTACAAAATTGTAAAAATCCTTATTGAAGTTTTCTATCTAATGGGGATTGTCATTGCCAATTAAAATTCCCAACGAAGTCTCCTATCCGATAGGAACCGTCATTAACAAATTAAGAAAACAAAAAACGTAATAATAAATTTCTTAACAAAGTCTTCTATCCGATAGGGACTATTATTAATTAAAAAATATATCATCAATATTTAATAATCGAATGCTCTTTGACACATCGGCTTTGTTAAGGCTCAAAGTGAATCTAATGCTTGAACTAATGTGTCTCTTAACGAAGGGGTTTAACGATTGTTTCAATATGATACCACGCCTAAAAATAAAAAAAACTTAATTTGGCTTGAAAAATTAGAGTTTAAATTAGAAATAACGTGGCACAAAGAAAATACTTCGGGAGTTGAATTTAAGACTAAATTAGACGTGATACCTTTATTAGGCAAGAGCGTTTTTAGGTAAGAGCGTGTTTAGGTATTGATATCTTCCCAAAACATAACCGAGTGCTATTTTTAAGTTCCTAGTTTCTTTAATACTAAGCGGTGACTCGAAACTCAATAATAACTCACATCCCTAAAATAACTCATAAATGCAATGTAAATCTCTAAATCTTAGATTTTTTTCGAGAGTCTAGTTCGACGTCATGTAGTAATAATAACATTTGCGATCAATTCTCCAATGCAATCAATCCTTAATCTAGAGATGTAACAACGAGGGATGCACAAGAAACTAAAACACTACCAAGTCTAACATTGCAAATATTTGATATATCCAAGAATGAAAAGGTGATAGACCTCATAAGACAAAACGCAAGATTACTATATTCATATTGCCTCATATCCCCTTGCCTAGAAAAACAAAATTATGAAAAAAAAATCAAGTACTTTTGTTATACCTCAAACACTAAAGTTTCATAGTAAAATGCAAACATTTTGAGTCTTAACCATTAATTCCTAAACTCTAAACTCTAAGTAAAACAAGGTCAAGCGATAGCCTATTCTTTTCGGTTTTCTTTTCTCTTTTGGTGGCTATTGATCGACAACAATTCTGTCATTACCATCAGGATGAACAAGGGAGTTTAAACATAAAATTGCTTTAAGACTTGTCTCTCCTACTTTCTTCATCCATAACCTTTTTAGTTTTCATGTTGGATAATTATACTATAAGTACATTAGTTTTTTTTTCAATCGAATGCATGCAACTTTAATTTTTTTCAATTTGAGTACATTAACTTTTTTAAAATT
Organism: Dovyalis caffra; assembly: GCA_963924115.1. Lineage (NCBI taxonomy): Eukaryota > Viridiplantae > Streptophyta > Magnoliopsida > Malpighiales > Salicaceae > Dovyalis > Dovyalis caffra. The sequence goes on along the minus strand of CAWUPB010001166.1, from coordinate 607,414 downwards.
ACCAATCAAGTACTTTTGTCAATTTTTTATTTACTCGGTATCCTCAAAGGACCAAATTATAATTTTATCTTTTTTCTCAATCAAGTACATGAACTTTAATATTCTTTTCATTTGAGTACATCAATTTTTTTAAAATTGTTAATCAAGTATTTCTATCACTTTCTTCGTTAATCAATGACATATTCGAACGAAGAGGCCCAATGACCTAGTAAAAAAGACTACAAATGAGGAAGAGTGTTAGTGAATATATTCTACATTGAATAAATACAACAATATAAAATATGTTGGAATGGAATACCCACCACAAGATTTAAATATTTTGAATAAAACCTAGATTCCACTCTCTTATTTAATTGTCAAATAATCACTTCAAGAAAAAAGCTTAAACTCGTTTGGTGAAATCTCATAATAATTTTATATTAAATCTCTAACGGACTCGTTTAAGAGAAGAGTTTTTAGGTTTAAAACTTGTACAAGCCTACCATAATCTTATTCAAGTGAGATTTGAACTCGTGACTATTTGTTAGGAAAAGAATCAAACAAGAAAATAGAATAGAAAGACAAGAACAATCGTATAACACTAAAATTTATGTGGTCCGACAATTGTGCTTACACCATGATTGCAATAGGATTTTCTTATTAGGATTTTATCAATTGATTTTGTCCATATTTTTAATGTGAACAACTAGGATTATAATAAAAAAAAATACCTTAAGGACTTATACATCCGGCTCAATATCCTTTAGATCTTTCGAAGACTCTACCCCCAAGCCCCTACAAGGGGCGTTACCTTTTGACGCCTACTCGCTAATCGGCTAGTGAGACCGTTGTCGTATGTATAACATTCTAAATTATAGGGCACATCCACATCAATTTTCATAGCTTAACACTATTTGGTTATCAAGATTTTAATAACATGACAAAGAATAATCTTTATCCAAAAGTTTAATGTGTTATGTGATGTTTTAAAATAATTTTATATTAACTCTCTAACAGTAAATTCACTTAAATTATTAGACAAATCAATATATAAGATGATTTAAATAAAAATAATCAATTTGTAAATAGAATATTGTATCTATGAATAATACGATAATAATACCAAATTATTGTTCTTGCGTTCCTAAAAATTTTGGTTAAAGATCCACCATTGCCCATCGGTAGGTTCAGTATTTTGTTTGCATAGGCCTTCAAAGGGCTTTTATTTTGGGGTTTCACTGTTGGGTTCACCCCATATCCAATGAATTTTTTTTTCTTGATTGAAAAAAAAAAAAGAAAGAAAAGAAAAATAAAAGGAATAAAGTTATACAAGAATATTACTTATCTCCGGTCACTCTTACCTTCTTACTTTAGCTAGCTATAAATAATTTTACATGTCGTTGTCGCTTGGGAGGAGAGGAAGTAATGTGTGCTCATGATAATCATAAACTAAAGATAAAGTTTAAGCTTGTGCAAGCGAAAGTAATATATTCCATTTATCTTTTTTATTTTGCAGCAATGAACATTCTCATATACCTGCAAGTTCATTATATTTTAAAGGTTTACGTAGCTTGTGCTCAGGGCAATTGTTTTATTCTTTCTCAAGAATAACCTTTGTTTCCATAATAAGAAGTAAAGTTGCATGAAGCTCCACTTGGCACCAGGACTACATACTCAAAATTCAAACTGGTTACAAAATTTGTCTACCTAAACTGCTCTCTGCACAATCTTCATCAGGTATGTTTTAGCTGTAAAGGTTTGAGCTGCATGTGTCAGCCGTTCGTTGCTTCATTTCTCTCTGAGTCTCTGCACTTAAATTTGAAAGTTCTTTTTTTCCTTCTTTACGTAGTATTATATTTGAAAGTTCATTGCTGATACGTATGGTTGAAATAAAATCTGTAGTAAAAATAGATCTTGCAAGTGTTAGAAATTATAATGTACATGAAAAACTATTTGTAAGCGTCATCCCCTCAGCTTATACATAAAAACCATTTCTTAGTGATCATTTTATATTAAATACTTTAAAGCATGATTATGAAGAAGAATTTAAGTCCTTCCTCACTATAAATCAATTCAATACTTTCTCTTAATTTGTCTTTCGTTTTTTTTTTTTTTTTTTTTTTTTTTCATCTTTGTTCTTATGCTGTGATATTGCTTTAATTTGTTCATCTTTGTTTACTTGCATTTTTACCCAAGTGTTCTTAGTTGGAGCTTTTCCATACGTACCTTAGGGGAGGCATGGCATTGTTAATTTTCTTTAATTTTTGGTTTAGAGAGTGGGTTATCTATGAAATCCTTCGGGTCATCACACCTAGTCCATTACTTTCCGGGCTAGACCAATGTCATAATCCTTAGTCGACTATTAGACTGCAATGTTAGGCCAAACCACTCAAGTGTGATACCACTAAGCTGTAACTTTAGGCAGGATGTTGTTATTATCTTGTCTTTATATTATTCTTATTTATTGGACACTTATTTTAAAGAGTGTTGTTTGATTTTCTGGTCTCAAGTTGAAATAAGCATTGAATGGACATTACTGTATATTTTATTCAATGCATCCTAATGACACATTTTTCTGAACAGAATAAAGGGAGCTCTTATTCGATATGATTTATGTGAATTACTACGAAATAGGTTGTAAATGCATAATTTGAAATACTGTTCATGCATAGTGTGATCATTAGATAGTATTTTGTTTAATTGACTAATAACTGTTAAAGTAAAGATCATGTCTGACTTGTACTGAAGGAGAGCAAACATGGATACGGATAGCGTATCTGGACGTGTTATCGCATTTTGGAACGATTGGCAGCTTCGGGCAATGATTTTGCTAAGTCTCTGGCTGCAAATTTTCCTCACTGTCACCGGCAGTCGACGAAAGAATACAGCTGGAATCTGGCTCGGGGTGGTGGTTTGGCTAGCATATTCATCAGCGGACTGGTTGGCAACCATTTCATTAGGTACCCTTTCTCGTAACCAAGGGAGTTCAAATGGTACCGATACAAATGCAACCATCCCAGCATTTTGGGCACCAATACTCCTCGTACACCTTGGTGGCCCAGACACCATTACTGCCTATGCAGTAGAGGACAACGAATTGTGGTCGAGGCATGTGCTTCAGCTTCTAACACAACTTGCGTTGTCCTTTTATACATCGTTGAGGTCATGGTTGGGCAATGATCCGCTCGTATATGTAGCCATTCCCATCATTGTTTCTGGAATCATCAAATATGGAGAGAGGGTTTGGATTCTTTGGTTGGCAAGCTCCAACAACTTCAGAAACTCCGCAAACAAAGAAAGAAAGCTTCTACGAGAGCAAATAGATCAGCGAATTGCAAGCAGTGAGTTGAATAACATGGAAATTACAAGCCGTCGAGACCAAGTTTTGGGATTGAATAACGTAACACGAGAGGCAAAACATCTCCAAGAAGCTCATTTCTTATTCCGAACTTTGAAGTTACTATATGGAGATTACCTTGTTACATTCCCAACTCATATGATCAGCTATCATATCTTGAAGACCAAGAATGCCACCGAAGCATTCAAATTGATAGCAGTTGAGTTGGGTTACATGTATGATGTACTTTTCACCAAGATGATGACAGGGGTTTTCTGGCAGGCTCGCTTCACTCTCCGAGGTATCAACTTTCTCTTCTCTGTCTCTGCATTACTTACGTTCTGGATAATGGCCAGAAACCGCAGTGCCTACTCCAGAAGTGATACTACTATATCATACTTGTTGCTGGGCGGAGCTATTGTTCTAGAGATTTACTCAGTCGTTTGGATGCTGTTCTCTGATTGGGCTATGCTTTGGCTTAGCAAGCAGCGGAAGCCGTTGGCGGATTCGGTTTATCGATATATTTGTTCTTCTCGATTGCTATCGTCTCTTCTTATTCATAAAAAAAGGTGGAAAGAATCTATAGACCAACATGCCATACATAAGCAAATGACGCCAAGTATGCCTATGGCAGATTTTTTCTCCACTGAACACCACTTTAGGAGATGGAAAGTGGAGGTGGATATTGAATTGAAGCAATTGATCTTCGATCATCTCTTAAATAAGCGTATAAGATACAGTCCGCAAGATGATCAAAAGAAGATATTGGCAGAGAGAGGTGATCAGGTGCTCAGAAGTAAGGGATGCCTCGACAAATTTGACTGGTCTGTGGTCGAAATAGACTTTCATGAAAGCTTCCTATTATGGCACGTTGCGACTTGTTTTTGTCACAAAGGTCATGCTGAATCTTCTGAAGTTCTAGCAAGCATATCTTTAGCCAATTACATGCTGTATCTTCGGAGTGATTTGCCGTTTATGCTACCCAAAGAGATTGGTGAAGCAAAGTACAAGTCAACCAGCACAGAAGCGAGTTTAATGGGAACTGAAGAGGGACAATTCGAAGGGTCAGTGCTATCTGATGGTCGCAAGCTCGCCAGTGCATTGGATTTGCTGGAGACTGAGGATGGTTGGACAGATGGAGAGAAATGGGAGATGATAACTCAAGTGTGGGTGGAGATGCTAACTTTTGCTGCGGTTCATTGTGGATGGAAGGAGCATACAAAAGCACTTACACGAGGTGGAGAGCTACTCACTTTTGTGGCCATTCTTATGTCTCATCTTGGCATAAATGAGCAGTGCATGTATAAGTTCACTTAGAGTAAACTGCGTTGTCACATGCACGTACATGTTATAGCTATTCTCCTTTTCTTTTCTTTTTTTTCCCTTTAGTGTGCATTTGATGATTTGATAATAAAATTGTTGTAAGCGAAGAAACATTTTTACATGATTATATGGAATCTTTACGTGATTATATGTACAAAAGGATAAGTTTTCTGTACAATACCTGCATGTTTATGATCATTGAAGTCACCGATGTTTTAATCCAAGTTTCTTCCTGTCTTGAAAGCCTATCATGCATCTCATTTCAGCAATCTCTTCGGTTTGAATTCATTATATTATCTTCTATACAAAGTGAAAACTGATAATTAAGCTTCAGAAGATTGCACATATAAATTAAACTTAGGTCAGATTCATATAAATGGAAAAGAATATAAGGGGCAAATTTCATGAAAATTCTCAAAGAAAAATGGGTAAAGTACAAAGTCACTACTAGGAAGAAGAGAACAAACAATAGAGAGGGTAAGTAACCGCAGAAGACATTGCTTACCACTTTGCAAGTTGGTATGGTAAATCTCTGCCAAAGGCTTGTAAAATTGTCAAAATTGTTACTTCAACACACATGGTCAACTAGATATCGCCAGTTATTAATATATCCAATAGAAAAAAAAAAAAAACATGGAATGCTAAGCGTGTTTTAATGGTTTTAACATCTTTATATTAAATTCATCCAAAATTAATTAAAAAGGCATTAATTTGATGTCAATTAGGGAAAAAATCATTTTAAAAACCATTTTTAAAGTCTCTGCAATTACAACCACATCACTAATTGAGATCTTGGATAAGTGCAGTTTATTATTTGTTTAGGCCCAACAGCTCTTATTTTGAGAAATTATAAAAAAAAAAGAAAAGAAAAGAAAACAAAGAAGAGGAATGACGTTTTACAAGATTGTTGATTTCTGTTCCCAATTTTTGGCCACCTACTTGCATTAAGTTATAAATTTTACATGAATTTGTTGCTTGTGGAGAGAGGAAGTAATTTATGCTCATGAGAATCATAACTTTTGACAAAGGTTTAGCTTGAGATAAGTGAGAGTAATTTATTCCTTTGGTTCTTCTATTTAAGGTTTTTTTTTTTTTTTGGTTATATACATAGGTGTTTTCATTAGCTTGTGGTGAGAGCAAATTTAGTATTCTTTCTAGAGAACAACCATTGATATTGATGATAAAAAGTAAAGTACATATACCAATTCATATTCTTGCAACATTATTAGCATGCATATGAAGCACAATTTTGTGGTACCAGGTGTAAAAACATAGGTTTTATGGTATATTTTGCCTTTAAAATATAGCAATTTGATAATTTTAGACCCAAAATATTAAATTGTATAATTTAAATCCAAAAATATTGAGGATTGAATAAATATGATCTAAATTATTTAATCTTCATTATTTGTAATGGTCAATTGTCAATTGATTGTTACTTAATTTTTTTTTTTTTAAATGAAAGATGAGAGGTGAATTTACTTCTAAAATAATTATTAGGGCATCTATTAATTCCATCCACCCAGTCATTTTAACTAAATTGAACTTGGGTGAATACTAATTGACTCTTAAATAATTGAGATTGAGACTTAATCAAGCTAAGTTGGGTTGAATTGAGTAAAAGACTTTTGGAATGTGGTTAGGTCCGCAATTGTGTTTTTCTTCCCTGTCTTTTTGAATTGCGATTAGATTAAGCTGCATGCTACTAACACCAAATGAATTCCAATGGCTTGTGTAACACCCCTAACTTAGGACTTAGTTAAGTTGAGGATATTATCAACATTGACTTACATTTAGAGTGCAATGAATGCAAGTCAACATGCCTCTTCCTTTAACATTTTTAATTTATTAGCAAAGTGAGCAATTCTCATATATGGTTCCTAATAAATATAAAATAATAGGTCCATATTAATTAAAACTTTGGTATAATTTTTTTCAAATCCTCGAGAACATTTAACATAATCATACATCAAATACATGTTCCATATAAAACAAGTAGTATGCAAACATAAACAAACAATAAACAAAATTCATGCCTTAAATAAATATTTTGGTTGAATATTTAAGCAACGTAATCCATCCATTTTTCACACGATTACAAACACTTTTCATGCCAGCTTATACCTTTAAACCTTAAAATTATATTAACGTCAAATAAACCTCTTTTACTCTTGACTTTTCATTCTTAGTTGAAATTGGCCAATAGAAGGACAAGTTCTATTTCTTCTTTTTACCTTCACCTTTAAACTCTTAAACTAACATGTTCCTCATTATTTTAACATCAAATAGGTTAAGTTTTCATTCAATCTAAATCTTCTTACTTGGTCAAAATTCATCATAAAGTGATCAAGTTTCAATGTTTTCAATTTAACACCATAAATATCTTTTAAAGAATTTCATCAAATATCTTTAAAGTATTACATCAAACATCTTGCAAACATTAGATTTTAAAACCTCTAATTTATTCAAGCTTAAGAATACCCAACCACCTTGTTCGACAACCTCAAAATTCAATTATTTAATTCAATTAAACATCAAATCATCATAATTCAAACCACACAATTACATATTCATTAATGCAACCATCAAAATCAAACATCATAGTTTCACCAAATCTTAGACCATTAAAACTCAAGCAAGATAACTTCAATTTATCATCAACTATATATCAAAAACACTACTTTCTTATGATGTAGTGACAATTACACTTAACTCACTTGAAGTTTGGCCAATCTTCTTCTTTTCTTCCTTGGTTTCTTCCTCCTCTTTTCTTCTTGAAGTTTCGGTCAATGTGGAACTTTTTCCACTTCCTTTGCCTATTCTCCCAAACTAATTTTAGGGTGATTTTGGGGTGTTTTAAGGCTGCCTAAGATGGTTTGGTGGTTTCTCTCTTGGTTGAATTCCTCTCTCTTTGGTGTGGCTTTGTTTCCTCCAATTTTTCAACCTTGTCTTCCTCCTCGTCCAAGCTGAATTTATAGGAGAAGAATTCACTTGGATAAAGCCAAGTGTTGGATTAATCTCAACTTCTTGCATTAATGGTTGCTCTAGATTTTTCTTGATTTTTCCTCTTTTATTCCTCTTTTTCCTTTTTTTTTTTTTTCCTCTTCCTCTCTTCTTCTCTCTTCACCAACTTTGTTCTTCTCTTTTTCTCCCAACTTTTCCAGAATTATCATACGGGAATTATTATCTCAAAATCAATTTATTAAGTCCCCCAAAGTGTAACAATTTATACTTTAGTCCCTAAACTTTAAATATTTGCAATCGAGCCCTCCAATTTCAGTTCATAACTTCACCATTTCAATCAATTTGGCCCTTATCCTAGGCCTATTCCAAGGAAAATTCAAGCCCCTAAATTTTCTTAAAACACTTCAATTAAGGACCAAAATTAAAAAAAAAAAACTAATTTTTTTTAATCTTTAATAAATTACTATACTCACTTTTGTGGCCATTCTTATGTCTCATCTTGGCATAAATGAGCATTGCATGTATAAGTAATTACTTAGTAAACTGCGTTGTCAAATGTACATGTTATAACTATTCTTTTTTTTGGTGTGCATTTAATGATTTGATAATAAAATTGTTGTCAATGAAGAAACATTTTTACATGATTATATGATATCTTTACGTGATTATATGTGCAAAAGGATAAATTTTCTATGCAATACATGTATGTTTATGATCACTGAAGTCATTAAAGTTTTAATCCAATTTTCTTCCTTGACTTGAAAGCTTATCATGCATGTGATTTCAGCACAAGGAAAGGGGGGAAGGAGGGTTTGGATTCATTATATTATCTTTTACAAAGTTAAAACTTGATACTTAAGCTTGAGGGGATTGCACAAATAAATTAAACTTAGGTCAGATTCATGTAAACAGAAAAGGATATAAGGTGTGAGATGAAAGGTTTCAATGAAAAATGACTAAATTACAAAGTCACCAATAAAAATTTATAGCATTAAGGTAAGTAACTGAAGACATTGCTTAGGCCCATAAGAGGTCCTATTTTGGGCTTTTAATTGTACTCTTGAGCTCAACCACTTTCAAAAAAAGAATGAAGTTTTACAAGATTATCGATTTTTGTTCCATTTTTGGGCACCTACTTGCCTTAATGCTATAAATTTTACATGAATTTGTTGATTGCAAAGAGAGGAAGTAATTTGTTCTCATGAGAATCATAACTTTTGACAAAGTTTTAGCTTATGACAAGCAAAAGTAATTTATTCCTTTGGTTCTTCTATTTTTCAGTAAAAATTGTTATATACATAAGATTTTCATTATCTTCAAATTTTATTCTCGTCATGAGAGCAAGTGTTTTATTCCTTCTTCAAAATAAAAGGAGAGATGAAAGATTTTAAATATTATACAAGGATATATTCATTTATTATTAAAAAAAACATAAAACAAGTTAAATCACTCTTAAACAATATACTATTATATTGATACTTTATGTTGACTAATAAAACTCTAAAAAGACTTTAAAACAAGCCAATAAAAAAAATTGAACTTTTAAGACCCAAAAATACTTAAATTGCATCTAAATTCATCAAATTATTGAAGCCTTAGTTAATTTTTTTAAAGTTATTTTTTGGTTATTGTCATACTGTGTTGTTAATTTACTCTTTTGGACATACACTAATAATATTAAAAATTCAAGATTTGTTAAGAAAATAACTTATAAATTATTTTTATCCGTATTTGTATTGTGAATTACTATTCATGTCACATACAATTGAAAAGAACTATTAAAAAAAAAAAGATTCATAGTGATGTATAATGTGAAGTTAAATACTTTTAATAATTATTATTTTTAAGAGTTACATATATTTATTTTAACTATTGATTATTAAATTTTGAAAGATAATTCAAAGTCCCCAATTTTTACTTAAGTCTACCTGAAAGTTATTTTATATGGTTAATTTTTAATTTATGTCCTTAATTAATTAAAAAATTATAATTATAAAAAAATATTTAAAATTATTTGAAAATAAAACATGCTTGTATCTAATAAACAGTTAAATTTATTCATTTATAAATAATTCTAAAAAATATTAAAAAAATAAAAAAATATTATAAATTTGTTTGATAACATAGGTGTACGTGCCAAGAAAACTAGTACATTTTACAGGACTTTTGGTACTAAAGTCAATAGATCCAACTTCCAAGTATCTCTTCAAGACTTGAAAGCTTTTCAAGGGAAAGCATGTTAATTTACATGAAGTTCGGTCTTTTGGTCAGATTGGACCCTTTACAGGGCTTGTGTTGGTTTTGATTGATTTGTCCATATGGGTTTTGAAGAAAACATAGCTGTCTTTTGATCAGATTGAGCCCTTTACGCCATGGTTTTCATACACCATTGATTTCGGTGATGCAGCTTGGCTTTGTGTTTTGATTTGGATTTGAGAATTTTATGTGCCACTAGATCATGTGTTTGATGAAAGTCCTAAACGGAAAATATAGTGACCAACAACATAGACAAGTTTTCCTATACAGGTACTGCACTTCTTTTTTCTTGTACTCTGCGCTCAACCAATATTCAATGAAGCTTTTCTCTTTTGTTGAGGAAAAAAAGAGAAATAAAGTTTTATGAGATTGTTTATTTCCTCCCAACTTTGGTCACCTAATTGCCTTAGGTTATAAATTTTACACGAATTTGTTGCTGGAGAAGAGAGGAGGTAATTTGTGCTCATGAGAATCATAATTTTTGACACAGTTTTAGCTTGTGACAAGCGAAAGTAATTTATTCCTTTGATCCTTCTATTTTTATGTAGTGTTTTCATTATCTTAAAATTTTATCTTATGATGGGAGCATGTGTTTTATTCTTTGTTGAGAATAACCTTCGATAATGATGATAAGAAGTAAAGCACATTAATCAAATCATATTCTTGCAGCATTATTAAAATGCATTAAGCACAATTTTGTCGCATTAGATCGAAACACATAAAATTCAAGCTCGTTTGCAAAATAATAAAACTGCTAGCTCTTTGCATAATTTTCAAGCATGTTTAGCTGTAAAGGTATGAGTTGCATGGCTGGTTTTTGATTTCTTCATTTCTCTTTGAGTCTATTTACTTAAATTTAAGAGGTTTTATTTTATTTTATTTATGTATGTTTTTAGGTATATCAAAACCGTGAAAGCTAATAATTGTCGTGTACTTGATTCAGTTCAGTCTTGTAATTTTGTGGCACTAGGTGTAAACGCATAAACTTAAAGTTGGTTTCAAAACAATAAAACTACTCTTTATATAGTCTTTAAGTATATTTTAGTCGTAAAGGTATGAGATGCATGTGTCGGTTTTTGGTTTTTGCATTTCTCTCTAAATCTCTTTCCTATATTTGAAAGATTTTATTTTATTTATTTATTTCTATATATGCTCTTCAAGTACATGAAAACCGTCAAAGCCAACGATCGTAAGGCAATTGATCTAATTTAATCTTGTATAAGATATTGCTATATTATCTTTGAAAGTTGATGCATATAGTTGAAATTAAATTTATGGTAGAAATAGATCCCGTATGCATTGGAGAATATAATATAAAACTATTTTTAAGCATCATCCGACTTATAAAACAATTCATGACTTTATGTAGAAAACTTCTAATTCAATTCAATGCTTTTTTCTTTTCATTTATGCTCTTTGCATAATATTTAAGTACATTGTGATTGTAAGGTATAAATTGTTAATGTCTCGCTTTTCATTATTTCCTTTCTCTCCTACTCTCTATACTTAAATTTGGAAGTATATATATATATATATATATTTGAAAGTTTCATGCATATAGTTAAAATAAAATATATTGAAGAAATAGGTATTGTAATTGCACGTGTTAGAGAAAAAAGTATAATATAAAATTATTCCTAAGGTAAACCTAGTTTATAAAACAATTGCTAAGGTGTCATCCAAGTTTTGAAGGAAGCCCAAAAATAGTTTTATATTAAATATCTTAAAGCATCATTTTGATTATGTAAAAGAATTCTAAGTCAATTCAATACTTTCCTCTTAATTTATCTTTCGTTTATGCTCTTTGCTATGATGCTTTAATATTTTTCATTTGATTATCTTTGCTTGCTTACAATTTTACTCTATTCATGCATTATCCGATTACTACGTACATAGTATTACGTATAAATATTTAATTAAATATTTTTTAATGAGACATCAATGTAACTATATTTGTTTGATGATTAATTGGATTACACCCTTTCATCATTCAATCATCAAATTTATTAGAGTGTGAGACGATTATAAGATATAACTAATATGAGACAAAACTTTAATCATTCGATACTCGATTATACCATGGTTATTATTTATTAAAAAAATTAAAATATAAATAGAATGACTTTAAATCCTTGATATTAATATTTTATAATTGTAAATTACATTTCATTATTCCTAAATTTTCATTTCGTTATGAAATGAAAGTTCTTAGTGAAAAAACGAGTAGCATGTAATGTCGGTAATAAAAAGTAGAGCGAGAAAGGAGAGAAAAGATAGTAGAAAGAGAATCGGATTTGACTTTTCCCCAACGAATTTGTTTCATAGAACGGTGTCGTAAAGCCGATTAGATTTTAGTTTATCGGGGTGGTTTCGATCCGTTGAATAGAGAGAATTTGGGTGAAATTCATCTTCACACGCTTCGTTTGTTACGAGCATTGTTCCTTTTATAATAGACCCAACAAACTTAGCTATTCCTCTCGTACATATCGCATGTTATATCTATACATGTATAGCTATGGAAATTATAAATTTACCCTTCTTAATACTCTCCCTCAAGTTGGTGGTTTATACAAGTCATAAACCCCCAACTTGGAAAGTAGAAAATGATGTTGTGTGTCGCTAAGTCCTTTAGTAAAAATGTCGGCAAATTGCTCCCCATGTTCTAACAAAAATAGTGCGAATCAAACCTCGCTCGAAGCTTTTCTCGAACAAGATGACAATCTATTTCTATATGCTTTGTTCGCTCATGATAAACCGAATTAGAGGTTATATGTAAAGCTATCTTGTTGTCACAAGTGCAGCTCGACGAGCTTCAGTGGGGGACTCAGTAATTCTTGTAGCAACCGCAACAACCAAACAACCTCACAAGTAGCTAAAGCCATGGATATGTATTCGGCTTCACGAGAGGACCTAAAGATTGTGTGCTCGTTTCTTTGTCTTCCAGGAGATGAGAGAATCACCAAGAAACACACAAAATCTCGTTAAAGACTTCCTTGTCATGGGACAAGAAGCCCAATCGAATCACAAAAAACCTCGAGGTGTAAATCACTAGTAGAAGACATCGTATACCAAGGCTCGGATAGCCTTCGAGATATTTCGAACTCTAATGGATGAATGCATATGAGATTGCTTTGGTTGATGCATGAATTGACTAAGGATCCGCACTAAGTAGCATATATCGTGCCTAGTTACTATCAAATAGAGTAGTTTGCCCACTAATCGTTGGTATTCGGTAGGGTCGACAAGTAGAGGGTCTATATCAGCTCGAGGCGGACAAAGAAGCTTGATAAAAAACAACAAGTAGTGAGCTTCAAATTGGGCTCCAATGGCATCTCCATCGGTTTGGAAGCCAATAAACCCGCATCATGAAGTAACTCCACAAGTATACTTCCTTTGATTCAAGTATATGCCTTCTTTGGAGTGAGCTAACTCAATGTCCAAGAAATATTTCAAGCCGCCCAAATCCTTGATATAAAAATTCTCATGTAAGAAACTCTTGATTTGCCGAATACCCCCAACATCATAGCCTCGTGATCAATATATCATCTACATAAACTAATAAGATAACAATTTGACCATCGACTACCTTAGTAAACATGGAATAATCATTCTTCGACCGAGAGTAACTCGCGAAAATCATGGCATTAGTGAACTTAGAGTTCCATTGCCTAAAGGCCTCGCTTTAAACCATAAAGAGACTTCGAGTAACTTGCAAACCGAGCCCTATCCCCGAGTTTGAAGGCCAAGAGGTAAGGTCATATAAACTTCTTCATAAAGATCCCCTTGCAAAAATGCATTAGTAACATCCATTTGATGGAGAGGTCAATTCGAACGAGCGACCAATGTAATAATGGTTCTAATAGTCACCATTTTAACAACAGGGGAAAATGTTTCATTATAATCAATGCCTTCTGCTCGTGTATATCCCTTAGCTACCAATCTTGCTTTATATCTTTCAACACCGCCATCCGGTTTAAATTTCACTTTATAAACCCATTTAAAACCTATGGGTTTTTTTCCTAATGGTCAAGGAACTAAGTCCCATGTTCTATTCAATTTAAGAGCTTGAAGCTCCGTAGTCATAGCATCTACCCATTTAGAATCCTTAATGGCTTCGGAATAAGTACTAGGTTCCGTAATAGAAGACAGAGATGTAAGAAAGGCAGAGTGTTCGGGGAAAAAGAATGGAAAGATAGGAAACGATTGATTGGAATGAGACAGGATGAAGAGTGGCGAGCAGCATGAGATCTGCGGTAATGTTGGACAAGAAAAATCCTTAGTCCATACAGGTTTGGAAATTCTATGAGATCTACGAGGAGGAATGGCATCAGATAAATATGGAGATGAGACAATAGGGGTGTTGGAAACAACGGAATTATGTGGAGAACTAGAAGTGGAAGGAGAAGATACGAGACAAGATGATTGATCATCATCATAAGTCCATTGTGAGATAAAAGAATTAGGAACTGGAGATAAAGAACCGTAATTGACATCGATGAAAATGAAAGAAGGATGAAAAAGGAATATAGATTCATGAAACAAAATATCACGAGATACAAATACCTTCGAGTATCTAGATCCAAAACTCTATAACCCTTTTGTAGATATGGATAGCCTAAAAAAACACAAGGTTTGGATCTAGGAGAAAACTTATCAAAACAAGGTAAAACTTGGCATAAAATAGACACCCAAACACTTTAAGATGATGAAGAGTAGGAGGTTTATTGAATAATATCTCAAATGGTGTTTTGCCATTAAGTAATGGAGTAGGGGTCCTATGAATGAGGTATGTGGAAGTAAGAATGTAATCCCCCCAAAATCTGATAGGAACATTTGACCGAAACATTAGAGCCCTAGCAATGTTAAGAATATGTCTATGTTTTCTTTCGACAACTCCATTTTGTTGTGGTATGTAAGGGATGGTTGTTTCATGGAGGATACCTTTGGAAGAAAAAAAGGTTTGACAATCATTTTGAAGGAATTCGAGCCTCTATCAATTCCGATACGTTTAATATGATGATCAAATTGTGTTTGAATAAGGATATAAAAGTTTTATAGTAAAGAAAGTGTTTGAGACTTAGTTTTCATAAGAAATGTCCAAGTCCCTCTAGAAAAATCCTTAACAATAGACAAAAAATATTTATCTTGATTATATATAGGATGCTTATATGGTCCCCGGATATCAACATGAATGAGTTCAAATAAAGAGTGTGTGGTAGATGTATTACATGGAAATGTCGGTCTTGTTTGTTTTACAAGAGGGCAAATATCACATAATAACTCGAATGAGAAAAAGGTATTGATAAACCGGAAATCAAATGCAATCTAGAAAGTGATATATGTCCAAGACGTTTATGCCAAAGTATTGCATCATTTGATTGACAAGTCGTATTATGCTTAGCTTTATTACAAAAAAGGTTACCGGGTTTGTAAGAAATTAAACTTGGAATAGCAACGAAGTGAGTAGGTTGAAAAATATTTGAAGTCGAAGGTGTGACAGACTTTAATGTGTTTGATCTGGACATAGTATAGACCGTCTCTAATATTACCAATCCCCTTTTTCTTCCCACTCTTAAGGTCCCGAAATAGACAAAATTATGGATAAAAGGATGTCATGCAATTATTGTCGGTAATGAACTTAGCTACCGACAATAAATTGAATTTAAATTCAAGTAAGTATAGGACATCCCGAAGGTGTACATTAGAAATAAGAGATATTGAACCTATGTGAGTGACTTATATTCTATTGCCATTAGGTAATCTACCGAGTGTAATAGGATGCTAATTTCTTAAGATTATCCAAGCAATCAAAATGTCCAGATCATGTGAACATTAGCTCCGGTATCCACCACCCATTCATCATTATTAGAAACAATATCCACAAGGCTACAAAAGAACTCACCGACCATGTTTACAGCAGAATCAACCCCCGGAGTCATCCTTCCCGAATTAGCCTCTCTGGACAATAAATTCAGTATTTGTTGGTCTCGTTGTCGAGAAAATACAGGAGATGAAGAAAGCTTGCTTATATCGATCCTCCGATTTGACATTGTATTTTCAACCGGCTTTGTGTCGATTCCGATATACCATTATCATGTCCTTCAAAACCTGCATTGTGTGCATGATAAGCTCGTTGTCTATCTCCTCCGAAGTAATATTCGCCTCTCTTCTTCCTCCGAAACTCCCGGAGAACTTCTTGGTTAGATGTGGATACCCATGGAGTTTATAACAAGTCTCTTTAGCATGCCCCGAACCATGGCAATAATCACAAATAACCTCTTTTCACCAATTTCTTCTATCAATGAATTACCTACCTTGATATGTATTTCTACTTGAATAAAATGCGGTAGACACCTCTTGGTGTGAATTAAGTTCCCTCTCGCGATTCTTCATTCGACACCATAGAATAAGCCTAGGAATGACTAAGTAGGGGGTTCATCAATAAAATTTGAGACATCACGAACTTGATATTGATCATTTAAACCCATGAGAAACCGCATCACCTTATGTTGTTGTGTATATTCAACAAAAGGTTGAGTGACTTCATTTCGACAGCTTGGACAAACACAAGTCAATGTAAGTATTAGGGAATCATATTGATCCCATAGATGCTTTAGCTTTGAATAATAAACTGCTACATTGTTATTGTCTTGAACCGATGAACCGATCTCTTTGTGTAGAGCAAAAATCTTAGCTCCATGCCGCTTATCAAATCTCTCTTTCAAGTCTTTCCGGACTTCTTCGCAGCTTGATAGTAAACTAACCCATTGAATAGTGGAGCCGATACTCGAATTTAATAACCAAGCATGAACTAAAGCATTACATTTCTTCCATTGTCCATAATCGAGTGAGTCGATACTTGGTTTGAAGCATTTGCTAGTCACAAATCCATCCTTACTCTTTGCCTCCAGAGATATCATCATCGCCTTGCTCCAGGAGCTATAATCATCTTCACCTCGAAGTAAATGTGTGATGAGAGTTAGATTAGGTGTATCCGACGGATGAAGAAACAATGGGTCATTTACATCGCGAATTGTTGACACAGGCCTTACGGAATCGAAGCGATAGCTGGATTTGCCATGAACACAAACTGCTAACAATAATGTCTCGCAGAAGAATGCTTATGGAAGAATCACGATTTGAATGTTAGGAGCTTCCTTAAGAAGAAGAAGGAGAAGATAAAACCCTAGCTTTGTTACCATGTTGAATAGAGAGAATTTGGGTGAAATTCATCTTCACACGCTTCGTTTGTTACGAGCATTGTTCCTTTTATAACGGACCCAACAAACTTAGCTATTCCTCATGTACATATCGCATGTTATATCTATACATGTATAGCTATGAAAATTATAAATTTACCCTTCTTAATACAGTCGGTGTTTGTCTTGAATCCTTCCTCTTTTGTAGAAAAATGTAATTTACAGTGAACATTTTGTCCCCACTGCTTAGCAAAATGATTTACCAAGAATTTCTGTATAAACTAAGACAATATATATATTAAAATAACTGATTGTACCATTGCTGGCATGACCCAAGCATGTCCGATGACTCATTTGTTGGGCCATGCATGCGGCCCATGAGAGCTACTGAAGGACCTGAACAGATTAGACAAGTTAAAAGAAAACTCAATGATGGATAGCTTCACAACTTTCATATTTCAAATCAATTCAACCAGACGAATGCAAAATTTTCCAACAAATTAAGGGAGATTTTTTTATGGGACAAAACTGCTAAATTAAGGGATTTATTATTATTATTATTATTATGAATGTGAAAAAACCCAAAGAAAAAAACGAAAAAAGATTGAGTGCTATCTGATGCTTATCGTAAGTAAAACATTTGCAATCCTACATCCGATTCCAGTGCTATCTGATGCTAACTTTTGCTGCGGTTCATTGAGGTGGAGAGCTACTCACCTTTGTGGCCATTCTTATGTCTCGTCTTGGCATAAATGAGCAGTGCATGTATAAGTAATTACTTAGTAAACTGCGTTGTCAAATGCACGTACATTCTTTTTTGGTGTGCGTTTAATGATTTGATAATAAAATTGTTGTAAGTGAAGAAACATTTTTACATGATTATATGGAATCTTTACGTGATTATATGTTTATGATCATTGAAGTCATTGATGTTTTAATCCAAGTTTCTTCCTGTCTTGAAAGCCTATCATGCATCTGATTTCAGCACAAGGGGGAGGCAAGAGGGGTTTGAATTCGTTATATTATCTTTCACAAAGTTAAAACTGATAATTAAGCTTGAGAAGATTGCACATATAAATTAAACTTTGGTCAGATTCATGTAAATGGAAAAGATTAATATAAGGGGTTTGATGAAAAGTCTCAGAAAAAAATGGCACAAATAAAAAGTCACCATTAGGAAGAAGAGAGCGAATAGAGAACAAACAGAGATGGTAAGTAACCGTAGACAATGCTTACCATTTTGCAAGCTGATTTGGTAAACTTCTGCCAAAGACTTGTAAAATTGTCACTTCAACACACATGGTCAACCAGATATTGGTAGTTATTAATATATCTAATAGAAAAAATAAACTTTAAAGGTTTTTTTTTTGTACGTCCAAAAGCAGAGTAAATTATAAATTAGTTCCTTTTGTTTTGAAAAAAAAAAATTAGTGTGTCCTAATTTCAAAAACTAATATCTTAATCCTTTTAACTAGTATTGAACATGAATAATTTAATTTTTTTATTTTATAAAATGTTTTCTTTTAGATCTTTCTGTATTTTTTTACTTATATTTTCTATTTTTTAAGACAAAAAATCAAAATAAAGTAAAAACAGTAAATATTAATAAATAATTAGTTTCTGAAATTGAAGATAGATTTTGAATATATATAAATTTAAATTAGAAAAAAAATCTAGGCTAAGGAGTTGAAAAATTGAAACAGACTTCTGAAAATACAGTATTTAAAAGAATAATTTATATAAATCTAGATAAAATACAAAATGACCTCTTAAAATTATAATAAAAAAGTAAACAGACAAAAATAAAAATGTATCAATCAAAGTTATAATAAAAAGGTAAAAAAGAAAAAAAGATATAATTCCTTGTCTTGAAGTTGTCCCAAAATGATTGTTCCTTTTGATTTTTTACTCAGTTTAAAAAATTTATTAATTGTAATATGGTATCAGTATTTTTTTAATAATGCTTTTCTAAAATATTTTTTTATTTAAGATAAAATCTATTCAATTTAATTATGCATTACAAAATGGAGGTATTTTCAAAAAATAAAATAAAAATTTTGATTAGACAAATATTTTGAAACAAATATAAATAAAAAAGATGAATAATATTTTTGGAACATGGAGGAGAGTACAACAAAAAAGATCAAAATATAAAATAAGTGTAATAAAAGAAAGCCACTTAACATGTGTTTTGTAACGTAGAGAGTATTTTTGCAAAAATGTTTTTCAAATGTTTAAAAAAAAAATTGTGTTTTAATGGTTTTAGCATCTTTATACTAAATTCATCCAAAATTAATTAAAAAGCATTAATTTGATGTCAATTAGGGAAAATGTATTTTGAAAACATCGGTTTACTTGTACTCATAGGCTTAATCCATAACCAATGAAATTTTTCTCCTTGATTGAGGGGGAAAAAAAAAGAAAGAAGTTTTACAAGATTGTTGATTTCTGTTCTCATTTTTTATCACCTACTTGCCTTAAGCTATAAAGTTTACATGAATTTGTTGCTTGTGAAGAGAGGAAGTAATTTGTGCGCATCATAACTTTTGACAAAGGTTTAGCTTGTGATAAATGAAAGTAATTTATTCCTTTCATTCTTCTATTTTTTTTTTTTTTTTTGGTAAAGATGGTTTTATACATTGGTGTTTTCACTATCTTAAAATCTTATCTTGTGATGAGAGCAAGTGTTTTATTCTTTCTTGAGAATAACTTTTGATATTGATGATAAGAAGTAAAACACATGTACTGATTCATATTCTTGCAGCATTATTAATATGCATGAAGCACACTTTTTTAAACACATAAAATTCAAGTTGTTCACAAAACAATAAAATTGCTCTTTGCATAATTTTCAAGCTTATTTGGTTGTAAAGGTATGAGTTGCATGGGTTTGTTTTGGTTTTTCATTTCTCTTCAAGTCTCCTTACTTAAATTTAAAAAATATTTATTTTATTTATTTATGTTTTTAAGTATATCAAAATATGAAAGTTAGCTAATAATTGCAAGATAATTGATCCAATTCAATCTTGTAATTTTGTGACAACAGGTGTAAACACATAAGCTTCAAGTTAGTTGCAAAACAATAAAACTGCTCTTTATATAGTCTTCAAATACGTTTTGGTTGTAAAGGTATGAGATGCAAGAGTCGACTTTTGGTTTCTGCATTTCTCTCTAAATCTTTTACCTAAACTTGAAAGGTTTTATTTATTTATTTATTTTTCTGTATATGCTCTTCAAGTACATGAAAACAATGAAAGCCAATGATCATAAGGTAATTGATCTAATTTAGTCTTGTATAAGATATTGCTATAGTTATATTTGAAAGTTTGATGCATATAGTTATAGTTGTAATTAAATTTGTGGTAGAAATAGATCTTGTATGCGTTGGAGAATAATATAAAATTATTCTTAAGCATCATCTGACTTATAAAATAATTCATGAGTTTTAGCTGAAGATTCAAGATTCAAAAATGATTTTATATTAAATATTCTAAAGCATGAATTCAATTATATATATATATATATATATATATATTTGAAAGTTTGGTATATACAGTTAAAATAAAATATATTAAAGAAATAGGTCTTCTAATTTATCGTGTTAGTGAAAAAAGTATAATACAAAATTATTCGGAAGATTAACCTAGTTTATAAAATAATTGCTAAGGTCTCATCCAGTTTTGGAGGAACCCAAAAAAATAGTTTTATATTAAATATCTTAAAGCATTATTTCGATTATGTGAAAGAATTCTAAGTCAATTCAATATTTTCCTCTTAATTTATCTTTCGTCCATGCTCTTTGCTATGATGCTTTAATATTTTTCATTTGTTTATCTTTGCTTGCTTGCAATTTTACCCTATTCGTGCATTATGTGATTACTACGTACATGGTATTCTGTATAAATATTTAATGTCTCTTTTAAGTAAAATTCATATCTGGCTTGTATTGCATTGCAGGAGACCAAAGATGAATCTTTATCATCTTTCTGGACGTGTAATCGAATTGTGGAACCAATGGGAGCTTCGCGCAATGATGTTGCTAAGTCTCTTACTGCAAATTTTCCTCACCGTCACTGGCAGTCGGCGAAAGTATACGGCTGGAAAGTATATGGCTGGATTCTGGCTTGGGATGTTTGTTTGGCTAGCATATTTATCAGCAGATTGGTTGGCAACTGTTTCATTGGGTTTACTTGCCCGGAGCCAAGGGGGTTCTGAATCAAACGGTACAACTTCAAAGGCAAGTTTCATCCCGGCATTTTGGGCACCCATGCTCCTTGTACACCTTGGTGGCCCTGACACTATTACTGCCTATTCAGAAGAGGACAATGAATTGTGGTCGAGGCACTTGCTTCAGCTATTAACCCAACTGTCGATAGCCTTTTATGCATCGTTGCGATCATGGTGGAGCAAGGATCCGCTTATCTATATAATCATTCCCATCTTTGTTTCTGGAATTATAAAATATGGAGAGAGGATTTGGGTCCTCTGGTTAGCAAGCTCTAAAAAGTTTTGGGACTCTGCAAACGAAGAAAGGATGCATCTACAAAGGCAAATAGATCAGCGAATTTCAACCAGAGAACTCATCGTTGACATGGGCACCGAACACGTTGATGGAATTTTGGGGTTTAATAACATAATATCAGAGGAGGCCAAATATCTCCATGAAGGTCATTTCTTATTCCGAGCTTTGAAGTTACTATTTGCTGATTACCTTGTTACATTCCCTACTCATATGATCAGCTATCATATCTTGAAGAGCAAGAGTCCCACCGAAGCATTCAAATTGATAGAAGTTGAGTTGGGGTTGATGTATGATGTGCTTTTCACCAAGGTGATGACAGAGGTTAATTGGCAAACACGCTTCATTCTCCGCTTCGTCAACTTTCTGTGCTCTGTTTCTGCATTACTTGCGTTCTCATTAATGGCCAGAAACTTCCATGCCTATTCCAAGTTTGATATTATTATATCATACTTGTTGCTGGTAGGAGCTATTGTTCTGGATGTTTACTCAGCCATTTTGATGCTTTTCTGTGATTGGGCTGTGCTCTGGCTTGCCAAGCAACGGAAGCTATTTGCGGATTCTATTTATCGAGTTATTTCTTCTTCTCGGTTGCTGTCGCTTTTCAGCAATAATAAAAGGTGGAAAGGATCTATGGCCCAAATTGACCTAACAGATTATCGAAAGAGTTCAAATGGACACAAGCTAAAATTCTTTAGCATCGGCAACATTCAGAGATGGGAGGTTGTTGGTGATGATTTAAAGAAATTTTTCTTCAATTACCTCTTAGATAAGCGTTCAAGGTACCGTACTGGCCACGTCTCTGTGATATTGGAAGAGAGAGGCGATCAGGTGCATAAGCGTAAGGGATGCTTTGAACAATTAGGTTGGTCTGTGACTGGAAAAGACTATCCCGAAAGCTTCCTGCTATGGCACCTAGCTACTCATCAGTATTTGGATAAGGATTATAGTGATTCAATTCGTTGTAAGATGAGCAAATCTTTATCTGATTACATGATGTATCTACGGAGTGATTTGCCGTTTGTGCTACCTAAAGAGTTGGGTGAACCAAGAGAAGAGCCGATGATCTCCGATGGTGAATGGCTCGCCATTTCAATACAGTCGCTGCGGACAAGTGAAGACAAATGGGAAATGATAAGTGAAGTGTGGGTGGAGATGCTAACTTACGCTGCGAGTCGCCGTGGATGGAAAGGGCATACAAAAGCACTTACGCAAGGAGGAGAGTTGCTTACTTTCGTGGCCGTTCGTATGTCTCATCTTGGTTTAAGTCAGCAATGTATCTACGAGATTTAGTAATTAATTAATGCTATTATACTAACAGTTGTATTTTTCTTTTCTTTTCTTTTTTTTTAAAAAAGAAGAAGAATGGATTCGATAATAAATAAATTATGTAAATGTAAAAATATATTTGTAATATTATTAATAACAGTTGTTGTTATCCCTACGAAAGTCTACCACATGCAAAACGAAAATTGATCTCTTTAAATTGTAATTTCTTTTCTTTTTTTTAAGAATGGATTTTTTAAATTTTTTATATTTTAGAATAAATATATACATTTAATTATATTACTGTTATTGTTCAAAATTGATCTCTTTAATTTGTAATTTCTTATAAAAATTGTCGTCAAATTTATTATTTATTTAATTTTATTGTTAAAAATTGATCTCTTTAAAATTTTATGTTAAATTTATATTTAGATTGTTATGGATTTTCATTTTAGCATAAATGCATAAGAAAGAAAGAATGGTGCTTTTTAACTACAAAATTCATTATAAAAAAAAAAGCATAAAAAATTGGATACAAAATTTTGATTAAAAGTTATAAAATTAGATGATATTTTATCTTTTATCATTGCTTTAATATATTTTAGTTGACTGACGACATAATATATATTATTAAATTAAAATAAATATGTTTAAAAATAAATAAACTATTAATTTGTTTTCTAAAAATAGAGAGACTAATATAATTTACCTCGAAAGACATTATCATTAGAGCCATATATTAGTTTTTTTTTCTCTTAATTAATGACATATAAGCAATACTAGTCTTGAGTAAAAAAGAGATTAACAAAGTTTTTTCTTTCCTAACCAAATGCTTTAAACAAAAATATATTTCATCATCGATTTGTTGTTATTTGGTTTTGCTTAAATCAAATGAAAGTTGGTGTTATAATATTCAGAATATGAATATTTTTTATTAACTGTAGCACAACGAAAAAAAAACAAGAAAATTGATCAAATATCAAGTTTGCATCAAAGAAAAGCCTGCTTAGAACAGGTCAGGCAAATGCAAAATTTTCCAACAAATTCTGCACAATCAAAGCTCACACAATGATTATCGTCAGTAAAACACTTGCAATCCTACATCCGATTCCAGAAACGTAAACCCAATGTCTCTACCAGAATCAGTAATTAATTAATTAATTCTATTATAATAACAGTTGTATTTTTCTTTTCTTTTTTAAGAATGGATTTGATAATAAATAAATTATGTAAATGTAAAAAGATATTTTTAATACTATTAATAACAGTTGTTATTATCTGTACAAAAGTCTACCACATGTAAAACTAAAATTGATCTCTTTAATTTGTAATTTCTAATAAAAATTGTCATCAAATTTATTTTTTATTCTTTTTTATTTAATTTTATTTTTTAACAAATATTATTTCTTTCCTATATGTATGAACCTTGGAATAAGTTTTTCTGTAATTTTTTTTATTTTTTTATTCTTTATATAAGCAAATTTTTAAAATAAAATTCATGTTTTATATTCTTTTTTTATATATAATCAAATTTTATCGAAATCAATTTTTTATTTTTTTATTACATTATATTAAATTCAATATATTTTTTATAATTTTATTTTTTAAAAAAAAATTATTTTTGGTTTACGCTACACATTCCGACACAATGAATACGATCATAATGTATAAAAAAATATTAAAATAATAGCAAGAACCAAGTAGTATAGTTGTAGAAGGTCCATTGAATTAATTTGGAGTGACTCCGTGTGAGTGGAATGTATATTTGTTATTTACGTGATGATGATGATCATGTGGCTTTTCAGTATGAATTGAAGATGTTAATTAATTTATGTATATAATGATGATCCTGGATCTACAAATTATATATTTTCAAGGGTTCCTTTAGTTTTTTTCTCCCCTTCATGTTTATGACTTTGTTTTTAAATTTTTTAGAGGAATAATAAAATATTTCTTTGTCTTTTATTATTTTATTGAAACAAAGATGGAGAAGAAGTATAAAAATAAAAAAATCACGAAGTTTATACTTTTTAAACACATTAATTTGTTTTTTCAATTTTGAATAATTCGTTTTTTTAATTTTGAATAGAACATTCGCGAACTAAGTTTTTAGTAACAATGCTAACATAAGTGAGTTTTTTCTACGTAAATTCTGATAGAAACAGAAATGGCAGCCATATTGGAGTAGAACACTCGACTTAATGTACCAAATAGAATTCCACACAGGATCCACATGGCTTATTAACTAAAAAAATCAATTAAAAAACATTACAAAATTTATGTAAACGTTTCAACCGGATATTGATGACACCCGGTTGAACTTTATGCTGCTGATATCCGCCTGAACGTTTCTAACGTTTCCAAACCTATTGCAACAGTGGATGTAATGAGTTGAACGGAGTTTCTCACTTTCGCATCAACTGAATCGATGTTTGTTATAGAAAGATAGCGTATATACAATTTCTTCAGCTTTTAGTTGAAGCCAAAATGTTTTGGCCTTACCTATAAGCCATTTCAATTACAATATGAAAACAGTCTGTTCTTCCAAAATCAAGGCTGAAATAAAAAAACAGCCATCTCTAGAGCCTACTTAAACGAACAAAATCGGCAAAGGTGACCTGACCGGAGGGTGGAAGCGTAAAAGAAGGATAAGAATATGAGCGTGGGATCAACCAATGTAATAAACCTGCCGCCATCATCTAAAGGCTCCTTGCAGACATCTGATAACATATTTGTCATCTAAAGTTGCAGCATTGAGCTCGACCTCTCGCCAACTTGTCCCAAAGACACATCATCTGCCTTGGGGATTGGTAATGTGCAGTATAATAGTTCTCGATGCATCCATATTGACAGAATTTCCAGCTGTGGGAGTACTGGACAGAGGCGGAGCTGTTAAATTGTTCAACCCACATTCCCATACTCACATCTTCCATCTTGAAGAGCTGCAATGAAAGGTAACAATATTTTCATGATGGGAAATACAGCTGTCAAAGAATTGCTAATATAAGGGAGAGAAAGCATCCTCCAATTAAAGAAGGTATTAAATAAGATTATAGTATCACTAACCCTCAGGCTTTGTTTGTTATGTTGAGCAATGACAAATTTAGCAATATCAGCAGAAATTACATATCCAGGTCCATTGGCATAAGGAGGATATACTTCTTCAGGCCATTCCTGTTACAATAGGCAATAACCTTCAAATGCAAGAAGTGAACACACCAAAACAATTCTATCATTCAGGTCCTACTCATCCAGAAAAAACAGAGAAAACAAGATTTTGAATTCATCAAAGAGAAGCAACATAGAGAACGACATCTAGAATACTAGTTTCCTTTCCATTTTACATTCCTAGTCAAAGCAACAATATGTATCGCATGTTCAGGACCATCTGATTCATGAAAGGAGCTCAACTAGAACATTGTACCAAATACCAAAATCAAAAGAAAGAGAGAGAGAGAGAGAGAGAGAGAGAGAGAGAGAGAGACCATGTTTAAGGATGACTCTGCTAGCAGGTTAGGGATGATGAAATTATTTACAACAAAAATAAATAAATGAATAACTAAACCCTTATCAAAACTAATTAAGAAGCACAAAAAGCCTTCTCAGAGCTGTCTTATGTCATTCTATGCCTTAAACAAGTTCCTGGACCTACATCCATTCCTTGCCATGATCAGTATCACCAATGTTGCTTCTAGTACAGCAGAGAATGCCGTACAGCTTGATAGGCAAGCAAAACTTCTTGTAACTTCTTTTCATGAATGTTCAGGCCAACACCCAGTTAGCTTATGTGATCCTAGAAGAGATTGCTGAGATGTGTACTCTGTAGAGATCGTAATAATTTGCCTTTTACCCCCTTTTCCCAAACTTTTTTATGTTTTTCTTCGTTTTTCAAAAGAAAAAGGAACAAAAAAATTGAATTAATAAGAGCGAAGACATTGTTACAAGGGATTTTAAGGACAAAAACCTCATGAATGAATGAAAACCAACGTACCTCAAAAGTAACTGCCCATTTGCCATGTCTTAGAGGACGATGTAAGAGATTGAGATTGCCCATATAAAGAGACTTATAGGGAGAGGTACGATCAATTTCTTTCAAGACGGTTTCCACCCTAACAAATGTATCATCATCACATTTCATAATGTATGCAGCTGAAACATTTTGAACCTGAATGCAGAACATTCAGATATATTAAAAACTAGATTCAGGAGATATACATAAATACACAATTGCAAGTTCTCAAAGATCCTCTTTAAAAAGATTCAATGAAAGATGATCGATGGATGAGGCATAGACTTACCCCAAACTCACAAATTGCAATAGTTTTAAGAACAACAAGCTCATATCGATCCATAAATGGCAAAATCACAATATCACCAAAGTACGCTGCCTCCTTTTTTAGAACTGCATTCACCTCCTTCCTTGGATTCTGTGATTTTCGAAAACAAGCACAAAAATTAATTTGAGTATGAATGTTATAAAACTGGTAGCTAAGAAGAATGGGGAAAAAAATGAATAGTAAATAACCATGATCTCACTTCCGCTGTTCCAAATTAATGGTCCATCGTAAAGATTGCACAATGCTACATTAAGTGGATTAAATAATTCAACAATGAGAAGTACACGCTCTCACATATGCACAATGAGCCCTTAACATGTGATATGTACTAGATAGAAAGGCAAAATGAGAACTTGCAGAATAACTACCCCCTTAACTTTTAACCATGGACATAAGCAAGGGAATAATGGATCTTAATTTTGGGAAAGAAGGAATAAGAAAATTCTAAAGCATTTCCTCCAAAAGAAACAAAGAAGAGAAAGGGCACATGAATCGAGCAAACCACACATGCAATTGTTGTATAACATGCATATTTAAGTGAGTGTCACCGGGTACATTTCTTTGCAAGGCAAAATTTTAACCTAAGATTACACCAGCACCGCCCTAGACTTTGGTTACAACGACAGAGGTTGAAGGGCAAAGAAAGAGATTGATCCTAGCATCCAAGTTTCTTGACTTGTAAAATTACATGCACTAATCTAAATTTTAGAAGAAGTTGAAAGAATAGATTTGATGGTTGAAGGGTCTTTCTCAAATCAGGGAATAATGGTGTGACTGTTGATACAATTAAACACTCCTCAAAAATAAATAAATAAATACATGTAGAGATCTTACCAGAGCAACAAAAAAACGAGCAACAACATTCGAAGACTTGATTACTGATGATTGCATCCAAGTTTTTCTAACTGCCATGCGTTCTGCAAAGTGATTTGTAGCTGATAGGATGCCAATAAAAAGTCGAATTGGACTCTTTGGTAAAGGATGAGCTTTCCACTTCTCTGACATTTCCAGTACTCGTTGAGGAGAGAAGCTTGGATGAGAGCTGGGCAGAGAAGTGGCAAAAATTGAATGAACATCCACATCTCCTTTGATTGCTAATCCCGTTGCGTCTTCGAGGGTAAATCCCTGAAGGTACAGAAAAATCTTATAGGAAAATATTTTGAGCTTATTTTAATAGAAAAAATATGAAGTCCGTTTGAAATATAAACTTGAAAGGAAGCATAATACCACTCTAACAAACACAACTATTACGAACAAACAGGAATGAGCTTAGTTCATATAAACCTTCACAGAAAAATGCGAATCTTGTAAACAGTTTGAAAGTACTGTTTCTCCCTAGTGGGTGGATGGAACCATTAGAAAGACCATTGTGCATCAGATATGCAAATATATTTTCCAAATCCAGAAGGCCAAGATTCACCATTTGAGTTGGAGAAACAGGAAAAAACTGTCATAGTGTGTAACAATCACTTTATTCTCATCTATATAAACGTACCGGACGATATGGAAATGAGGTCACATGCCGGCCCCCAGCACTAATATGGTATCCATCAACACCAGCACGCAAGGTCAGGATAAACAATCTGCCCTCCACAAAAGGAAATGGCCAGGTCATTTCAGGTTTCTGTTCACGCCCAATAAATCTGTTAAACCATGAGGTCGTCTTGGACTCTTTTGAATCTACGTTATCATTACGCATCCATTTCTCACATCTTACATGTCCATCAACTGCCAAATATATGCATTAGAAAAGCAAAGTTAAAATAGAATTCCCTAGAAGCATCAAGCACTGGTTGATATTTCTTTCACTTGATTTGCAGCAACAAAATGTTTATATTTCTTAATACAAATGCTTAAAGATACTCTCAACCTACTTTTCAAATCTAGTTATCTGCCAAGTGCTAACATATAAATTCTGACAAAAGCAAATCATTTTCTAGATGAAAAGAAAGGTGCTGCAGAAATTGGCATCACATGTCAAAAGCAATGTCTAGGTCCTTAATGGGGAAACAGGAGAAACAATCTAGAGCTAAGAGTCAGATCTGAATATTGCAACTCAAGTGAGACAGTTACATGACAGCATAACCACAAAGCCACATACACCTAACCAGTAGATACTAAAACATAACTAGATGAGACCTTACCAGCGTCCTAGCATAAAATCATAAATCAAACGCTGACCTGATGTAAATAGTCACTAGTGCAATTTTTAATCTGAAATTGATGTTGCATTCAAAATTTCTGAACGAGTTTTGGTTTACCTCTCTCTCTCTGCAACAATACCGTTCTTCCAATTATTTCTTGTTCAAACTAATAATTTACCATAAGCAGTTTTAGCTTTTGCCCCTATTTCTAATCGAACTGTATAAAAAATTAAGAAAAGCAACCAAATCTCTCTCACCTCACACAACAGAAGGTGTGAAGATAAGTGTCCAGAGAATGTCCAAAACTTTAAAAAATCAATTCCAGGGACTTGAGTCTCATTAAAATGCCTCAAGCCATTTTTATTTAGAATCCTTTAGTGTTTCTAAGTGAATCCGTGTTCCAATGCCCCCACCCCCAAAACACACTCACAATGTTAACGTAAAAATCCAACTTGAGAAAATTCTTTATATCTCATTAATTTCCAGCATATAATGGGAATGCTATTTGTGGTTTTGGCACCCATGAACAGAAGAAAATAATTAACACAATTAAATAACATCTTTCCAAGTTGTATTTGACTTAACATACATAAGCAAACAAGGAAAAACAAGTTAATTAACACAATTAAAACACGTTGACTCTTACCCAACATGTCCTCATCTTTCTTGGATGGCAAACCATCACATCTTTGAGCTGTCCCCCATTGCATCCTATAGCAGGTATTATGCTCAATGACTGGATGCCGACTCCAATCTCCCCTCAATCGAGGATTTAAATGTAGAATTTTTGGTGGATCCTCTCCCTCCACTGACTTCAACCCCTGCAGCTCAATCATGAACTGTGAAACCATAACAATACCATCACCACTCCTCAACCTCGCAAGCTGGGGTACATACTCCTGATGTGCATGATGGGGTGTTCCCACAATGGTTATAGAAGACCCTGCAGCTAAACCACATGGAAGAAACATCATCTTTTCCCCTCCAGCCAACTCATCTCCACTCATGGACACCCACAAAGGACACGAATCAATCTTCCCCTCATATAAAGAACTCTGTCCGGTCTCCTTCCCATCATACTTCTCCACTTCCTTCCATGCCTTTAACCCAAGTAGCCAAGCCTCATCAGCCATTCTCTCAAGCAGTGATAAATTCATAGTTGCATTCCTTCGCCTCATAATTTTTCCTGTTATTCGACCATAACGATACTGAAGTGGCTTTATAGTTTTAGACCCTGCTCCTTTTTCTTCTTCCAAAGGTTCCTTACTAGGCATCATCGGAGCATTTTGGTTTTGATTATCGTCTAATTTCCGGTGGAACGTATCCTTATAAACCGAACTATAAAAAGGTTTACTTAAATCAGAATCTTCAGCATCTTTTACCATAGATGACGAATCCAATCCCACATAACTATCCAATCCAACATAACTATCATCCCCACTCAACATTGCTGCAATCTCTAAAAATGTGGAAACTTGAATGCTAAAACCACCAAGTATAATGCTCCTATACCCAAAAACATATGCGACAATTTGCACCTCCTATTGCCAGAAGGTTCATTCTTTAACCTCTTCATCTTAATACCACCCAACAAGCTACAATGCACGAACAAAAAATAAAAACTCTATAAAACCCAAAAACCTCCCATTTCTCTGAACCAGCATAAAAACCCACAACAAGCTTAAAACATTCTAAAATAAGCTAAAATAAAAAAAGAGAAAAAAAAAACCCCCTTAAAAACCTCTGATATACCAATGCCAACAAACGAGCATAAAAACACAGATTCCAAAATAAGCTAAGCTAAGAAAAAATGCTCAAAATCTGCTAAAAGGGTCTTTTTTCATCAAATTCAATTAAGAATCCAAAAATCTCCAAAACCCATTTCATAAAATGACCAAAGAGGCTGAAAACTTAAAAGAATACGAAAAGAAAACCAAAATCTTGAGAATTGTACCTTGAGATCAGAATCGAACAAAACCAATCAAATTTTTTCGGACATTTTTTTGAAGGAGACTGGGAGATTGATCAAAGAAACTGAGACAAAATGCGAATGCGGGCTTCTTTTGAAAATCGAAAAGTAAAAGGCAGAGAGAGAAAAAGAGAGATGAGGGAGAGTTTTTTTTTTTTTTCGTGAGATTGGGAGAGAGACAGTGTGGTGGAGGTTAGCAATCTCTAACGTGTACGTGGGGATGCATTTATTCCCAATGCTGGCTAACAAAAAGAAAAATTAAATTAATTACTGAAAAATATCCAAAAATTATATATTATGTTTTTCATTTTTCATTATTATTATTATCCAAAAATTAATTACTGAAAAATATCCAAAAATTATAGATTGGGAGAGAGATGAGGGAGAGTTCATTTGGAATTTTTAGAGTTTATTTTTACTAAAATCCTCATTATATCCATATATGTAAAATTTTATGGATTTTATTGATATTTTGGATTCAAATCTTGAAACTT
Organism: Dovyalis caffra; assembly: GCA_963924115.1. NCBI lineage: Eukaryota > Viridiplantae > Streptophyta > Magnoliopsida > Malpighiales > Salicaceae > Dovyalis > Dovyalis caffra. The sequence continues at coordinate 575,627 of CAWUPB010001166.1, read as the reverse complement.
TTGTCCATTAAATATTTATGAATATCAAGCTAATATATAATATGCTTTGTTAAAATTATTCAAAAAAAAATTAGTACCAATTAATGCATGTTAACCTAAAAATACATTTATCGTCAAAAAAAAAAAAAAAAGGCCAATATAAAAAGTTCAGAACTTGATCTGAAATTAGGTTTGTAGTTGGACTACTCTAAGTCTCTAAATGTCCATAAACATCTATCCGATCAGATCAAATGGCCTTAATCAAAACCCAGATGAGTTTATTAAAAAAATGATTTTTAATTAAAAGCAAAAGGTGAGATTTCACATAGTATAGTGTCTAAACTGCTAATCTCAAAATAAATTATTATAAAAAATAAGACATAAATTTGCCATTAACATTTTTTTATCTAAATATTTTTATTTTATATTAAAAATAAAAATAATCATGTTCAGAACTAAAACAATAAAATTAAATTCATTTCCATAAATAAATTAGAAATAAATCACAGATAAATTTTCTATTAAACCAACAATTTGTTGGTTGATCTTGCTTTTGGTTACTTTACGAATATTATAAGAAAAGAACATGAAAGTTGCAATTGGGCCCACCTCATTCCTTTCCAGATAAAAATCTCATTAAATAAAGATTAATTATTCAGTTAAACTATTTAATATAGTTTTATTAAATTAATTTGATCCTTTGGGCTTTTATTGTCAGCAGGAAGGCACAATCGGGCAATGGAATGAAGAAAAATTCCTCAATCTTTCATTCATGACATTCCCTTGTCTATTAAATTAATGGGTAAAAGTATTGCTTTAAGCAGCATCATAAAGCATTTGACCATCTTCTTCTTGCTGTATTGCTTGAATGCACGTCTCAAATAGTATTTGCTTCTTTACATAATTTTAAGGGTTAATGGCTTAATTTGTATTTATAAAATAACTAACTCTTCGATATGTTTTTATATTTCTAATTAAATTAATATTATTCTTAAATATATATTAATCGTCTAATTTATTCTTTTGATAAGATGTTCAAACTAAATTACTGAAATTAGTGATAGGATTAACACGTGAAAGCCTTTATTTCTGGTCCAATGGAATTTATAGGCATAAGAAAAACCCTGTCAAATACGATTTTTTCTATTTGACTAGCTTGTAAAGATATTTTAAAAATAAAAAAATAGTTACTTCTTTACATAATTTTAAGGGTTAATGGATTAATTTGTATTTATAACATATCTAATTCTTCGATATGTTTCTATATTTCTAATTAAATTAATATTATTCTTAAATATATATTAATCGTTCAATTTATTCTTTTGATAAGATGTTCAAACTAAACTATTGAAATTAGTGATAGGATTAACACATGAAAGCTTTTATTTCTAATCCAATGGAATTTATAGGCATAAAAAAAACCCTATCAAATAGCGATTTTTTCTATCTAACTAGCTTGTAAAGATATTTTAAAAATAAAAAATTAATCAGTGATTTGGCTTAAAAATTTATGATAAAAAATAAATTAAAAACTTAACGTATATTCAAAAATCAAATTGACATAATTAAAAATAAAAAGATAAATTAAAAAATTATTTTACTATATAAAAATAAATTTAGCTATTAACCAGCATTTTTAAAGAATCTTTGAACAAGCCAAGTGTTCCACTAGCTGAAACAAGAGATTCTGCGATTGCATCTTATATTGTATTGTTCGTGACCTTGGCCTAATACATCGCTGGCATTGAAAATGCTAAAATGATAGCCAGCAAAATCAAAACAAACATAGCTTTCTTCACCTTATCTTTGGACAATTTACAGCAGCTCATCTTGTCTATTATGTTCATCGCATATCCCATCATTTTCTGCAAAAAAAGAAAAAGTGTCTATAATTAATGTGTGAAAAGGAGTCATCCATTGTTTCTGATTTATACCAAATTCAGTAAAAGAAGAATTTTGGGATTTAATAATTACCATTCTAAAAGGCTCAATATGAACAAGTGGTTCCATAAACATCTCCACGTTCCTGAAATATATAGTGCCATTTATGAGATGGATGGAAAGCTCAAGCATTAGCAACCAGTTCATGTTGATCGAAATCTAAAGCTGTCTAATTGGTTGATGTTACGAGTAAGTACTATTTGGTTTAAATTGAACATAACCAAATCGAAATTAATATTTGGATTCGGTTTTTACCTCAAATTTTTTATAAAAAAATAAACCGAATTTTTTTTCGGTTTAGTTCTAGGAATTTTTGGTTTGATTTAATCGAAAACTGAAATTTTTTTTCTTTTTGATTTTTTTTTTTAGTTTTAAAATAATGTAAATAAATCAAAAATCAATATCTTGATATTTTTATAGATAAATGATAGATTGATAGTTTTTTTTTATCTATTTACATTTTTTTAAAAAAATTAAAAAATTGGAAAAAAAATCAATTTAAACAAAAAAAAAAACCAAAAACCGAAATTTTAATTTATAAATAAAAAAAATAGAATAATAATCCGATTTAAATTCAGCTTTGTTTTTGTAGGTTCGGTTAATGAAAATCGAATAGAAATTATTAAAAATCGAACTAAAAAAACCGAATGATCATTTCTAATTGATGTAATAAATCTGACTATCATTACTAAATATAATGGCCGAATGTTTTGTAATGCTATTGGTTTTGTCTATATAAATTAGTTCTATATACTAATATCTCATAATTATTTACAAATTCACTTGAATGGTTATTTCTGTTTCTTAAATTCTGTGGTTCATGGATAATTTTGTGGTAAAGTTTTTACACACCTTATCACCACCCTCCCTTGGTATACTTGGAGAATGTAGAAGCTGAAACCCTTTCCTACAGGTATATGTGTTTTGCTCCAGTCTACAAAATAAATAAACCAACAGAAAACTATGGTTATCAAAGCTTCCTTGCAACTCATCAAAAGTGAGAGAGAGAGAGAGAATCCCATTTATGTCCCTAAGATATTATTTGGTTTTCGATTTCACCCACAACAATTACTTTTTATCAATTTCATCCAAAAATTAATCAAAATTAAACAAAATTTCCCTTCCATCCAGAATTATCAGGTGTTTTTTTTTTTTTTGTTTCATGTATTTTTTTCATGTGGAAAGGTGACATTGCCTAATTTCTAATAGCTAGGGTTTGGAGTGAAATAGATAAAATTGAGATAGAGGTTATAGGGATGTTAATGAGGTTTTTCCAAAGTGTTAAAAAAAAAAAAAAAAGGACGATAAGAAAGAGAGATAGAAGGCAGTGGCATACTTAGCCTCCATGCTACACCAACAATGAGTCCATCCTGCAAGGTAGGCTGCACTACAAATTCAAGATTATTTCCCAAGAATTTGATCAGAACTTTGAAGAAGTCCAACACTTGCTGCAAGAAAAAGAGGGATCACACACATACATTCCAACCAGTCATGAGTATCATGCTAAACTAGAAGGTAAAATTAGCAAATTGAAAATTTGATTGGTACCTGCTTCCCTTGGAAGGGTTGGAAAAAGGAGAAGAAATTGCATACACATCGGCATTCGTCGCCAATTATATCAGACAATTCCTTAATGTTTTGATTCTTGATTGCAGTGTAAAGCTTGAGAACTGTGTCTACAGCTGGGTTATCTTCCTCTCCTGATCCTGATGAGGTCTTAGCACTTGATGGCACTAGTTGCAGTAACCCTCTATGCCTAGAAGAGAAGCTTGTTTCGATCAAAGGTTGGTGCAACAATGGTGAATGACCCTTAGCAACATATGCACAAGTTCTTGTAAATATATTTTTATGACTAATAGTAATAGGATTATAGGAATTCCTTGCTTGGGGGATGAGTTTTGGAGGAGAAATTGAGACTAACCTTGTGCCAGTTAACAAGGTTGGGGGAGAGACAATGGCCATTTGAATGTTGAAAGAATGAAGATGAGCATGTGATGCAAACATAAATAGAAGTTTTGAGGATAAAGAATTGGTTTAAGGGACCTTTCGAATATAGAGAGGTTAAGCAACATGTAAGAAAAGAATTTTTGTGGGGTTTCTTTGTAAGAAAAGAATCTGAAGCAACACTTCAGATTGCTTCAAACAGTAATCTAGGGAGGTTCCTGTTCTTTTGACAATAGTAACATGATCAGGTATCTTACAAAATTTATGTAAGGAAAAAAAAACATGGTTTAAATGTTTGCATAGCTTATGGGGTAAAAAGAAGACAAGGCATTATCATGTTTTGTTCTGATCATTATAACGTTAATTAATGTGTTATGATCTCTTTGCAAAAACATGCGAGTCGATCAGAAAATAACATGTCGATTTTGTAGTATTTTGTTTTTCTAGTATACAATATTTCCAACTAGCCAAGATTACCAAACTGTTGGTAATTTTGCTTTTTATTCGAGTTCTATATGTTCTTATGTTAGTTTGTGAATACTAAGATTAAATTTATTTTTTTCATTCTACAAAAATATTTTATTCACGTCAAAACTAGAAAATTCACACAGAACTTAACCAAATCACGGTCAATAAAGGTATGATGCTATAACTTGCAAGGGTGGTGTGGCATTTTCATCGCTACTAAATAATTTACAAAACATTAAACAATATTAAATAAAAAATAAGAGTAAACTTGAATTTGACTATGTGTGACGTAGATATTTACAATTAACTTCAAATTTAATATTTAACATTTCATACATGATCATATTTGTGTAGTGTCTTAATGTGACATTTAGTATTTCATACATGATCATATTTGCGTAGTGTCTCAATGTGACGTAACATTTAGAAGCTATTAAAATTTTCTCTTGCTTAAAATGCATAAATGGCTAAAGAAAAATAGCGGCAAACTTAAATTTGACTATCTATCTAGCATTTCAATACTACGAAATTATTCACTAGACACTAAAAGGTGTCAATCGGATTCAAAGATAGATTTATATGTGACTATATGTGGTGCGGATATTCATAATTAATTTCAAGTCTAATATTTAATATTTCGGATATAATATCGTATCCGTATAGTGTTTCAATGTGATGTAGTATTTAAAAGTTACTATAGAATTTCTCTTACTTAAATATACAAATGACAAAGTAGAAATAGCAACAAAATTAAATTTGACTATCTATGATGTCTAACCTTTCAAAGCTACTAAATAATTTATAGAACACTAAAAAGTGTCAATAAAAAACAAAGACAAACTTGAAATTGGCCATTTGTGGTGTAGATATTCACGATTAATTTCAAATACAATGTTGAGTATCTCACACATAATATCATATCTATATAGCATCTCAATGTGATGTAGTATTTAAAAATTATTGAATAAATTATTTTACTTAAAATTAATGCACAAATGGCATAAAACAAAAATAATGACAAACTTAAATTTGACCATCTATAATGTTTAGTATCTCATACATAATATTATATCTTTATAGCATCCCAACGTGATGTAGTATTTAAAATTAACTGAAAAAATTATTTTAATTAAAATGCATAAATAGCATAAAGCGAAATAATGACAAACTTAAATTTGGCCATTTATAATGTTTAGTTTCTCATACATAATATCATATTTGTATATCATCTCAACGTGATGTAGTATTTAAGAATCGCTGAATAAATTATTTTACTTAAAATGCACAAATGGCATAAAGCAAAAATAACGACAAACTTAAATTTGACCATCTATAATGTTTAGTATCTCATACGTAATATCATATTTGTATGTATAGCATCTCAACATAGCATAGTATTTAAAAATTGTTGAATAAATTATTTTACTTAAAATGCATAAATGGCATAAAACGAAATAACGACAAACTTAAATTTGACCACCTATAATGTCGGATATTCAAAATTAATTTCAAATTTTAATTAAAAGTTAGAGGAAATCTAAAAAGCCTTAGAGGGTTCAACATTTTCTTTGCTCTTTGATTGATTTCACAAGGAATAAAATTCATTTCTTTCATCTCTAATTAGATTTTTGCTATCCCTAAGAAAACACAATTTAAAATTTCTTAACATGTTCAAGTCACATTGTTAAATCAATAAAGGTATGATACTATAACTTACAATAGTGGTGTGGCATTTTCATCACTACTAAATAATTTACAAAACATTAAACAATGTTAAATTAGAAATAAGTGTAAACTTGAATTTGACTATTTGTGATGTAGATATTTACGATTAATTTCGAATCTAATGTTTAATGTTTCATTCATGATCATATTTGTATAGTGTCTCATTTTAGAAGCTATTAAAAAATTTCTCTTACTTAAAATGCACAAATGCCTAAATAAAAATAACGACAAACTTAAATTTGACTATCTAAGACATCTAGCATTTTAGTACTACTAAATTATTTACTACACACTAAAAAGTGTCAATCAGATTTAAAGATAGATTTATATTTGACTATCTATCGTGCGATTTTCATAATTAATTTTGAATATAATATTTAGTATTTCGGATATAATATCATATTTGCATAGCATTTCAAAGTGACGTAGTATTTAGAAGTTACTATATAATTTCTCTTACTTAAAATATACAAATGACAAAGCGGAACTAACAACAAAATTACATTTGACTATCTATGATATATGACATTTCAACGCTATTAAATAATTTATATAACACTAAAAAGTGTCAATAAAAAACAAGGACAAACTTGAATTTGGCCATTTGTGGTGTAGATATTCACATATTAGTTTCAAATACATTGTTTAGTATCTCATGTATAATATCATTTCTATATAGCATCTCAATGGGACATATAATATTTAAAAATTATTGAATAAATTATTTTACTTAATTAAATGCACAAATGGCATAAAGCAAAACTAATGACAAACTTAAATTTGATCATCTATAATGTTTAGTATCTCATACATAATATCATATAGCATCTCAATATGACACGAGTATTTAAAAATTGTTAAATAAATTATTTTACTTAAAACGCACAAATTGCATAAAGCAAAAATAATGAGAAAGTTAAATTTAACCATCTATGATGTTTAGTATCTCATGCATAATATCATATAGGATCTCAACGTGACGTAATATTTAAAAATTACTAAATAAATTATTTTAATTAAAATACACAAATGGCATAAAGTAAAAATAACAATAAACTTAAATTTGATCATCAATAATGTTTAGTATCTCATACATAATATCATATCTATATAGCATCTCAACGTGACGTAGTATTTAAGAATTGCTAAATAAATTATTTTACTTAAAACGCACAAATGGCATAAAGTATAAATAACGACAAACTTAAATTTGACAATTTATAATGTTTAATATAATATCTATACATAATTAATATCATATCCGTATAGCATCTCAACGTGACGTAATATTTAAAAATTGTTGAATAAATTATTTTACTTAAAATGCTCAAATGGAATAAAACATAAATAATGACAAACTTAAATTTGAACACCTATAATGTCAGATATTCAAAATTAATTTCAAATTTTAATTAAAATTTATAGGAAATCTAAAAAGCCTTGGAGGTTTCAACATTTTCTTTGCTCTTTGATTGCTTACATACGGAATAAAATTCCTTTCTTTCATCTCTAATTATATTTTTCCTATCCCTAAGAAAACACAATTTAAAATTTCTTGAAATATTCAAGTCACATTATTAAATGACACCAACCATGATACTATATAGTATTCTAGCTAGTTGAATCAATTTTACTCAAGAAATCACATTTTTTTAAAAAGGAAAAAAAAATTGCATCATATTCTCACGAATAAAAGGTGAAAAAAATGCATCCATTAATGTGCTACATACAGATTGTGATCATTAGATCTCTTCAATTGTTTATGGATTTAGTTTCTAAATTTCATTAATGTCATTTTGCACATTGGCCAAATGACAAGATATGAGTAATAAATTTTGGATTCTCTCCAACAATTAGATCATAATCCGCTTAGATATTCTCCATTTATGCCAATATGGCCAATAAGCACTCCTTTTTTGTCGATATATACCCCCATCTTCTTCATTCTTACCACACAATTACGCTCAAAATATACCAGTATAGCACAAAATGAGTTCACCAAATTCAACCGCATCCACCAGCAACTCTGTATTCACTGAAATGTCAGCTAACATTCCTAGTGATATCATCAGTGATATTTTTACAAGATTGCCTGTCAAGTCTCTTACAAGATTCAAGATTTTATCCAAGTCCATGTTTGCACTCCTTGGCAATCCAGAATTTGTTAAGCAGCATCTCAAGAGAGCAACTGTGAAGAACCCAAATCTTATCCTGAAGCTGGACTCCAAGTTTTTCTATGTTGAAGATGATGAATGGAGCAAAGCAAGAAGGCTGCCAATGCCTTTTTCTCTGTGCTTAGAAAAAGTAGAAATTTCTGGTTCATGCAATGGCATGCTTTGCATCTCGGATCAACAGTGCAATCAAGATATCTTTCTATTGAATCCCTCTACTGGGGTTTTCAAACACCTTCCGTTCTCGGGTTTCGATATTGCCATAGTTGAGAACTCTTTCACCACGTTAGGGTTTGGTTACCATCAAACAGCTGATGATTACAAGGTCATAAGGTGTGTTTATATATATGATAAGCCTTTTATTGACATCGACTCTTATGACTGTGAGGCTAGAGTCTACTCTTTGAAAGCTGATGAGTGGAAGGATATTGGAGTTATTCCATACCATCTGGGTTATAAAGCTGCTATTTGGCTTGGCAATGATTTTCTTATCTGGAAAGCAACTAGCGGGCTTGGAAGAACAGGGAGGTATTTGATAGTGTCTTATGACATGAACAAAGAAGAGTTCAAGGAGATTCCTCAGCCTCTTGTGAATTATCACGACGCAATTCATATGGAGGTAAGTGTGTTTGATGGATTGGTATCAACCTTCTATCTTTCAAAATATGATGAGGCTTACATTTGGTCCATGAGGGAATATGGTGTGAAGGATTCATGGGAATTGCGTTTTGTGATTAAGTTGCCTGAGAGAGTTGAGGGCTACAACTATATCTTTCTGAAGCCTCTGACTGTTTTGAAGAATGGTGAAATTCTGATAGAGGCAGGTGAAAAAACCAGAATTCTGCATGATCCCAAGAAGGGCACCTACAGAATCATCAATCCTATTTCTGGAGCTCCTCGAAGATTTTTGGTGACTCCTATTGTGGCAAGCCTGGTTTCACCAATTGACTATCATCAGGGCTGAAAAAGGCATGACCAAGTTGGGATTTGAAAGTTAATTTTAATGGTTTTCAAATAAGGGATTAGTGTAATTTCCCCATAATTAAGTTTCTTAAGCTTTTCATTTCATAATTCGGTTGTTAAGGTTTTGAACTCTAAGAGTATTCTTGAATCGTGAAAGGACGTTTTACTTAGTTTTGTAGTTTTATAAAATGTCTCAGTTTGTAGAACAAAATTTTCCTAAGTACTTAAGTTGCATAAATTAGCAATCAATGAATATAGTCTACAATTAGAATTTAAACAGTCGAGATTAGTGTTAAGAGCTAGAGGAGTGTTAAAGACCTACTCTGAACATCTTCTTGTAATAAGACTTTTTTTTTTAAACTCAAGTTTTTAAAAAAGAAAATTTGTGACCATAACCTCCTTTCAGGCTCACTATTACTAAGCCAAAAATTTATTTTTTTATTTTTTTTCATAAATAGGAACCCCACAACCCACTCAATTATTAGGAGTTAGAAAATTAGTATTAGTAGTTAGTAATTAATGGAGCAAAGGAGGAGGGGTATTACTATAAAGAATTAAATCGGTCACCACTATAAAAATCTAAACTCTCCTGTCACAACCATCCTTGTCCTCGTAGCCACCACTATAAAGAATTCATTTTTTATTTTACATAAATAATTTTTAAGTTTTTGGCATTTGTCTCAAAAAAAATAAGAATCACATAAATAATTTTATAATAAAATCACTTAATGAGATTTATGTGGGGTTTCTCAAAAAATTCATAATCATATCGGGATTATTTTTTATATTTTAATGTTCAAAAAATAAAAAGTATATAGTTTTCAATTTTGAAAAAAATCTAATTTTTTTTTTACAAAATGGATCTAATTTTTTTTCAACACATGTGCAAAATTTTATTTCTAAATACAAAAAAAAAAAAAAAAAATTAAAGAGGAAAATGATATCTAAAAATTATTAAATAAACCAAATATTAAAAAATTAAAAATTCAAGAATCTTCAAAACTAATAAAAAGGTTTAAGAACTCAACTTTAAATGACTTAAAATTTAAAAATGATTAAACTCTTTTATCCAAAACATAACATTCTAAATTTTAGTTTTTCAATTTTTTTCATCTTTGAATTATATAGATTTTCTTTAATTTTATAAAAGAATGCGAAAAGATCCCAATCAACTTATAGGGACATGATCTTCGGATTTAACCATCATTCTAATTGCCAATATCATAGGGCCCACTTGACATCGGCGCAATTCAAAGGTCATCGAAGACCATAACCACGGACAACCCAAACCAAGACAGACGAAAAAGCCCAGAGACAGAAACTTCCTTTCCTGAAAAATAACGAAAACTGTACACGTGGCAACCTACAATTTGTCTCCTAATCAAAACTGAAAACTCTGCGTTTTAAATCTCGATAACTCTAAAAGACAACAATATCCCTAACCGATTCCACAAAGACACTCACATCCCTTCACCTTCAATCCAAAACAAGCTGATAAAAAGAGAGACCAGACCAGAGCCAAAGAGCAAAAACAACATTAATCAATCAAAAGATCGAAACTTTGTGTCAGTTTTGGTGGGGTCCAATCAAGAAATCAATGGCAGAAGATCTAGTGTTGGATACAGCTATAAGAGATTGGGTTTTGATCCCATTAACAGTAGTGATGATTCTCATTGGGATCCTTCGTTACTTTGTTTCAAAGCTTATGCGATCTCAGCAAAACCCAGATGCTAAAGTTGTTAAAGAAGGGTAAGTTATCAAAAACCCATTGCACTGATTCTCTTTTTAGTGTTGAAGTTTGTTTCTTTTTGAGATTTAGATTTTTTTTTTTTTTTGTGCTGGTTTTGGTGGATTTTTGCTACTTATTGAAAACCCATGTGATGAATTCTCTGTTTAGAGCTAAAGTCTGTTGCTTTTTGTGATTTTTGATGTTTTGGTTGGTGGTTTTGGTGATTTGTTTTTTGTACGTTATTGAAAACCTATGTCTTAGTCTTAAATTTTGTTTCCTTTTGTGATTGTATTGCAGGCAAGTTGTTGTAAGAGCTAGGAATTTGCGAGCTGGAGCTAACTTTATACCTGCTAAGTCGTTTCGAGCTCGAAGGGCATATTTTAGCAACGAGGTTCTGATTTATTTTGTTGTTTTTGGTTTGTTTGGTTTCGGGTAATTGAATGTTGGATTTGTTAATTGCTTGTGGAAGTATCTATATTGGTTATGATTTGTGGCTAATTTTGTGTTAGTGTAACTGTAAAAGAGATTTGGGATTTGGTTTTTTTGTGGTTAGTTTCGGTGTAGTTCATAAAGTTGGTCCAAGCTCAAAATCTGATTGATAGTGTTAAATTTGAAAATACTTTTTTCTTAAATTTCGAAATAGGCTTGACATGATTCACATTGTTTTTTCTAATGAATTAGATGGGTTTCGATAAATGCTAGGTTGCCATGCTTTGTTTGTGCACCATAGATTTGATATTTGAAGCTTTATTTAAGGTGCATAAATCTGATGCTAGCTTGAAGTTTTCCTTTTTCAGTAGGTAAGATGCTAACGTGAAAGTTTATTCTTTTTGGTTAGGAAAATGGATTGTTGCATGTTCCTAAGGGCCAAGGTCAAAACCCACAAGCACAAATGTTCTCTGACCCGAATATGGCCATGGATATGATGAAGAAAAACCTTTCTATGATTATACCCCAGGTATCAACAATTCAATAGCTCATTGCGATTCTCTAATGTGTCTATTCTAACAAGCTAATTGATATGGTGATTTCTTATTTTTCCTGCTGGCCAGACTCTTACCTTTGCATGGGTCAACTTTTTCTTCTCTGGATTTGTTGCAGGTTAGTCCTTTTTTTTTTTTTTTGTCACTTTTTTTAGTTTTTCGATTCTGAAACTGCGTGTTATGTCCTTCATACCTAACTATGGCTGATCTCTATATTTAATACTCCAATGTAGATAGTAAATAACTTTTTCTGATCTTAAATTCACACTAGATTTGATCTTTGCAACTTTGTTAATGATCTCTTTTTCCCTGCAGCCAAGATACCGTTTCCACTGACTCAGAGATTCAGATCAATGTTGCAAAACGGGATTGATTTGAGCACTGTTGATGTTAGCTATGTCAGCAGTCGTTCATGGTATTTCTCTAAATTTATCAATGAGTTTTATTTCAAAAGAACTGTTGAAAAGCATTTTCTAGAGAATTTCTGGAAATTTGCCTAGTTTAATGTCTAATTATCCACAATCACATTCTTTTGCAGGTATTTCCTTAATTTGTTTGGATTAAGGGGTTTATTTAGTCTCATTCTGGGTGAAGAAAATGGTTAGTATTAGTTTACAAATCTTCATAGTTATATCTATTTTGACTGAGATTCCTGCATGTTGCCTCTCTTGCAAAATCATTGGTGCTAGAATCTAGAAGCACAAATTGGAGTTTTGCTTTAGGATTTCTGGATTTACTCTCTAGATTCTCAAATATTATATTTGTAATGCAGCTATGGATGATACACAGCGTATGATGCAAATGAGTGGTTTTGGTATGGATCCAACAAAGGTACAAACTTAAGTGGTTCTCTATTGTTTACATGGTTAATTTTTTTTTTTTTAACTGTTATCTATTATGAGCATACCTTATATGATCTTTTTGAACAGATTTAGTTATTAATAATGTCCTTGGTACTTCGACTGCAATCTGACTGTTATTGATGGTAAAAGAAATCCCGGTGTATATTGATCTGCTGGTTTCTATTTTAATGTCCTAAATCTAGACTGCTCTTTGCAATAGATTTAGAACTTTGGGCCAAGGTTGTGCCAATGGGAATTGATTAATACTGCCACTAGGACACTATGGCTTTGTAGTTAAGTTTAGCCGTTTATTTAATTGTTCCACTATCATTACAAAAAGAGTCTAAGGAATGATAAATCTTTATAATTCTGTCATGCACAAAATCTTTTGATTCAACAGTTCTACTAGCACCTCGATCTGAATGGATATGGTTGGGAGTTGAATCAAGCTGTCCCATTTGCAATGCTAATTGGATCATCTTAACAACTGCATGTAACTCTTATTATTTCAATGAGTAAAAGAAATTAAAATAACTGTTTGTCCATAAGTAAATTGGGCAATTCAAACATCTATATGTGCAACTAAAATTTTGAACCATCGATTTGGTGCTGGAGGCAACATCTGTCTGCCAAGTACCAACCAAGGAAGACTATCGAGTCTTTTTATGAGCTGTTGATGGGGTTTCAAGGGCTCATTAGAAGCAAATAGGTTCCCTACAGGCTCGCTGCAAGTACTGGTGCTGGTGTTTCGGTAACAGTTATCTGGGTGGATTCTTTATAATGTCTTGCCTTTTTTAAATGTTGTCTGAAACTACCATATGATGTTATGGGTCGTTGGTAGCACCTTTTCATGTTATCTCAGATGCAGGCTTTGCTTATCATATTGAGTTCTTTTGTGGTCTAGTTAGCCGGCTGTCTTGTTATGCAGCTTGCCTTTTTTATCCTTAATTCTTTTTTCTCTTCTGGGTAAAGCTACTTAGTAGAATGGTTTGGGGGTAAAGGAAGTCCTTCTATCATTGATGTAGGTTATTGGATTTCTCTATAATAGAATTAGTTATGAATCCCGTTATATTTCAGAAGTTGATAAACAAGAGTATACTGTGTCAATTTAAAGGTTTTAATAGGCACTTGAACTTGACTCATATGTTGTGATAAAGATGTAATTTTCATCTACCAAGAGATTAGTGTAGTAGTCTATAGAGCTCTTTTTATTATTAATTGTTCCTACGAAAGTATAACGCTCTTTGCTAGCACTATGCCAAGAATGGGCTGTGATTAGACTGATTTGATTGATTGATTGTAAAAGGAATATTGCAGGCAGTAATCTTTAAGACACTCAGTAGGGAGATGATAGCCTTGATGTTGCCTCTGGCCCAGCTTAATTTTCTCAGTACTGGGCCTAGGTTTGCCATGGCAGGTTGTGGATAAATAAATGCATGTCTGGCTCCTGGTGTCATTTTGCACCAATTCAAGCAAATGCCAAAAGAAAACTGTGGATATTCTTTATAGTACGCGTCACACTGTGGATATTCTTTATAGTATGCGTCACACCCCCATCTGCCCCCACCTCCACCACCACCACCACCACCACCACACACATGCACACACAAAAAGAGAAAAAAAGAGAAATTAGAAAAGGGTTCAGACAGAAGTCACGAATGTGGAATTTGTTTCTGTCAACTTAATAATGATATGAGGTCATCTTGGTGCAGTTAGGGCTTGCTTGGTTTGGGAGAATGGGTGGGAAACTAGACAGTGTCTCTTTATAATCTCCATTCACTGTTTGGCTAGCCTCTTTTTGCTGTCTTGACCATTCTTTTGCTCCATGTGGAAGCAGTTATGCTGCTGTGAAACAGTCATAGGTTTACATGATTAGGCATGTGGGGCTTTTAATGATGGCTACCTTAATTCGTTTTAAATTTGCTAAGCATGTCATCATAATCGCTAACCAACTTTTCTGAACAGCACTGCCTTTCTTTTCTTCGTGACTTTAGAAATGTCTAATCCATGATCAGGGGTTTGATTTATAATTGTTGAATCTTTCTAATGGGACCCCGACAGACATAATTGATCCCTGTTTTTGTTAGTTGAATTTTAGACTAGGGAATGGCAGGTCTGGAAAGGTGTGAATATAGCATTACATTTTCCAAAGGGATTGGAATTGTTGGGTATTGATCTGTACTTTTTAAGATCTAAATAAAATTTATTTGGCAAGATTGTTCACTGGCCATGCCTTGTAATCAGCTAAACATATTCGAGTATGGGGTGTGCCTAGAGAGAATTTTGGACTGTACAACTTCTCTTTTGTGTTTTAACTTAGTAGATGTTATTTGCATGTATAATGTTAAGTGAAAACTATTGACTCCTGATCTTGTCTATTTGCTTTCTCCTCAGAACTTGAGTGCCGAGAAAGACGGTCTTGACATAATTCAACATGAATGGGCCCTACCAAAATTTGAGCAGCGTGCTGAAGCAGTGTTGAAAAAACTAGTCAGTTGAATGTTGGCAACAAGCGGCAGCTGCCGGATGGGTTTATGCTAAACAAGGCTCCCCTGTTGTTTCGTAAAATCTTGCTTGAATTTTGCTCACTCAACGGCTGCGTGTTGGCAAAATTTTTGACAATCACAAGAACCGGCGAATCATCGTTCTAGTATTTAGATTGAATTCGAGTTTTATTATAACCATTGGAGAAATTTTCCACAGTGCTGGTGGTAATGACATGCTTTCCCTGTAAAATTGCAAAACGCTCATCTTTGAAGAGGATGCTGACCAAGAGCGTTTGCAGCATATTAATGGCTTGATAATCAAATCAATTACTTCCAGTTAGTGTGTGATGATGCTCAATTTTTGTATCTTTTCTCTCTTTTTTCTGCGATTGGACGAACCAATAATGCCTTTATCTAGTGGGTTGAGCAGTCCTATGTTTTTCTTCCTTTTTCTTCAGGTTTACAGTATATTACTTGATAACCATCATATATTGTGGAAACTTTAAAAGATTCAGCTAAGCTGACATTATAAAATTGTTGGAAACTTTTGTTGCTTTGAACCTTCATTGATGTGTCCTGTCGGAGCTGTCCTTCATCTTTAGCAACACTTTCTCTGTGGACCAGGTGGATTGCAGAGTTATAGCAGAAAATTTAGCAGCATAAAACTGCACCTGGGCCGCCACTCAAAATAGAGGTCCCTGTTAAGTTGGATTCCATTTTAAGCTGAAATTTCATATCTAGAGGAGCAATTATTTAGTTTGTAATGTGTTCTCCCTTTCAATCCATAAGAGATTCATTTACAAGACTAGTTTATAAATTTCATACGAGAGAACGAAGAACTGCAGGTCTCTGAACCTGAAATTTTTTGGCCAAAAGATGCAACTTTTCACTATTGCTTCCTACGTGTTGCATGCTTGGAAAAGTTAATAGGCTTGTGTCATGCTTAGATACATGCTCAAAAAATATTGACATGCTGAATCTAGGGCTAGATGACAATAAAATGTTACCTAACTGGCCTGATATAAAGTTCTTCCTGAGGTGGCATTGAAAGTCTACTTGAAAACGGCTTATACCAACCTAATTAGAACCTTAGCAGCCAAAAGCCAATAGATTATTATAGTAGACAAGACGCAAGTAACCCAATATTCTATTGGAACTCCCAATCTCCATAGAAGCTTTGAATCAAGGCTAGGCTAGTAGCCTGACCTTAATGGTGCAAACATGCAAAGAGGAGGGAATTATAGTTTAAGGAATGTTGACTGATGGGCCCCATGGAAATCCTAATATTATTGGTCCATCTTTCGAAACCTAAATGATTCACTGCATAGGCCAACCCTTACTATACTACAATTAATCGTACATGTTTTTAGGATGTTGATTGATGTTAATTTTGTGAAGTTGTTACGCTAATGTTGATATAATTCATAGTTTAGTATGTTATATAGAATTAGTACGATATTCTCTAACACATGTAAGGAAGAATAAAAATTCATTTTGTTAGGTTAAACTGACGTGAGAATACCTTACTTTTTTTTTAATTATTATTGTAGTTAAAAAAAAAAAAAAAAGAAGAAAGTTATTTAGCTAGCCCATGTTGCCCCATGTTCAGCAATCCAACATGCCACGTTCCTATTTGTTGGAAGAATGGTTAACGGCTCAAAATCTTATGGGGTCCCATGTTTAGGATACCTCTCGACCTGTCAATCCTTTCCATCAACCTTTCTTTCCCACTTTACAGTGTGTACATGTATGGGAAATGTAAAGATGACACAATCGATCTTCTCTTATTGTTCATCTTCTTTCTTTTCTTAGAGCAAAACATCCCCGAGTAAGTTTTGCTAGACAAAGATTTATTTATTTACGATTGAGTTCTAAGTAAACATCATTATTTGAGAAATACGTTCAAGAAAAGTTTCTTTTTTTTTTAATTTTTTTGTTTTTTTAGAATTCAAATCCTATAGAGGAGACATATACAAGAACTTCATGAATTCAGTCTCCAAGAATTTTTTTTTTTATTTTCGGTGCTTCTATTGTTACCAACTATTTTCATAGATAAAATAATCAGAATGCAACAATGATTCACTTGATGAAACTCTCCTCTAAACAATATTGGGGTAAATGATCCGAAAATATCTCAAATTTTTAGTCAAATTGAGATAGGTTTTTAATGTTCTAAAATTTTAATTTAGCTATCATGAATTATTTTTTTAGATAATAGGTTTTTTTTAAAAAAAATTAGTTTTTTGACATTAACTGCATATAAAAATTACGTGATAATTTTAAAAGCAACACATGTCCCATTAATTGAAATCTTTATGCATGTGTTACATCTTAAATTTAGCTTAGTAGAATCAACATAGTTCTTTTATTTTTTTAAATTTTCATTTGACTGTCATGATTTTTTTTTTTTTTTATAAATAATAGGTTTTTAGACTATTTTTTTTACGTCGATTGCACAAAAAATCACGTAATAGTTCATAGAGATGATATAGAGTGTGTAATAATAATGCAAAATACATGCATGGCCAACATCCATCTTTGGATATATATATATATATATATAAGTGAAGCTAAATGATAGGAATATTGTCCAACATTAACTATTGTGGTTAAATGCCATCTCCTTCGAAGGGCACAAAGATGAATTGTCATGCAAAATCTCATAATGACATAGGACCTCTTTTGTAGTGTGATGGTATCATGTACTTTTCAAGTTGCAAATATGTCTGTCCATCGTTTCTTTATTGCATTTACATGATGAGAAGTAGCATATTTGTTGGCATCAACATTTTTGGTATTTTAACCACCAGATTTTGCAAGCTTCTTTATGATCAACATAGATATGAATTTCTACTAATTCGGATCGATATACTAGACTTTTTAATCTTTTTCTTGTTCAAATATTGGATTTTCCTCTAGTAAATTATAAAATGAGTCTCTCTAGTTTCAGAAAACGAATTAATTTGTTGTTTTTGTTTCAAGAACTAATTGTTTAATTTTTATATTTTAAGTTTTTTTTTAATTTTTTGTTTTAAGAACAAAAATAATTAAAAAAATCTAGAAAGAATGGATGAGAAAAAGATGGCTTTTTTAAAAAATAAATAATATTAAATTAAACATGATAAATGACTAAATATTTAATTTTTGAAAAAAAAAATTACTTAATTCGTTTCTAAGAAATAAAGGAACTAATTTATAACTTACTCAATTTTCCTCTTATTGTTTCGAATGTTGAATATTTTTTCTATTAGAGTATTTTCAAATAAATATATTAAAATTAAATTTTTTCTATTGTTTTTTTTTTAAGTAGATTATGCATCCATAATAAATTTGTGAAACTTTTTTTTCCGAACTTTCATAACGTTAAGATCATAGATGATCCTAAAAGGCAAGATTTTTAACTAAAAAATTGCAATATTTGCAAGAATTTTTTTTTCTTTTTTTGGCATGTACATATTGAGCAAGGGGTAATTTTGTTTTCTAGGTTTTTTAGAAACGAGAAGGGGGTGGTCTGGCATTATATGAAGACATGATCAGGGCAACGACTGTTATCAAGCGTGGCAAATCAGACGGCTGAAAGTGGGTCCCAATGCTAAGAGATTCCTACCTGGAAAGCATGTACACATTGGCCCACCAAAAGTTCCATCTTTAGAAAGGTTGGTTCCCAAAGCTATGTATGCACACAAATTTGGGTTGGATTGAAGAAGGAAAAAAGCAAAACCATGATCCATGGGACTTTTTTTGGTACCATAATCTTTTTCTTTTTATATTTATAAATAAAAAGTATTTTCGGGCAAGTTTTTTCATCATGAGATTATATACACTACTTTATAAATTAGATTAGTATCAGATTATGTCCAATTTTTTTTTTTTATCAATTTTTTGAATCTATCAATACCACAAAATCAATAACAAAAAAAAAAAGCTTTTCAGAAATAAGAATCAATCCAATAAGAAATCTTATAATTCGAATCTCCTTTTAATTTAAAAATAAAATCTTTTTGCATCTTTTAATTTTGATCGAATTACAAGTAAAATCAAAACCAATAAAAGATAATATACAAATATTTATATGTTGTTTATTAATTATGTCTTTTAATCTGATCTTACGTTTTGATTTATGTATTATAATTACGAAAGTAATAAATTAATTTGAAGTGGTTCATTTCATGTCAAAAAAAATCATTGTATGTATAAGGATTAATTTCACTTATATATCATTAATATCTTAGTAATTTAACTATTAAGTGATAACTCGTTAGTAAACAAGCGTCAACTTGTAAGTTGGGTCTAAAGTGTAATTCTTATAGCTAGCATGAGAATTTATTTTCAGAATAGCTGAAATCGTGCATTGGGAAGTGCTTCTTAGCTACATTTAGGAAAAAATTAGTCTTGAAGTACATGAAAGCTAACTTGAGGCACAAAAACTAGCCTGAGACACCCTTATTGATAAAAAAAAAAAAAAGAAAAAAATAACTTATTAATTTCAATATACAAAAACTACAATGAAAAATTACCATAGAAATATTGAAAAAAAAAAACATGGCAGCAAAATTTGTATTTTTTTTCGGGACCATGTGAGAGGGGTCATTTGGATGGTAACGATCAAAGTTGGTGATTGAAGGTCCCACTTCAGGCACCGGCCTAGACACCAATGTTGCCTTTTGTTTGGCTCCACAACCATCCTGCAATATGAAAATGTTTAGGGTTTATGGAAAGAGAAAAAGTTAAAAACCTTAAAAATGGCAAATTATTTGACCACAATAGTAAAAAGCAGTCCTTAATCATTGTTTACAACCACAAAGGTGCCTTCAATTAGCCTTTCTTTATCACTATTATTTGTGTAGATACCCAAGCTGCCGCCAAAATTTCTTCAATATTGGTTCAAAAACAAGTCATTGTGAAAAAATTAATTAAAATACAAATCATTTTTTTTTAATTGTATATGATTTTGAGCCAATTTTAGCATACCAAAATTAAGTTTATATATATATATATATATATATATATATATATATATATATATAAAGTTCTGTTCCTATCCAATTTCTTTTTTTTTTTTTTTTGGGGTACCATCTAGCCTAGTGGCTATTGTATTAAATGCATTTGAAATTCTCACCATGTCTGCATTGTAAATAAGCAGTTAAAAATAATTCAAACAAGATAATAAGAATTCTTAATTTCATATAGAAAAACTTCATTCATTTCAATTTGTATTAAATACATTGGTACATTGCGTGTTATTTATATCAACATTAATACGTTCCTAATATGTATTTTTTTTTTATAATCTTTTTGATGGATTTGAATCCAAAATGATAACATATGAAGTAAAAACACTATGCCTGCATCAATAGACAAAAAAAAAAAAAATTATTATCGAACTTGTGAAGTTGAAAATGCTAGAATATGTGCAAAGAACTTTAAGCAAAAAGAAAATAAATAAATAAATTGTAAAACTTGCCTCTTGACTATACTAATTAGAATATTTGAAAATAAACAAAGCAATAACGTACAAGATTTGCAATCAACTTGCGTGGATGGCTAGCTATCGATGTTCTCGCATGGCAATATATATATATATATATATATATATATATATATTGTACTCCTTTAGTACATACTAATCTATTGCTTCGCATGTGATTGTGTCAAAATATGAAATAAATTTGTCACGACATGTACACCACTAGACGTTTTGATGATCATAATAAAACCGGTATCAAGGACCTCAATTCACGACACAACATTTCTGTCTTTTAGGTTTTGAAAAAGTTAATATATATATATATATATATATATATATATATATATATGTTGTGAAGTATTTTCAAATCAATATTTATATTAATCGAGATTAAATTTATCACTTTTTAGATTAAACAAGTATCAAAACACATTTAACTTTTGATCAATTATGTACGTATTGAGCTATCTCTTAAATCAAATTAGTCTCAAATTTGATATCATTAGAAAATAATTATGATTAATTATTCGTAAATAATGAGAATTGAATTTTAATTTTGATCAAATCAAAACAATTTTCTTCTTATTAAACACATTTTTTAGTGGTTATCATTTCAATAATTATAGGACTTTTTCTTTTCTTTTCTCAATATGGTTTGCTTGCATCTTGCATGTTCTTTACATTAGGGTGTCAATATGTACTTATATAATAAAATGATTTTTTTAATATATTTTTATATTTCAAATTGAACTAATTTTATTATTGAATGTATATTTAGTAGTTAATACATGGATATTTTGGAAAAAAAAAAAAAGATGAACTCTCGTCGATATAGCTTTTATTTTCAAATGTTGAAAAAATTCCACTATAATATAAAAAAGAAAAAAAGAAGGAAAAGCAAGGGTACGTAGCACAAATCAACAGCAAATCAAATAGAAATGCTACACAGAACATGAATGCATCATATGATTTAAGCAGTAATTAACCTACATTATGCCCTACTAGAAAAGAAAAAACACTTGGGAACCCACTCAAAAGACAGAAATGATGCTGACATGAGAAATGGCTTCCACTATATGACATTGCCAATTCATTTTTTTTTGTATTAAGTATTTGTCAATCCTATTAAAATCCTTATCTCTACAATACTTTACATCAAAAAAGAAATAACATATGTACGACCAGCTAGCAAGACATGTTAATGTATCTTGTCTGCAGTATTAGGTGTCAAGCTGAAAAGATTCTTCAAGTGAGCATGCTCCCGATGATCTCATTAATTCTTTAATTTATCTTTTCATTTCCATCCTCTATAAATAGCTCTCTCATTGATCCTCTCTTCACTTCACTAGCTCTCAAGCATCCTTATTTGTGTCTATAGTCTATACCCTTCCTTCCTTTATTAATTTCCATCTTCCTCCAAAGTTCTATTACCCTTCTCTTTGCTTTCCAAATGGCCAGCGTTGAGGTAAATGTTTCTGCTAAAAGTAACGTTTCTTGCCTGTAACTACAAATCTTCAAGCTTCTTAGTAGATTGTTGCATCCCATACCTTGATCTAGTCAAGTGATAGATCACTCAACATGTGTTATCTTAATGATTTCTGAAGTTTGTTTTCTAACTTGTTTTATGATAAAATAAATATTTCTGCTAAAAGTAACGTTTCTTGCCTGTAACTACAAATCTTCAAGCTTCTTAGTAGATTATTGCATCCCATATCTTGATCCAAGTCAAGTGATAGATCAATCAACATGAGATCTTCAACTGTACTGTTGTCTCGATGATTTCTGAAGTTTGTTTTCTAACTTGTTTTACGATAAAATATTTCTGCATCTAGCTCATCAAGGGATAGATAAATCCAATATCTATGCTAGATTTGACTGATCCTTGAGTTTTTAAGCATCTGTGAACGATTGAGTGGATTTCCATCATGCATTCTTTGAAAATTTTGGTTTTCATCAGCCATCCTGACCTCCTGATGAGATAGATCACGAAGTCATAAGCAACTTAACGCCTTTTTTTTTTTTTTTTCAAGAACCCTATTCATGTTCTAAGCTTTCTTCCATTTCATTATACATTTTGGGATTATTGTTACAGGTTTCAGCTGCTCCATCAATTCCAGAGACTGAGGTACCTGTGGTGACCAAGACTGAGGATCAGAAAACCACAGAAACTGTACCACCAACTGCCTCTGAGCCAGTAGCCGAAGAACCAACCAAAGCAGTGCCTGCTGATGCTCCGGCCGCAGAACCGGAAGCTGAACCTGCAGTTGAGGTTGAAACCAAGGACGTTGCAGTAGAACCAGCAAAAACTGAGCCTGAAGAGGTTGCAGCAGCTCCAGCTGTAGAAGAGACTCCCGAGGAGACTCCTGCAGAGACTGTTACGGAGGAGCCCAAAAAAGAGACCGAGGAGAAGGTAGCACCTGCAGCTCCTGTCAAGGAAGAGAAACCAGCAGAAGAAGAGAAGCCAGCTGAGAAACCAGCTGCTGAGACAACCAGCACAGATGTTCCAGTCGATACTCCTGAGAAGTGAATAGATTGATCCTATGATCAAGTGATTGATACTAGTGGGGAAGGGGTCTTTGTTTTTCTCTCTAGGTTTCTTTGTCAAAGTCCTCAGGTTTTTCTGTTTCGTTTCATTTCTGTTTATTATTTTATGGTTATGGTTAAAGAAAGGGTTTTGGTTGGGAGTATAAGATATGGAAGCTATAGAGTCAAAATATTAAGCACTTGGATCCGCAGCATCAGGTTACAACTTGCCAGCCCAGGTCAGAATACACAGAAAGGATGATTGATATTGAAGTGGAAGGGCCATGAGTCACGGCTCATGATGGCATGGGGCTTGGATGCTTGTGGGTTCGATAGTTTCTATTGGTTGTGAAATGGTGTGATGATGTGATGATCTCTAGGCTTGATAATAAAACTTATATTATTATGTTTATGTTTAGTTGATGAGCACCTTGCTACTGCCAGCTTTCTATGCTCCAATTTATTAAGAAAAATGGCTCCCAACCCCAAGGTTTTAGTATAAAGTCCAAAGCATATATCATGAATGCCGGTGAGAATCATACTTCAAAATCTGCTTGAAGAAGTAACAGTTTATGCGAAACAGGTTTCTAGGCCAGGTGGGATCCGATCCCATTCATGCAGGAAACACTAAGAGTTGGGCCAAAAATGGTGTCTAATTGGTGGGTTTGTGCTTCCTAGCTGCAGGATATGCCGAATTTCTTGGCATGTATAATTAGGTCGAAAGTACTGCATTTCGTTTCGAAGAACGCAAATTTATCCTTTTTAAGGTGCTTTCCGATGGTGGCATCTCATATGAAAATCAACGAAAAACACCTAGAAAGCATCTATTATCTGATGTTTTTTCGATCCAAATACACTTCGCAAAACCGAACGGTGCCTTAAGGCACAAAACCTATGTTCTTTTCATCCCTTTTCGGAACCCACTTAAGTGACAAATGAATAGAAACAGGAAACTGGAAAAAAGGGGATTGAATCATGCTTACAAGACTACTGCACCTATAAAAGATCATCACTACCATTTCATCAAACGGCATAATTTCGACGAAATATGAGTTTTCTGTAGGTTTCCAACTTAGGTTTTTCAAGCATGGAAAATAATGAAGTTCCCAATTAAGCCTTCCGATCTTTTTAATTTGCTTATTATCAACATGGCAAAGCCACCAATCTTGATTGCGTCATATGATATAGCGTGTGATCTTGAATCTCTGAGGACTAAGACAAGTTTACACTGGTCTATTTCCCAGGGAAAGATTGTAATGTCAGGTGCCTCAGGTCCATCTATGAAAGGTGACAACAACATACTGCTAGAACAAAGAAACAAACATCAATCAATCAATTCAAGCCCTGTAGAATAATAACCTTTCATCATGCAAGTCAATAATTGGAAATGACATGTCGAAGACAAGCTCCATAAGATTCGCTAATCCTTAAACTAGATTCATACAGAAACAAGCAAGAATTTGATTCAGCACCGGTAGTATGACGAATGCAAAGGACAACATTAGATTTTGCTAAACGAGGACGACTCAGATGCATGATTGGATCTACAAGTCGGAATGTGCAGAGGACCTACATTTGTAAGTACTTTCATGGAAAAGGTTGTCCCATCATGTGCCTTCACATGATAAAGATAACCCATCAGATGACCTAATAATTTGCTAAAAAAGGAGAATCTTGTAGTAACAAGAACCCTCCTATATTAGCAAAAAATAAAACCCTAATTAAGCGCGACCTTATCATACTGACCGGCAGAACTTGCAACATTTTTTCGAAGAGAAACCTTTGAATCTTTCACTAATTTTGGACTTGTAAAAGAGAGAAGTGAGAATGATAACCTTTCTATGAAAACTTGGATGTCATTGCATAATCTGTGTACTTACATGACATGAAAATCAGCTACTGTTACTGACGAAAGAAGTCCATTCGGAGCATAGAAATTCTCTTCCTCCTAGCCCCGAACATTATTTATGCTATACCTATATTAACAGTTGGACAAAAAGAGCAATGACATCGCAACTTTCCTGGACGAAACATAAATTAACTAGAGACTTTCTTACATGGTCTAATGAAACTGATGACATAAATCTATCTGTACAAGCCGAGTTGAAATCTTTTCTATGTGCAGTAGGAAGCCCTGTTAACCCTGAAAGTGGATGTAACAAATGCATCACCAAGTGCCGAAACTGCATCCAACATGTTCTTGGGTGATGACACGGAGGCGATCTTGCATGATAGCCATGGAGGGATAGGGTGGGAAACACAATCTGTAAAAGCATGTATGGGATGAAGGAAGGTGATCCTCGGGCTCCGTGGACTTGTAAATGTAAAGTCTTGAGGCCAAACCACGGAAACCCTCAACAGGTAGATACTTCACTGAGGTCCAAAAGAAGAGAAGAACCTTTCTCTGATCTGCTGACATTTCCCCAACAATCTGCAAAATATTCAAGCAAGAGATAAATAAAATAAGAAGCAATGTTTTCGCCCTGACAGAACTTTACTATAAAGTAGGTGAGGTTGGACTATCTCACCCGCAGCTGACTGGTAAAAAACTCAAGGTCCATGAATGCAAATACAAGCATATGGCTTTTCACTTTCTCAAAACAATTTCTCATGAATGTTTTTAAGATCAAAAGCAGTAACCATACTATGGAGACTTCAGGAATAAAACTCCTAATTTAGTTCTCCAAGTGGGTAAAAGGCTTTAACCTCTTCCATGGAGTGCACGAGTATTTACTAGTTTCTCTCAAGTACCTTGGATATCATTTGTTGAGTATGAATCAAAACCTTATAAAACCCACATCCTCAGTTTTCGATGACTAACAAGTTAATAAGGTAATTCCACACTAGTGATGGGATAAAAGACTTGTATGATACGAAGGGATAGAAAGAGAGGAATGCCTGTTAAAGAACTAAATGGATATAAAAAACTTGCTCAAAAGCAGCGCCTAACAAATGAGCATCACCCCAACCCTACATATCAAACATTGGCTTTTAAGGCTGATTTCCAAAACAAAATGTATCTTATTTCTGCATTGCATAGCTCACTCTGCAAAGCAAGAAAGTAAAAGAACCAAAATCCACCCTCATTCCAGTCACATGGAATATTTTTACACGAGCACAATAAAACCTGATGGACCAAACCAGAAACAAACGTTCTATCATTGGTGGCACATCAAAGTTCAAATGGCAACCGCATATTTTTATCATAAATCAGGTAAACCCTACACTGCTGATGGGATTAAGAGTCCATCTGATACAAAAGAAAAACCCATAAACTACAGAAAATTCCCCAATAGATATAACAAACTTGCTTAAAAGCAGTGTCTTTTTGACAAATGAAACATCCCCTCCACCAGGCCCACCCATTCACAACCCCACAATGCTATCAAAGATTCAAGAAAACTTACCTCAACCTTAATTCCCAAATAAAGAGATGAAATAAAATCTCTTTATTTTGTATGGCTCCCTCATTTTGTTTTAATTTTCACTTAGCATCTTTATTTAAAACACCCCCTCCTGAACCAAACACCACATGCACAGAACTATGAGCCAACAAAAGTATAGAAACAAAATCTATACTTGTTCCAACTAGGGCCTTACATCCCAAATCTGGCACACTTGTTGAAGCACATACGAAATCTCAACCACACCAACCATACTCTAATTCCTTGGGAACAAATTTCTGCCTTCCCATGTATATATGTACTCAATATAACGTAAATGCTCAACACTTTGGAATTTGTACTCATGTAAATTCCTGCATGAATGCCATGCATTCAGACTTTAACACTAAAACTTCCAACATAACATAACTTAAAACTCTTAAATTTGATCTTAGAGAACCCAGACTATGTTCCTAATATTCTTCCATATTTGAATATGAGATTATCATCATGTTGAGGAAATCATGGCACAACCTTAAGAATTTGAGAGATTCAAGATCTATAAATTTGACAAGACAAAAAATGGAAAGCTCTTTGAATTTCCAATTACTTATTGTATGGCAGGACAATGCAAGTCACACATCTTTCCCCACCCTCATACATTAGAAGAATTGAATTCACATAGTTTTTAGGCTATACTTAATTATCAAAACAGCAGTACAGCTGGTAAGAATATACAGAAAAGGATAGTTCTTCCATGTAGATAATAATGAAGCAGAGATACTTCCAAGAAATATACAAAGGAAAAGAACACTAACAGTCTGTACTCTGCAGATAGTTATTTTCCAAGAAAATATATATCCAACCCATAAAAGTTATGTCATATGATATGGTCCAGAAATATGGGAAGAAAGAGCAAACTATACTTTAAAAGAAAGAAAATTTAAACTTGAGATAAGAAAAGAACACAAAAAATACCTGCCAGAACCAGGATATCTGAGGATCAGTTTCGTTGTAACTATTGTACTCAGTGTGTGCCTTCCAATCTTCCACACAGATAGAACTTTCACTTCCATATAGCATCCAATCAAGATCTTCGAGCTCCAAGCTCCGAAAGAAGAGCTTCTGTTGCCCAGAGGTTGAAAGAATATCAGCAAATCCACGCGCAAATCGAGATACAGGGTCAGAGATAGATGTGACAAAGCGATGTTGAATGAGACGATTGACATATTCATCCCGATTCTTGCTGTTTACAACAATGCCTTTCCCACCATGGCAAAGTTCCACAACTTTCCTGGATCCTAGCTCCTCAACCTCTCTAACAAATGTCAGTCCCAAACCATCTGAATCAATGAACTCAGGGTCCATCTGCAGAATCTGAGTGCAACTGCTATACAAGCCTGGATCTGCATCTCGTATGTCTTCCAAAGAAATATGCATCCCGGCCAATTGCAAGAAAAACGCACGATCAAATACAATGCCAACTTGCACTTTGTGCATCAAAGCTAACGCAATCACTCGACCAGCGAATGTGAAATACTCAAGGTGCATGGGATCCACCTTAGATGCTGCACATAAAATGAAAACAATGAAGTCCACGTACATACTGTTTGTTAGTGGTTATCCATGCCAACAATTGAACCCAACCAAGATCATGCAACTTAAATCAAGTCCAGAATCAGAACACATCAACAAGCCTCAATGATAATTCTTTGAAGAGGTATTTCAAAGCTCATCAATGCAATTTTAATGCAGTAGAGGAATTAGACATGTTAATCCTCCAAACTGAACCAATAACATAATCATGGAACATGGGATTCAGATAACAGAGCTGAAGAAACATTGGAAATATTCCTGTAGAATAACCCTAGGGACTCGGGCATTTTACAATAAAATAATTGTGAAACAACGGGTTCAGTAATTAGCCCTTTAACAAACCTATGCTTGAGAACTTATTCTATAGGATGCAATGCTCCATTATCCCACAACATTCATCAGGGACCCACATGGTAAACACTTTTTCTACATATACAGAAAAAGAGCACTAACAGAGTGTAATAAACAATCTCAACTGCAATTAAACACCAAACAATATTAGCAAGATATAAAAGTTTGATTAAGGTCACTGCAAAGGTTCACTGCATTAACCCACCCAGTACCCCATCAAGTATAGGAGAATTCTTGAAGCTTCTAAAAAGTGTTATTTCAATCGTGATTATGACCTAAACTCGAATATTAAGTTTCACATTCTCCATATTTAGGTGCAAAACCTCCAGATGTCCTCATACCACTAACATATAAAAATACAATGAAGAATAATAGTTCAAGGGTTGTAAGTGATGAATACAGCATCAACACATATTAAATGTCAACTCATATAAACAGTCAGAGCTCTGCATTTAGTTTGGTGAACGTTTACTTTCCAGTGTAAATTCATGCAAATTCTCAGCCCATAATCTGAAACATTAGACACAAGGCAATGCAACATATTGTTTACACAGCCAGTATCATCAAAACTATTATTATAACAGAATAAAACAAGTGTCGTTCGAAAAAAAAAAACCCTAGTAAAGGAAAACATAGATGATTGATTACATGAAGTTTCACCCAAACAAGCCTCCAGCCAGTGTTTCATCAAAACTATTGAACCATCCCAAAAGCATTATTGCAATCCTGATTTTGACTTCCAAAATGATTTAGATAACAATTCCTAATGACCTAACCCTCTAGTAACATGAACACAATGAAGCACAGGTGCTTGTTGAATGACTGTAGGTGATAGATACAGCAACATCACACATTAAGCGCAAGTTCCTATAATAGCTGGAACTGCACATTGAGTTCCTCAGAGTATATTTTTATTTTCCCCTGTGAAAATATGCAATCAATGTTCCAAACTCTATGCTTGTGTGACACATTAGAGACAGGGCAGTTCAACATATCGTTTACAAATTCATATCATCTAGAACTATATTCAATCAAATAAAAAGAATAAACCCATACAGAGCACTAAATCATTGTTCGTGTAAAGCATTCATTAAAAAGGCAGCAGAAGCTTACCGGGATTAGGATAGAACCTTCTGCGGTCACTTGGGCATGCCACAAAAAGAGCATTTTGAGGATCAAATATAGCTTGTGTAACCAAGAAAAACCACTCCCGCAATACCCCAGGACCAGTAGCTTCCTCGTTTTTAAATTCCATAAATAGACCACCATGTAGTGCCTCTGAGTCAGCATGCACTATGTACTCAAATGACTCTGCCAACAATTGTGATCGATCAATGAGCATCTCATGCAGCTCCTCATAATCTTCTTTCACCTCAGGGAACATCATCATAGCCAAATGCCTCCTAGACTCAAAATCAGTCACATCCTTCTGCCGAAGAAGCCACTGATGATCTTCAGTTCGTTTTGCATATCTAACAATCAGCACACACAAGGAAGCCTTTCTAAGCCTCAAAACCGTCCAAAACCTTTCCTCAGCACCCTTGTAAAGTTTAGCAATGTTATTCAACTCCTTCAAAATAGCCAAATATTGAGACCAACCGGTATGATTCAACTCACCTTCTCCGGTCGTATTCAAATTTGAAGAATCCTGCATTTTCTCAAGACATTTCTCCATGATATTCAGCAAATCAATAAATATCACATGAAGCTGCTCAATCTCCTTTGCATACAATGGATAATTAAACGCCCTCTTGTTCAACGGCATCGAAATAGGACCCCTAAATCCCCCTTGCTCTGAAATCACACAATGCAATGGTATCAAAAACGCCGAAAAATCCTTAACATCAGCCACCGACGGCCCCACAATCCCCACCATACTCTTAATCAACTCTTTAAGCAACTTTTTCCCCAACTCAATAACAAATGGAAAAATCTCCTGCATAACAACAACTCCCTTCCCCTCCTCCCCTCCACGATACCTCCACCCACAAGTACCCCCACCATTCTCCAACAACGAACCAAGACAACTCCTACAATCGGCATACAATGGATCATCACTCCCAACCTTCCTCAACAAATTACAAAACTCCATCACAATCGGCACACACTGTAAATGCAAATTCTTAGGTAATGAATTCTTACACGAATCCAAAAAATGTATAATTGCACCCTCCGCACACTCCTTATTCTCTTTAATACTCGAAACATACAGCGTAACTAATGCAGCTGGAGCACTGTTTGATAAGAAAACATTCAAATGTCCCGAAGCATCCTCATTATCATCCTTGGGCGTCAAACTAAAGAACTCATTCATCAACTCCTTTATATGTTTTAAAGCGTAAGAATGAACACCACAAGGGAAAATGGACTTACAAATTCGACAAATGTAAGAAACCATATCATTAATCAATTGAAAAGTACGAGGATGCCTAGTGCTACGCATCCGGCCGACTAAATGAAGAATCGAATCATTTTCGATAGAGTAATCGGAGAGTTTGTTTTCATATTGCAATTGCTTACCTTTGTAGATTAATCTTTGCTCAATAACCGGAATTCCGGTTATCACGCGAATCCGTTCATGGAGTGATTTGACAGAATCGCTCGAATTCGCGTTGATCACAATGTGAGTTCCGTCTGAGATCATCCTGATAAAGAATTGAAGTCCTGATTGTGACCGCCGCAGCGGCGAGGGTGTGGTCCCCAGGGCGGAGGAGGAGGAGGGGAAATTGGTGGACGATGATGAGGTGGATGCGTCGGAGACACGTGTGGAGAGCTGATTGGTGGAGGAGATTGAGGGAGGTTGTTGTTGATTGTGGCCGGTGGATGATTCGGTGTCGTTTTTACGCATCCTGACGGAGATTAAGTCAGAGAAAACGGCATCGTTGTCATCGACATCGTCTAGCTTGCGTTTGGAAGAGACACGGTGATCAACGGTGGAGGAGCGCTGCTGATGGAGAGAATCAACGGTGGGTGATTGGGGTAGAGACATTTGATGAACGGCTATGATTGTGTTCTCCCCGACCTGAGAATTCTTAAAGTAGCGAAGAAAGCATGAGATCGTTGTCGGAGAGGGAAAAACGTTGTAGGTTTAGACTGACAGAGAGAGTAAGCGGCGAGGAAAGGATTGAAAGGAAGTGTTGTCGTCTCTCTCTCGGTGGGGTTTCTTGAGAGTCCGGTTCTTTGTGTTTCTTTAACAGCCGTCATCAGCGAAGAGACTGTAATCTCACGCTAGTATTATATTTATTGTGTGTTTTTGTTAATTACGAAATTGGGCTTGAAAGATGGTTGGGTGTGAACAGGCTCATGGGCCTTTTGTGAGGTTCTTGATCATGTCGGCAATGTGAACGGTTTTGATTTTACATATTCTGTTAGTGTGATAGATTTATGTTACATGATTTTGAAAATTCCTTGTTTCATGATTCGACAAAAAAGAACTAATAGATTTTGAATATTTTTTTTAATTCGATGATAAAAATATTTTCGAATCATTTCATATATAATTAAGATTAAGTTTTTTATCAAATGATTTTAAAAGACGCATTTTACATTGGTTTAATAAATTAAAAAAATAATAAAATTTTCTAAAATTTATAATAAATGTGAAAATAAGGCTCTAAACAATACGACGAAGTAGCCCCAAACTCTAAAAATAATAAAGATATAAAATTTTAAACTATTTTTCTTGTATCCAAGTTATAATAAAAATATGCATAGAGTGTTAGTAAAGAATTGGAAAATTTTAATTTGCATAACTACATAATTTTCGTAAAGAATTTATTAATCAAAATTTACTTAAATTTTCATTTGTTTTATTTAAAATAAATATAAAATTATTAAAATTTTATGAATAGATCTAATCAATGTGAGATATATTTTTTTTAAATTGTTCAAAGATGAATTTTGTCTCGATTAAAACATAAATAATTTTGAAAATACTTTTACCGTTAAATAAATAAATAAAATTAATTTAGATTGTTTGATGGAGTGATGGGTATGGTTGGACTCTAGAGTGGACCCATCAAGGCATGATAACAAAGCTGATTAGTATGTGGTACAGTTACAATGTGTGCTACCGACTTCACGTAATGAAATCCACGTGGCATGATAAAACATGAACCCACCACCAACTTCTTGAGTAAGGATGGTAGCGTCATAAAAACGTTTCGAAGCCTCTCACACCATTTAATGAAGGAACCCTATCAAATTGATTGTCTATTCATCCACATGCTCTTTTTTAAGCGAATCACGAAGCATTAAAAAGAATTCAAGGTTTAAAAATTGATGCATATATGCAATTAGTTTAAATACATTCTAAATTACCAATGAATTCTTGTCGGTTATAGATAAATTAATCTTCAAATAAATTTTTTATTAATATATAAAATTTAAATTTTAAAATTATATTTGTTAAAAATAATTACATCATATTGCTCATTATCCCAAACAGACTTCTACCTTGAATAGGATTGGTTTTATCGTTAAAGTGAAAGTTCAAATCATGAAATCATGTTTATTAAAAAATATTAAATTTTATTTTTCCTGTCATGAGTAAGATTTTGCCTCGAATATGATTAGTCATATTAATAATATCGAATCGATATACTTGACTAATTGTATTTGTTTCTGTTTATATATGTTTAAATTAGAGTAAGAATTCAATTTTTTGCAAAAAATTATAAATATTCTCACTACGAGGATCATATTCATTATCTGATCATATTCACTATCTTTATTTCGACTCCAAATGATTAATAGTAAAAAAATATGTACGTGAATAATTTTTATTTATTTATTTTAATGTTTAGGATATCTTATACGCAAATAATCAGTGTTATTGGTAATTATATTGATTTTTTTCTTCTTCTTTTCTTAATTTCTTCCATACAAATTGTATGAATTGATCTCGTATTTTTTTAAAAAAAAATAATTTTATTTTTTTATTTAATTAAGCGCTAATTATCAGTAATCACTGAGGAGAAGCATGAATCACACGACATTAAAGTATTTAAATAATTCAACCTTTTTATAGGAGGGGAAAGAGACAAGGGTTGGAAATTGGCAATAGATCGGGTGACCTATTCAATATTCTTTCTATATATACATATTATTTTGCTGGTGAATTGACCTTTTATATTGATCATCTTCTCTTTTAATAGGTTATTTACCTATATTATTTAATTAATCACATCTAACTAATAAAAATAAAAATCTAAATAAAATATAGAATTTTTATTATTATTATTATTTCTTGTAGTGTATTCTTCAAGTATACTTATCTCAAATTGGAGATAAGGTTAATCTTATTGAAGACGAGAATGATAAGATTTAATTTCTCTCAACAAATGAGATTTTAGAATGTAAATCCTATATATTAATAAAAAAATTCACTTGAAGACCGACTCGCTTCCTATTAGATTAATAATTTATTGATATGATTTCTTAAAATTTGACGAGCTACTTCTAAGTTGCTTCCTCTTTCTTTCCATTGAAATTCATGATAAAAATACAATAAATTATCTTTTCTTTCTTTTCTTCCCAACTTTTTCCCTAATAATTAACTTAAAACAATTGTCATTTTCAAATTTCCATGGTTAGCTAGGTCTACAAGCTACTAATCTATGCAATTACCCATCAATGTGTTATTCCACCTATTTTAGTACTCCTTTTTGACCAAGAGGTTCATTTTCATAGGCAAATTGGAATAAAGTAACAGGCGTCTGGATTATGCGAATGCATAGGTTGATTGATTACTTAGCTTAATTTTGCAAAATGATCATTCTACGCCTTGCTTCGATTTCGTTGTTTCAGGCAGCTGGCAGACACTTTTTTCCTGCTGAAAGATGGAAATGGCTGGACAGAGTTTCAAAAAGCTAAGCTAGTTTTGCCTCATTAGCTTATATATATATATAAAATGGTGAATCCACGTGATAAATGTTTTGTAGGACTTTTTAATTCCATTCATTAAAGTCCAATTTACGTAGTTCCTGCTCCTAACCTGAAGGCAAACCATTGCAAGCCATCGAATAATTTTATAATACATAAAAAATAATTTTATAGTATATATAGTAATTACTCTTTTGATTCACTTTAAAGAGAGAGATAAACACATAAAAAAAAATTACATCTATACCCATAAAAAATGATAAGAAAATTTTCACTTTCATTCAAATTTTTTTATTTTTTTCTCTTTCTTTTTGTGTGTCTATCTTTATCTTCAAGTTGAGCTCGAAAAATAACTATCGTATATGATACTGAGTTACTCCTAGTGTATTATAAAATTTCTCGCAAGAGCTCAATATTCTGGTATGTGACCGAATGGCCCTTCGAGTTCTACAGCTTTGTTCTGCGAACCGACATCAGTGACTGAAAAGATCTTCGGCGTTAAAAAACATGCGTCTTGAAGGATGAGGCTAAGTTTGGTGCTGCTGTTATGGTTTCTAAGGTGAAGTTTGATCATATATTCACTCTCGATCATGGAACACCATAATCTGGAGACGCACTTGAAACGGAAGAGACTCTTCACAGGTAGATAACTGAGCATTTGAGCTAATATTCTCTGGTTGATTCAAACGTTGTTTCCCTCAGAACTGCCTTCCTGTGCTTTGAAGGTTTTATCGTTTACTTTCTTGAGAATTAGAGCAGAATTTTCATTTTATTCAGAGTCCGACTCCATTTAAGGATTATCAAATTGAACTCAGCTTTTGTGTTTCTTGGGACGCAAGCAATTTCCTTAGGTCGGTGTCTGCTTGTCACATAAGGATTTCAAATCTTTTTGGGCTGTAAAATATATTTTATTTAAGGGTAAATCACAAAATACCCCTCTAAAATCTGAGCCAAAAAACAAAAACCTCATTGAACTAAAAAAATCTCTGATTTTATCCTCGTAATAATATGGTTTTTTGAATGGGTCCCTTGTATTATACGTTTCCAATTGAGAAATTAATTAAAAAAAAATCCTTCCAATTCTTGTAATTCTTCTCTCTATCGATTTAGAAAAATATGTTTACTAATACAAAAGGAAAAAAAAAGGAATTGAGAGGGTTTTTACAGTTTTTCTGTTAATTTCTCAACGAAAAGCTAATAGACATGGTACATTTAAAAAATCATATTATTTTTAACAGGTAAAATTAGAAAAATTTAACTCAATTTGTCTAATTTTGATACTATCAACTATTAAAAAAAAGAAAAAAAATCGTTCACAAATCCTATCGTAAAGGGTAAACCCATCTAAATGTTATTGTACAAAGGATCTTTCAAATCTTATGCTGCTGTTTGCGATAAAATTTTCTTCCACCGATGAGAGAAAAACAATAAAATTACCAAAGCTGTAAAGAGTAAACCTAGCCGGGATTTCTTATTCAGCATTTATTACCATAGCTAATTCTTCAATGGAAATTTGGCTAACTTTTTTCTCATTTAGTCTTTATTGTCCTTGAAGTATCACATTGAGTCATAAACAATAGAATTCTTGCAATTTGATCCACTCATGTCCAATTAAAAAATATTAATTTTGAGCGTATGCACACATCCATGAAAGATATTTGATTCGAAGAACATAGGAAGGTACACAGTTTAACTTGCTATTTTTTCAAGTGGGTTAGAGCAAAAAGAAAAATATAGATAGATCACATCTTAATATCATTCTAAACAAATCTCCCACGCGTTACATGGATAACATTAAAAAAATTAACTCATGCATAAAAAAAATATATACATTTAAGATCTATCTTAGTAAGGATATCTGAGGATCAGTTTCCTTGTAACTATTGTACTACTCAGTGTGTGCCTTCCAATCTTCCACGCAGATAGAACTTTCACTTCCATATAGCATCCCATCAAGATCTTCGAGCTCTAAGCTCCGAAAGAAGAGCTTCCGTTGCCCAGAGGTTGAAAGAATATCAGTGAATCCATGCGCAAATCGAGATACAGGGTCAGAGACAGATGTGGCAAAGCGATGTTCAATGAGACGATTGACATATTCATCCCGATTCTTGCTGTGTACAACAATGCCTTTCCCACCACGGCAAAGTTCCACAACTTTCGTGGATCCTAGCTCCTCAACTTCTCTAACAAATGTCAGCCCCGAAGCATCTGAACCAATGAACTCAGGGTCCATCTGCAGAATCTCTGTGCAACGGCTATACAAGCATGGATCTGCATCTCGTATGTCTTCCAAAGAAATATGCATCCCGGCCAATTGCAAGAAAAACGCACGATCAAATACAATGCCAACTTGCACTTTGCGCATCAAAGCTAATGCAATAACTCGCCCAGCGAATGTGAAATACTCAAGGTGCATGGGATCCACCTTAGATGCTGCACATAAAATGAAAACAATGAAGTCCACGTACAGACTGTTTGTTAGTGGTTATCCATGCCAAAAATTGAACCCAGCCAAGATCTTGCAACTTAAATCAAGTCCAGAATCAGAACACATCAACAAGCCTCAATGATAATTCTTTGAAGAGGTATTTCAAAGCTCATCAATGCTATTTTAATGCAGTGGAGGAATTAGACATGTTAATCCTCCAAACTGAACCAATAACATAATCATGGAACATGGAATTCAGATAACAGAGCTGAAGAAACACGGGAAACATTCCTGTAGCATAACCCTAGGGACTCGGGCATTTCAGAATAAAATAGTTGTGACACAACGGGTTCAGTAATTAGCCCTTTAACAAAACTATGCTTGAGAACTTATTCTATAGGATGCAATGCTCCCTTATCCCACGACATTCATCAGGGACCCACATGGTAAACATTTTTTCTACGTATATAGAAAAAGAGCACTAACAGAGTGTAATGAACAATCTCAACTGCAGTTAAACACCAAACACTATTGGCAAGATATAAAAGTTTGATTAAGGTCACTGCAAAGGTTCACTGCATTAACCCACCCAGTATCCCATCAAGTGTAGGAGAATTCTTGAAGCTTCTAAAAAGTGTTATTTCAATCGTGATTATGACCTAAACTCGAATATTAAGTTTCACATTCTCCCTGAACATCCCTGAACTTAATCACAAGTGTCGTTCAAAAAAATAAAAAACCCTAGTGCAGAAAAACATAGATGATTGATTACATGAAGTTTCACCCAAACAAGCCTCCAGCCAGTGTTTCATCAAAACTATTGAACCATCCCAAAAGCATTATTGCAATCCTGATTTTGACTTCCAAAATGATTTAGGTAACAATTCCTGATGAACTAACCCTCTAGTAACATGAACACAATGAAGCACAGGTGCTTGTTGAATGACTGTAGGTGATGGATACAGCAACATCACACATTAAGCCCGAGTTCCTATAATAGCTGGAACTGCACATTGAGTTCCTCAAGAGTATATTTTTATTTTCCCCTGTGAAAATATGCAATCGATGTTCCAAACTCTATGCTTGTGTGACACATTAGACACAGGGCAGTTCAACATATCGTTTACACATTCGTATCATCTAGAACTATATTCAGTCAAATAAAAAGAATAAACCCATACAGAGCACTAAATCATTGTTCGTGTAAAGCATTCGTTAAAAAGGCAGCAGAAGCTTACCAGGATTAGGATAGAACCTTCTGGGGTCACTTGGGCATGCCACAAAAAGGGCATTTTGAGGATCAACTATAGCTTGTGTAACCAAGAAAAACCACTCCCGCAATACCCCAGGACCAGTAGCTTCCTCGTTTTTAAATTCCATAAATAGACCACCATGTAGTGCCTCTGAGTCAGCATGCACTATGTACTCAAATGACTCTGCCAACAATCGTGATCGATCAATGAGCATCTCATGAAGCTCCTCATAATCTTCTTTCACCTCAGGGAACATCATCATAGCCAAATGCCTCCTAGACTCAAAATCAGTCACATCCTTCTGCCGAAGAAGCCACTGATGATCTTCAGTTCGTTTTGCATATCTAACAATCAGCACACACAAGGAAGCCTTTCTAAGCCTCAAAACCGTCCAAAACCTTTCCTCAGCACCCTTGTAAAGTTTAGCAATGTTATTCAACTCCTTCAAAATAGCCAAATATTGAGACCAACCAGTATGATTCAACTCACCTTCTCCGGTCGTATTCAAATTTGAAGAATCCTGCATTTTCTCAAGACATTTCTCCATGATATTCAGCAAATCAATAAATATCACATGAAGCTGCTCAATCTCCTTCGCATACAATGGATAATTAAACGCCCTCTTGTTCAACGGCTTCGAAATAGGACCCCTAAATCCCCCTTGCTCTGAAATCACGCTATGCAATGGTATCAAAAACGCCAAAAAATCCTTAACATCAGCCACCGACGGCCCCACAATCCCCACCATACTCTTCATCAACTCTTTAAACAACTTTCTCCCCAACTCAATAACAAATGGAAAAATCTCCTGCACAACAACAACTCGCTTCCCCTCCTCCCCTCCACGACACCTCCACCCACAAGTACCCCCACCATTCTCCAACAACGAACCAAGACAACTCCTACAATCGGCATACAATGGATCATCACTCCCAACCTTCCTCAACAAATTACAAAACTCCATCACAATCGGAACACACTGTAAATGCAAATTCTTAGGTAATGAATTCTTACACGAATCCAAAAAATGTATAATTGCACCCTCCGCACACTCCTTATTCTCTTTAATACTCGAAACATACAGCGTCACTAATGCAGCTGGAGCACTGTTGATAAGAAAACATTCAAATGTTCCGAAGCATCCTCATTATCATCCTTGGGCGTCAAACTAAAGAACTCATTCATCAACTCCTTTATATGTTTTGAAGCGTAAGAATGAACACCACAAGGCAAAATGGACTTATAAATTTGACAAATGTAAGAAACCATATCATCAATCAATTGGAAAGTACGAGGATGCCTAGTGCTACGTATTCGGCCGACTAAATGAAGAATCGAATCATTCTCGATAGAGTAATCGGAGAGTTTGTTTTCATATTGCAATTGCTTACCTTTGTAGATCAATCTTTGCTCAATAACCGGAATTTCGGTTATCACGCGAATCCGTTCATGAAGCGATTTAACGGAATCGCTCGAATTCGCGATGATCACAATGTGAGTTCCGTCTGAGATCATCCTGATAAAGAATTGAAGTCTTGATTGTGACGGCCGCAGCGGCGAGGGTGTGGTCCCCAGGGCGGAGGAGGAGGAGGGGAAATTGGTGGACGATGATGAGGTGGATGCGTCGGAGACACGTGTGGAGAGCTGATTGGTGGAGGAGATTGAGGGAGGTTGTTGTTGATTGTGGCCGGTGGATGATTCGGTGTCGTCTTTACCCATCCTGACGGAGATTAAGTCAGAGAAAACGGCATAGTTGCCATCGACATCGTCTAGCTTGCGTTTGGAAGAGACACGGTGATCAACGGTGGAAGAGCGCTGCTGATGGAGAGAATCAACGGTAGGCATTGGGGAAGAGACATTTGATGAACGGCTATGATTGTGTTCTCCGCGACCTGAGAATTCTTAAAGTAGCGAAGAAAGCATGAGATCGTTGTCGGAAAGGGTAAAACGGTGTGCTACCGACTTCACGTAATGAAATCCACCACCAACTTCTTGAGTAAGGATGGTAGCGTCATAAAAACGTTTCGAAGCCTCTCACACCATTTAATAAAGGAACCCCATCAAATTGATTGTCTATTCATCCACATGCTCTTTTTAAGCGAATCACGAAGCATTAAGAAGAATTCAAGGTTTAAAAATTGATGTATATATGTAATTAGTTTAAATACATTCTAAATTACCAATGAATGTTTGGCTTTATTATAGACGTGTTAATCTCCAGATAAATTTTTTATTAATATATAAAATTTAAATTTTAAAATTATATTTATTAAAAATAGTTAAATTATATTACTTTCTATCTCGAATAGGTTCCTATCTTGAATGAGATTGGTTTTATCGTTAATGTAAAAAGAATTAAATTTTATATTTTCTATTCTGAATAAGCTTTTATTCTGAATATGATTAGTCATATTACTAATATAGAATCGAAATACTTGACTAATCGTATTTGTTTTTATTTATATATGTCTAAATTAGAGTAAGGATTCAATTTTTTTTGCAAAAAATTATAAATATTCTCACTACAAGGTTTATATTCATTATCCTTGCTTCGACTCCAAATAATTAATAGTAAAAAAAATATATACGTGAATAATTTTTTATTTATTTTAATGTTTAGGATATCTTATACGCAAATAATCAGTGTTATTAGTAATTATATGGATGATTTTTTTCTTCTTCTTTTCTTAATGTCTTCCATACAAATTGTATGAATTGATCTCGTATAGTTTTTTTAAGAAAATAATTTAAATTTTTTTATTTAATTAAGCTAATTATCAGTAATCACTAAGGAGAAGCATGAATCACACGACATTAAAGTATTTAAATAATTCAACCTTTTTACAGGAGGTGAAAGAGACAAGGGTTGGAAATTGGCAATAGCTCGGGTGACCTATTCAATATTCTTTCTATACATACATATTATTTTGCTGGTGAAATGATCTTTTATATTGATCATCTTCTCTTTTAATAGGTTATTTACCTATATTATTTAATTAATCACATCTAACTAATAAAAATAAAAATCTAAATAAAATATAGAATTTTTTTTCTTGTTATTTCTTGTAGTGTATTCTTCAAGTGTAATCATCTCGTATTAGAGATAAAGTTAATCTTATTTGAGACGAGAGTGACAAAATTTAATTCCTCCCAACAAATGAGGTTTTAGGATGTAAATCCTAAGCATTAATAAAAAAATTCACTTGAAGACCGACTTGCTTATAACTAGAACAATAATTTATTGATATGATTTCTTAGAATTTGACGAGCTACTTCTAAGTTGCTTCCTCTTTCTTTCCATTGAAATTCATGATAAAAATACATAAATTTTTTTTTCTTTCTTTTCTTCTCAACTTTTTCCCTAATAATTAACTTAAAACAATTGTCATTTTCAAATTTCCATGGCTAGCTAGGTCTACAAGCTACTAATCTATGCAATTACCAATCAATGTTTTATTCCACCTATTTTAGTATTCCTTTTTGACGAAGAGGTTCAATTTCATAGGCAAATTGGAATAAAGTAATAGGCATCTGGATTATGCGAATGCATAGGTTGGTTGATTACTTAGCTTAATTTTGCAAAATGATCATTCTACGTACGTTTTGCTTAGATTTTGTTGCTTCAGGCAGCTGGCAGACACTTTTTTCCTGCTGAAAGATGGAAATGGCTGGACAGATTTTTTAAAAAAGCTAAGCTAGTTTTGCCTCATTAGCTTATTTTATATATATATAAAATGGTGAATCCACATCATAATGTTTTGAAGGACTTTTTAATTCCATTCATTAAAGTCCAATTTATGTAGTTCCTGCTCCTAACCTAAAGTCAAGATAGAAAAACTTTCGCATAATATATATATATATATATATATATATATATATATATATATATATATATATAACAAATTATAAATTATTCTCTCTTGTTTTCAAAAATGAATTAAATAATTTATCTTGTTTTAAAAACTAATTATTTAGTGAGCATATTTTTAAATCTACTTATAATTTTATTTTATTTTGTTTTTTTTCAAATTATTTTATTATTTTTTTAAGAAATAAAAAAAATTATGAAAAAATTGATGAGAAAATAATATATTTTGTGAAAAAAATATTAAATTAAACATGGTTAACACATATCAAAAGATTAAATACTAATTTTTGAAATGAAGTAGACTGATTAATTAGTTTCTTGAAACTAGAGGGACTAATTTATAATTTACTCTAAAAAGTATGTGTTTTTTTTTTTTTTTAGTTATTTTACAGAGTGAACTTAATTAATAAGAAAATGAAAATATAACAAATTCTATAAATACCACCACCATTAATCAGCACCCACAACAACCGTAAATAACCAACGTTAAAAAAGAGAGGAAAAAAGAAGATTAAAAGGACCTGATTGGCTATTTCGCCTCCTACTGTCCTCTTCTTGTTTGTTTAGTACTCACGTTCTTGACATATCTTTAATTTGTTTCTTCATTGGAGGTAGAGGAGAGACAAGGCTTCCAACAAAACTGCAGGCATGAAATATCCATGGAGCACCAGGAATTTCGACATGTTCATATGTTTTCGACCTTAGATCATACCACATGAGACTTTGATCAAACAGGACTTTTAGGAGAACCTTATGATCATCACTGTCCTTAACATACGCAAAAGGCACAAGATTATACCGAACAGTACTGTAGTATTCTGAAGAAGATTGGTCAAGCAAGAACAACTTAA
This sequence comes from Dovyalis caffra, assembly GCA_963924115.1. Taxonomy (NCBI): domain Eukaryota; kingdom Viridiplantae; phylum Streptophyta; class Magnoliopsida; order Malpighiales; family Salicaceae; genus Dovyalis; species Dovyalis caffra. The sequence continues at coordinate 532,793 of CAWUPB010001166.1, read as the reverse complement.
CCCATGACTCCTTCACCCCATATTCCTTCATCACCCATATATCAACGTTGCCGATGCCGGCATTAGTAGAGGTTAAGCAAAGCCATTGTCCGATGACACTCAAATTCCGGCAGGAAGGAGCAGAATTACTTTCCAAGTTAGGCAGTGGTACTGTGTAATACTCTTCTCTTTGAATATCAAATGCAACAATATTTAGTTGATATTGCCCTTGGATTAGCAACCAATGAAAAGCGTCGCAAACTAGCACATATTCTAGCCCAACTATGAACCGAAGATAATTAGGTGCAACAATTGCTCTCCATGAATCACCCCTCAAGCTATATACCATAACTTGAAGTATAAACTCATCAGGATCAACCATTGCAGGAATCCGCAGTACGATCCTCAAAACCTTGTAGTCATCCTTGACCGAATCATGCCCGAATGCATATTGAACTTTGAGATCGTCACGAATTCCATACAGAGGAGACCATGTTGTAACTCGAATAGGTGTGAAGGGTAGGATATGAAACTTCTTGGTCGATGGGTTCCACAAGGCAATCTTCGGTGAGATGTAATATTTCCCAGATCTTTTGTACTGCACCCCGTCTTCCATGTCTGTTTGACTAACGCAAAGCAAACCATTGCAAGAGCCCAATATTCTGGTCCTGAGACCGAATGGCCCTTCGAGTTCTACAGCTTTGCTCTGCGAACCGACATCAGTGACTGAAAAGATCTTCGGCGTTAAAAAACATGCGTCTTGAAGGATGAGGCTAAGTTTGGTGCTGCTGTTATGGTTTCTAAGGTGAATTTTGATCATATATTCACTCTCGATCATGGAACACCATAATCTGGAGACGCATTTGAAACGGAAGAGACTCTTCACGGGTAGATAACTTAGTATGTGAGCTATTATATTCTCCGGTTGATTCATCATGGTATTACGTTGTTTCCCTCAGAACTGCCTTCCTGTCCTTCGAAGGTTTTATCGCTTGCTTTCTTGAGAATTAGAGCAGAATTTTCATTTTATTCAGAGTCCGACTCCTTTTAAGGATTATCAAATTGAACTCAGCTTTTGCGTTTCCTGGGACGCAAGCAATTTCCCTGAGTCGGTGCCTGCTTGTCACATAAGGTCTATCAAATTGAACTTAACTTTTGTGTTTCTTGGGACCCAAGCAATTAACTTGGGTCGGTGTCTGCTTGTCACATAAGGATTTCAAATCTTTTTGACCGTAAAATATATTTGATTCAAGGCTAAATTATAAAATACCCCTCTAAATTAAAATTTGAGCCAAAAACAAATTAACACGTGATTGAACTAAAAAAATCTCTGATTTTATCCCCGTAATAATATGGTTTTTTGAATGCGCCCCTTCTATTATGATTCCACTGAGAAATTAATAGAAACCCCTAAAAAATTGCTTCTAATTGTTATAATTCTCTCTACAGATCTAGAAAAATATTTTTAAAAATAGAAAAAAAAAATTGGAAGAGGAATTGAGAGGGTTTTTCCAGCTTTTCTATTAATTTCTCAACAAAAACCTAATAGACAGGGCACATTTTTTTAAAAAAAATCATGTTATTTTTGGGAGGCAAAATTAGAAAATTTTAACTCAATTTATCTAATAATTTTGATATTATTAACTCAATATATATATATATATATATATATATATATATATACTCACAAATCCTATTGTAAAGGGTAAACCCATCTAAATGTTATTGTACAAAGGATCTTTCAAATCCTATGCTGCTGTTTGCAATAAAATTTTCTTCCATCAAAATGTAAGAAAAACAAGAAAATTACCAAGTTTGATGATGTTGCTACTTGCCTCGCCCAAGTTTTTAAATGCGTTTTTTGGCATTAATTCGTGAGAGACAAGCAAATATAGAGGGGTATGACATTGCTTTGGAGCACCAAGAATTTCCGAGTAGTTTCATACCTTCCAGAATCAAAACTATCATAGTTAAGTCCTGCAATTGCAACATGTGCAGTGGGTACGTAAGTTCTGAAATATCTTTGTTGATGAGTTCGATCGACAAGGCGATCATGGAATTGCGAGAACATGAGGCGTTGGCATTGCTTAGGTAGGTAGTATAGTTTATGAACGCAAAGCAAGCAATTGCAAAATCCCACTAGTTTTTTGGTTTTGTTTTAGTATGTGCCTTGGGCATGAACCATGCCTTGCCACTTAGAATAAAAAAGTTCGATCGAAACAATACAAACATCAATAGTATTGATCGATAGAAAAATTCGAAATTACATGGCAAAATTGATCATCACTAGCTATAAATGCAAACAATTAGCAACTTAACTGTCTAGCGAAACCATAAAAAGGAACTTGCTCGAACAAAAAGAATAAAAAAACGAACCTTTTTCTTCTTGAATTCTTTTTCTCTTGTGCATCCTCTTCCCATCAATCTTACCGCCTCCACCGTCTCCACAGCCACCACTGTTTAGCGTAACAAGGCTTCCGACAAAAATCTCAGTTGTAACCATATCTGTAACCCCACGAATCTTGACACGCTCGGATTTTCTCCTTCTCAAATTATACCAAACAAAAACTGAATAATCCAATTCCAATAGAACTTTGTTCTCACTCTTTGAATTAAGCTAAAGGTCTGATATAAAAACTAAATGGATCCACTTGCAGGTGCGCAATAACAGTGCACAACTTGCTTCAAGATTCCTTCACACCATATTCCTTCATCACCCATATTTTCACATACAACCCAATCTTAGTACAAAGCAGAGATAAGCGCCCTCCTAAAACCCCCAAATCGAAATAATGATGCTCATTGGGCAGATAATCTGCAGGTTTCGGTATTGTCCTAAACCCTTCAACTCCAAAATCAAATGCAACGATTATATTTGGCAAAACGCATTGCACTATCATTTCAGTACTTGCTGCCCAATGAACTGCACTATTAGCAAACACACCATACACCCTGTTATTATCAGGGTGATGCTCGCTTTGGACAATACTGTAATAAGGGTAACCCTTGATTCTTTTCCAAGAATTAGACTTCAAGCTATAAACTTTAACCTCAGAAAAGAAACACTTATCAAGAGTATCACCATAATAGTCAACAATTTTCACAAGTTTATTGTCTTCGTTCATGGGGTCATACCCAAATCCATAAAGAGTCCATTCCCAACTTGCTTCGTCATATACCTTACCACTTGGTATGTGTAACTCAGAGTGTGAAAAGGGTAGTACTTTCTCTTCTCTAGTACTTGGGTTATAGAGGGCAATAGTCTTTTCATCAGACAATAACAATGCAAGCAGTCCATTACATTACATGAGTCTATTACGTCAATAAGCCTGCCTCTGTTACTTTCAAATAGTTCTACGGAGGTGAGATTTAGTTTCTCTAAGTCTACAGTGTTTAACTCGGTGGAAAATATATCTCCAAGGATAAGCCCCAGGTTGGAGTGTGCTTGTGATGACTTCTGCAGATGCATGGTGAGGAAATATGGACTTTCGATTTCCTTGCACCATGATTTTGATACGCACCTGAAACGTTTGAGAGCTTTAACCGGTAGTCTGCTTAGAATATCGGCTGTTATCTCTGCTGGTTAGAGCATTCTCTTCGATGGAGTCTTTCTTTTTTTGTGTATGTTTTTTCATGGGAAGGAGAGTATAGTTTCTTCACTGCTGAAAATATCAGGAATTTGTAGAAGCATTGCGCCTTACGTAATCAAATTTGAAAGAATGGGACCTAAATATTGTTGATTGATGGGCCTAAATATTTTGGGTAAACCCACCCGACCTAACCCATTAGGGTTTATGGGTGTGTTAAGCTTAACTGGTAAACGGACCCGTGCGTTGGTGCGGTTTTGCTTACAAAATATATTTTGATTTTTTTTACTTAACTTATATTTGATTGATGGGCCTAAATATATTTTGATTTTAATAACTCGTTGTTTTTATGATACGAAAAAATTTTAATTTTTTCATAAATTCTGATGGTTTTTTTTTTAATATTATTTTTATTTCTAAGTCATACATATCAAATACTCATGCACAACTATGACACATAAATCAAAGACCTTATTTTTTCACTTTTAATTTTTAATTATTAATTAAATATTTTTAAAATAAATTTCTTTCAAAAATTTGGGACAAATTACTTGCAATGTGCTTTTCGTCTTTAAATTGAATATATATTTAGATTTATGTTACTCTTTCATTTAAAAATTATAAGAATCTATCATGTAAACTATTTTTTATTTGTTTTTTTTTTAAAAAAAAAATTAATCATCTTTGATATAATCTTTTTCCAAACTCTAGACAAAAAAGAAAAGTTAATTATATTTTTTAGCAAATAAAATTTTCTAAGAAGAAAGGGAAAAATTAATTGAATGATAAATTTTGAAAATAAATTGCAATTTCAAAAAATAAATTTTAAATAATAAAAAATATAATTTGAAATATACGTTTAGTCTAAACATGAAAAATATATCATAAATATTTCTTTCTTATATGGTTATTTGGACAATCCAAAAAGTAATTATTATTTTTTCATATTCTTAAAAAAAAAAAAGTCAATGATAAAAATATTAAAAAAAATTACAAAAACAAAAAAAAACAAAAAGCTAAAAGAAAATAACAGAAACTTGGGCCTGAAGACCAAGCCCGCTCGTGCGTGGGCTGGAAATGCACAGGCCAGCCATTTTAATTTAAAAAAAAAGAAAAAAAGAAAAGAAAAGAAAGAAACATGCTTGCATCGTCCGAACTTTACAGCTTTCGGCGACTTTTGATTGCTAGAAAGTTAGGCTTTAAAAGCATATTTAAAACGCGTCGAAATGATTCTAACAACCTCAAGATACTCATTTAAAACCTTAAAATACATTTTAATACACATGTAAAGTACAAAAGCAAATCAAATTTTAAAAAACTCAAACATACTATGGAATTTCAATTTTTTTTTTCGATCATTTCATATATCAGAAATACCATAAACAAACTTTTTTTTTTTTTTTGTGAAGATAAATTTGTCATGATAGTACAGGTAGAACTTGTTTTGCCCTTACATTTGCATTTCATTTCCACCAAGCACATGCTAGTACAGGTCAGGATATCTGATTAATTAAGAGTTCGTTGAGCTTCCAAGGCATGGTGGATCCCCCAGCAGGTGGCTGGAGAGGGGACAAATTCCCAGATAGACAATCATGCAAAGCTAGGGCAGGAAAGTTGATGTACGCCAAGAAATGTGTTCCAATCCTGTGTCATTAGGGATCATATTCCTATATTCATGCAGATTCTGCCCCCAAAAAAAAAAAAAAATTGTGTTCTATATATGATAATCTTTCTGGTTGCCGCAGGTGTCAATCATCTACTCTAGATTCTGAGACTTACTTAAGCATGCCCACTGGGTTTTAATCTAATCCTCTAATGATCATGTAGAGTCTAGAGATAGAGATGGCAACGGGTCGGGGTGAACTCTGCTCGACCTATTCGTTAATTATCCTTTTAAAATATCCGAATAGATAATAAGTTAAATATTGATAAAATAATATTATTCATTTACGTTAATGGATAATTTATTCATAAATATGAGTATCTTTTTTTATTCCATTGATACTCATTTTTTACACATTAACATAAAAAAAAAAAAAAAATACTAAAACACAATTTTTTTTTTAAAAAAAAAAAAACCAAAGCATCACAGTTAAAAAATCATTATAGCTTTAGGCAATAGAAATGGAATAGCGCCCAGCTGAACCACCTCCTCATGGCAATTTATAATTTTATCCGATATTGCATCTTTCCGTGCTTTTTGAATTCTTTTTTATTGTTTGTAGCACTAGGTTTCGGGATATTAACTATTTGATTTTTTTTGTGCTTTTTCTATGAACATTTTTCGAATCATGCAAACTTTATAGTTACAAAGCAATAAAGGAATGAATCAAAATTTATCCATGAGTCAAACTATAGGAAGAAACAAGTAGGATAATGTAATAGAGCTTATTGATTTGCCTATGTTCATGTCACTCCCAAAACCAGCTTGAAACCCTTTGATAAGAATTCATCCAAATTTCTTGCAAACCAGATCCATACACAAGTTACTCTTATTAAAGAACGAAAGAGAACAGAATTTAACCTAAACTAATGGTGAAACTACATCATTCAAAGGGGAAAAAGGGTGCAAACAATAACAGAAATTAGCAATATAATGAAAAGGAACTAGTTAGAATACCTAGAATAGAAAAAACAAACCTTTTGTTTTTGTTTCCACCTGTTATTCTTACTCTTCTTGACCTCTTGTGTTCATTCATTCCCATCAGTCTGACCACCATCACCACTACTTATATAACAAGGCTTTCCACACAAATCTCATCTATAGCAATCTCTGCAGCGCCATGAATCTTCACAACCTCAGACCTTCTCCTTCCCACATAACCCTAACAAAGATCACCTGAAACTCCCACATTCATTTAATGCTCATGAGCCCAATAACCAAATTAGTCCCATTGTCTTTTCCTTTCATTTCACTTGCTCATCAATGAATGCCACCATAGGCAAACAGCCCGTATTTTATTTTGCAATGATAGTGATAAAGAGATGGGTGCGTTGCTGTTGTGTTTCTTTTGAGTCTTTTTATATTGGATTTCTTTTGAAGGATGCATTTTCAGATCCATTTTCTTAGAACTGTGGGCGTTTAAGATCCGTTTTATTAGAACTGTTTAGTCCATAATCCATTGTCCATGCCCTCATTTTTGCGACTTTAATGAGATGAAGCCTGTTAAATCTTCACCGGGGGACTCTTTTAAGAAACAAAAGAGATGCAATCCTCTATGAGGTTTATCGTTAATCCGGCTGAAACTATGCCTAATCTTAATCCAAGTAAGCGAGAAACAGGTTTAAACGAAGCCTTGTATGTTCTGCCAACTTGTCAGTACTAGATTATCATCCAAAATCCCCATGTCCTGCCAGGAAAGAATATAATTTTTCAGCTCTACTGTCACTAATCACTATATACACCGCACATTTATCATCCAGAATTCAGAATTTTGTGGCTCGCTAGTCCCCATCATGGTAGCCCCAAGTGAGATCCCAAGTTATTGAAATGAAAACGAAGGAATACCGAGAAAGGAAGATACAGCTCAGACAAGATAGTAAATTCTCCAACATCAATCCTCAGTCGAAGTGTAATCCTAGATTATATTTTACAACTCAGAAAATCTATCCATAAAATATAACCAAGCTATCCAACTTCACAAAGTGGGGAGCACCAACAAACCGTCCTCTCCTTGCCTTGTCGGTATTGATTAGATAGTACATTCTCCAAGCTCTTGAGGCTTATTCAGGAAATTACATTACTTTCAGGCAATCAACTAACGAGCTCTGATATTTACAGTAAATCTGTCATCACAATCCTTCCTAGCATGGTAGCTTCATCATCCATTGCTGAAGCCCGATTTTGTTGAAGAAAGGAAAATTGGCATGAATAGGTTAACATTGAGAACAAGCATTGACTAAATCTACGTTGACATGGCTCAGAACTCCCAACCAAATAATTGACTAAATCTACGTTGACATGGCTCAGAACTCTCAACCAAATTGCATTTTTGCAACCTAAACACACTCATCCGAACATATCTGCCCATCTTATCCTGCAAAACAAATAACCAAGTTCTTGTGATGACATTGATCTTCCGATAATCACATTTCTTTATCAGAACTAAATTCCCTTCACCAGCATGTAATCATCTTTCCATATCAACCAAGGAACCCATTAAAAAAAATAATAATAATCTACAGTCAAAGAGTTTCCATTCACAGCATAGCACTAGGAAAATAAAGAAAGCATCAAATATCTCAATGTAAAAGCAATCAATCATCATTAAAGACTTCCCAGATCCTACCAGCTTGCATTCGTCTTTCTCTCTCTTCTCCCATGATGAAGCTTGAAGCTATATCATGATGGCATTTCTATTACTAACCTTCAAAGCATTTAGCAGGGAAGGTTAATTTTTTTTTTTTTCCTCAGAAACTAATATAAAGCTGAATATGTGTAACCTGTCTCATACAATAATCTTTAGAAGTTAATTTCCGAACTCGTTGAACCATATACACACCAGCAAATTTCCAGCAGTGTAATCAGCTCAACTATATTCACTCTATCAAGACAAGAAAGCATAAGCTGCTTCAAGTTGGTCCATACCAAAGCTTCTGGTTCAGTTTTGGGAAAATTTTGGACTAGATTAAGGTAACGATGAACTAGTCATGCCACATCATTCACCAGCCAAACCAGTCAAATACTAGGTTGCTAACTACAACTATTAAATGCTTAATCTTCTAGAATGACAGAAAAATTTAACAAATTTAAACAATCCCAAATATCTAAATATTCAAAGCCAAACATGTGAAGATCTGAAGAGAACCTAAAAGATAAAGAAATAATCTTGGAACATACAAATGGAACAGCAGACCTCCCGAATTTTCCATTAAAACGAAGGACTAAATGCTTTTGAGGCTTCTCACTTGTTTGTAAAAAACAAATTAGGTTTAAGATATAGACATTATTTTCACGTGGGGAAATTTATTAATTTTGAAAAAACAACCTAGTTGGAGCAATTTGGTTCCTGCAGAAATTCAAGTGTCCTGAGGAACAGAGTTATTGCTCCAATATCCATATGAAACCATTCTGGAAGAACCAGGATTGAGGAATAGGCTCCAGATGCCCTGGTAATCAAATAATTTCCGCAATTGAAGAAGCAACTTCAGCAAACATGTAGAGCTGAGCGGATTAGGTAAATATCATGTAAAGTCATGACCATGAATGCCTAAATGTACTACCAGTTACAGAACATCCTATTTGATTAAAGTCTTCACACCCTATGCAAGTTGCAGAGAATAATACATGGACAGTATATAGCCTCAATAAGACAATACCTGACCAAGTACCTTTGCTTAAAGAAAGAAGCATGTGAGTGCATGACATATATAATGAGCATAGTTTTTGTTATCTGTTCTTTGATTCATCTGTAAAATTTCTCATATGCTCAATTACATCTCCATCTGCCAGTATCAGCCCTGAGAGAAATAAAGGCACCAAAGGACAGAGAAGGTAAACTAAAAGTTTTGTTGAGCGAAAGAAATGGATAGTCCTCTAAAATGCACAAACAAGCAGCCTCTTATTTCATACTTCCTGATAGACTACCCATCCCAATTTGCAAACAATCTGCTATTAAAACTAAGAAACTGACAAACATTGTAGAATGTAGCGAGTTTTATGTCAACTGATAAAGTTTAATGCAGCAAATTACCTCTTTTCTGTGTTTGCTCTCCTGTTTCTTCTGTTGAACTATAAGACCAATTTGAACCCCTCGGATAAGAAATCATCCCTGACAACAAAAACCAAGCCAAAATAACAAGTTACGTCAAGTGAACTATAAATAGACACGAAACATGACAGCATAAAATTCCACACTGCATACCTCTTATTCCTATCTTTCAACTCCTCATTTTCATCTTGTGTCCTTCCATCAAGATGCCTATTGGGATTGAGGGAAATAAGGCTTTCTACAAAAGTCTCTGCTACAAACGAATATGGTATTCCAGGAATCCTATTCTTTACTCGTTGCCTCTTCAGATCATACCAATAAAGGTCGAAGTTGTCATGTTCGATGAGAACTTCATCACCACTCTTTGAATAAGCTAAAGGTTTAAGAGTTCTAAGAAACCCAATGAACTCAAGCCGTGCAACCGAAAACAGTTTAGTCCAAGACTCCTTTACCCCATACTCCTTCATCGTCCACACATCAACACGTTCGCCTTGAAAATTTGCAAGAAAACACAGGCATCCTCTCAAAACCCCTAAATCAATATTAAAATTCTTATCCTTGTTCTCAGGCTGTGGCACCACCTTATAATCCTCAGCTTCTAAATCCAATGCAACAACTATATTCGCCACATTTGATTCAGGATTCTCACCCACAACCCAATGTAAAGCACCACCGGCAAAAACCCCATTTGCACCTGGATAGTGAACACAATAAGGCATATCACCAATCCTCCTCCACGATTGCTTCCTCAAACTATAAACCTTAACCTCAGACTCAAAACTCCTCATCCCCCCACCTCCAAACTGCGCAATCCTAACAACCTTGTAATCATCCCGGACACAATCATACCCAAATCCAAACACATACACATGACAAGATTTAGTCCCAAAATACCTTTTCAGCTCAATAGGCAAAAAGGGCACCACCCGATGCTTTCTAATTGATGGGTTCCACAAAGCAATATCATCAACAACATTAGAAATGCAAAGCAGCCCATTAACAGAACCTAAAACTTTAATCCCATGATTATAACACATCAAAGGATGATTCAACTCTTTCAAAGTAACACAATCATTTAAAACTAAATTTTGATCAAAACCCATGTAGTGAACATGTGAAGTAGTTCTCAGGATGATGTAAAGGTTGGAACTTGTATCCATAGAGTGCTTTAAATGTAATTTAATGAAGCTTGGACCATCAATTAAAGCACACCATGGTTTAGATACAGACCTGCAACAGAGAAGCTCCTTTGCTGTTAATCTGCAGAGGATTTCTGCTATCATTTCAAGAGGGAGACTTGACATGGTGATGATGATGAAGTCCACTGTTTTTTTAGGTCTTTGAGCTCTGTGGAATTCTGTGAGAGAGTGTGGAGGAGAGAGAAAGCTGTTGGAAGTAAAAATATCTGTTTTTGTTAATGTAGCAGTTCAGGATTAATCGCACTCTTGAAATTTTCTTTATGGGCCTTCTACTCTTTTATTTATTTATTTATTTAATCCTTTTACTATATATATATATTTAATTTTTCATTTTCAATAAGATGTTAGTCAATTTTTTTAATAGCAAATAACAAATAGAATGACATGTTATATAGAAGTAATACGGGATAAAATTTTATCATGTTCCATTTTAATTTTATATGTTAATCTGTTTGTAATTTTTATCCGAAAAATTGGATGCATGAAATAAAAATAAAAAGACTCCATAAACAAAAAATAAAGAGATTATATTAAAAAAAATATCTAAAGAATATAGGATGAATCTTGCTATTAATTCCAGTCGTTGTAAACATGAAGGGTAGTTAATGTTAACAGGAATTTGGACAGTGAGTGGCTTTTTTGTCACATTGATTGACTTTTGTTGAAAGAATTGTATTATTTTGGTCTCTAATGTTTCAGTACCATTACATTTTAGTCCTTTTCTTTGCATAAATTGGTATAATTCTATGTGAACTCTATTGGTCATTGAAACATAATCAATAAAACTATTTGAACAAGAATATTTGATTAGAAAATTGTAAGACATTAGATTTGGTTGAACCCACCAATAACTCTCACATTGATCGAGTGACTGGATGGCTTATAAATTATCTTATAGTTTATTATTGTTATTTTTTGTTGTGAAATAGCATTACTTTAGGGGAAAAAAACAGTTATGGCATTCGTGGATCAATTTTTGCTTATAAAACTTAAATTCTTTTGCTAATTCTAAGCTAGTTATTCAACTACATCAATGTAATTTTTTTACAAATTTCTTTCTTGCAACATTCTATTAAATTCACGTTCAAGATGAAAATATGGAAATCAAACTTCTAGGGACAATGGTCAAATATGTTCTTATCTAATGGAATTAGTGTTCAATTAGTTTTTATATTTTAAAATAGAACACAATTCGTCTCTAAATAGTGAGTAAATAGCGATCAAATAGTGTATTTTCTATTTAACGACATAATAGAGATGATCCGACAACAGATTATCGGTGATAGGCGTAATTTTCATTGCTATTTGTGGCACTAAAATATTCTTTAGTTTTTTAAAGACGAAATTGCTCCTAAAATAATCAATTGATTTAGATTTCGTCACTAATTTTAATTTTTTTTTATTTAGTGACGAATTTTTTGTTGCTAAAGTCCTAAATGTGTTGCTAAATCTTAAAAAATGGATAACCTTTTGAAATTAAAGAGTCGCCCGAGTTGATGATAAAATAGCGACGAAAATAAAGTTTTCATCTCTAGTTGTAAAAAATGGGCAGCCTTCTTGAATTGATTGGCTACCTATTTTGCGAACGATTAGCAATGAAAAATTAATTTCCGTCACCAAATAGTCACAATTTAGCGATAGAAACTTTTCCGTCGTTATTTGTAAAAAAATGGGCATCCTTCTAGAATTAATTGGTTGCCCATTCTATGAGGGCTTAACTACGGACGTAAGTGTCCCTTGCTAAATAGCGACGGACTAGTGACGAGATCACATCCGTTGCTAATCTCAATCCTTAATTTAACCTTCCTTTCCCTTCTTCTTCCCCCATTTCTTCTCTTCTAACCGCTTCTCTCCAGCTTGCTGGCACCTCCCCTTTCCCCCAAAAAATCGTCGAATAAGTGCAACCTCCACTCGCCATCAATCTACAGACTACTCCTTTTTCCTTTCTCCTTAAATATCCATCATTTATCCTTCTTTCCTCTCCTTCTCTAATCTATAGAATTAAGGTAAGTTCTCTTTCTCTCTCTCTCTCCTTTTTGTTTTTTGGTTAATTGTCGGTTATTTTCATAATTATTAGGTTAAATTTAAATTTAATTGGTTGATTAATAATTTTGTATAGTTTTAATTGTTAATTTTTTGATTAAATTGTTAAATTATTTTTTGGTTAATTGTTAGGTTAATTTGTTATTTAATTGTTAGTTTGATTTAGGTTTACTTAATTAATTAGGTTAATTTTGCTTAATTAGTTGATTTAATTTAGGCTCAATTAATTAATTAGATTAATTTTGATTAATTTGTTGATTTGATTTAGATTTAGTTAATTAATTAGTTTAATTTGGATTAATTTGTTAAACTATTATTTTTTATTAATTTTTATGTTAAATTGTTAATTAATTGTTAGTTTGATTTAGTTTTAATTAATTAATTAGACTAATTTTGCTTAATTGGTTGATTTAGTTTAGGTTTAATTCATGAATCATGTTAATTTTGATTAATTAGTTGATTTGATTTAGATTTACTTAATTAATTAGGTTAAATATTATTAATTATTAATTTATATTTATATTGGAAATCATTAATTAATTGTTAGATATATGTAATTAGGTTTGAATCGAATTGATTAGGTCAATTTGATTTATCTGATTCAAGTTTAATTAATTAATTAGGTAAAATTTGATTAATTGGTTGATTTTTAATTTTATTTATATTATAAATTATTAGTTGATTATTAGTTAAATTTAATTAGGTTTGAATTAGGGTTAATTTGATTTAGGTTTAAATTTAATTAGATTTGAATTAGAATTAATATTTAGGCTAATTTGATTTAGGTTTAATTAATTAATTAGGTTATTTTGATTTAATTAGTTGATTTTTAATTTTATTTATATTGAAAATTGATAATTAATTGTTAGTCAAATAGAATTAGGTTTGAATTTGACTTTATTTGTCGGACCTCCTAACCATCGTAAAAATACTCCTCATAATTTCATAAGTCAATTAGTGTCCTAAAAACCTCCTAATCTCATTGAAATCTTCATCGGGAAGAAAGGGAGAAATGGCAAAAACTTTCAAGTTGTCGATCTCTCTCCTTCGTCTGGCGGCAATGATTGTTACCACCACAAACGAGTCGACAATGATTGTCGTTGCCATAGATGAGTCGATGATAGCCTCCTCCACCGTGTGGTTTAGTTCATGCACCTAAAAGACCATCGGATGATGATCGAGCAATCAACAATGACTATTTGGTCTTTCATGAGCAGCTTGGTATTTTTATAGTGTAGAGGCATTTTGATATTTTTTACATGCAAAGGCATCTTGGTCATTTCATAACTAACTCGGGGCATTTCAATCACCGTACAATAGCCTTTTTGACACATACAAATAGTTATTTCCTTCTTCTCGACTTACTAAAATAATTAGTTTTCATTAAGATTGAAAGAAGTAAAATTGATTGAAAAAGGAACTCATAATATTCTTATGATGTTTGAGTAACTTCGAACTATCCGGATTATTTAAAATGATGAATGAGAATGATAGAAATGTTGTGTTATGGATGATTAAGTTATCAAATGCTTTGTTTAATTGTGTTTGAGATTTTTGCCTCGTTGTCTATTTGTTTGAATTGAAGTTTGTCGTTGACTTCACACTTATATGGTCGAAGTCGCTTGTGACTTCTAAATTAAGTTACATGCTTTCTGTTTGTGTAAAATGAAGTTATTGGTGGCTTTTCCCTTATGTGATGAATCGACCAGGTGATTTCAAAAGTCATTTTACTTGTTTTCTGTTTGCTCAAAATATAACTATTGGTGGCTTTCCACTTATATGATAGATTCGAAGTCATTTTACTTGCTTTCTGTGTGCATGAAATGAAGCTATCGATGGCTTTTCACCTATATGAATGAAACCATTTGTGGCTTTCAAATCAAATTATTTACTTTCTGTTCATTTGAAATGAAGTTATTGATGGCTTTTTTCTTATGTGATGAAATTATCCATGACTTCCCAAACTAGTTATCTACTCCTTGTTTGAGCAAAATGGAGTTGTCGGTAGCTTTTCACTTGTGTGACGAAGTTATTAATAACTTCTTAAACTCATGATCTAAAGTTGACGAGTGGGTTTTCACTTACGTTAGTGAAGCTCTCGAAAACTTCTTATTTATATCAATGAAGGCTATCAATCTTTAGAAACTCACCTACTTATCGGTATAGGCTTGTGATCACTAAAAATTAGCCAAACTTCCAATCTCTCCCATCTTTTCCCTTTGAATATGGGTAGTGGCCTCTGGACCGACCTAAACTTTGAATTACTCTGCTATTTCATCCCAACAAAATAAACCCATTCAAATAGACATAGAAATATAACATAGTAAAAATTAGATTTTTATTTTCATATGCATTCAATGCAGCCTACCTCAAGTAGGATGAGATAGCGGTGATGTTATATTTTTTTCATACGTAACCGACCCCTTATCCGGATATCTATACGGACCAATTTGTTTAGGATTTCTTAATTCTCCCCGATTAGCTAGGTAGCAACTCCCGTTTCGCACCTTCTCCATTAGCCTTCGTCGACATTAGGGGATGGAGATTACCATTTAGCAATAAGCTAGTCAAGTTAACTCTTAATAGAATCGATTGCAAATAATGATAGAGTTGTTACGGGACTTGTAGCGGACTCGTCTCCATCCTACCGACCTTCTCACAACTCGGGAGTTAGTCATTTCTCTTAATACACAATAGTCGGAAGATGAAGCGAGAAAATGATGAGCACTATAATTCTTGTTTTTTTAAGTTTTTTAATGTTTTCGTACACCTTAACGCATTTACATATTTATTTGATTTTAATTTATATTATTTTAATTTTATTAAATAACATATCGTGTTTTAATAAGGTATTCTTTTTAGTTGTTTGTTACTATCATTAATATTAAACAACTATTAATTTATATTAAAAATAAAAAATATTTCTTTCGTTTAGCGACGGATCCGCAAAAAACTTTAATGAGAACAATTTAGCGACGACAATTCAGCCGCTATTTAGCGACAATAATTGACAATTAGCGACAATTTTACAATAAATATGAGACCCAAAAGACAAATATTTACTACGATCTAGTGACGAAAATTACAATGGTCACTAAATAGTGATGAAACTTCAAGACAATTTAGAGAGAACGAAGTTAGTGATAGAAATTCCATTGCTATTTAGCAATGAAAATTTCCAATTAATGACAGCTTTTGCAATAATTACAAGATCGGAGAGACGATCGTTTACAAAGCTTTAACGACGACGAGTTCTATGAATTAGCGACGGATTAGGCATCACCGATTAGTGATGAAAAAAATTTTTCATCTCTAATAAAATAGCGAGGATGACTTTTACTAGAGAAAATTTGTTGTCACAAATCCGTCGTTAATGCAAATAGCAACGGAAAAATCTGTCATTATTTTTTGGCTTTCTTGTAGTGTAAACCAATTGAAAAAATCACATGACTTCCACATTATTATTTTTTTTTTGGAAAATGCTCCTCAATTGAACGTTTGCAAATCACTTTTTTTATAGGCATTTTAGATATAAAAAAAATAGTCATATACAAGTCAAATGATTTCATTTTTTATGGTTTGGTCGAAAAAATTCATCGAAAAACATATTGTAAACATCGCTTAAAGTACATGGATATAATTTGTTTATTTTAAAATATAAAGACAAATTTAACATTAAATTTATTTAATTTCAACATATTAGACCTTCTTTCCAAACTTATATTATCTTCTTAGTCAAACTTCATAACATTGCATAAAAATTGTTGTAAGATTTAAATCTTTGATGGAGGACCAATATATTATCTTCTTCATAACATTGAACAAAAATTGTTGTAAAATTTGAATCCTTGATGAAGGATCAAAAGTTTTAAAATAAAGAGAAGTATAGACGTCTCCGTACATTAATGTGTCCTATAATGCAATTTTTCTTTTTTTTATCAATGTATTTTCATCTTATTTTGGGGATAAGACTAATGCTATTTGAAGTTAAAAAGATAAAATTTAACCTTTTTCAATAAGTGTAATTTTAAAATTTGAACTTTGTATATTGATAGAAAATTCGCTAGAAAACTAAACTCGCTTACCACTTGATCAACAACTTATTAGTATTCTAATGCATATTTTAAGCTAACTCTTTTAAAAATTCAATTGATACCACAATATCAAAGACCAAACAAAAGAAAAGAAATCCAAGTGAATAATGCATATTTTAAGCTAACTTTTTTAAAAATTCAATTGACACCAAAATATCAAAGACCAAACAAAAGAAAAGCAATCCTAGCGAATGCCATGCACTGGACGTTGATGCGACACTGATCAGTAGTGGCCCTTTTATTCACTAGGTATCTTTTTTGAGATGCTCGAATTCAAGGTCTACGAGGAATAATTCTATCAAACAAACGGTCTTTTAACAATTGTATTAAGATAATACCAATATCTCATATCCATTTGAAGTCAAGAGTTTAAATAACTTATAAGTTTCAGTTTTTTTTTTTTTTTAATATCCTCACATATCCTTATATAATAAACTAATTTTTCAATATATTTTGAATAATAATAATTAAAAAAACTTCTAATCTATTTTTATGTTTTGACTGATTTTTAATTTATCATTCTGATCAAATTTTTGACTAATTAATTCATTAAAAATTAATATATATATTAATGGATATAGATCATTGGTATCAAATAATAAAGATGATTTTATTAAATTAAACACTATATGCAAATCAAATGTTTAATTTTGATGAATTGGTTAAAAATTTTAACTAAAAAGATATATTAAAAACCAACTCAAAGCATGAAGACAAATTTGAAGCATTTTTTTCTTTTTAAACAATTTGAAAATTTTACTATGTGAAAGTATTAATATTTTTCACCCAAGAACTATCTTTTCAAGATAAAACCTATTATAAGTCAATGAATCCAAATCCGAACCTAAGACAATATCTCTTGAAAGACCAGTCATGTAGCAGGTTTGAGCCAAAATGATCATTGACGCCGTTCGTGGAGATTGGCTATGGGCTCTCGACTTCCAAGTTTTTTTTTGTATCAGTATCCCTCATCGATACCAACAATAGCTTATAAACTCCAAATACCACCTCTCACGTAGAACAATACCTCTTAAAGAACTAGCCATGTAACAAATTTGAGTTAACACCACCAAATTCTACCCGATTATCAACAATAATACTTCATTGGTACGAATTCATGTCTTCATGCCTCTACTTACCTCTAAAACAACAAGAATCCACAGTTAATCTTTCAAGGCAATCAATTTCCGTATGGCCCAGGGGAGGTCCAATGTCTCAGACAAAAACTTGTTGCTGCTGGTTAAACTAATGACAAGTTGATTGGTCCACTTACAAGATGCTCTCAATGTAGGAAGGTCACTTTGTTAGTGCCTAGAAGGGAGCAAACCCACTTAGAATAACCCTATTTTTTTACTCGAGAAGCATCTTTTTAACACTTTGGTTACAGCAACTTGTAAGCATCGTAGCTAGGCAAGGAAATTGCCTTTTCCACTTTTCGCACAAGGGAGGAAATGGGGCTTGCCCTAGATAGTTAAAAAGGCTGAAGTCTGTCTGATGAATACACAGACTGCAGGAAGAAGAAACCGCGTGAAAATGGTAAAAGGAGCTAAATAAAAAAACTATCCCCTATGGAATGATTTGTCTTTGAAGAAATTAGCAGTTTTAGCTTCGACGGCAAAAAAACAAAAAAAAAGAAATAGCTTGTATTCCCTCGTACGCTTGCACTTTAGACGCTATTCACACATCTGTAAAGAGACTCGAGAGCCCAAAAACATGACCAGACCAGAAACCTCTAAATGAATGGGACAAAGCTGAATCGAGGGAAACTTTCAATTGACCAAAAGCACTTTTTTTGTTCGAACAAGCAGCCATTTCACGAAGGATCTTGAACGGCTGAGCTTGACAATTGACATAGTAGTTCATGTTTGAATTATCCTTATCATAGTTTTACATGGCAGACATAATTATAAAAATTATTATGACTATAATTATAGATTGCAACTTATCGATGTAATAAAATAAAAATCAATCACGGTAACAAATATTATGAATACATTAACTATTATTAATAAATTTATTTTAATTTATATATTTGTTATTTCTTAATCATTTGGCTCTATAATTAAAAATTATTGAAAGCTATACCAAATTTTGCATTAGTAGAACCTAAAAAATTGTATAATACATCTAAATTTTTAAAAGAAAAAGCCTCTTCTAAAAAATTACTACCGCTGAACTATAAACTATTTCACATTCATAATTCTTAATAGAATTATTTTATTAAGATTAAAACCCGTAACCTCTTATAAGATATTATTACCACTGGACTATAAGCTATACGCTGTGACCATAAAAACTGTTAGTGCCTTAATTTATATAATACATTGTTTAGGTCTTTACAAATAGCAACCGTCGCGGTGGGTAATGGCTGTCATTTGGAAGTATGAAAAATTGAGGACCCTAGAAGAATCGTACGGTAAAAGTGCTAAAAGATCCTATAAAAATTGAGGATGAGCACCAAAGCACCTCAAATTAAGTCGCTTGAAAAGGGAATAACCAAGTTCAACTACAGGACAAAATCAGATGATTCCCAGAAATTTCCACATCAGAATCACAAAACGGTTGCTTCAATGCCAGGCCAGTGGATTTGAATCTAGGGGTCCTTGGGGATTCCCTTGTCGCTAATTTGTGGAAATTGACAAATCCAATGGTTACAATGGACTTCCCCCAAAATGAATCTACACGGCAAAGTGTTATTTTTCCACATCGAACAATAAATTTCCACAGCAAGCATCCCGTGAAATGTTGCGATCACGACTACCAGATTGCTTGTCAAATTTGATAGAATCTATCAACCAGATGTTGTCATGGACATCAAAACCCCACAAATTTGCAATTAAGAAAAAAAGCTTCATAAATGGGTAGGAAAGTGGATTAATGACATCATTTTATTCATTTCAGAAAAGTTTCCTCCTACAACTTTTGAGTGAGAAGTCCACACACTAACTTCTGTGTCTTGGAACACTATACATGAGTTTCAAAGTTTTCTTGCACTGTTGAGACATAAAGTATCTGATTATTCTGATTACAATATGTCCTAGAAACAAATCTATTACTGTATAGTACTCTCAAGAGAAGGCAGAGAGCATACACAGCATGAAGTATTCTTGTCTCATTCTGTCTTCAAGACAAATGTATATTCTCCAGTATCTCAACCCTGTGCAAAACAGAAAAAAGAAGCAAGAATATCTGGTAAAATGGAAGCAGCTATTAGTCCTCCGAAGCATGAAGACTTGCATCAATTTGCCTTGATCTTTACACAGCTTAAACCAGACAACAGAATCAAAGCATTAGTCCAAGCAAGCCGCACCAAATAGCTTACCGTCTTCCATTTTGCCACTGTCCTGTATCCTTGTTTCTCTATTGGTCTTACAACTTCAGTTTGAACCCCACAGACAGGAAATCATCCCTGAGAGGGAAAAAAAAATGACAAAAGGTACTACTAATAAATCAAAATAAACAAATGGCCACAGGGTATTTATATAATCACACTTGCATAAGTATTATTCCTAGGGAACCAATCATAAGCTGTTAGATTGACTTATACATTGACTTGTCACCCCAATAGAAGAAGAAGACTTCTCGTTGACTTGTCACCCAAATTGAAAATGTATACTGCCTTCTCATTGATTTGAGATCCAAATTCAAAATCGAAGCCCCAACAACAATTAGCATAACTTGGCAACATTCTATTGGTTAAAAGAGAAAGAACACTATTTATGACCATGAACATGACCACAATGTTATTTTTCTTGTCAGCCAAAATTAAAAATTTAACAGACTACCTATCAAATATTGCTTGGAGTTCTATTTTATTAATGACAATTAAATTAAATGCTTGAAGAGAATCAATCATAACAAATTCAGTATATTTTACCTCTTCTGCCTATCTGCCTTCCTCTTCTCCTCCTCATCTAGCTCTTCCTGCTTCTTCCAGCCATCTCGATCACTACCGTTTATCCTAATAAGGCTTTCCACATACATTTCAGAACCAAAAGAACTCGGTCCACCATGAATCTTTACAGCCTTAGCATGCTTGTTTTTCCAATCATACCACATAAGCTTCTCATCATTCACTTCCAACAACAGCTTATCACCATCCTTGGAATAAACCAGAGGTCTCAAAAACATAAAAGTACTCATCCATTTAATCCCTTGAACCGAACAAATCTTAGACCAAGATTCCTTCACACCATACTCTTTCATAACCCACACATCAACACAAACATGATCATAATTACACATTACACACAAATTCCCTTCTAAAACCCCAACATCAACCTGAAAGTTCATACCTTTGTTTTCATAATCCGGTTGCGACAATTCGAAAAATTTATCATCCCTAACATCAAAACCAAGAACACAATCTCTAATACCAAGTTGACGCCTCTGAGGGGCAATCCAATGCACAGCGTGACCAGCGAAAACACCATACCCTCTCCTATGCAAAATATGAAAAAAGGGCTTGCTTAATAACCTAAGCCGGATCGGCAAACCCTCAATTTTCTTCCACTTATCATTCTTTAAACTATAAACCTTAACTTCATACTCACAACCCAAACCACCAGCACCATCACCTCCGCCGCCGCCATCTTCTCTAACAAACTGAGCCATTCTCACCACTTTGTAATCATCACAAACAGCATCATAACCAAACCCATAATAAACATACCCAGTTGTCAAATCCCGCCGCGGCGGCTCAATCTCTGGCACATAACATTTCTTCCACTCCCTTGTAGACAAATTATACACCGCAATATTCCTCTCCGAATGCCTCAAAAACACCAACCCATTAACCGAACCAATAACCTCCGTTCCACCACCGGCATAAAGCGGATGGTGTTTCACCTCCACCGCGGCAGAAAGAGTATCGAAATCAACGGTGAAAACATCCCATTCTTTGAGGATGATGCTGTGATTAGATTTGGTAGTGATTGAATGGTTTAGATGCAGATTGATGAAATCTGGGCCGTCGATTAAGGAGCAAATTGGTTTGGATAGGGATCTAAATCGGAGGACGGATTTCACCGGAAGTTGAAGCAAAATGTCTGTTATGATTTCGGGTGGGATTTTCGACATCTTATTTAGGTTTTTCTGGTAGAGAACCCAGAGAAGGAGATGCTGAAATGGGGGTTTTGTTTTAGAACAGGTTGGTTGGTAAAGTTGGACAGCCGTTATCTATTTCAGAGGTAGAGTGAGCGACAGGTGGAAGGCATCGAGGACACGTGACAAGGCTCGAGAGAGACACTTTTAGGCGTATTGGGAGGAAAACATTTGGACCCTACAAAATCATTGGTATTACGATGGGCCCAAATTAAGAATGACAATGTGGCTACGATGAGTTCCTGGAGTAAATATTAATATTATAATTTATGGTTTATAAAATTTATGATAATTCCAAAATAATTATGGATGGTTTAATAGTTATTTTTTGATTTAATTAGAGAAAAAAATTAAAGAAAAAAATAAGAAAAAAAATCTTATTACAAAGTACAAGGGTTTTTTGTTGAGTTGGGTGATGGGACCTTAGAATTGAAGTAAAATATAAATTAGTCTATCTTGTTTTGATAAATGAATTAATTAATTTTTCTTGTTTTAAAATCCAATCTTTTAGTTTTTTTTTATTATTAATTTATTTTTATTTTTGATTTTAAGAAATAGAAATTAAAAAATAAGTAAAAGTTATGAAAAGATTGATAAAAAGAATATACATTTTATAAAATAGAAAAAATATTAAATTAATTATTATTAACACTCGGTTAAAAAGATTAAATAATTAATTTTTGAAACTAGAGACTAATTAATTAAAAAAAATTAATTAGTCTTTTTATTTTAAAATACTATCATTTAATCTTTTTTGTTATTTTTAATTTATTTTTATTTTTTATTTTAAGAAATAGAAATAAAAAATAAGTAAAATTTATAAAAATAATGATAAAAAGAATATATATTTTACAAAATAAAAAAATATTAAATTAATCGTGATCAATACTTGGTTTAAAAAATTAAACAATTAGGTTTTGAAACTAGAAAGACTAATTAATTTGTTTCTTAAAAAGAGATGGATTGATTCATAATTTACTCGTTTTGTAGCAACTATTGGCTATTGCTTTTGAATTATCTTCAATTTTTTAAAATTAACTAATAATAATTATTTCATAGGACAAAAGCAAATATAAATAAAAATTGACGGATTAGGTCGTAGATGAAGAATCAATGTTGGTGGTAAGGTCCATAGTTAAGAGATTAGAAGTGGTAAATCGGTGCCTATGCGATGGAGAGAATTTAAAAACATGGCTTAATTAAGCTCCCTTGGAAAGGGAGGTTAGGAGCATGATCTCCATCCCTAAAACGAGTTGGGCTTTCCGGCCCACCTTTGCCTCCATATGGTCGAACCTAACCATCTCAAGATGTTAGTCGTACTTATAAAATCCGAGAAAACCCATTTCATCTAGAAGAAAATTTTCATCGGACCCATTTTTGGACTATTGTCGATCAATGGTGCTTTGGGGCTTCATTTTTGAGCTTGCTTTCAAGAGTCGGGCTTTTTTGTATTTTTGGACTAATATAAGGTTTGTTCAACTAGTCCGAACTATAAACATTTTCAATCTCTTGCATTATGATTCCTTTTCTATTATTGGTAAAGGTATTTTTAAATAAGTTTTTTGAATAATAAAAAATATAATATGGAAATATTTGTTTGGTGAAAAAACACTAAGGAGTTCAACCATTCTACGCACAAGCATTTCTAATGTTTATTACTATTCTTGTTTACGAAGTATTTTTATACCATTTTTTGCACAATAATGACATTAATTCTTCCTAATTTAAGTTTTTTGAATAAAACAATTATTGTGGTTAAAGAATATATCTTATATTGAATAAATATATAAAAAAAATTAGTAATATATAAAGTTAAAAATGAATCACTCGGTATTACAAGACTTAAGTTTTTTTTTTTTTTTTTTGTTAGATAGAGCTCAATCTTGATTATCTAATTATTACTAAAAAAGACACAATTATGAAAAGATATTTTTCTTTTCGCCTCCCTTATAATTGTTACTAAGAACAAGCA
Organism: Dovyalis caffra; assembly: GCA_963924115.1. NCBI lineage: Eukaryota > Viridiplantae > Streptophyta > Magnoliopsida > Malpighiales > Salicaceae > Dovyalis > Dovyalis caffra. The sequence continues at coordinate 509,105 of CAWUPB010001166.1, read as the reverse complement.
ATACTATTAAGCAATGAAGTTATAATATATAGCGAAACCACGTAAGAACTAATTAAACTAGTCGATCAAGATCGGGAATGGCATAGAGAAAAAAGGCGTAATAATACATGAGAAAGTTCCTTCCCGATTAATTGAAGTACTATAACAATTTAAGCAACCCAAAGTAATTAAAATAATACACGATACTATACCTTAGACTCAAGGTCGACAATATCCTCTATCCTTATAGACCTTGCAAGTAATTGTTCACTTACTGGAGGTCGACACCGCCTCGTTTAAATCGAGATGTACCATGAGAAGGTGCACATGAGTGATCAACTCCCAACCTCGGGTAAGTGCACTAGCATGTTCGTTCCATCCATAATGATTTACGGCATGCATCAACATGTGCACCCACACTTCACTCGATCATTTCTCATTTCTCTTCCTTATTCTCCAACGAGTGCAATGAGATAGCAAGTATGTAACCAATTAGTAGGGTCGACATTTCTCAATGGTCTTCATCTTAAATCTTCTTTAACATTTCACTTGGACTTCAAAGTAATTCATTGAAAAATGCATCCACAACTTCCAAAATCCCTTTACCACCTTCCTTCAATAGCATCTTCTTCACTTCTCTCCTTTATGAGTACTCTAGAAAAGGGAACGAAACAAATGAATGCTAGTATCGGCATACCTTGTTCCGCAATGCTTTCTAGGTAACATAGTTAGACACTCAACCGGAAGATACAACAAGCAATTAGATGATAATCCGCTCATTTTACCATTTGGATCCTCGATAACACTATTCCTTCAAAAATCCCGAAGTAACAAATATGAACATCAATATGCCAAGTGAGTAGGTTATGAATGAAGTCTACATCGACCACACTCCATCCAAGTTTTTCAAACCATTTGTAGCTTTGGAGCACCCGGCCATCTCTCTCTTCCAATAGCTTCGAGGTAAGTGAAATCATTGTTATAAGGATTGTACCTTGAACGTTTATACATGACTTGTTTGAAAATCAAGTTTTTTAAATCCTTGTCCACATCGGCTCGGCTATGAATGTTCCATTTTCTTGGAAAATGCTCCTTACGAAGCTCATTCGCTAGCTTTTTTGATTGAAAACTTATTAGTTATACCACGGATCTTGACCATCTTCCGTGATTCCTACAAAATGATATTAGTGGAAAAACACAATTGATTCCATACGGAATATCAACTCCTATATCACACTTACTAAACCAAAGCATAGTCCAGTTGGATAAGAGAAGCACAATGATATAATAGATTTCAAGCGGGATAGCTTCAACAAGCAACAAGTAAGAGATGATCATATTTTTTTTTAGTAGACATTCTTGCTCATTGTCATTATCGAAAAGGAAACTAATGTAGAAATAGAGGATAAGAAGGTGATAGAGTGAAGAATTATGTGTCTCAAAGAAACCTCTTTCACTTTAGAATAAAGCCGATCATACATGAATCCCAACTCAACTTTATTGACGTAATAAAAGAGAGATAAACAAATATGAAAAATGTTTGTTACTATTATGTTACCATTGTAACAAAAACAAAATAGTATATATACATGCAACCGAAGGCTATACTTCTCTATTGGAACTATAAAACACATTTATACTATATACGAGTACAAAATAAATTCTCAATACTCCCCTCAAGTTGGTGGTTTATACATGTCATAAACACCAAACTTGAGTATTAGATATTGATGATTCTTGTTGCCAAGACTCTTGGTAAAAATGTTTACGACTTGTTTCCTCGTCTTGACAAACACTCGTCTTGATCGATCCTTAATTTTTTTCTAATTAAGTGATAATCTATCTCAATATGCTTGGTTCTTTCATGAAAAACTCGGATTAGAAGCTATGTATAAAACTTCCTTGTTATCATAACTCATCTCTACCGTGTTTATGCCTACAATCTAGAGTTCATTCATTAATCTAACCAATCATGTTATCTTACATGCAGTAGAGGACATTGCTCGATATCCCGCCTCTCGCTAAAGAACATGAGACAACGTTTTGCTTTTTAGTTTCTAGGACAAAAGTGAGTTTTCAAAAAATACATAAAAACCAGCCAATGATCTTCTTGTCATAGGATAAGTTCGCCCGATCGAATTATAGAATACCTTAAGTTACAATCGGCTCGAAGATGACATTAAAATGTCAAGACTGGATTGCCTTTAAGATACCTAAGCACCCTCATAGTTGTATTCGAGTGTGATGCCTTTGGTTGATGCGTGAATTGACTAAGTATTTGTACATCATAGATGATTTTTGGCCCGGTGACAATCAAGTAGATTAATTTGCCAATTAACCTTTGATATTCGGTAGGTTCGACCAAAAGTGGATTAGTATGTATGTTGTGCATTGCTTCATCGTATCGTGCTATACTAAGCTTTAAATTCTATTCAAAAGGCATTTTCATAGGTTTGGCAAGCAACCTAGCATCATTCAATAATTCTAGAGTATATTTCCTCTCGGTTAAAAAAAATTCCTATAGCAGACCTTGCAATCTCAATTCCCGTAAAATACTTCAAGTATCCAAGATCTTTGATATGGAAATTATCATGTAAGAAAACTTTTAGTTTATGTATTTCAACTACATCATCTCCCGTAATCAAGATGTCATCCATATATACTAACAATATACCCCTCTTGCCATTTTTCATTTTAATGAACATTGAATAGTCATGTTTAGATTGAACAAAGCTAGCCAAAATTATATTTTCGATGAACGTTGAGTTCCACTCGCTCGAAAGCCTACTTTAAACCAAAAAGGGACTTCAACAATCTATATACCAAACCCTCCCCCGAGTGTGAAGGCCGGTGTTAAAGTCATGTAGACTTCTTTATGAAGATCACCTTATGAAAAGGCGTTAGTCACATCCATCCGGTATAAAGAGCGACCATGTATAACGGTTAGTACAATGACTCGTTTAAACGAGTGACCATCTTGACTACTAGAGAAAATGTTTCTCCATAGTCAATGCCTTCTTGTTGTGTATAGCCCTTAACCATTAGCTTGACTTTATATCTCTCGACACTACTATCGAATTATACTTCACTTTGTAAACCCGTTTACATCCTATAGGCTTCTTATTAGATGGTAAATGAACTAAATCCCATGTCTTGTTCAATTCAAGGGCTTGGATTTCCTTAGTCATAACATCAACCCAATGAGGATTTTTTATGGCTTTTAGATAGGAATCGAGTTCTCAAATGAAAGAAATATAGGCCAAAAAGCAATACGAAAGAGGAAATAAAAGCATAAGAAATGTAATTAGAAAGGGAATAAAGACTAGAAGATAGTGGAACACAGTTGGATTGAGGTAAAGTGGGACAAGAGTGATCAACGGACCAAAGAGGCAACTTGGATAATCTAAAAGATCTCCTAGGAGGAATCATATCGGACATGATAGAAGGAGAAATAGAATTGCCAAAAGTAGAATGTGTACGATTCCGTAGAGCAAAAGCCGAATTAGAAGAGTTAGTAGAAATAGGATCGAAGGTAATGGATGAGATGCGGTAGTAATGTCATTTAAAGAAGTTTCATCATCATATGACCAATGAAAAGTAGTAGGGTAAATAGAATTTGAATTATCGAATAATCATGAGAAGTAGTGAGTAAAGAAGAATAAGGAAAAATAGATTCATGGAACTAAACATCTCTAGAAATAAAAAAATGTATAAGTTGTTAAGTCCATAACCTTATATCCCTTTTGTGAATAAGGATATCCTAAAAAAAGATAATGTTTAGATCGAGGAGTAAATTTATCATGACAAGAAAGTACTTTGGCATAACATAAGCATCCAAACACTCGAGATGCTTAAATGCTAAAAGCTTATGAAATAATATCTCAAAGGGAGTTTGTCCATATAAAAGAGGTGTTAGAGTTCTATTGATAATGTATGTAGAGGTTAACACACAATCCCCTTAAAATTTAATAGGAACTTTGGATTGAAATATAATGGCTCAAGCAATATGAAGGATATATTTATGTTTTCTCTCCACAATACCATTTTGTTAAGGAGTGTAAGTGATAGTAGTTTCACTAATAATACCCTTGGAAGAAAAGAATTTTGGCAAGTCTGTTTGTAAAAACTTAGAGCCCCTATCGGTCCCAATTCGTTTGATTGAACAAGAAAATTATGTTTGAATAAAGGCATAAAATTCAATGATCAATTGAAGTGTGTGAGATTTGGTTTTCATGAGAAATGTCCATGTTTCTTTAGAAAAATCATCTACTATGGATAGGAAATACCTCTCTTGATTGTAAGTGGGATGTTTATAAGGTCCTTATATATCTAAATAAAGAAAATCAAATACGAAATGAGGAGAAGAGGTTTTTTTATGAAAAAGGCAATCTGGTTTATTTTACAAGTGGACAAACATCACACATCAAATCACAATTGGTTGAGGAAAATTACAATTCAGGTATCATATAAAGTCTATTAAGAGATATGTGTCCAAACCTTTTATGCTAAAGTATTACACCATCCTTAACGAATGTTAATGAAGAACAACTTTATTACAAGAAGTAGAATGAACAAACAACATACAGGAGGATATGTGTTTTGGAAGGGTTGAATCAAAAGTGCTTGGTAAAACATGATATAGACCATCTCTAAGTTTACCAATCCCTTTTGTCTTCCCAATCTTGAGGTCCCGAAAAAGACAAAAATGGGGGTAAAAGGCGGCTAAACACTTGTTATCGGTAGTGAAATGAGCTACCGATAACAGATTGAATTTAAAATTTTATAGATAGAGTGCATCATGAAGACTCATTTGCGATAGATGTACCGAACCTATATGAGTGACTAAGGTTCTATTGCCATGAGGTAATCGAACGAGTAAGATTAGATGCTAGCTTCCTAGGATTATCCAAGAGATTAAATTAACCAATCATATGGATGTTAGCACCCATATCAACTATCTATTCATCAATAGATGCATTCAAATCAATATAACCACAAAAGTAATCATCCGTCATATTTGCAACCAATTCATCTTTCTAATCAATTTTTCATGGAGATATGTTATTGGTCGACAACTTCAAAATTTATTGATATTGTTGTTAAGAAAAAACTAGTAGAGTTTGCATAGAATTTATCATATTTAAACTTCTACCCACGTAATGTTGATCTTCCACGATCCGCATTGGTAACCCTTGGTGATTATAAGAAGGAGCGAGTCATTCCTCATGTAGTTAACATGGTGTGCATTGTATGCTCGACTCCTATCTCTATTAGTAGCACCTTCAAATCTTCTTCCTCTCGTTAATCCTAACCATTCCGTTATTAGAATTTGGATATCTATGTAATTTATAGCAAAAATCTTTGCTTGTGACTTGAAACATTATAGTAATCCCAAATGATATCTCTACGTCAATGAGCCTTATCGGAGGACTTGTTTCATTTGGTATGATGGTTTTGCTGAATAGAAAGCCACAGGTGTTTCTTGATGTGTGTAAATCTCGTGTTATGATTCTTCATTTAACACCATGGAGTATGCCCGTAAGTGAGTAGGTAGAGGATTCATCAATAGAATCTATGATCTCATTGGTTAAAAATGATCATTTAATCCCATCAAAAACTACATATTGTGCTTGTTGTGTATACTCAACAAATAGTCGTGAGACCTCACTTTTACAACTCGGACAAAGATATGTAAGTGTAGGAATCAACGAGTTATATTGATCCCATAAGTTTCTCAATTTTGAGTAGTATACTTGCTACACTCTCCGTACCTTGAACTAAGGAATGGGTTTCTTTATGCAGAGAAAATATCTTAGCTTTGTGTTGCTTATCAAACCTTTCCTTCGAGATCTTTCCAAACTTCCTCGACTCGATTGATAATAAACAATTGTGTAGACATTAAATTCGAAGCCAAGCATGAACAAGACATTGCACTTCTTCCATTGTGTATAGTTAGATGAATCCGGATCTAGTTTCAAACACTATCCGATGAACGAATCGTCCTTACTTTTTGCTTCTAAGGAGATCATCATCGCTTTGTTCCATGAGTTATAATATTCTTCTCCTCCGAGGAGATTTGAAACAAGAACTAGATTCGGTGTATCCGAAGGATGAAGGTGCATTGGATCATTGATATCTCTTGCAGCGAGTTCGTTGTAAGTTCGAAGGATCGATTTGATGTGCCATGAAATTGAGAATCAAATTTCTTCAAAAAACGAGAGAAGGAGAGAATCATGAATCGGAACACAAAAATATACGGCGATTGAAAGAACAAAACCTAATTTGGCTTATGATTGTTGAAGAAGAGAAATTGAATTTGATATCCCTAGCTTGATACCATGTTGAGAGAATGAAAGAGAGATAAACAAATCTGGAAAATGTTTGTTACTGTTATGTTACCATTGTAACAGAAACAAAACAATATATATACATGCAACTGAAGGCTATGCTCCTCAGTTGCTCAAGTCCAGTTAAGCTAAAATGCACCCTAACTACATCTCGCATTTATACTATATACAATATCAAATACATTACAAAATACATTCTCAATAAACTTCTACCAACTTGAAGGCCTCTTCGGTATCCTTTTGTCTAGAAATTATTTCATAGGTGCATTCATGATCAAAGTTAGTGAGATCAAAATTTTTTAACAGCATCTGGGATGTTTTGAACAAAAAACCAGCTTCATGAAGATACCTAACCTCATCATGTTTAGGACTGTCCTCGATGGAAGATATATCTTCAAATTGGATGGAAGGTTTTTTCACAGAAGGTTGTTCAGACACCGGATTGAAAGTCTCGGATCTTGCTGACCTTAAAGTGCAATCCTTTCTACATACTTGATAATTCCTGAAATATAGATTGGAATGGTCATAAATGTGATGGCATCCTTGCTCTATAACCTGAACAAGACATGAAAGGCCACATTAACATAGGTTACTAGCTCAAAAAGGCTACTTAACCATAATCTGTTGAGTTCATCCATTGAAAAAGTAGTAATAGTTTCAGGGCCACCAAGGTGAACAAGAAGGATTGAAGCCCAAAATATTGGAATCAAGTTTGGATTTGCAGTGTTGGCTTTACTACGAGCAAGGACACCCAAAGAAAAAGTTGCTACCCAGTCTGCTGACAAGTATGCTAACCAAAGAAGAGGCCCAAGCCAGACTACGACAATATGCTTCCGTAGATTTCCAAAAATGGCGAGGAAATTTTGCAGAGAGAGACTAAGTAACATCAATGTGCCAAGCTGCCATTCATCCCACAGTTCTTTAACATCTTGAGACAAATGGTCTAAATTTATCTTTGATGATGACGAGGTCCTAACAGACACAGTTTTCAAAAATAAATCCACCTAAATCAGCATAATTCCATACAATTTGAAAATGCACTTGAGAATATTAAAAACAACATACAAATTGACCATTTGTTTTTCTTTTTCTTGTTCCTATTGTTGTGCAATAGTCATTAGTCTGTTCAATTGTTCGAGAGTTATTCAATTTAAATGTTTGCTCTCAAATTTTAAAAGATTATGCAACTTGATTTAATAATTTTATTATGAAATGATCGAATTAAATAAAAGAGAAAAGATGAAAAATTCCTAATATATTCTCCAATAAAGGCCTTATAAGATGAACTTTTAATTGATTTAGGTAAAAACTTAATTACAATTGGCATCACCATCTGACCATGATCACCACCAAGACATCACCTTACTATTAATCTTTTATTTCCATATTTGCCTATAAAGGACTCAATTAAAAAGCTATAAAAGAGTAGATAAAATCGAATCCAATTCATTTATTATTATTTTTTTCTTAAACAACTTAATGGATCAAGAGATGGGTTAACTTGGTATTTGAATCTAAAACTTAGCATAAAATTTATGCTATACATTTTAATTTAAAATTTATTAAAAAAATTTCAGTTGGTTTAAAAAAAAACTAACTAAAAAATGTATTGTGAGAAATATAGAGTCAATGCTTTAGTTTTTTTTTTTTTTTAAATAAAAAACATTCCATTAATTTCTCTCTTCGTTTTTCATATAATATATGAATAAAAAAAAATACACAAGTTTTTGCACAATTGAATATTGAAATATTTTATAAATATTACAATCAATAACTAGTTTTTTTCATCGAAAGTTCAAAAGGAAAAAAAAATCACATTAGGTAAAGTGGGCTAATTTGTTATGGAGGAGGAAGGAATAATAAAACTTTATATAGGGAATACATGAATGAAATCATACTTATATATTAACACACTCGCAAGTTGAGGTCAAAATGTTACTAAATTGAGAAGTGTTTAGAGTCCTCGGATTTAGAAAATGTGTTTTATTTAAAGATTGATATATATATATATATATATATATATATATATATATACACACACTAAACATAACGAATAGAATAAATTTTTTACTCTCATCATACTTTTTAAAACTTTATGAAAGGTGTAAGTATAGTATATATTAAAGGTTTATTGCGAAAGAAAAATATAATAGAATAAATTACTTTCTCTATTCACAAACTAAAACTTTATGGAAAGATTATGATGTGGACAAAAAAATAAAATGAACAAATTAAGTTTCATTAGGAATGTCAAAACCCATTTTATGATAAAGTTAATATAAAACTACTCCAAGTTTTTACTAGATAGTTTTTCAAAATGATATCAAAGTCTTTTTGACTAAGTAGTTAGGAGCTCAAATTCTACGATCTTATTTTTACAATTAAAATTTTTAATTTGTTTGTAACTAAATGATATTCTTATATAAAAATGAAGAGATATATTTTTTTTTATCAAATAACAAATTCAACGCAAAAGATTAAGTGCTACTACGTACATTGTGCTAAAAATTAATTTAATTATAAATAATGAGGATGATATGATTCAAACTCATAATTATTTAATAATAAAACTCTCATATTATATCAAATAATCATCATAACACAAAATCTTAAACTATTGGATGACACCCAACGAATGGTTTTTATTAATTCCGAGGCATCCCTTCATTTGCAATCCATCTATTGGAGTTTTAGAATTTTTGTTGCACTATTGAACTTGTTTTAATCTTTGCTATTATATTGAATTTGATAATTGAGTTAGGGTTTCATGAAACAAAAAGAAAAAAAAATTATTGTGGATGGCTCATTCCAAATATGTTCTATTGCTTTATTTTCTTATATTCATTTGATATGAGATAGTTTACCTAGCACTTTTGTCAATTCAACTCTAATAAAATTGGATCAAACTAAAAAGAAAAGTTTTTTACTTTAATTCCAACAACAATCATATTCCAAAGCATACCTTAAAAAATTACATTAATCCCCTATAGTATTAAGAAATTATAAAAACCATTCAAAAATTGTAAAGATACTTCACAAACCTCTTTTTATATCTAAAATACCATTAATATTTTTAAAATCACCGTACTATTAGGCGGTGATTTTAAACATTTTGAGTGAAAAAAAAAGAAAGAAAAGAAAACATTTTAATGATTTTTATAATTTAATGATACATTAGGAAGTTATTATAATTTTTTGTTTTTTTTTATGCGTTCGTTAATCTTCTAGATTGTCTAAATGAGATGAAACGACATAAGTAGAATCGGTCCAAAAGTTAGGATTTAGTAAAATTAGATAGGCTCAGTTCTCTTTCCACAATATAATAAATATGAGTTGGGTCGAAACTTTTTTGGGCCCATTAGCTTCCAAAGTCAAACTATATTAGTTGTCTTTTTAGGGGTCCAAAATGAAACTACGACCAGAAAAAAAGGATAAAAACATTAAAGACCTTTGTGATGAAGAGTTATCCTCCATAACTTTTTTTCTTTTTTTTCTTTTTCTTTTTAACCAAACAAAAATGAAACTGGGTGAAAACATGCAAGAATAATTTTTCACCTCTCCCCACCTCTCCTATCAGACATATTCTAAAGACAAAATTCTTTCAACATGAAATTTCAAATTCTAATCATGCTATTATTAATTTTTCATAAAGTAATACATTCACCATTACTTGTCATTTTTTTTTTTAATAAAAGAAAAAAAGATTTGATATTGAAAACATTTTGGTCATGTAACAAACCAAATTTTTACAGCTGGCATATATCTTTTACTTGATTTTGAAAAAAGACCATTACAATCAATAACTTTTTTTTTTTTTTCGGGTATTTAGATCTTGTACTTTTTGAATTTTTTTTATTGAGATTTTTTATTTTTATTTTTTTGTTTCATTGAAACCTTTTATTTTTAAGATTTTTAGTTTCGGACTTTTCGTTATAATGCCAACAATTAGTAATCAACGGTGACATTATACAGTAAACAAAATTGAAGAGTAAAGTTGGCTTATTGATTGCTAATTGGTGATGTTATAATTGAAGGTTTAAAAATAAAAAAATTTAAAAAATAAAAGTAGCTTATCGATCACTAGGTAGTAGCATTATAATGAAGATTTTGGAGGAATTAAAGGTTGTCAGTTACTTTATTCATGGCAATTGTTGAAATTGCAAAAAATTAAGGAGTCGTAATCAATGATTAGCAAATGTACAGTCTTACATTTCCCAATTCCCATTTGTTCTCGTCTAACCAGTGATCCTCTGTCTCCAATGAATTCAATGGGCTGGCGAGCATACAACTCTCTGCTAGCACCGACAGTGCCATTTGATTGCTACCACTAAAATTTTGAAGTAAATAATTGGAAACACCCAAACCTTCCTCAAATATATATATGTTCTAAGAATAATTTTATTATTTAATACATGAATATTTATTTAAGAAATTAATTAAGTGGGAATAAATTATTTAATACTTAATTAGTAAGTTATAATATCAATTGTGGTGGCTGTGATACTCTAAGGGTGAAATTATAAGATTTTAGGGGTTTAATTGCTACAATTAAACAATTGGATGCTTAATTAAAATAATTATAAAATTCAAATGACCACTACAAATTAGAAAAAAGCCTAGATAAAGGCTGGATTGCAGAAAATTGAAAGTCTAGGGACTGAAATTGAAGGATCTGATTGGAATGATTAAAGAAGTTTAGGGGTCATTACACACACAAACCAAAATATCAAAAGTTAATAATATTTATTCAAAGGAAAAAAAAAAAAAAAAAAGTAGCCACACATGCATACTGAAACCAAATTACAAACTGATTAAAATAAAAACTCCGAAATTAAGCTTATATAGGCATCATCAATTGGTTAAGCATTGCTCACTCAGACCAAGATGAGCCATGAGAAGGCACACATGAGTGACTAACTCTCCACCTCGTGTAAGTGATTGAGCATGCTCTTTCCATCCACAATGACTGGCAGCATAAGTTAACATTTCTACCCAAACCTTGCTTATCATCTTCCACTTTCGTTCATTTTCCCAACCATCCCGCGTCTCAAGTGACTGCAATTCCCTGGCCAGCTTGGAACCATCGAACAGCCCCGACACTTGACTCCTTCCTTGCTCCAAAGTCTCAATAAATCGATCCAAATCACTTCCACCAGAGCTGATGCTTTCTAAATCCGTAGAGAAATTGGATACATCATGGCAGGTTTGCTTGTACCTTTCCTTACCAATCCCTTTAGGTAGCAAAAATGGGCAATCACACAGAAGATACACCATGTAATTAGATAAAGAGATGCTCATTTTGTGGCTTAGACGAACATTATTGGCATCACCACCATTTTTTGGACATCATAACGGTAACAAATATCAGTAGCAATGTGCCAAATAAGGAGGCTCTCATTAAAATCAGAACATTTCACACTCCAACCAAACTTTTCAAGGCATCTCTCTCCTCCAATCACCTGATCACCCCTCTCTGATAATATCTCATGTAAATCATTCTTCCCAGGATCATAAGCACGCATACGATAACTATATCTTGAACGTTTATCTTTAAGTTGTTCGAAGATCAATTCTTTCAATTCAGGATTCACAACCTCCCAACTCTGAATGCTGTCTTTTCCAAGCAACTTCTTAATGGAAATGTCGAACCATTTGTTTTCAGTTAATTGAGCCCTCAGCAGGTTGTGTTGTGCCATTGATCCGGTCCACCTTTTGTTATTGTGAAGAAATGACCGGAACCATGAAGAACAAATCGTTCGATACACCAAATTGAACAATGGCTTCTTTTGACCGCTAAGCCAAAGCATAGCCCAGTCGGAGAAAAGAAGAAAAACAGCTCCATAAATCTCAATAATGATGGCTCCGACCAACAACAAGTATGATACAGTTATTTCGGTTGTTAAATAGCCATGGTTGTTTTTGGGCATACCTTGTGAGAAGGCAAGTAATGCAGAAACAAAACATAACAAGCTGACAGTACGAAGAATGATGTGTGACAAACGAATCCTCGACACCTTTGTAAAAAGCACATCATACATGAATCCCATCTCAACTTCAATTATGTGGAAGGCTTCTATGGCAGTCTTGTTTCGTAGGATAAGATAACTAGCCAAATGATTAGAATCAGAAAGCACGAGATCCGCATATAGTACCCCGAACATTTGAAAGAACAAATTAGCCACATGCAGAAATTTAGCCTCCGATATTATGTCACTCAAGCCTAGTTTTTGAATCAGTTGTTCATCAGTCATTTCGAAGAACTCAGAGTTGGAAAATCGGTTAAATTGGGAACGAAGTTCATTCATCTCTTTATATTTGGACCTCATGAGCTTCTCCGAGCTTGCTGACCTAAGAACCCAATTCCTTTCTCCATATTTAATCATTCCAGCAAGAAAGATGGGAATGGCTACAAATAACAGTGGATCCTTACTCCACCATGACCTCAAAAAGGCATAAAAAGCCACAACAACTTGGCTTCCTAGCTCCAACAGATGCCTTAACCACAATTCATTGTCTTCCACTGAAAATGCAGTGATAGTGTCAGGGCCACCGAGGTGCACAAGGAGGACTGGTGCCCAAAATGCAGGGATCAATCCTGGATTTGAATTGGTACAATTTGTTTCTGAATCTCCAAGCCTTTGAGCCAGGATACCCAATGAAAAAGTTGCCACCCAATCTGCTGACAAATATGCTAACCAAACAAGAATTCCGAGCAAGAATCCAGCCGTGTACTTTCGTCTACTCGCAAAGAGTATAAGAAAAACTTGCAGAAAGAGACTGAGCAAAATCACCGTGCGAAGCTCCCATCCATTCCACAGTTTTTGAACTGTGTGAGACACATCATGAATGCCCATGCTTGATTTCCTTCAATTAGACGAGGCTCTAACAACCAAAGTAAGCAGGAAAAGAGAGAGAGAGAGAGAAACATTTTGAGCACAACTTCAGACCAGCAAATATGAACATGAACAAAAGAAACATCAAAGAAAATGCTAGTAACCGCATAACAATTTACATAGTGATTATAATTCTAGTAACCAGCCCGCATTAATTTAAAACATGAATCACACACAAATTTTCTGCCTAAGCTCCCTTAATTATGCTCAACAAATCAAATTATCAGGAATAATTAAAAAAGTGTGCCACTTATATATTATATAGCCATTTTTTTCCTCTGAAAAGTATAAATGTAAAACGAAAGAAATGGACCATAGACACATTCATTCACATCACAATGTACCTGAATAGTAATGCTTGAGCAACCAGCTAGCAACCTGAGTTTTGCTCAAATTCAAAATCCTATAACTAAATAAAAATATATAAAAATATTAATGTTCGAGATTTATCACATCAATCCTAACTATTTAGTTCAAAATTAATGGTCTAGATTTATCTAACACGATAGATTATGTTATCCCTAATTTAAAGAACAAACATATTAAAAACTTAAAAAAAAAAAAAATCTATATGGTCTAGATTTATTAATATTATATCTAACATAACATGTTAGATAAATCTTAATTAAACCACACCCCCCACCCCCTCTCAAAAAAAAAAAAAAAATTTAAAAAAGACCTGCATACTTGAAGTTCTTAGAAAAATATTAATTCGTAATCATCTCATTTTTCTATATACATTTCATGCAAAATTCTAAATTACATACAATAGCCATTTTTAAATCATTTTTAACCTATATAGACGCATTCTTTAACATCACAACGTACCTGAACAGTAATGCTTGAGGATCCAGCGAGCAACCTGAATCTTGCTTCAATTCCTGTGCCACCAAATTGTGCTTTGTTCATATACAGTGATGGTGTAACATTATGAATTGTATGTATATTTGGCCACTGAAATCGTAGGTTGTTTTGATAAGAAAAATGGAAAACTCATTTTACAAATTGTAGACATATGCACCTCAGGACTATAAATTCTTAAAACTGAAGTCAAAGTTTATTCGCTCTATGTAATATGTAGTAGGTTGTCTAAGTAGTCCAAGTTTGCAGCTTTTCGTCATGTTTCTCTTGCATTGATTGGTTAAGCTTTTTAGCCCTTGTTTGTGGCTTTACATGCCTTTTGTCACACACAGAGATAGAGAATATCACATTTAAAAAAAAAAAAAACTACACAATAAAGAGGATAAATTTTGCTATAGTTTGAACCAATACAGTTTTGAAGAACTCTTGAATCCTCTGGGGTAGCACAAAATTTGGCCTTCTAGAAGAATAGGGTTAAGTACAAATTTATAGAGCACATATCTTAGTCTTAATGGGTAGAGACTTAGTAACAATCTAATCGTACAAAGTTTTCAATGTTAGCCAAAAAAACAATTCTAAGGCCATATCTATATACCATTACCAATTCTTGACGTCGGTGGCTGCTGTGGTGACTGGAGCGCAGCTGTGTGGGCTGGAACGGCAGTTGGAGTCGCTGGAGCGCGGCTGAAATGGCTGGCTGATGCTGGAGTAGAGAGGAAGAGGAAGGGTCGGTAGAAATCTAAGTTTAAGTCAATAATGACTATATCTATATAGCATTACCAATTATTGATCTCTCTCTTTTTCTTTTTTTCTTTTTTTTAAAAAAGGTAGCCACACATCCAAAAGGATCCCAAATTAAAAAATATTGACTTAAACATTGACTTGTCACCCCAATCGAAGAAGAAGACTTCTCATTGATTTGAGATCCAAATTCAAAATCGAAGTCCCAACAACTATTAGCATAACTTGGCAACATTCTATTGGTTAAAAGAGAAAGAACACTATTTATGACCTTGAAGATGACCACAATGTCATTTTTTATTGTCAGTCAAAATTAAAAATTTAACAGACTACCTACCAATATTGCTTGGAGTTCTATTTTATTAATGAGAATAAAATTAAATGCTTGAAAAGAATCAATCGCAAAAAATCATTATATTTTACCTCTTCTCTTCCTGCTTCTTCCAGCCGTCTCGATCACCATCGTTTATCCTGATAAGGCTTTCCACATACATTTCAGAACCAAAAGAACTCGGTCCACCATGAATCTTTACAGCCTTAGCATGATTGTTTTCCCAATCATACCACATAAGCTTCTCATCATTCACTTCCAACAACAGCTTATCACCATCCTTAGAATAAACCAGAGGTCTCAAAAACATAAAAGTACACATCCATTTAATCCCTTGAACCGAACAAATCTTAGACCAAGATTCCTTCACACCATACTCTTTCATAACCCACACATCAACGCAAACATGATCATAATTACACATTACACACAAATTCCCTTTTAAAACCCCAACATGAACCTGAAAGTTCATACCTTTGTTTTCATAATCCGGTTGCGACAATTCGAAAAATTTATCATCCCTAACATCAAAACCAAGAACACAATCTCTAATACCAAGTCGACGCCTCTGAGGGGCAATCCAATGCACAGCGTGACCAGCATACCCTCTCCTGTGCAAAATATGAAAACAGGGCTTGCTTAATAACCTAAGCCGGGTCGGCAAACCCTCAATTTTCTTCCACTTATCATTCTTTAAAATATAAACCTTAACTTCATACTCACAACCAAACCCACCAGCACCATTACCTCCGCCGCCGCCGCCATCTTCTCTAACAAACTGAGCCATTCTCACCCCTTTGTAATCATCACAAACAGCATCATAACCAAACCCATAGTTATCAAATCCCGCCGCGGCGGCTCAATCTCTGGCACATAGCATTTCTTCCACTCCCTTGTCGACAAATTATACACCGCAATATTTCTCTCCGAATGCCTCAAAAACACCAACCCATTAACCGAACCGATAACCTCCGTTCCACCACCGGCATAAAGCGGATGGTGTTTCACCTCCACCGCAGCAGAAAGATTATCGAAATCAACGTTGAAAACATCCCATTCTTTGAGGATGATGCTGTGATTAGATTTGGTAGTGATTGAATGGTTTAGATGCAGATTGATGAAATCTGGGCCGTCGATTAAGGAGCAAATTGGTTTGGATAGAGATCTAAATCGGAGGACGGATTTCACCGGAAGTTGAAGCAAAATGTCTGTTATGAATGGTACGGTAAACATTTTTGGAGTAATTATGAATATTTTAATTTATGGTTTATAAAACTTATGATAATTCGAAAACAATTATCGGTGGTTTAATACTTATTTTTGAATTTAATTGGGGGAAAAAAGATAGAGGAAAAATTAAGAAAATTTTTTTTATGACAAAGTACAAGGGCTTTTTGTTGGGTTGGGCGATGGGACCTTAGAATTTATAGTTGATTATATATTAATCCATTTCGTTTTGAAAAACCGAATTAATTAGTTTTTTTTATTTTAAAACACAATCATTTATTTTTTTAAAAAAAATATTTTGATTTTGTTTTAAGAAATAAAAAAATTATGAAAAAAATTGATAAAAAGAGATGCATTTTATAAAATAGAAAAAATACTAGATTAATCTTGATAATAATGTTTAAAAAGATTAAATAATTAAGTTTTGAAGCTAAAATGATTAATTAATTGGTTTCTAGAAAAATAAGGGACTAATTCATAATTTAATCATTTTGTAGCAACGATTGGTAATTACTTTTGAATCATCTTCAATTTTTTATTAATAAATTAAAAATTAAATGATAATAATTATTTCATATGACAGAATCAAATATAAATAAAAAAATAAAAATTGACGGATCAGGGGAATTGATATTGATGGTAAGGCCCATAGTTAAGAGATTGGAAGTAGTAAAATTGTGTCTGTGCGATGGAGAGAATTGAAAAACATGGCTTAATTAAGTCAACTTGAGAAGGGAGGTTAGGAGCATAATCTTTGTCATAATCAAAATTTCAGAATTTTTTATTTTTAATTGGTTATTTGTTTTCTTTCATTTTAAGTTTTTTTTTTTTATTTTCTTATCTTAATTAGTGTTATTATTTTTATTTATTCTATTTTTCTTAATAATCTGCAAAATGAAAAAAAAATACAAAAACAATGTGAATTTAATATTTAGGGATGCAATTGTATTAAATTCAAAATCATTATAGTAATTGAGGATACAATCGAATCATTTAAAAATTCAAGAACCAAATTATATTGGACAAGGACCAAATTGACCTAATAACAATTTACGGTGATCGCAATGCAAAAACAAAAAAAATTACAAAAAAAAAAAAATACAAAGTTTGCAGATGAGTGGGCGACTAGCTGCCCACTCCTGCCTAGAACTAATTCACGGGATTATTATTATTATTTTTTCTCCTCGCTTCATGGAACCGATTTTGGTTTCGGTTGCAGGAACCAATTTCTGTTCTCAATTTTAGCCTTGAATTTCAATCCCGGTAGCAATTAATTCCCTTAACCTGCAATTGCCATTTCTCCCCTCTATGGTCAACAATTTCGGCACCTCCCTCTACTCGCTCGCCGACCATTCTACTACCGCAAATCTCAGCAATCTCCAGTGCAATCCCCCAATTCCTGCAGACCTCATCATGCTGCAACTTGCAGCAACTACACGACCTTCCCCCGTTACCAGCCACGACACAACCATCTTCTACAACCCAAATAGCCACACTCACCCACTCCATATCTTGCAACAAAATCCCTCACCATCATGGTGGGGAACCAACCAAAACAGAAGACATTCACATATATATATACACACAGACAGCAGAGATAAGACAAAAAAAAGGAGGGGGGATTCTTTTTAGTCCGATAATTAGAGTAGGCAGTGAGTCCAAAAAGGAGGGAAGCCCGCAATTAGGAAAAAGTTAGCAAAAAAAAAAAAAAAGGGAAATCGACGGTAAAGAAAAAAAAAAGAGAAAATCCAAAAACAAAAAAAAGAAATTAAATTTACTCGAATTGAAGGCGAGTCCTCATCTATTTTCACCAATTCTCTTAAGTAATCCCTCTAATTTCTCTTTAATTTCATTTTTTTTTACACAATTTAAGTTTGATTTAAAATTTGGGAATTTTTTGAAATTATAAAAAATTGAAGAATAGATTTGGGAGTTTTGATAAAATTGAGTCCTAAAGGGTGTGAATTGACTTGATTTCAAGTCAACTAAGTCTAATTGAAAGAAAATTAAAGAAACCGAAAACCTAGGGTTTCGGCCAAAATTGGAGAAGAACATTGAGAAATTGATTTGGGGGGTTTTTTTTTATTGAGCAAGGAAAAGAAGGAAAGAAAGGGAAAAAGAAGGAAACAAAAGGGGAAATCAAGCGACCATGGACGAACCTCCACTGGTTTGTCCATGGCAACAGCTAGCGTTTTTATATATATAAAAAAAGAGAGAACGGGAAAGAAGGAAGAAGAAGAAGAAAAAAAAAAAGAGGAAAGAGAGGAAGAAAAAAACGAAAAAGGGTAGAGAAAGAGGGACGAACCTCCATTGGTTCGTCTATGGAGGCTGGAGCCAGCGAGAGAAGAAAAAGAAAGAAAAAAGGAAAGAGGGAGAGACGGGATGGAACTTTTTTTTTTTTTTTGTGTTTTGATCTGAAATGTAGGAAGAAAAAAAGAGGGAAATGTTTGTGGGTTTGGTTTGGTTTTTTTTTTTGGGAAGCCCAACCCATTTTCGTACTGGTCGGATCGAATCAATCCAAATTGGATTTTTTTTTCTTTGAGGTCGGATTGATTTCAGCCTGAACCGAAAACAAAAAATAAAAAAATAAAAAAATATGTGTAATAAATTTTACATTTTAATTTTATGCATGTTATTTTTTTTTATGTTAAATGGTCTTTATTTATTTTTGTTGTAAATTTAATTTTAGGTGTATTTATGCATGTTAGTTAGAATTTGTCATTTTAATATTTTGTAACTCGTTTGAATTTACCCTTGAATTTATTTTATGTCTACCTATTATTAATTTAAATTTTAGTATTTGAATTTTTTTATTTAATTCGTGTAGCTTTAATTTATTTGTTTAGAATTAGGCTTAGTAAGTAATAAATAGAAGACCGTTAAGTCTCGCTAAATTTTGTTAGGGACTAATGACAATCTTTCACGTAAAAAAAATAAAAAATAATACTTATGCATGTTAGCTAGAATTTGTCATTTTAATATTTTATAATTGTTTGAATTTACCCTTGAATTTATTTTATGCATACCTATTATTAATTTAAATTTCAGTATTTGAATTTTTTATTTAATTCGTGTAGCTTTAATTTATTTGTTTAGAATTAGGCTCGGTAAGTAATAAGTAGAAGATCGTCAAGTCTCCTAAATTTTTTTAGGGATCGATGACAATCTTTCACGTAAAAAAAAAAAGAAAAGAAAAATAAAAAATAGTATTTATGCTTGTTAGTTAGAATTTTTCATTTTAATATTTTGTAATTGTTTGAATTTACCCTTGAATTTATTTTATGCATACCTATTATTAACTGAAATTTTAATATTTGAATTTTTTTTAATTCGTGTAGCTTTAATTTATTTGTTTAGAATAAGGCTCCAGTAAGTAATAAGTAGAAGATCGTCAAGTCTCCTAAATTTTTTTGGGACCGATGACAATCTTTCACTTAAAAATAACAATAATAATAAAATAAAAAATAAAAAATAGTATTTATGCAAGAAAAAAATAAAAACATAAAAAAATAAAAAATAAATAAAGAAAAGTAACAAAAAAAAATTATAAAACTTTTTAACAAAGTCTCCTATCCGATAGGGATTGTTGTTAGCCAAAATTTTTTATTTTAATAAACAAATGTTCTTCGGCACACCGGTTGTGTCGAGACTAAAAATGGATATAATGTTTGAACCGACGTGTCTCCCGACGAAGGGGTCGGACGATCGTTTCAATACGATGTCACGCTCAAAAATAAAAAACTTAATTTGACTTGGAAAAAATTGGAGTCTCAAAAATTGAAAAAATAATGTGGCAAAAATGAAATACTTTAGGGGGTAATTTAGGGCTAAGCTAGACGTGGTACCTTTTTTAGGAAAGGACACTTTCGGGTGATTAATTATCTTCCCATAAGCGTAACCGACTCTTTACCATAGTAATCTCCGAACCAAGTACCAATTTTAGGTTTCTAGTTCCCTCAATACTAGGTGGCGACTCCAAACTCGCAAATAGTTTTGTAAAGAAAATAAAAATCTGAAACTAGTGATAAATTAGAGTTTTTTTTTTTTTGGAGTCCCATCCGACGTCGGGTAGTGACAATCTTCATTGCTGAAACGAGTTGAGCTTTATGGCCCACCTTTGCCTCGTTATAGTAGAACTAAATAATCTCGGAATGGTAGCCGTACTTGTAAAATCCGAGAAGGCCCATTTCATCGAAAAGAAAAATGTTTACCGGACCCATTTATGGACTATTGTCGATCCGTATTCTCGGTCAAGATTTTATTAGGCCCGATATTTCAAAAGTCTCGTTTTTGTGCTATGATTCTTGTTCAATTTTTTTCCTATTAAATGGCAATTCATAAGCATGAAATTTCTTAAATTTTCTCATTAGCTTAGCTAACGGATGGTATGAAAGAAGTAACAATTGAAGATTTTATCTTACTACATAAAAAAAAATTAATTATATATTAAAGCGATCATCGTCGTATATTAGAGCTAAACATTCAATTTCGATTTCGAGTTTAGTTTTTGATTAATTAAATAAGTTAAGTCTTTATCATTTTATTTTTCTCACCTCATATAGATCATAGAATTCAAAATTAATAATAAATTTGAGACGTAATCGTTTGTATTCCTTTACTATCTCAATCACTAGCCCTATATAAAGTGACAAATTAAGTAGAAACTAATTTATGGATCCTCTTGCCAAAAACAAATAAATTCTCTAGATTTGTTATCCAAAATAAAAATAAATAAAAATTTGTACCATTTAATGGTGATCATCGAGTGGAAGGCATGATTACACGTGACAATGCTCGAGAGGTACACTTTTTTGGGTAGTTGGAGGAAAACATTTGGACGTTACAAAATCATTTTACAATGGGCCCAAACTAGGAGTGACAATGTGGCTAGGCTGTGTTTTTGGAGTAATTATTAATATTTTAATTTATGGTTTATAAAAATTATGATAATTTGAAAATAATTATCGATGGTTTAATAGTTATTTTTTAATTTAATCGGAGAAGAAAATTACAGATTACAATAAGAAAAAGATCCGATTACTACCGGGGTTTTTTGTTGGGTTGGATGATGGGACCTTAGAATTGAAGTAAATTATAAATTAGTACATCTCGTTTTGATAAATGAATGAATTAGTTTTTCTTGTTTTAAAACCAAATCTTTTAGTTTTTTTTATTTTTAATTTATTTTGATTTTTATTTTAAGAAATAGAAATAAAAAAATAAGTAAAAGTTAGGAATTGTATTTAACAATCCGAGTGCAATATCTAAAGCTTGAAACTTAGCTCTTTTTTGCTCAACCATAGAGAAACCAAATTGTGTTTTGTTCACATATAGTGATGGTGTAACATTATGAATTGTATGTATATTTTGGCAATGAAATCGTAGGTTGTTTTGATAAGAAAAATGGAATATAACTTTACTCTCATCATAAGTTAAAACTTAGGTAAATTGTAGAGATATGCACCTCGGGACTATAAATTCTTACAACTGAAGTCAAAGTTTATTTGCTTTATATAGTATGTAGGTTGTCTAAATAGTCCAAGTTTGTAACTTTTCGTCATGTTTCTCTCGTATTGATTGGTTAAGCTTTATCCTTTGTTTTTGGCTTTATGCCTTTTGTCACGCGCAAAGATAGAGAATATAACATGAAAAAATCACACAATTAAGTGGATAAATTTTACTATAGTTTAAAGCAATACAGACTTTGGAGAACTCTCAAACCAAACTCAAATACATGTATGGGATGAGAGAGTAAATTATTCTGAAAGAACAACATTTCACTTGTAAGTTCAATATCAAATATTTGTGCTTAGTTGTGGTATTATTTTGAGCAATTGTGCCAAATTGATTAAAGTATCTATATACCATTACCAATTCATGACACAACTTTTCTAGAACAAGTGGTGTTGATGTTGGTGGTTGTTGTGGTGATTAGAGCTCGACTACGAACGCGATTGAAGCGAGATAAAATGGGTGACGAGCCGCCGAATGTGACGAAAAAGGTTGGCGGCAGCTATTAACAATGGGGTTTTGGTGCATGTTAGCTAGCGAGCGCAAACTTGAGGAAGATCGATGACAAGAGGACGATGTTAGGTGCTAGCGTGACTTTGGGGTTCGGGGATGACTATGGAAGAGGACGACTGTTGGAGTAGAGAGGAAGAGTCGATAGAAATCTAAGCCTTTTTTTTTTTTTTTTACCTTTATGGAGTGTGTTATTGTTCTATTTTCTCAAAATAAAATAAAATAAAAACATAAACATAAACAAAAAAGGAATGTTCTTAAACTTGATACTCACATAATTTTCATAAATAGAGTTTTCTAGATGTGTGTGTGAGTACGTAATTAGCCTCTTTTTTTTGAAAACAAATAAGATATAAAACATTCCTTATGTAAACACGAAATTTGGATTGGGATAATTTCATAGAGTTTTCGAACACTTAGAAAAATGACTATCGTGAAGACTCATTTTCTAAGAAAATAACTTCCTTAATTCTACTAATAAAAATGATTTCTAATATTTTCAAGTTCTTAGAAAATTTAATTTGAACAAGTTAAACACAATTACTTTCAAAATTATATTTTAGAATCAAACAAAATTTAAATTTGCACGTCCTATACATTATTATAAAGTCAAGTTAGATAACATATTTCACATTGAATAGTTAACACAAGAGATGAGTGATATATAAAGTTGACCCACCATAAGTTTTAAGTCTTTTGGATGGAATTTAATCTCAACTATTTAACTTTATATAGTATCGAGCTTTAAATAGATCTAATAGCCCAAAGAAAGACCTCGGAACCCAAGTCACTTGACAAATTTCAAAAAATGAGTTGTAAGTGAAGGAGAGTATTAGAGAACATATCTCACATTGAATAGTTAAACAAAAGATGATTAATATATAAAGTTGAGAAGAGATCACCCATCATAAGGTTTAAGTTTTTTAGATGAAACCCAGTCTCAACTATCTAACTTTATAAAGACACGACAACAACAAACGAGATAGTAATTGATTCTACAACAAAAACGAGATAGAGTTGTTACTTGTTTATTATTCCTAACCTCTTAAGTGACAATTCTTATTGGTATTATCTACTCAAAATAATAGATATACCCTCATGTAAATCACTCAATTATATATATACAATATCTTTACAACAACACTTACACTTGGTAAGTAATTATTCAAACATTATAGTGTTACAATTTGGTATCAAAGCTTCAAAAAGAAGCCTAACCACTCAGTAAAGATCTTAGAGTCTAAGCCACTTGACATATTTCAAAAGATAGATTGTAAGTGAGAGAGAATGTTTTACATTGAATAGTTAAATAAAAATGATCAATATATAAATTTAGAAGATGTTATCCATCATAAGGGTTAAATCTTTTGAATGGAATTCAATTTCAACTATTTAACTTTGTATGGTATCGCGAGTTCGAATCTCACCATTTTCATTTCTCTTTTAATTAATTAAGCATAATGTAATGTGAGCCTATGCAAGTTTCAAGTCGAAAGAACTTTCATTTGAGAAGGTATGTTAGAGAGTAATATAAACCATTTCTAAAGCCTCGCCTAATAATTTAAACTTTTTGGGTTGAGATGATTTTTTGTTAGCGACAAATTAAATCAAATGATTATAGGCTACTGAAAAAGAGAAAAAGGTAAGAATATATCACTTTTATCACAATTAAGCCAAAACTTTAAATGATTCGGCACACTTCAAAATTGTTATTACTAATTTTTACTTTTCTTCTGAATGTATGCATGTGAGTATGTAATTTTTTTGCACATTCATTTTTTGAAAACAAAAAAGAAATAAAACATTTCTTATGTAGACACAAAATTTGGATTAGGATCATCGTTAAATTTAAATCATTGAATTCAAATTGAATGGATATGATTTAGTACATGGTAAAAATAGTATAACTTAACTCATTATTTTATTTTATCTATTTATATATACATGTGTTATACCAAAATTTAATATGAGCTTCGACCCAATAAATTAGATAGATAAAACCAAATAAGTTTTTTAATGGGTTTTTCTTCTTAATGTCTTTTTTGATTGGCTTCACTTAACTCCATTGGTTTTTCTACAAAATAATAACAAGAACAATAACAACAATAATAAAATCAAACATAACTCAAATACTCAAAATGAAAATCAACATTATTTTATACTTAAAGAAGAAATAGAATATATTACCTGATTAAAATAAAAACTCATGAAATCAAGACACTGTTGAGGTTGGAGATAGAAGAAGAAAATAAAAATAGTAATGACTTAAAATTAAATGGACTTTCGTGGCATATATGGCATCATCAGTTGGTTAAGCATTGCTCACTCAGGCTAAGATGAGCCATGTTTGGGTAGGAATATTGACATATGTTGCCAATCATTGTGGATGGAAAGAGCATTGCTTATTTTCCCAACTATCCTTCGTCTCAAGACGCTGCAATGGCTGCGCAAGCATGGAACCACCATACAACACCGACACATCACTCACTTGTGTTTTAAATTTAAATCGAAATGATTCCCATTCAGCTCCTGAGATAAGTGTTTCTACTTCTGTAGAGAATTTGGAGACATCATTACAGTTTTGCTTATACCTTTCTTTACCAATCCCTTTAGGTAGCAAAAATGGGCAATCACACAGAAGATACACCATGTAATTAGATTAAGAGACGCTCATTTTGCAGTTGGGATGAACATTATTGGCATTACCATCCTTTTTTCGGACTTCATCATGGTAACAAATATCAGTAGCAATGTGCCACATAAGGAGGCTCTCATTAAAATCTGAACAGTTCACACTCCAACCAAAATTTTCAAGGCATCTCTCTCCTCCAATCACCTGATCACCCCTCTTTGATAATATCTCATGTAAATCATTCATGCTAGGGTCATGACTGCACATCCGGTAACTATATCTTGAACGTTTATCTTTGAGTTGTTGGAAGATCCATTCTTTCAAACCAGAACTCACAACCTCCCAACTCTGAATGTGGTTTTTTCCAAGCAACTTCTTAATGGAAATGTTGAACCATCGATCTTGTCCACCTTTTGTCATTGTGAAGAAATGATCATAGCCGTGAAGAACAAATTGTGAAGAAATTAGCAGCCTACCAGGCTGCCGCTACTATCTCCGTTAACTAGCCCACCAACTATATTTGTCCATATGGGAGATTAAGAATCGTTTTTGTTAGGTTTCAAACGGATGAACAAAACTAGAGTCAATAATGAACCTAGTACGGCATATGACTCCTCAATATTTTAATTTATTATTTATAAAAATTATGATAATTCGAAAGTAATTATCGATAGTTAATAATTATTTTTGAATTAAATTGGGGAAGAAAATTAGAGACAAAAATAAGAAAAAAATCTAATTACGACAATGGGTTTTTGTTGGTTTGGATGATGGGACCTTATAGTTGATGGTAAATTATAAATTAGTCGCTCTCGTTTTGAAAAATGAATTAATTAATCTTTTTTGTTTTAAAACACAAATTCATTTAATATTTTTTTTATTTTTATTTTTTTAAGAAATAAAAAATAATTAAAAGTTATGAAAAGATTGATAAAAAGAAGATACATTTTATAAAATAAAAAATATTAAATTAATCTTGATCAAAATTTGTTAAAAAAAATTAAATAATTAAGTTTGGAAATTATTAGGACTAATTAATTTGTTTCTCGAAAAAAGAGAGACTAATTTATAGTTTACTCATTTTGTAGCAACTATTGGTAATTACTTTTGAATTAACTTCAATTTTTTATTAAAAAATTTAAAAAATATATAAAAAATTAACTAATAATAATTATTTCATAGGACAAAAGCATATATAAATAAAGAAAAAAATTGACGGATTAGGTTGCAAAGGAAGAATCAATGTTGGTGGTAAGGCTGGCATATAAGAGATTGGAAGTAATAAAGCTGTGCCTGTGCGATGGAGAGAATTGAAAAACATGGCTTAATTAAAGCTCTTTTTGTTTGGTGGAAAACAACTTCCATAAGAAAATCAATTTCTAAAGAAGCTATTTTCTAGGAAATTGTTTTCCAAAAAATATTTTCTACTATTTGACAATTATATGAAAAAAACTACTGAAAAATATATCTCAATGTTCGTTTGATACGGAAAATTAAAATACAAAAACAATATGTGATTGTTACATCAACAAGTTTTGAAAAAACTTCAAAAAAATATATTCACAATTTCACAATATTAGATACATTTAGAAAAATTTAATAAATTTTCATAAATATTGACTCTAAAATTTTAATTCAAAAAATAAAATGTACTTTTTAACTATCATACCAATTCATCAAAATTACTTAGGACAAAATCAAGTCAATATTCGTATTTAATATATATATATAATCTAAGAAATCCTAGTATTATTATTTTGGTAACTCAATTAAGAATTCTTGTTTTCCTTTTTTTTGTTTTTTTTTTTTTTTTGGAAATTGAACTGATAATTTAGTCTAAAAAATAGTTTTATAAATTATTAGTTATAATTTGTAGATAATTATTTATTTGGTTTCATAAGAAAATCAATTCCAAAAGAAGCTATTTTCTAGGAAATTGTTTTTCCAAAAAAAAAATTTTCTCGTCGCTTGGCAATTACATAAAAAACTACTGAAAAATATATTCCAAGCATTTGTTTGATACAAAAAATTAAAATACAAAAACAAGTATGTGATTTTTACATCAATTAGTTTTGAGAAAACTTCAAAAAAGCATATTCAGAGTTTTACAATATAAGATACATTTAGAAAATTTTAATAAATTTTCATATATATTTGACTCTAAAATTTCAATTCAAAAAATAAAAAGTACTTTTTTAACCATCAAACTAATTCATCAAAATTACTTGGGAAAAAATCAATTCAATATTCACATTTAATAAAAAAAATATATATATATATAAGTAATCCTAGCATTATTATTTCGGTAACTCAATTAAGAATTCTTTTTTTTTTTTTTTTGGAAAATTGAACTCATAATTTAGTCTATTTTTTTATATAAATTATTATTTATCATTTATAAATAATTATTTATTTGATTTCAAAAGATTAATGTTGGAATAATTTGTAACCAATTATTCACTACAATTGCTAACAAAATTTTACAACTGATAAAAATTATAAATTATTGATTTAGTTACAAATGAATAGTGTTGAAAAAATAATGTATTTATTGATGAATTAATTAATTTCAATTTTTTTACAAAAAAATTCATTTTTGTAATAATCATTTTCAATCTTTTAAGTATAGTTTAAGTTGTGTTTGAGATAATAGTAAAACAATAGAGATAAATTATTGAAATATTTGTTATAAAAACAATTTTAAGGAATAAAAATGGTTTTAAGAATATTTAATATATTTATAAATTGAAAAATAAAATATTATTCGAAATAGAGAAAAATAATTAAATAATTAAAAATAATTGATAAAGAATAATTAAAAATTAATTGGATATATTTTACACAAAAAGAAGATAGAGAAAAAATTGTTAAAATATATCAAGAGATATGTAAGTAACGCGAGAGTAAGACAACTCTTGAGAAGGAAAATGTTTTCCTCTTATTTAACTGAAAAAACATTTTTTCAAAAATACTTTATCATTTTTCTTTGATTGGAAATCATTTTCTGTTAATTTTTTTTCTAAATGCGAAACAAAGATTAAAAAATAGATCTCCCAAACAAACACAATCTGAGCCCACTTGGAAAGGGAGGTTAGGGGCATAATCTCCATCCCTAAAATGAGTCGGGCTTTCCGACCCACCTTTGCCTCCATATAGCCGAACCTAATAATCTCAAGATGTTAGCCGTACTTGTAAAACCGAGGAGGCCCATTTCATGGAAAAGAAAAATTTTTACCAGACCCATTTCTAGACTATTGTCAGTCTGTGGTGGTGGTCAACATTCTATTGAGCCCAATATCTCAAAAGTCCATTTTTGTACTACGATTCTTGTTCAATTTTCTTCCTATAAAATGAAAATTCATAAGTGTGAAATTTCTTAAATTTTCTCATCAGCTTAGCTACAGATGATATCGAAGAACTAATAACTGAAGATTTTATCTTACTACATAAAAAAAATTAAATTATATATTAAAGCCATCACCACAAAAGTGGAAGACCAAACATGCAGTATGTCGCCAGTTAGTTGAGCTCTTTTTTCCATCTTGAGCTCTACTTTTGGGGTGTTACCAACAACTTATTAGTTACCAAAAGAGTTAGGTTTCAGATTATACCATTAGACATACCAAAGTTGTAAGATTTGATTGCACCACGCCATTATAGAGTCGACAACGTGATATATATATATATATATATGCTATGACATGGCACGAAAACAGACACACAAAAATATATTCTTCGTTTCTAAGTTAATTATGTTGTTGTGCTGCCCGAATCTATATATTCTTCTTTTTGTCTTCCTTTTATTTTTCTAACTTCTGACTTCAATGTATTCACTGGGTTGTTAAGTCTTTTTTTTTTTTTTTCCCTTGCCCCATGCATATTTTTATGTATCCTTTAGCATGACCAGTTTTTTTTATGTAGTAGTTAAATTCATATTTACGTAATATCTTTGATCCAAAACCTTCCTCAAATATATATATATATATATTCTAAGAATAATTTTATTATTTAATGCATGAATATTTATTTAAGAAATGAATTAAGTGGGAATAAATTATTTAATACTTAATTAGTAAGTTATAATATCAATCGTGGTGGCTGTAATACTCTGAGGGTGAAATTATAAGATTTTAGGGGTTTAATTGCTACAATTAAACAATTGGATGCTTAATTAAAATAATTATAAAATTCAAATGACCACTATAAATTAGAAAAAAGCCTAGTTAAAGGCTGGATTGCAGAAAATTGAAAGTCTAGGGACTGAAATTGAAGGATCTGATTGGATTGATTAAAGAAGTTTAGGGATCATTTCACATACAAACCAAAATATCAAAAGTTAATAACATTTACAAGCTGGCTATAGGTATTATTGATACCCTTCGGCATAACCCCAGTTCTGAAAAATTCACACTATATCATACATGTCATCTCCAATAAGATGCCAAGCCACACATGCATACTGAAATTAAAGAAAGTCACACATACATACTGAAACCAAATTACAAACTGATTAAAATAAAACCTCCGAAATTAAGCTACTCTTGATCCATCGAACGTAAAATTTCTACCCAGACTAAGATGATTCTTTTTCCCAGAGCTTATAGAGGCATCATCAATTGGTTAAGCATTGCTCACTCAGACCAAGATGAGCCATGAGAAGGCAAACATGAGTGACTAACTCTCCACCTCGTGTAAGTGACTGAGCATGCTCTTTCCACCCACAATGACTGGCAGCATAAGTTAACATTTCTACCCAAACCTTGCTTATCATCTCCCACTTTCGTTCAGTTTCCCAACCATCCTGCGTCTCAAGTGACTGCAATTCCTTGGCAAGCTTGGAACCTTCGAACAGCCCCGACACTTGACTCCCTCGTTGCTCCAAAATCCTAATAAATCCATCCAAATCCCTTCCACCAGAGATGATGCTTTTTAAAGATGTAGAGAATACGGATACATCATTGCAGGTTTGCTTGTACCTTTCCTTACCAATCCCTTTAGGTAGCAAAAATGGGCAATCACCCAGAAGATACACCATGTAATTAGATAAAGAGACGCTCATTTTGCAGTTTGGATGAACATTATTGGCATCACCATCCCTTTTTCGGACTTCATCATGGTAACAAATATCGGTAGCAATGTGCCACAGAAGGAGGCTCTCATTAAAATCTGAACATTTCACACTCCAACCAAACTTTTCAAGGCATCTCTCTCCTCCAATCACCTGATCACCCCTCTCTGATAATATCTCATGTAAATCATTCTTGCCAGGATCATAAGCGCGCATACGATAACTATATCTTGAACGTTTATCTTTAAGTTGTTCGAAGATCAATTCTTTCAATTCAGGATTCACAACCTCCCAACTCTGAATGTGGTTTGTTCCAAGCAACTTCTTAATGGAAATGTCGAACCATTTGTTTTCAGTTAATTGAGCCCTCAGCAGGTTGTGTTGTGCCATTGATCCGGTCCACCTTTTGTTATTGTGAAGAAATGACCGGAACCATGAAGAACAAATCGCTCGATACACCAAATCGAACAATGGCTTCTTTTGACCGCTAAGCCAAAGCATAGCCCAGTCGGAGAAAAGAAGAAAAACAGCTCCATAAATCTCAATAATGATGGCTCCGACCAACAACGTGTATGATACAGTTATTTCGGTTGTTAAATAGCCATGGTTGTTTTTGGGCATACCTAGTGAGAAGGCAAGCAATGCAGAAACAAAACATAACAAGCTGACAGCACGAAGAATGATGTGTGACAAACGAATCCTCCACACCTTTGTAAAAAGCACATCATACATGAATCCCATCTCAACTTCAATTATGTGGAAGGCTTCTATGGCAGTCTTGTTTCGTAGGATAAGATAACTAGCCAAATGATTAGAATCAGAAAGCACGAGATCTGCATATAGTACCCCGAACATTTGAAAGAACAAATTAGCCACATGCAGAAATTTAGCCTCCGATATTATGTCACTCAAGCCTAGTTTTTGAATCAGTTGTTCATCAGTCATTTCGAAGAACTCAGAGTTGGAAAATCGGTTAAATTGGGAACGAAGTTCATTCATCTCTTTATATTTGGACCTCATGAGCTTCTCCGAGCTTGCTGACCTAAGAACCCAATTCCTTTCTCCATATTTAATCATTCCAGCAAGAAAGATGGGAATGGCTACAAATAACAGTGGATCCTTACTCCACCATGACCTCAAAAAGGCATAAAAAGCCACAACAACTTGGCTTCCTAGCTCCAACAGATGCCTTAACCACAATTCATTGTCTTCCACTGAAAATGCAGTGATAGTGTCAGGGCCACCGAGGTGCACAAGGAGGACTGGTGCCCAAAATGCAGGGATCAATCCTGGATTTGAATTGGTACAATTTGTTTCTGAATCTCCAAGCCTTTGAGCCAGGATACCCAATGAAAAAGTTGCCACCCAATCTGCTGACAAATATGCTAACCAAACAAGAATTCCAAGCAAGAATCCAGCCGTGTACTTTCGTCTACTCGCAAAGAGTATAAGAAAAACTTGCAGAAAGAGACTGAGCAAAATCACCGTGCGAAGCTCCCATCCATTCCACAGTTTTTGAACTGTGTGAGACACATCATGAATGCCCATGCTTGATTTCCTTCAATTAGACGAGGCTCTAACAACCAAAGTAAGAAGGAAAAGAGAGAGAGAGAGAGAGAGAGAGAAACATTTTGAGCACAACTTCAAACCAGCAAATATGAACATGAACAAAAGAAACATCAAAGAAAATGCTAGTAACCGCATAGCAATTTACATAGTGATTATAATTCTAGTAACCAGCCCGCATTAATTTAAAACATGAATCACACACAAATTTTCTGCCTAAGCTCCCTTAATTATGCTCAACAAATCAAATTATCAGGAATAATTAACAAAATGTGCCACTTATATATTATATAGCCATTTTTTTCCTCTGAAAAGTATAAATGTAAAACGAAAGAAATGGAATATAGACACATTCATTCACATCACAATGTACCTGAATAGTAATGCTTGAGCACCCAGCTAGCAACCTGAGTTTTGCTCCAATTCAAAATCCTATAACTAAATAAAAATGTATAAAAATATTAATGTTCGAGATTTATCACATCAATCCTAACTATTTAGTTCAAAATTAATGGTCTAGACTTATCTAACACGATAGATTATGTTATCCCTAATTTAAAGAACAAACATATTAAAAACTTAAAAAAAAAATCTATATGGTCTAGATTGATTAATATTATATCTAACATAACATGTTAGATAAATCTTAATTAAACCGCACCCCCCACCCCCCTCTCAAAAAAAAAAAAAATGAAAAAAAAAGACCAGCATACTTGAAGTTCTTAGAAAAATATTAATTCGTAATCATCTCATTTTTCTATATACATTTCATGCAAAATTCTAAATCACATACAATAGCCATTTTTAAATCATTTTTAACATATATAGACGCATTCTTTAACATCACAACGTACCTGAAGAGTAATGCTTGAGGATCCAGCGAGCAACCTGAATCTTGCTTCAATTCCTGTGCCACCAAATTGTGCTTTGTTCATATACAGTGATGGTGTAACATTATGAATTGTATGTATATTTTGGCACTGAAATCGTAGGTTGTTTTGATAAGAAAAATGGAAAACTGAAATCACATACAAATTGTAGACATATGCACCTCAGGACTATAAATTCTTAAAACTGAAGTCAAAGTTTATTCGCTCTATCTAGTATGTAGTAGGTTGTCTAAGTAGTCCAAGTTTGCAGCTTTTCGTCATGTTTCTCTTGCATTGATTGGTTAAGCTTTTTAGCCCTTGTTTGTGGCTTTGTATGCCTTTTGTCACACAGAGAGATAGAGAATATCAAATTAAAAAAACATAAAAAAAAATAATAATAAACTACACAATAAAGAGGATAAATTTTGCTATAGTTTGAACCAATACAGTTTTGGAGAACTCTTGAATCAAATTTGGCCTTCTAGAAGAATAGGGTTAAGTACAAATTTATAGAGCACATATCTTAGTCTTAATGGGTAGAGACTTTAGTAACAATCTAATCGTACAAAGTTTTCAATGTTAGCCAAAAAAAAACAATTCTAAGGCCATATCTATATACCATTACCAATTCTTGACGTCGGTGGCTGCTGTGGTGACTGGAGCGCAGCTGTGTGGGCTGGAACGGTAGTTGAAGTCGCTGGAGCGCGGCTGAAATGGCTGGCGGATGCTGGAGTAGAGAGGAAGAGGAAGGGTCGGTAGAAATCTAAGTTCTTGTATCTCTATAGGAGTGTATTATTGATCCCAAATTAAAAAATATTGACTTATACATTGACTTGTCACCCCAATCGAAGAAGAAGACTTCTCATTGATTTGAGATACAAATTCAAAATCGAAGTCCCAACAACTATTAGCATAACTTGGCAACATTCTATTGGTTAAAAGAGAAAGAACACTATTTATGACTATGAAGATGACCACAATGTCATTTTTTATTGTCAGTCAAAATTAAAAATTTAACAGACTACCTATCAATATTGCTTGGAGTTCTATTTTATTAATGACAATAAAATTAAATGCTTGAAGAGAATCAATCACAAAAAATTCATTATATTTTACCTCTTCTCTTCCTGCTTCTTCCAGCCGTCGCGATCACCATCGTTTATCCTGATAAGGCTTTCCACATACTTTTCAGAACCAAAAGAACTCGGTCCACCATGAATCTTTACAGCCTTAGCATGCTGTTTTTCCAATCATACCACATAAGCTTCTCATCATTCACTTCCAACAACAGCTTATCACCATCCTTAGAATAAACCAGAGGTCTCAAAAACATAAAAGTACACATCCATTTAATCCCTTGAACCGAACAAATCTTAGACCAAGATTCCTTCACACCATACTCTTTCATAACCCACACATCAACGCAAACATGATCATAATTACACATTACACACAAATTCCCTTTTAAAACCCCAACATGAACCTGAAAGTTCATACCTTTGTTTTCATAATCCGGTTGCGACAATTCGAAAAATTTATCATCCCTAACATCAAAACCAAGAACACAATCTCTAATACCAAGTCGACGCCTCTGAGGGGCAATCCAATGCACAGCGTGACCAGCATACCCTCTCCTGTGCAAAATATGAAAACAGGGCTTGCTTAATAACCTAAGCCGGGTCGGCAAACCCTCAATTTTCTTCCACTTATCATTCTTTAAAATATAAACCTTAACTTCATACTCACAACCAAACCCACCAGCACCATTACCTCCGCCGCCACCGCCATCTTCTCTAACAAACTGAGCCATTCTCACCCCTTTGTAATCATCACAAACAGCATCATAACCAAACCCATAGTTATCAAATCCCGCCGCGGCGGCTCAATCTCTGGCACATAGCATTTCTTCCACTCCCTTGTCGACAAATTATACACCGCAATATTTCTCTCCGAATGCCTCAAAAACACCAACCCATTAACCGAACCGATAACCTCCGTTCCACCACCGGCATAAAGCGGATGGTGTTTCACCTCCACCGCAGCAGAAAGATTATCGAAATCAACGTTGAAAACATCCCATTCTTTGAGGATGATGCTGTGATTAGATTTGGTAGTGATTGAATGGTTTAGATGCAGATTGATGAAATCTGGGCCGTCGATTAAGGAACAAATTGGTTTGGATAGAGATCTAAATCGGAGGACGGATTTCACCGGAAGTTGAAGCAAAATGTCTGTTATGAATGGTACGGAAAACATTTTTGGAGTAATTATGAATATTTTAATTTATGGTTTATAAAACTTATGATAATTCGAAAATAATTATAGGTGGTTTAATAGTTATTTTTGAATTTGATTGGGGAAAAAAAGATAGAGGAAAAATTAAGATAAAAATATTTTATGACAAAGTACAAGGGCTTTTTGTTGGGTTTGGGCGATGGGACCTTAGAATTTATAGTTGATTATATATTAATTCATTTCGTTTTGAAAAACGAATTAATTAGACTTTTTTATTTTAAAATCCAATCATTTAGTTTTTTTATTAAATTTATTTTGATTTTTTTTTAAGAAATTAAAAAAACTTATGAAAAAATTGATTAAAAGAGATGCATTTTATAAAATAAAAAAATATTAAATTAATCTTGATAACATTGTTTAAAAAGATTAAATAATTAAGGGACTAATTCATAATTTACTCATTTTGTAGCGACTATTAGTAAATTACTTTTGAATCATCTTCAATTTTTTATTAAAAAATTAAAAATTAAATGATAATAATCATTTCATAAGACAGAATCAAATATAAATTAAAAAAATAAAAATTGACGGATTAGGAGAAATGATATTCGTGGTAAGACCCATAGTTAAGAGAGTGGAAGTAGTAAAGTTGCGCTTGTGCGATGGAGAGAATTGAAAAACATGGCTTAATTAAGCCAACTTTGAAAGGGAGGTTAGGAGCATAATCTTCATCGCTAAAACGAGTTGGGCTTTACGGCCCACCTTTGCCTCCTTATAGTCGAACCAAATAATCTCAGGATGTTAGTCGTACTTGTAAATCTGAGAAGGCCCACTTCATCGAAAAGAAAAATGTTTACCGAACCCATTTATGGACTATTGTCATTCTGTATTGTCGGTCAAGATTCTATTTGGCCCAGTATTTCAAAAGTCTATTTTTGTGCTATGATTCTTGTTCAATTTTTTTCCTATAAAATGAAAATTTATAAGCGTGAAATTTCTTAAATTTTCTCGTCAGCTTAGCTAACAGATGATATTGAAAAACTAACAAGTGAAGATTTTATCTTACTACATAAAAAAAAATTAATTATATATTAAAGCGATCACTGTCGTATATTAGAGCTAAACATTCAATTTCGATTTCAGTTTAATTTTTGATTAATTAAATAAGTTAAGTCTTTATAATTTTATTTTTCTCACCTCATATAGATCATTGAATTCAAAATTGATAATAAATTTGAGACATAATCGTTTGTATTCCCTTACCATCTCAATCACTAGCCCCATATAAAGTGACAAATTAAGTAGAAACTAATTTATGGATCCTCTTGCCAAAAACATATAAATTCTCTAGATTTGTTATCCAAAATAAAAATAAAAACAAATTTTTACCATTTAATAGTGATCAACAGGTGGAAGGCATCGATTGCACGTGACAATGCTTAAGAGGTACACTTTTTTGGGTAGTGGGAGGAAAACATTTGGACCTTACAAAATCATTTGTATTACAATGGGCCCAAACTAGGAGTGACAATGTGGCTAGGCTGTGTTTTGGGGTAATTATTAATATTTTAATTTATGGTTTATAAAAATTATGATAATTTGAAAATAATTATCAATGGTTTAATAGTTATTTTTTAATTTAATCGGAGAAGAAAAATAGAGATAATAATAAGAAAAAGATCCGATTACTACTAGGGTTTTTTGTTGGGTTGGATGATGGGACCTTAGAATTGAAGTAAATTATAAATTAGTACATCTCGTTTTGATAAATGAATTAATTAGTTTTACTTGTTTTAAAACCAAATCTTTTAGTTTTTTTATTATTTTTAATTTATTTTGATTTTTATTTTAAGAAATAGAAATAAAAAAATAAGTAAAAGTTAGGAATTGTATTTAACAATCCAAGTGCAATATCCAAAGCTCAAAACTTAGCTCTTTTTTACTCAACCATAGAGAAACCAAATTGTGTTTTGTTCATATATAGTGATGGTGTAACATTATGAATTGTATGTACATTTTGACACCGAAATCGTAGGTTGTTTTGATAAGAAAAATGAAATACAACTTTACTCTCATCATAAGTTAAAACTTAGGTAAATTATAGAGATATGCACCTCGAGACTATAAATTCTTACAATTGAAGTCAAAGTCTATTCGCTTTATATAGTATGTAGGTTGTCTAAATAGTCCAACTTTGCAACTTTTCGTCATGTGTTCTCTTGCATTGATTGGTTAAGCTTTATCCTTTGTTTTTGGCTTTATGCCTTTTGTCACACGCAAAGATAGAGAATATTACATAAAAAAAATCACACAATAAAGTGGATAAATTTTACTATAGTTTGGAGCAATACGGCTTTGGAGAACTCTCAAACCAAACTCAAATACATGTATAGGACGAGAGAGTAAATTATCCGAAAGAACAACATTTCACTTGTAAGTTCAATATCAAATATTTGTGCTTAATTATGGTATTATTTTGAGCAATTGTGCCAAATTGATTAAAGTATCTATATACCATTACCAATTCATGACACAACTTTACTAGAATAGTGGTGTCGATGTTGGTGGTTGCTATGGTGATTAGAGCCCGACTAGGAATGCGACTGGAGCGGATAAAATGGGCGACGGCTGCTAAATGTGACGAGAAAGGTTGGCGGCAGTTGTTAACAATGGGGTTTTGGTGCATGTTAGCTAGCAGCGCGGACTTGAGGAAGATCGACGAGAAGAGGATGATGTTAGGTGCTAGCATGACTTTGGGGTTCATGGATTGTCGCTACCCGACGTCGGACGGGACTCCCAAAAAATATAACTCGATGTATCTTGTTTTAGATTTTTATTTTATTTATAAAACTATTTACGAGTTTGGAGTCTCCACCTAGTATTGAAGGAACCGGGAACCTAAAATTGGCACTCGGTTCAAAGATTCTATGGTAAGGAGTCGGTTATGCTTATGGGAAGATAATTAATCACCCAAAAGTGCCTTTTCCTAAGAAAGGTACCATGTCTAGCTTAGCCCTAAATTACCTCCTAAAGTATTTCATTTTTGCCACATTATTTTTCTAATTTTTCAAGTCAAATTAAGTTTTTTATTTTTGAGCGTGGCATCGTATTGAAACGATCGTTGGACCCCTTCCATCGGGAGACACGTCGGTTCAAACATCGAATTCATTTTTTAGTCTCGACACAACCGGTGTGCCGGAGAACTCTTGTTTATTAAAATAAAAAATTTTAGCTAACAACAATCCCTATCGGATAGGAGATTTTGTTAAAAAATTTTATGATTTTTTTGTTACTTTTCTTTCTTTATTTTTTTATTTTTTATGTTTTTATTTTTTTTCTTGCATAAATACTATTTTTTATTTTATTATTATTATTATTATTATTTTAAGTGAAAGATTGTCATCGGTCCCTAAAAAATTTAGGAGACTTGACGATCTTCTACTTATTACTTACTAAGCCTAATTCTAAACAAATAAATTAAAGCTACAACATATTAAATAAAAAAAAATTCAAATATTGAAATTTCAATTAATAATAGGCATGCATAAAATAAATTCAAGGGTAAATTCAAACAATTACAAAATATTAA
Organism: Dovyalis caffra; assembly: GCA_963924115.1. NCBI lineage: Eukaryota > Viridiplantae > Streptophyta > Magnoliopsida > Malpighiales > Salicaceae > Dovyalis > Dovyalis caffra. The sequence continues at coordinate 470,746 of CAWUPB010001166.1, read as the reverse complement.
AATGACAAATTCTAACTAACATGCATAAATAAACCTAAAATTAAATTTACATGAAAAATAAATAAAGACCATTTAACATCTAAATAAAAAATGGAATAACATGCATAACATTAAAATGTAAAATTTATTACACATATTTTTTGTTGTTTTTCTTTCTTTATTTTTATTTTATTATTATTATTTTTTTGTTTAAGTGAAAGATTGTCATCGATCCCTAAAAAAAATTAGGAGACTTGACAATCTTCCACCCATTACTTACCAAGCCTAATTACCAATGAAATAAATTAAAGCTACACTAACCAAATAAATGAAAGAAAAGAAAAAAATTCAAATATTGAAATGTAAAAAATAGACATGCATAAAATAAGTTCAAATTTAAAATCACATTAATTAAAATATTTACGGACAATTAAAATATTAAATTCTAAGTTAACATAAATTAACAAACATGCATAAAATAAACTCAAGATTAAAAATTACATTAATTGAAATAATTAAAAAATTCAATATCTAACTTAAATATGAAATAATAATAAAAAATTTTATTTTTATTTTTATTTTATTTTTGTTGGGTTTGGGTCGGATCTGTCCGACCCACCCGAAAGGAAAATTTCGAGTCGGCTGAGTCGATCTAGCCCCGCTACATGCGGGTTGGGCTTACTTCTAAAAATAAAATATTAACCCAAAAAACATAACCCAAACCATATTTTCAAAAGTTTTAGATCAAAACCCAATTTTTATTTTTCCTTTCTCTTCATCTCTTTTCCGTTTTCTCCTCCTTCTTTCTTATTCTTTTTTTTCCCTTCTTCCTCCCTCAACTCGCTATGGACGAACCACCATTGGTTTGTCCCTATTTCTCTTCTTTCTTTTCTTTCGTTTTCTTCCCTTTCTTCTCTTCCTCCTTTCCTTTTTTTTTCTTTCTTCTTCTTCTTCTCTCTCATGGCCGAAGCTTCCATGGACGAACCGGTGGTGGTTCGTCCATGGCCACTCGATTGCTTCCCTTTTTCTTTTTACTTCCTTTCTCCCTTCTTTCCTTCCTTCCTAAACACCTTAATTCCCCTCTAGATCGAAAACCCCAAATCAATTTTTTTCAAAAAATCTCCAATTTGGTCGAACCTAAGTTTTGATTTTTCATCAAAATTTTCTTTCAAGTAGACCTAATTGAATTGATTTCAAGTGAAATCAAGTCAATTCAACCCTTTAGGACTTGAAATTTTGAAAACCCCCAAATCAATTTATTCAAAAATTATCGGGAACCCTAGATTTAAATTGACATCAATTCGGCTTCAATTTGAGGTTTAAACCCCAAATTGAAACCGCAATTGCCTTCAATTAGGTTTATTTTGTCCTTCCTAAACTCAATTCGCACCCAAATTCAAAAACCCCCCAAATTTCAAAACACAATCCTAACTTCTGTCAAAACCAAAATTAACGAGAAATTAAATGGTATTACCTATAAGGATTGATGAAAATGGGTATAGATTGCGACTTCAATTGGGGTAAATTCAATTTCTTTCCCTCTTTTGGATTTTTTCTTTTGTGCTACTAATTTTCTCTTTTTTTTTTTTTCGGGCTCTTAATTTTTGTGGACTTCCCGCCTTTTTTTTTGGACTGAATCCTCCCTTTTTTTTTGCCTTATTTTGCTACGGTTCGTGTATATATATATATATGTGAATGTGGCTTGGTTCTCCACCATGATGGTGTGAGATTTTTTTTTTTTTTTTGCGGGATATGGAGTGGGCGAGTGTGGCCATTTGGGTTGTAGGGGATGGTTGTGGCGGTGGCCGGTAATAGGGGAAGGCTATGCGATTGCCGCAAGTTGCAACATGGTGAGGTTACGGGAATTGGGGAGGCTCGTAGGGTGGTGCCTGTAGAAATGATAGCAGTAGGGGGTGTTGGAGGCACCGTGGAGGTTGTGTGGTCGTGGGGGCTAGCAGGAGAGGGTTGGGTGATGATGCAACTGCTGGAATTTGCAACGATAGGGTGGTCGGCGAGGTAGAGGGTGCCGAGATTGTTGACTTGGGAGGAGTTGGGTAGCTGCAAGTTAATAAATTTTTTCTTTTTTCTTTTTTTTTTTAATTTTTTTTGTAATTCTGCAGTTTTGGTCCTTAAAAATCATTACGAGGTCAACTTAGTCCTTGTGCAACGTAATCCGAGCCTCAAACGTTGAATGATTCGATTATATCCCTAATGAATGTAATTATTTAGAATTTACTACAATTGCATCCGTGAATATTAAATTTACATTATTTTTGTATTTTTGTATTTGTTTTTTTCATTTTGCAAATTATTAGGTAAAATGGAATAAATAAAAATAAAAACACCGATTAAGATAAGGAAAAAAAACTTAAAATAAAATAAAAGAAAAAAATAATCAATTAAAAATAAAAAAATTCTGAAATTTTGGTTATGACAGGGATGACTGTGGAAGAGGACGACTATTGGAGTAGAGAGGAAGAGTCGATAGAAATCTAAGCTTTTTTTTTTTTAACCTCTATAGGAGTATGTTATTGTTCTATTTTCTCAAAATAAAATAAAATAAAAACAAAAACCATAAACATAAACAAAAAAGGAATGTTCTTAAACTTGGTACTCACATAATTTTCATAAATAGAGTTTTCTAGATGTGTGTTTGAGTACGTAATTAGCCTCTCTCTCTGTTTTTTTTTTTTTTTTGAAAACAAATAAGATATAAAACATTCCTTAAGTAAACACAGAATTTGTATTGGGATAATTTCATAGAGTTTTCGAACACTTAGAAAATGACTATCGGGAAGACTCATTTTCTAAGAAAATAACTTCCTTGATTCAATTAATAAAAATGATTTCTACAATTTTCAAGTTCTTAGAAAATTTAATTTGAACAAGTTAAACAAAATTACTTTCAAAATTATATTTTAGAATCAAACAAAATTTAAATTTGCACGTCCCATACATTATTATAAAGTCAAGTTAGATAACATATTTCACATTGAATAGTTAAACAAGAGATGAGTGATATATAAAGTTAACCCACCACAAGTTTTAAGTCTTTTGGATGGAATTTAATCTCAACTATTTAACTTTATATAGTATCAAAGCCTTAAATAGATCTAATAGCCCAACGAAAGACCTCGGAACCCAAGTCATTTGAGAAATTTCAAAAAATGAGTTGTAAGTAAAGGAGAGTGTTAGAGAATATATCTCACATTGAATAGTTAAATAAAAGATGATTAATATATAAAGTTGAAAAGAAATCATCCACCATAAGGTTTAAGTTTTTTAAATGGAATCCAATCTCAAGTATCTAACTTTATAAAGACACGACAACAACAAACGAGATAGTAATCGATTCTACAACAAAAACGAGATAGAGTTGTTACTTGTTTATTATTCCTAGCCTCTTAAGTGACAATTCTTATTCGTATTATCTACTCAAAATAATAGATATACCTCATGTAAATCACTCAATTATATATATACAATATCTCTACAACAACACTTACACTTGGTAAGTAATTATTCAAACATTATAGTATTACAATTTGGTATCGAGCTTCAAAAAGAAGCCTAACCACTCGTAAAGATCTTAGAGTCTAAGCCACTTGACATATTTTAAAAGATAGACTGTAAGTGAGAGAGATTGTTAGAGAAATTATCTCACATTGAATAGTTAAATAAAAAATGATCAATATATAAATTTAGAAGATGCTATCCATTGTAAGGCTTAAATCTTTTGAATAAAATCCAATTTCAACTATTTAACTCTGTATGGTATCCGAGTTCGAATCTCACCATTTTCATTTCTCTTTTACTTAATTAAGCACAATATAATGTGAGCCTATGTAAGTTTCAAGTCGAAAGAACTTTCATTTGAGAAGGTATGTTAAAGAGTAATATAAACCATTTCTAAAGCCTCACCTAATAATTTAAACTTTTTGGGTTGAGTTGATTTTTTGTTAGCCACAAATTAAATCAAATGATTATAGGCTACTGAAAAAGAGAAAAAAGTAAGAATATATCACTTTTAGCACAATTAAGCCAAAACTTTAAATGATTCGGCACACTTCAAAATTGTTATTACTAATTTTTACTTTTCTTCTGAATGTATGCATGTGAGTATGTAATTTTTTTGCACATTTATTTTTTGAAAAAAAAATAAATAAAACATTTCTTATGTACACACAAAATTTGGATTAGGATCATCGTTAAATTTAAATCATTGAATTCAAATTGAATGGATATGATTTAGTACATGATAAAAATAGTATAACTCATTATTTTATTTTATCTATTTATATATGCATGTGTTATACCAAAATTTAATATGAGCTTTGACCCAATAAATTAGATAGATAAAACCAAATAAGTTTTTTAATGGATTTTTCTTCTTAATGTCTTTTTTGATTGGCTTCACTTAACTCCATTGGTTTTTCTAAAAAATAATAACAATAACAATAACAATAAAATCAAACATAACTCAAATACTCAAAATGAAAATCAACATTATTTTATAATTAAAGAAGAAATAGAATAAATTACCTGATTAAAATAAAAACTCATGAAATCAAGATACTGTTGAGGTTGGAGATAGAAGAAGAAAATAAAAATAGTAGTGACTTAAAATTAAATGGACTTTCGTGGCATATATGGCATCATCAGTTGGTTAAGCATTGCTCACTCAGGCCAACATGAGCCATGAGAAGGCACACATGAGTGACTAACTCTCCACCTCGTGTAAGGGATTGAGCATGCTCTTTCGATCCACAATGATTGGCAACATATGTCAACATTCCTACCCAAACCTGGCTTATCGTCTCCCACTTTCGCTTATTTTCCCAACCATCCTCCGTCTCAAGTGACTGCAATGGCTGCGCAAGCATGGAACCACTATACAGCACCGACACATCACTTACTTGTGTTTAGAATTTAAATCGAAATGATTCCCATTCAGCTTCTGTAGAGAATTTGGAGACATCATTGTAGTTTTGCTTATACATTTCTTTACCAATCCTTTTAGGTAGAAAAAATGGGCAATCACACAGAAGATACACCATGTAATTAAATAAAGAGACACTCATTTTGCAGTTGGGATGAACATTATTGGCATTACCGTCCTTTTTTGGGACTTCATCATGGTAACAAATATCGGTAGCAATGTGCCACATAAGGAGGCTCTCATTAAAATCTGAACAGTTCACACTCCAACCAAAATTTTCAAGGCATCTCTCTCCTCCAATCACCTGATCACCCCTCTTTGATAATATCTCATGTAAATCATTCATGCCAGGGTCATGATTGCACATCCGATAACTATATCTTGAACGTTTATCTTTGAGTTGTTCGAAGATCCATTCTTTCAAACCAGAACTCAAAACCTCCCAACTCTGAATGTGGTTTTTTCCAAGCAACTTCTTAATGGAAATGTTGAACCATTTGCTTTCAGTTAATCGATCCCTTAGCAGCCTAGCAGGTTGTGTTGCGCCATTGATCTTTTCCACCTTTTGTCATTGTGAAGAAATGACCGCAACCGTGAAGAACAAATTGTGAAGAAATTAAAAGTTATGAAAAGATTGATAAAAAGAAGATACATTTTATAAAATAAAAAAATATTAAATTAATCTTGATCAACCTTAGTTAAAAAAATTAAATAATTAAGTTTGGAAATTAGTAGGACTAATTAATTTGTTTCTCGAAAAGAGAGAGACTAATTTATAGTTTACTCATTTTGTAGCAACTATTGGTAATTACTTTTGAATTAACTTCAATTTTTTATTAAAAAATTTAAAAAATATATAAAAAATTAACTAATAATAATTATTTCATAGGACAAAAGCATATATAAATAAAGAAAAAAATTGACGGATTAGGTTGGAAAGGAAGAATCAATGTTGGTGGTAAGGCCCATATATAAGAGATTGGAAGTAATAAAGTTGTGCTTGTGCGATGGAGAGAATTGACAAACATGACTTAATTAAAGCTCTTTTTGTTTGACGAAAAACAACTTCCATAAGAAAATCAATTCCTGAAGAAGCTATTTTCTAGGAAATTATTTTTCAAAAAAATATTTTCTACTTGTTTGACAATTACATGAAAGAACTACTAAAAAATATATCTCAACATTTGTTTGATACGAGAAAATTAAAATACAAAAACAATATGTGATTGTTACATCAACAAGTTTTGAAAAAACTTCAAGAAAACATATTCACAATTTCACAATATAAGATACATTTAGAAAAATTTAATAAAATTTTATAAATATTGACTCTAAACTTTTAATTCAAAAAATAAAATATACTTTTTTAACTATCAAACCAATTCATCAAAATTACTTAGGACAAAATCAAGTCAATATTCACATTTAATATATATATATATATATATATATATATCTAAGCAATCCTAGTATTATTATTTTGGTAACTCAATTAAGAATTTTTATTTTTTTTGAAAATTGAACTAATAATTTAGTCTAAAAATTAGTTTTATTATTAGTTATAATTTGTAGATAATTATTCATTTGGTTTCATAAGAAAATCAATTCTCGAAGAAGCTATTTTATAGGAAATTATTTTTCAAAAAAATAGTTTTCGCTGTTTGACAATTATATGAAAAAACTACTAAAAAATATATTCCATCATTTATTTGATACAAAAAATTAAAATACAAAAACAGTATGTGATTTTTACATCAACAAGTTTTGAGAGAACTTCAAAAAAACATATTCAGAATTTCACAATATAAGATACATTTAGAAAATTTTAATAAATTTTCATATATATTTGACTCTAAAATTTCAATTCAAAAAATAAAAAGTACTTTTTTAACCATCAAACCAATTCATCAAAATTACTTGAGACAAAATCAATTCAATATTCACATTTAATAATAAAAAAAAATCTAAGTAATCCTAGCATTATTATTTCGGTAACTCAATTAAGAATTCTTTTTTTTTTTTAAATTGAACTCATAATTTAGTCTAAATTTTTTTTTATAAATTATTATTTATCTTTTATAGATAATTATTCATTTGGTTTCAAAAGATTAATGTTGGAATAATTTGTAACTAATTATTCACTACAATTGCCAACAAAAACTTTACAACTGATAAAAATTATAAATTATTAATTTAGTTACAAATGAATAGTGTTGAAAAAATAATGTATTTATTAATGAATTAATTAATTTTAATTTTTTTACAAAAAATTACAGTCTTGTAATAATCATTTTAAATCATTTAAGTATAGTTTAGGTTGTGTTTGAGATAATTGTAAAACAATAGAGATAAATTATTGAAATATTTGTTATAAAAATAATTTTAAGGTGTAAAAATAGTTTCTAAGAATATTTAATATATTTATAAATCAAAAAATCAAATATTAGTAGAAATAGAGAAAAATAATTAAATAATTAATAATAATTGATAAGAAATAATTAAAAATTAATTTGATATAGTTTACATAAAAAGAAGATAGAGAAAAAATTGTTAAAATATATCAAGAGAGAGGTAAGTAACGCGAGAGTGAGACAACTCATGAGAAGAAAAATGTTTTCCTTTTATTTAACTTGGAAAATATTTTTTCAAAAATATTCTATCATTTTTCTTTGACTGAAAATCATTTTTTGTTGACTTGTTTTCTAAGTGCGAAATAAAGATTGAAAAAGAGAAAAAACAAGTTCCAGGAACTTTTTTTTCCTTAAAAAACACAACCTGAGCCCACTTGGAAAGGGAGGTTAGCGGCATAATCTCCATCCCTAAAATGAGTTGGGCTTTCCGGCCCAACTTTGCCTCCATATAGCCGAACCTAATAATCTCAAGATGTTAGTCGTACTTGTAAAACCAAGGAGGCCCATTTCATGGAAAAGAAAAATTTTATCGGACCCATTTCTAGACTATTGTCAATCCGTGGTGGTGGTCAAAATTCTATTGGGCCCAATATCTCAAAAGTCCATTTTTGTACTACGATTCTTGTTCAATTTTTTTCCTATAAAATGGAAATTCATAAGTGTGAAATTTCTTAAATTTTCTCATCAGCTTAGCTATAGATGATATTGAAGAACTAATAACTGAAGATTTAATCTTACTACATAAATAAAAAATTAAATTATATATTAAAGCCATCACTACGATGAACATTCATTTCGATTTTTAATATTTTGATTTGGTTTTTGATTAATTAAATACATGAAAAAAAATTGAATCTAAATTGAATTACTGATAATAACATTCATCTGAACTGTTCAACTAGTTTGTCCGTCAATATTTCTAATCTCTTCCATTATAATTTTTTTTTTTTTGTTAATAGTATAGATATTTTTATTTTAGGTTTTGAATAATGAAAAATAGATAGGAAATGAATAAACACAAAGAAGTTCAGTCACTTTTTACAGTAACAATTCTAATCTTTATTATTATTCTTTGGTAGAATTTTCAGACTAGTTTTTACACAAGAATGAGATAAATTCTTCCTAATCTAATGACCAGTTCGCTGAAATGAGAAAATAGGAGAGGGGAGAAAAAGTTAAGAATATTCAGCAAAACAACAAAGTAAAGCTAAACCTTAGAAGGATTAAGCTAGCTGATAAAGATCAAGAATATCATAGAAACAAAAGAAATGATAATACATGAGAAAGTTCATTTCTGATTAATTGAAATATTAAAAATAACAGTTAAGTAATGGCTAATTGATTATAGAATATTCTAACTACTCGTCAATAAAAAAAATTCTAATTTTTTTTTCTAATTTGGATCTCCAACTTTTTTTTTTATATGCAATTAAGTTTTTTCGTTCTGCATCCAATCTTAGATCACATTGAACACACATAAGGAACATGTAAAGCCATAAAACAACAATAAGGTCATAGGAGTTCAAATCCTACAACCTTATTTTTATAATTAAAATTTTCAATTAGTTTGTAACTGAATTGTATTCTTACATAAAAATGTAGAGATAAGATATTTTTTATCAAATAACAAATTCAACTCAAAAGTTTAAGTGCTACTACCTTGTGCTAAAAATTAATTTAATTATAAATAAAGAGGATGATATGATTCGAACTCATGATCGTTTAAAAGTGAAACTCTCATATCATATCAAATGATAATTTTAATGCAAAATCTTAAACTATTGGATGACACCCAAAGAATGCTTTTATATTAATTCTCGGACATCCCTTCATTTGCAATCCATCTATCGAAGTTTTAGAATTTTTTTTTTTTTTTTTTTTTGCACTATTGAGCTTGTTTGAATCTTTGCTATCATATTGAATTTGATAATTGAGTTAGGGTTTCATGAAAACAAAAAAGAAAAAAAAATTATTGTGGATGGCTCATTCCAAATCTTTTCTATTGCTTTATTTTCTTATAATCATTTGATATGGGATGATTTATCTCTAGCACTTTTGTTAATTGAACTCTAATAAATTTGGATCAAACTAAAAAAAAAATAAAAAAAAATCCTTAATTCCAACAACAATCATATTCCAAACCATACCTAAAAAAATATTATATTAATCCCCTATAGTATTAAGGAATTATAAAAATCATCCAAAAATTGTAAAGACACTTCACAAACCTCTTTTTATATCTAAAATACCATTAATATTTTTAAAGTAGCTATACTATTAGGGTTGATTTTAAAAATATTGAGAACATTTTAAGTGCAAAAAAAAAAAAAAAAAAAAGGATTTTGATGATTTCTATAAGTTAATGATATATTAGGAAGTTATTATAATTTTATGTTTTTTTTTATATACGTTTGATAATCTTCTAGATTATTTAAATGAGATAAAATGACATAAGTAGAATCGGATCAGAAGTTCAAATTTAGTAAAATTAGACAGGCCCAATTCTCTTTCCACAGTATAATAAATATGGGCTAGGTCGAAATTTTTTTGGGCCCATTAGCATCCAAAGTCAAACTATATTAGTTTTGTATCTTTTGGGGTCCAAAATAAAACTACCATAAGAAGAAAAGGATAGAAATATTAAAGACCTTTGTGATGAAGGGTTATCCCCCATTAATTTCTCTCTCCATATTAATTAATGCATTCTTTTCATACAATATACGAATAAAAAAAATACACAAGTTTTTTTATAATTGAATATTGAAATATTTTATAAATATTACAATCAATTACTGGTTTTTTTCTTCAAAATTTCAAAGAAAAAAAAATCACATGAGGTAAAGTAGGCTAATTTGTTATGGAGGAGGAAGAAATACTAAAACTTTATATTGGGAATGCATGAATAAAATCATACTTACATTCACTCGCAAATTGAGGCCAAAATGTTACCAAATTGAGAAGTGTTTAGAGTCCTCGTAACACAAAAATGTGTTTTATTTAGAGATTATGGGATCTTATATATAAACTTGATTCTTCTTAATTCTTACTTGAACACACACACATATATACTTAACATAAGGAATAGAATAAATTGTTTACTCTCATCATACTTTTTAAAACTTTATGAAAGGTGTAAGTATATTATATATTAAAGGTTCCTTGCGAAAGAAAAATATAATAGCAAATGAAGTTTTTTTAGGAACGTCATAACCCATATTAAAGGTTTTTCAAAATGATATCAAAGTCTTTTTGACCAAATAGTTAGGAATTCAAATCCTACAATCTTATTTTTATAATTGAAAATTTTAATTAGTTTGTAACTAAATCGTATTCTTATGTAAAAATGAAGAGACATACGCTTAGCAAATAACAAATTCAACCCAAAAGATTAATTGCTGCTAACTTGTGCTAAAAATTAATTTAAATATAAATAACGAGGGTGATATAATTCGAACTCATGATCGTTTTATATTAATTCTAAAACATCTCTTCATTTTCAATCTATCTATTGAAATTGTAAAGTGGCATGAGTTTTAAAATCTTTGTTCATTGTTGAGATTGTTTGAATCTTTGCTATCATATAGAATTTGATAATTGAGTTAGGGTTTCATGAAAAGAAAAAAAATATTGTGAATGGCTCATTCCAAATCTTTTCTATTGCTTTATTTTCTTATAATCATTTGATGTGAGATTCCGAAACATAACTTAAAAAAATTATATTAATCCCCTATACTATTATGAAATTGTAGAAACCATCCAAAAATTGTAAAGATACTTCACAAACCTCTTTATATATCTAAAATATCATTAATATTTTTAAAACCACCGTACTATTAGGCGGTGATTTTAAACATTTTGAGTGCAACAAAAAAAAAAAAGATTTTAATGATTTTTATAATTTAATGATATATTAGGAAGTTATTATAATTTTCTGTTTTTTTCAATGCATTCGTTAATCTTCTAGATTGCCTAAATGAGATGAAACGACATAAGCGGAATCGGTCAAGAAGTTAGGATTTAGTAAAATTAGACACGCTCAATTCTCTTTCCATCTTATAGTAAATATGGGTTGGGTCGAAATTTTTTTGAGCCCATTAGCTTCCAAAGTCAAACTATATTAGTTTTGTCTTTTTTGAGGTCCAAAATGAAACTACGACCAGAAGAAAAGGATAGAAATATTTAAGACCTTTGTGATGAAGAGTTATCCTCCATAACTTTTTTTTCCTTTTTTTGTTTTAACCAAACAAAAATAAAACTGGGTGAAAACATGCAAGAATAATTTTTCACCTCTCCCCACCTCTCCTATCTGACATATTCTAAAGACAAAATTCTTTCAACATGAAATTTCAAATTCTAATCATGCTATTATTAATTTTTCATAAAGTAATACATTCACCATTACTTGTCATTTTTTTTAATAAAAGAAAAAAAGATTTGATGTTGGAAACATTTTGGTCATGTAACAAACCAAATTTTTACAATCGGCATGTATCTTTTACATGATTTTGAAAAAAGACAATTACAATCAGTAACAAGTTTTTTTTTTTTTTTCGTATTTAGATGTTGTACTTTTTGAATTTTTTTTTAATTGAGATTTTTTATTCTTTTTTTTTGTTTCATTGGAATCTTTTATTTTTAAGATTTTTAGTTTTAGACTTTCTGTTATAATGCCAACAATTAGTAATCGACAAGTGATATTATATAGTAAAAAAAAATTGAAGAGTAGAGGTGATTCGTTAATTGCAAATTGTTGATGTTATAATTGAAGGTTTAAAATAAAAAATTTTAAAAAATAAAAATAACTTATCGATCACTAGCTAGTAGCATTATACTGAAGATTTTGGAGGAAAAAAACTCTAAGATTAAAGGATGTCAGTTACTTTATTCACGACAATTGTTGAAATTACAAAGAATTAAGGAGTCGTAATCAATGATTAGCAAATGTACAGTCTTACATTTCCCATTTCCCATTTGTCCTCGTTTAACTAGTGATCCTCTGTCTCCAATGAACTTAATGAGCCGGCGAGCATGCAACTCTCTGCTAGCACGACAGTGCCATTTGATTGCTACCACTAAAATTTTGAAGTAAATAATTGGAAACACCCCAGGTAGTAGTTAAAGTCATATTTACGTAATATCTTTGATCCAAAACCTTCCTCAAATATATATATATATATATATATATTCTAAGAATAATTTTATTATTTAATACATGAATATTTATTTAAGAAATGAATTAAGTGGGAATAAATTATTTAATACTCAATTAGTAAGTTATAATATCAATTGTGGTGGCTGTAATACTCTAAGGGTGAAATTATAAGAATTTAGGGGTTTAATTGCTACAATTAAACAATTGGATGCTTAATTAAAATAATTATAAAATTCAAATGACCACTATAAATTAGAAAAAAGCCTAGTTAAAGGCTGGATTGCAGAAAATTGAAAGTCTAGGGACTGAAATTGAAGGATCTGATTGGATTGATTAAAGAAGTTTAGGGATCATTTCACATACAAACCAAAATATCAAAAGTTAATAACATTTACAAGCTGGCTATAGGTATTATTGATACCCTTCGGCATAACCCCAGTTCTGAAAAATTCACACTATATCATACATGTCATCTCCAATAAGATGCCACACATGCATACTGAAATTAAAGAAAGTCACACATACATACTGAAACCAAATCACAAATTGATTAAAATAAAAACTTCGAAATTAAGCTATTCTTGATCCATCGAACGTAAAATTTCTACCCAGACCAAGATGATTCTTTTTCCCAGCGCTTATAAAGGCATCATCAATTGGTTAAGCATTGCTCACTCAGACCAAGATGAGCCATGAGAAGGCAAACATGAGTGACTAACTCTCCACCTCGCGTAAGTGACTGAGCATGCTCTTTCCATCCACAATGACTGGCAGCATAAGTTAACATTTCTACCCAAACCTTGCTTATCATCTCCCACTTTCGTTCATTTTCCCAACCATCCTCCGTCACAAGTGACTGCAATGCCTTGGCAAGCTTGGAACCATTGAACAGCCCCGACACTTGACTCCCTTGTAGCTCCAAAGTCTCAATAAATCCATCCAAATCACTTCCACCAGAGATGATTCTTTTTAAAGATGTAGAGAATTGGGATACATCAATGCAGGTTTGGTTGTACCTTTCTTTACCAATCCCTTTAGGTAGCAAAAATGGGCAATCACACAGAAGATACACCATGTAATTAGATAAAGAGATGCTCATTTTGCAGCTTGGATGAACATTATTGGCATCGCCACCATCTTTTGGGAAATCATAATGGTAACAAATATCGGTAGCAATGTGCCACATAAGGAGGCTCTCATTAAAATCTGAACAATTCACACTCCAACCAAGCTTTTCAAGGCATCTCTCTCCTCCAATCACCTGATCACCCCTCTCTGATAATATCTCATGTAAATCATTCTTGCCAGGATCATAAGTGCGCATGCGATAACTATATCTTGAACGTTTATCTTTAAGTTGTTCGAAGATCAATTTTTTCAATTCAAGACTCACAACCTCCCAACTCTGAATGTGGCTTTTGCCGAGCAACTTCTTAATTATGGAAATGTCGAACCATTTGTTTTCAGTTAATTGAGCACTTCGCAGGTTGTGTTGTGCCATTGATCCTGTCCACCATTTGTTATTGTGAAGAAATGACCGGAACAGTGAAGACCAAATCGTTCGATACACCAAATTGAACAATGGCTTCTTTTGACCGCTAAGCCAAAGCATAGCCCAGTCGGAGAAAAGAAGAAAAACAGCTCCATAAATCTCAATAATGATGGCTCCGACCAACAACAAGTATGATACAGTTATTTCGGTTGTTAAATAGGCATGGTTGTTTTTGGACATACCTAGTGAGAAGGCAAGTAATGCAGAAACAAAACATAACAAGCTGACAGCACGACGAATGATGTGTGACAAACGAATCCTCGACACCTTTGTAAAAAGCACATCGTACATGAATCCCATCTCAACTTCAATTATGTGGAAGGCATCTTCGGCAGTCTTGTTTCGTAGGATAAGATAACTAGCCAAATGATTAGAATCAGAAAGCACGAGATCTGCATGTAGTACCCCGAACATTTGAAAGAACAAATTAGCCTCATGCAGAAATTTAGCCTCAGGTATTATGTCATTCAAACCTAGTCTTTGAATCAGTCGTTCATCAGTCGTTTCGAGTTCATCAGTCATTTCGAAGAACTCAGAGTTGGAAAATCGGTTAAATTGGGAACGCAGTTCATTCATCTCTTTATATTTGGAACTCATGAGCTGCTCCGAGCTTGCTGACCTAAGAACCCCAATCCTTTCTCCATATTTAATCATTCCAGCAAGAAAGATGGGAACGGCTACAAATAACAGTGGATCCTTACTCCACCATGACCTCAAAAAGGCATAAAAAGCCACAACAACTTGGCTTCCTAGCTCCAACAGATGCCTTAACCACAATTCATTGTCTTCCACTGAATATGCAGTGATAGTGTCAGGGCCACCGAGGTGCGCAAGGAGGACTGGTGCCCAAAATGCAGGGATAAATCCTGGATTTGGATTCGTACAATTTGTTTCTGAATCTCCAAGCCTTTGAGCCAGGATACCCAATGAAAAAGTTGCCACCCTATCTGCTGACAGATAGGCTAACCAAACAAAAGTTCCAAGCCAGAATCCAGCTGTGTACTTTCGTCTACTCGCAAAGAGTACAAGAAAAACTTGCAGAAAGAGACTGAGCAAAATCACCGTGCGAAGTTCCCATCCATTCCACAGTTTGTGAACGGTTTGAGACACATCATGAATGCCCATGCTTGATTTCCTTCAATTAGACCAGGTTCTAACAACAAAAGTATGAAGAAAAAAAAAGTGAGAGAGAGAGAGAGAAACATTTTGAGCACAACTTCAGACCAGCAAAAAAGAACTTGAACTAAAGAAACATCAAAGAAAATGCAAGTAATCACATAACAATTTACATAGTGATTATAGTTCAAGTAAGGATAACAAATCAAATTATCAGGAATAATTACCAAAATGTGCCACCTATATATTAAACCACTATTTTTTTCCCCACCATGAATTTGGTTTCAACTCTCTTCACCTTTGACAAGTATAAATGTAAAATGAAGAAATGGAAGATGGACACATTCATTCACGTCTCAACGCACCTGAATAGTAATGCTTGAAGACCCGGCGAGTAACCTGAGTTTTGCTTCAATTCCCGTGCCACAAAGTTGTGTTTTGTTCATATATAGTGATGGTGTAGCATTATGAATTGTATGTATATTTTAGCACTGAAATCGAAGGTTGTTAAGGGAGCAATACATCTTTTACTCTCATCACAAGTTAAAACTTAGGTAAACTAACAGCCGTAGCAATATGCACCTTAGGAGTACTATAAATTTTTACAACTAAAGTGAAAGCTTATTCATGAACAGGAATTTTTTTTTTTTAAAAAAGAAGAATAAATGACTTTCGCTTGTCTCAAGCTAATGCTTTTAGAAAAGTGTAGGAAATTTTATACATACTACACAGTTGTTTACTTTTTCTTGTCCCAAGCTAAAATTATTTTTTCTACTTCAGCAATTTTTATCAGCTTCCATGGTCGTTATTCCTCCAAAAAGAAAGCATAAATTTCTTCCTCTCCTTAGAAGCAACAATTTTCTTGCAAAAATTAAACTATATTCAAAGGTATGTTGAATATTTTTGTTCTTCAAAGTTTCATGTACACATAAAGTCTTGAGCTTGTCTATATAGGTCTTGTGAGTTTTGGACTTCGCTCTATGTAGTATGCAGTTTGTTTAAGGGGTCCAACTTTGTGGGTTTTCGTCATGTTTCTCTTGTTTGTGGCTTTATGCTTTTTGTTCATGTTAAGGATCACATATGTAAGTATAGAGAATATCAAAGGAAAAAAAAAAAAACAAATAAAATCTCAGAACACAATGATTTTACGTGTTTCAACTATATACCCATGTCCATAAGCGAAGAATAGAAATAACTAGAACTAGTATAATTTTGGAGAACTATCAAACCGAGCCCTACTTACATTCAATTCTCATAACACACAATAACTCATAAGAACAAACAATTTTCACTCTATACAAATATGCCAAAGTACATATTTATATAGAATATGTCTTAGTCTTAATGGATAGAGGATCAGTAACAATCTTAATCCTACAAGGTTTAAATGCTAGCCAAAACCAATCATAAGCCCATAAAGATTCCATTTGTAAGTCCTTGTATAATTAGGAATTGAAAACATGCCAAATCACAAAAAATCTCCATCTTAGCTTGAATTCCTTCCATAGCCACAACTTTTCACCCTTCGTATATCTATTGAATTAGATAGTTTAGGTTGAGTTTCATCCAAAAAATTTAAATCTTATAGTGTTTGATTTTTTCTCAACTTTATATATCACTCATCAATTTTTTATTTGTTCAATGTGGGATAAGTTCTCTAACAATTCTCTTCACTTGCACTCTTTTTTTTAGAGTCTGTCTTTATTCAATATAGAATGGGTTGTTTAACACTTTGCCTCACTTTTAGTCTATTCTTTAAGGTAAGTTATGTGGCTTGGACTTTAGAATCTTTGCGGAGCCTTTGAGACTACGATATCATATTGAGTTAGATAATTAAAATTAAGTTTCATCTAAAAGATTTAAACCTTGTGGTAAATAATTCTCTTTATGCTTTATCAAAAGCCATAATTTTTGTTGATTTTTTGCTTTCCTCGGTTGAGTATGTCTTAAGCTTGCAATGTCTTGCAGAATTGAGGCAATATGTCTTAAAAAGGCCTGTTGTAGGCCACAGGGACACGCTTTTCTTTCTACAATGAGACAGAAAATTGATTCTATTACCAAGTACTTATATAATTAGTACCCTAATCTTGCAACGTATCAATTTTAAACCCATAAAGATTCTACTATCAAGTCCTTAATTATATAATTAGAACTATAATATTTCAATATCATCCAAAAACAAAAAAAAAAAACTCTTTATTTATTATAATTTTTTTTTTTAGTAAGAGTCGAGGCTAGATGCCTTATACTTGGTAATTGTAGGCCACATGGCCACTATTTATTTATTTCCAATGATACAACAACTTCAATTTATTGAAATAAAATGAAATAAAATATAGACTCCAAAAGCTAGTCTCCGAGTAAAAAAAAGCCTCTTGTTTTTATGTTGAACAATTTCAAAAAAAAAAAAAAAAAATTGTTAAAAAGATACTCTTTTTTAAGAAAATAACTTCCTTAATTCAATTATAAAAATGATTTTTGCAATTTCCAAGCTCTCAAAATTATATGTTAGAATCAAACAAAATTCATATTTGCTTTACCTCCCATGCATTACTGTATAGCCACACACTAAATTAAATGATCAGATGCTACTCATAAAGAGAAAAAAGTGAAGTTATATCTCTTTTGTCAGAAGTATGCCAAAACTTTAAATGATTGGGCACGCATCAAAGTACTTTTCTTAGACGGAGTTAGCATCTATCATTGTCAAATAAATCATCAATCTTGCAATGTCTTGCAGAATTAAGGCAAGATGTCTTAAAGAGGCCTGTTGTAGGCCCCAGGGACACACTTTTCTTTCTACAATGAGACAGAAAATTAATTTTATTGAAAGAAAAATACAAATTTCATGCAAGCAAATCCCAATCCTTTTTTTTTTTTCATGAAATCCTTTTAGTTTGCATATTTGAACATTCAAATAGAAGATATAACATGTAATTAGATAAGGATCAGCTCAGTTTGCAACTGTTCAGAGTAAAATTATTGGCATCACCTCCCTTTTTGCGAACATCATCCCGATAAAAAAATATCAGTGGCTACGGGAAGCAATACCCAATGCACAAGTTGCCACCCAATCCGTGGACAAATATGCTACCAAACAAAAATTCCGAGCAGGACTTCTTTGCTGTACTTCCGCCGATTACCAATGATGATGATGAGGATTTGGAGAAAGACTTAACAAAACCAACGATCGAAGCTCCCATCTTGTGTCCATAATTCTTTTGCACGTTTAGCCAAGTTGTTGATATCCATCTTGTGTCCTTTTGTTCTCCTTCAACCCAAGGTGCTATCTAAATTTTTCCAAGAACGAAATCAGCTTTAGTAAAGATTCCAAACAAACCAGAAACGAAATTTAACTAAGGCATCAATGAACCGAATACTAGTACTAATCGCAAAAACAGTACTTATTATTTGGAACAACAGATCATTATTACTGCATATTATGGAGCTATATAATTCATAAATATTTTCGACATCTTTCAGACATAGTGGTTTTACTTTCTTCAGGTAATACAACAACCACTAAATTAAAGCATAAACACATTGAAGTTGCTTAGATCTCCTCAAAATTAATTACACCCCAAAAATCATGTGAATTGAAAACCTATGTATGATAATATAGTTCATGACTTTTTTAAGCCAACCTACCACTATAATAGCCAAAAACCATACCTGAAGATTATATGTGCCAGAACAATAGTGAGAACTATGCTGCTTGAGTATAATTTGCAGTCAACTGGGCTATTTTACAATTGGTAGTTCTAGAAAATTTCAGTCATGCATTGGTAACGGTATATCGATACTTTAATCAATTTTGGCACAGTTGCTCAAAACAATACCACAACTAAGTGCAAATATTTGATATTGAACACTTACAAGTTACAAAAGAGAGGAAATGTTGTTCTTTCAGAACAATTTACTTTCTCTCGTCACAAGGCAAAACTTTATGCTTAGCCCGTGATTGTCATGGTCATAATTCCTGTTTTGGAAGCAAATTCTTCGAACGTACAAGCTAATTATTAAATTGACTATGAAAGTGTGAAATTTGTATTCTTCTTTCAATAAAATTAATTTTCTGTTTTCGTTGGAAAAAGAAAAATGTGCCCCTTTGGCCTGGAATTGGCCTTCTTAAGACATCTTGCCTCAAATCTGCATGCCATTGCAAGATTCATGGTTTATTTGTTGCTTGATGAAAGTCTTGCCAATAATCTCTCTGTTTTCATTTTGGGTAAACAGAAGCATAAAGCCACAGACAAGGGTGAAAGCTCACCCAATCAATACAAGAGAAAGAGGAAGGCCAAAAATCGACAAAATTTATGTTCTTTGATAAAGCACAAAGAGAGTAATTCGAAACATGTTTAAAGAGACCACTTTTGCGAATTGCAATCCAGATGTGAATTGCAAGCTTTTTTATTCATATGACATAAATAAATCAGGTAGATATATAGAAATCTGAGTTTGTGTCTTCCGTTCTCTTTTCTCAGAAAAAGAATGTATAAAAAGTAGAGTAGCCACACATATGGTATTGCCTACTCATCAGTCACCTGCACATAAGTTCTGCTGCTTAGCACTCCAAAATGGTGCAAAAGAAGAAAAAGTAGAAGTATTTCTTGACAATGACATATGCTAATTCCGTCTAAGAAAAGTAAATAATAATAACAATAACTTTGATTTGTGCCCAATCATTTAAAGTTTTGGCTTAATTGTGACAAAAGAGATACATTCTCACTTTTTTGTCTCTTTTTTTGAGTAGCGTCTGATCGTTTAATTTAATATGTGGCTATATAGTAATGAATGGGAGGTAAAGCAAATTTAAATTTTGTTTCATTCTAACATATAGTTTTGAAAGCCATTGTGTTTAACTTGTAGAAATTTTTTTAAGAACTTGAAAATTGTAGAAATCTTTTTTTATTAATTGAATTAAGGAAGTTATTTTATTAAAAAATAAGTATTTCCTGAAAAAATTAGTTTTCAAAAGGGATAATTGCACTATAAGTGCATCAATTTTTAACTTTTTTTTTCAATCGAATATATGAATTTTAATTTTTTTTTAATACACTAATTTTTTCAAAACAATCAATCAAGTATTTCAATCAATTCTTTTATTAATTGATGACTTGTCCATTACGTCCAAATATCAAATTACAATTTTGCTCTATTTTTTTCTCAATCAAGCACATAAACTTTAATTTTTTCTATTTGAGTACACCAATTTTTTAAAAGCTATCAATTAAGTACTTCGTTAATTTATTTGTCAACTAATGACGTATCCAAATACTAAATTATCATTTTGTTTTCTATTATAAGGAAATTTTTTCCCAAATTATTCTTCTATTTTAAAATCATAGAATTTAAAAAATATATTATTTTTTAGCTATAAAATCTCGAACAAAACTCAATTACAATTGCCGTTAAAAAAAAAAAACTCGGTTAGGTTTTAGGTGTGAGAATTCAAGGAAACACAAACTTGAGATTTTTCATAAAAAAGATTCATTTATGTTTTTCTTCAATTGTCACTCCTAAATCTAACCGAGTTATATATATATATAGCAAACCTAAATGAGCTTAGTTTTGAGATTTTATAGCTAAAAAAAATGTTTTTTTTTAATTTTTTTTATCAAATTTTGAAATTGTAGAATATTATGGAGAGAAAGTTCACTCTAACACAAAGAGGGTGAAATTATAATTTGGTATTCAAACACATCATCGATTAACAAAAAAAATTGACGAATGTACTTGAATGATAATTTTGAAAAAGTTGGTATATTAAAACAACAAAAATTAAAGTCCATACACTTGATTGATAAAAAATCGACCAAAATTATAATTTGGTACTCTAGAAGTAACAAAAACGTCATCGATTAATGTAAAATTGATAAAAATACTTGAATGAAAGTTTTAAAAAAGTCAAATGTATTAAAAAAATTCATATACTCAATTAAGAATAAATTAAAAATTAGTATATTTATAGTGCAATTATCCCTTTTCAAAATTGTTCGACTTAAAAAACAAAAGGCTTCGTATTTACTTGGAGACTAGCTTCGGAATCTATATTTCATTTCATTTTCAATGTTGTATTCTCTAAAATTTTAATTTTCTTGTCATCTAATGGCTTTGCTCTATCATTGGGAAAAAAAAGGATAGAATTTTAAGCAAGATATTGCAAGAGTGATTGGTTTATCTCTTTATTTTTATATTTATATTTGTACTGTTATGATATGGTATGAATTTTAATCCTTATTATATAAGAATTTGACAATGGAATTCTTATGGACTTCGGATTCTTTTTGGCTAGCATTAGAATTTTTACTAATTCTCTTCTTATTATGACAAGCAATGAGCTATTATATGTTGCAAGGATTAGATGTACTTAGGTTTGGTTTTGAAAATTCTTCATAGTTTTATTGGATCGAAGTGTATTGAGGTACGTCATTACTCATTGAACTTGAGGTTCGAAGACCCACGAGATATTGAAGTGAAATAAGGTTGGTTTAATGCTCTATGATAGAGTTGAGAGGATGAGTTTATATACTACTTCATGGATTATATGGGATAAGTGCCAATTCTGGTGTGTTGTAAGTTAATTGATTGATGAATTGTTTGTCCTATTAATGTTTAAAAAAAGCTTTACATTTGATTTAATTGAAAAATTAATTAATTGAATTTTGTGTGTTATGATTGTTTGGAATCCTAGGTATCCGGTTTAACTCGAATGCATTATTTATTTTATTTTATTTTATTTAAATGCTTATTTATGCTAGTTTGCCTAAAAAATGATGGATTCGGTTATGCTATTTTTATTCATTCTATGTAAATATTTTTAGTTTATTAGACCATTCATTGACATGCCAATCGTGTCGAACTTTAATTGGATTTGATGTTAAATTGACAAGACTCTCAAATTAGGGCTTGACACCAATTTAATATGATAACACAACAAAAATAAAAATAAAAATAAATAATTTGACTTAGACAATAAACAAACTTAGAAATAAACTTAGGGAATAATTTGGTTCTTAGGAGATACATTTAGGATTAAATCAAACATGGTACCTTTCTCCAAAAATGGTGTATTTGGGTGATTGTTATCTTCTCAAAAGTATAATGAACTTATTACCCCCAATCAATGAATCTAGTGTCTTTTTTTTTTTAGGTTTCCTATTTTTCTTTAATAGTAGGTAGCGATTCCAAAATATTTGTTAACTTAAGTCCCCAAGAATAAACAATAAATGCTAATTTTTTTTTTTGAAGTCTCCTAAGTGTCGGGTTATGACCCCATATTACTAGTATCTACTAGTCCTAAACATAACTCAATATAGACTTTAGGGATTGCTAAGTTTACACACCATTTGGAGAATTAAAAAGGAAAATTACATTCTCTAGACAAGTGTATTTGTCTTTTTAAACTACCAATTGGAGTAGCTAAGAAGATCGTGTCTATTCAATGTAGTTTTCTCTAGATTGATAGTGCTCATAAAAAATACATTTGTAAGGTGTTTTTGAATTTCCTAGCCTATTCTAAAAGGGATGGAGGCATTGTCATTGGTTATCTAGTTACCGAGAACAATGCTCTCTTATTTGAGTAGATTTATAGGCTTAGTAGGTGTAGTGGGTTAAATTAGAGAGAATTCATAAGTCAAAAATATAAGCCGGATTTCATAAATGGTCTTCCTATTTTTAGTCACATTATTTCTCCTATTTGGGCAAATATTTGCTTCTTTTTTTTATATGGCTGATAAGTGTGCTATTTTGTGGTTAGAGATGGGATGAGAAAAGCCCTATAGAGTGTTGTTTTGATTGTATCAAGATGTAGATTAATTATCCCAAATATTGGCAAATTATCTTTTGGTCTAAGCCTTATCTAGCTCTTTGAAATGGAATGTTGATGGTTCATCTTTAGGCAAGGTTGAAATTTTTAGTAGTGGAGAAGTTTTAAGAAATCATGAAAGAAATTTCATTTGTACTTTCTCTATTCCAATGGGGGTCAAAAAATCTAATAAGGTTGAAGTTATCGCAATTAAGAATTTTTTAAGATCAATGCTTCTTCTATTTATGCTTATCAAGTGAATTAAATTATTGAATTGGACTCAACTAATGGTATTGCTTGGATGAGTAAGAAAGTTTTTGTTAGGCCTTGGCTTTTGTAGGGAATCTTTAACTTCGTTGGTTATTTGATCAAATCTTTAGGTTTTATTTCATTCAACCATATTCTTCATGAAGAGAAGGTAGCGATAGATTCTGCAACTAGGAGCAATCTTCACAAAGACAATGAACAAGTTCGCTTGGATATAGTTTTTTTTTTCGTTCTAGATCTTTTTGGTGCTTACTTATAAGTCTCAACTCCGTAATCTTGCCAACAACCAACTAGCTACTTTTTTATTAATCTTATCTCAATTTTTATCCAAAAAAAAAAAAATCTATCATATCGTGGACCAACTTATAAAATTATTAAAAGTCTAGTAAAAATGGAGTTTATGATGGATGTTCGTACCCAAATTTTCACCCTTATTATTTTCTTTTTTATTCTTGAAAATACTACAAAAAAGAAGAAGAAAAAGAAAAAGAGATAGGAATTCAATTCAAAATAATTTACTAAAATTAGTTCTAAGGGTATAATTAAAATAAATAAAAATTTTGGAAAAACAAAAACCCAATCGAGGGTGCAATTGAAAAGTCCAAACCCCCAAACCCTTAATTAAAAAAATTAAGAGTATAATTGAAAGAAATCTAAAAGAAGAGGTCCTGATTAATTATAATTTAGGGGTGCCATTAAAGTTCAAACAATCAAAATTGCACTTAAATTGATGAATTAAGAGGAATCGAGTACCAAAAGCGATCTTTGCCCAAAAACCCTAACTCTCACATATAAATACCCATCTTCTCTCTCATTTTAAGGGGTTGGTACTATTCATCATCTTTATTAAAATTTTCTAGCCACCATCTCCCTCTCTAACTAACATTTTAAGCCTCCTTTGCCATCTAAAATCACTCTTCACCATCTCATAAACACCACCACTCCTCCATCATTCAAACCACTACCATCCATTGGAGTTATTCCCTAATTTATCCAGCCACCACAACACCTCTGTACATCTAGACACCCATAAAACCTCCATAGAAACCTCTACATAAACTACCCATTTAATCAAAAATTGCCAAATAGCTCCTAAGAACAAACTAGTTAACTCGTCCGACTCGTTTACTCGTAGAAAGACTTATTTGTGTTCTTTCATAAATTGATCAATTTCACCAAAATAAAATTCCCAAATCAACCTAAGATTGTTCCCCACTTGAAGCTGACCAAAACCCCTTAAAAATTTGGCGGATCCATTATTTGCCTCTCAAATTTAGCCATTTTTTGACCAAATTGGGACCTATCACCACCAAAGAAACACCCCTCACCATCCTAGGAGCATTTCTTCTTTAACATCTCAGTGAAACCTCTTTGAAATTGATTGAATTGAAGAAGAAAAGATCTAGCCGATGTGTTTAACCCCTTTACTTCGACATGTTTCTATCATTATTTTTTAAACAAATTACCGCATTTGAAGGCTAAAGAAACGCTCTAACATATCCTAAAAACATCTCTAATTGGATTTAGAGCTTTAAAATCAAGTATCCTAATTAGAATCAAAGGGAGAAAAGAGAGAGACTTGGTCAAAACTTCACCGAGCATCGATCTCCCTCTTTCTTTAACAATGACTGATGCCACCACCATAAACAAGTAGAGCAAGCCTCTCTCCATTATGCGGACCTTTTCATGTACCTAGAGCTAGCCAAAGTAGCCACTAATAATGGCTTGATAGTGGCAGCATGTGTAATACATGTGCAAAAGGTATTTCTATAATTTTGACATGCAAAGGCATTTGATTCATTTCACAACTAACTAAGGAAATTTTAGTGATTTTACAATGGCCTCTTGATGCTCATAAATAGTTGCTCCTGTTTCTCTACCGACTAAAACAATCATTCTTCATTAAGATTGAAAAAATTAAATTAAGGAACTTGTAACATTCTCATAACATTTGGGTAACTTTTAAACTTATCTAGACTATTTGAAAATGATAAATAAATAAAAATGATGAAAATGTTATATTATGGAGATTGAGTTATCAAATACTTTGTTAGATTATATTTGAGACTTTTACCTATTTTTTATTTGTCTAAAATGAAGCTCTCGGTGGCTTCCTAACTATGTGGTTGAAGTTATAGTCTACAACTTCTAAATCATTTTACCTGCTTTCTTTTCTTATATATATATATATATTTCTTTTCTTATATATATATATATATAAAAGGCCATCAATGGCTTCCCATATAAGTGGATGAAGCCATCAATGGCCCAAAACTATTTTTTTTATTTTTGATTGGTGAAACGAAGTCATTGGTGGCTTTCTACCTATATGCAAAAAGCTACTAGTGGCTTCCAAATCAATTTACTTGCTTCTAATCGCTCGAAATGAATCTTTCGATGCCTTTATACCTATGTTGTTAAAGCTGCATGTGGCTTCCAAATCAATGTGCTTACTTTCTATTCATTTAAAATAAAGTCTGTCGATGGATTTTCATTTATGTGATTGAAGTTGTCAATCGCTTGTAATCCAATTTATTTGCTCTCTATTTGAGTAAAATGAAGCCGATGGTGGCTCCCACTTGTGTGGATAAAATTATTGATGGCTTCTTAAACCTATGACTCGAAGTCGATGATGGCTTTATATTTATGTGAGTAAAGTTATCGGTAACTTTCTATTCATGTCAATATAGGCCCTTAATCTTTAAAAAACTCACCTATCAATTGACATAAGCTTGTGTTCGCTAAAGATTAGCAAAAATTTTAATCTTCCTTGCCTTTCTTGTTTGAATTTGGGTATTGATCTTAGATCAATTTGAATCTCGAATTACTCTATTATTCTATTCTAACAAAATAAATTTACTTAAATAGGTAGACATACATAACATAGCATAAATCATACTTTTACTTTCGTATACATTTAATACAGACCTACCTCAAATAGACTATATTAAACTAGACTTAAAGTTGACATTTAATGGCCAACCTCGATTATATAAACATAACATAGGATAAACTAGACTTTTACTTTCGCATACATTTTATTGCCAAACATCTCTAAGAACAAACCAGTTAACCCTTCGACTCTTTTACCAATAGGAAGACCCATTTGTGTTTTTTCATAAATTGACCAATTTTAGCTCAATTGAATTCTCAAAAAAACCTAAGATTGTTCGCCATTTGAAGCTTACCAAAACCCCTTTAAAATCCAATAAAAAATGCATTAAATAACCTACAATTGATGAGAAGAAGCATGGTCGAACCGTTTCCTTTCCTCTCGCATTTGGCAATTTTCCTATCAAATTAAGAGTCATCACCACTTAAGAGACATTCCTCACCATCCCATGAGCACTTCTCCTTTGAAATCTCAGTGAAACCTCTCTAAAATTGACCAAATTGAAGAAGAAGATATTTGGTTGATATGTTTAACCCTTTTACTTTAACATGTTTCTATCATCATTTTTCAAACAAATGACCCTATTTGAATGCTAAAGAAATGTTCAATAATTCCTAGGAATGTCTCCGATTGAATTTGGAGCTTTAAAATCAAGTATCCTCATTGAAATCAAAGAGAGAGAAAAATTAAGACTTGGCTAAAAGTTTATCGGCACCAATGTCCCTCTTCCTTCAATGACGACTTATGCAACCAACATAGACAGGTAGAGCAAGCCTTCCTATACCATGTGGGCTTTTCCATTCATCTAAAGTTAGTTGGAGCAATTGCCAATGATTGTTGGATAGTGGCGGTGCGTGTAATGCACATGCAAAGGGTATAAGGGCATTATGGTCATTTTAAAACTAATCGATGGCATTTAAGTCATTTTAAAAAGCATCTTCGATGCTCACAAATAGTTGCTTCCATCTTCTCTACTAATTTAAATAATCATTCTTCATCGATACTGAAAAAAGTAAAATTGAGGGACTTGTAACATTTTTATAACATTTGGACAACTTTTGAACTTATCTATACTATTCGAAAATGATAAATAAGATGATGAAAATTTTATATTATGGAGATTAAGTTATCAAATGCTTTATCTGATTATGTTTGAGACTTTTACTTGCTTTTTTTTTTTATCTAAGATGAAGTTGTCATTGGCTTTCCACCTATATGATCGAAGTTGCTTATGGTTTTTAAATCATTTTACCTCCTTTCTTTTCTCATTAGAAAGGAGGCCATCGGTGGCTTCCCATATAGGTGGATGAATCCACTAATGGCTTCCAAACCTTTTTATTTGATTTTTGATTGCTGAAACAAAGTCATTTGTGGCTTCCCACCTATGTGGATGAAGCCGCTAGTGGCTTCCAAATCAATTTACTTAGTTCTTATCTTCCTAAAATGAAGTTATTTGTGCCTTTCTACCTATGTTGTTGAAGTTGTCTATAACTTTAAAATCAATTTACTTACTTTTTGTTCATTTAAAATAAAGCTATCGATGGCTTTCCACTTATGTGATGGAAGTTCTCAATGGCTTCTAATCTAATTTCTCTACTCCTTGTTTAAGAAAAATGAAGCCGATGGTTCGCACTTTTATGGATGAAATTGTTACTAACTTCTTAAACTATGACTCGGAGTTAATAGTGGCTTTTCGTTTGTATGAGTGAAGTTATCGGTGACTTTTTATTCATGTCAATATAAGCTCACAATCTTTTAAAACTCACATATCAATCCATATAGGCTTGTGTTCACTACACTTAGCAAAAATTTCAATCTCCCCCACCTTTCTCATTTGAGTATGGGTATTGACCTTGAGCTGGTCCGAATCTCAAACTATTATTCTATTCTAACAAAATAAATTCACTCAAATAGGTATAGAAACATAACATAGCATAAACCAAACTTTTACTTTCGTATACATTTAATATAACCTACCTTACGTAGGCTTTATTAAATCAAACTTGAAGCTAACATTTAATGCATCATATCTTATGTGTAAAAATATAACATAGCATAAATCAAATTTTTACTTTCGCATACATTTTATTATCAAACGGCTCCTAAAAAGAAACCGGTTAACTCGTCCGACCCATTTACTCGTACGAGGATCGATTTTTATTCTTTAATAAATTGACCTATTTTAGCCAAATCAAATTCCCAAAACAAACCAATATTGTTCCCCACTTGAACCCGACCAAAAACTTCAAAAATCCAATCGAAATTGCATAAAAGCACCGACAATCAATGAGGAAAAGTTTAGCCATCTTGTTTCCTTTTTTCTTGGATTTAGCAATTTTTAAACAAAATTAGGAGCCATCACTACCGGAGAACAACCCTCGTAATCCTAAGAGCATTTCTCCTTTGAACTCTCGAGTGGAACCTCTTCGAAATCGATCAAATTGAAGAAAAAGAGATCTAACCTATGTATTTAACCAATTTACTCGACTTATTTCTATCATCACTTTTTGAATAAATCACCACATTTAAAGGCTAAAGAAACATTCAATAGATCATAGGAACATCTTTGATTGGATTTGGAGCTTTAAAATCAAGTATCCTCATTAGAATCGAAGAGAGAAAAGAGAGAGACTTGGCCAAAACTATAGTAGCATTGACTCCCTCCTTCTTCAATGGTGACTCGTGCCACCACCATGGACGAGTAGAGCCAACCTCCCTCCACCATCCGGGCCTTTCCAAGCACTTAGAGCTAGCTAGAGAAGCTAACAACATTGGCTGGATAGTAGTAGCACGTGTAATACATGTACAAAAGGTATTTCTATGATTTTGATATGCAAAGGAATGTTAGTATTTTCATAGCTAACTAGAAGCAATTTAACCATTTTACAATAGCCTCTTTGATGCTCACAAATAGTTGCTTCCTTCTTCTCTACTCGGCTAAAATAATTATTCTTCATTGAGATTGGAAAAAAGTAAAATTGAGGGACTTGTAACATTCTCATGAATTTGGGTAATATTTGAACTTATTTAGACTATTTAAAAATGATAAATAAAAAATGATGAAAATGTTATAATATAGAGATTGAGTTATCAAATGCTTTATCCGAATATGCTTGAGACTTTTACCTACTTTATGTTTATGTAAAATAAAGCTATCTATGGCTTCCACTATGTGGTCAAAGTTGCTTACGACTTCCTAATCAATTTATATGCTTTCTTTGCTTATCGAAATGAGACCACTAAGTGGCTTCTCATGTATATGGACAAAATCACTAGTAGCTCCTAAATTATTTTTATTTGATTTCTAATAGTTGATACAAAGTCATTGATGGCTTCCCACCTATGTGGACAAAGCCTCTAGTGACTTTCAAATTAATTTACTTACTTCCAATCTACCCGAAATAAAGCTATCGATGTCTTTCTACCTATGTGATCGAAGCTACCTATGGCTTCCAAATCAATTTACTTACTCTCTATTCATTTAAAATAAACTTGTTGGTGGCTTTCTACTTATGTGATTGAAGTTGTAACTCGTTTTCAATCCAGTTTATTTGCTTTTTATTTGAGCAAAATAAAATTGGTGTTGATTTTCTACTTCTATGAATGAAATTATTGATGGCTTCTTAAACCTATGACTTAAAGTCAGCGGTGGCTTCCAATTTATATAAGTGAAGTTGTCGGTGATTTTCTATTCATGTCAATATAGCTCTTAATCTTTAGAAACTCACCTATTAATCGATATAGGCTTGTGTTTGCTAAAGATTAGCAAAAGTTTTAATCTCCCTCACATTTTCCCTTTAAGTGGACCGATCTGAATCTCGAATTACTTTGTTATTCCATTCCAATAAAATAAATTCACTCAAATAAGTATAGAAACATAACATAGTGTAAACTAGACTTTTGCTTTCGTATACATTTAATACAACTCGACTTAAAGTTGACATTTAATATAACCTACCTAAGGTATAAAAATATAACATAAATTAAACTTTTACTTTTGTTTTATTGTCAAACATCTCCTAAAAATAAACCAATTAACTTGTTTGACTCATTTACCCACGTAAAGTCGATTTCGACTAACTCGAATTCCGAAAACAACCTAAGATTTTTCTCACTTAAAGCGGACCAAAACCCTTAAAAAATCTAATCGAAAATTGCATGAAATCATCGATAATTGATGAGGAGAA
The DNA here is from genome assembly GCA_963924115.1 of Dovyalis caffra. NCBI lineage: Eukaryota > Viridiplantae > Streptophyta > Magnoliopsida > Malpighiales > Salicaceae > Dovyalis > Dovyalis caffra. The sequence continues at coordinate 440,443 of CAWUPB010001166.1, read as the reverse complement.
GTTCAGCTAACTCATTTTTGTTCATTTCGGATTGGCCATTTTTTGACCAGATTGGGAGTCATCACCACCAAAGAAACATCCCTTACCATCCTTGGTGCATTTCTCTTATTAAATCTTGGGTGAAAGCTCTCTAGAATCGATCGAATTGAAGAAGAATAGATCCGGCCAATGTGTTTTACCCTTTTACTTTGACCTATTTCTATCATCATTTTCCAAACAAATTACTCTATTTAAAGGATAAAAAAACATTCTAACGGATCTAGGAACATCTCCGATAGGATTTGGAGCTTTAAAATTAGGTATCCTTGCTAGAATCGAATAGAGATAAAGTGGAAGACTTGGCCAAAACTTCACCGGCATCGATTTTCCTCCTCCTTCAACGACGACTAGTATAAGCCTCCTCCACCATGTGTACCTTTCCATACACCCGAAGCTGAATGATGGCTAGATGCTAATAGCGTATGTAATACACGTACAAAGGTTATTTCTATAATTTTGACATACAAGGGCATTTTGATATTTTTATAATAGCCTCTTTGATGCCCACAAATAGTTGCTTCCTTCTTCTCTACTAACTAAAATAATCATTCTTCATCGAGACTAAAAAAATAAAATTGAGGGACTTGTAACATTCTTATGACATTTGGGTAACTTTTGAACTTATCTAAACTATCCGAAAAATGATCAAATAAAAATGATGAAAATGTTATATTATGGAGGTTAAGTTATCAAATGCTTTGTTTATTATTTTTGAGACATTTACCAACTTTCTATTTATCTAAAATAAAACTCGTCAATAGCTTCTCACTTATGTGGCTGAAGTTGTCTGCTAATTTCAAATCATTTTATGTGCTTTCTTTGCTCATCATAAAAGAGGCCACCGAGTGGCTTTGCACGTACGTGGAAAAAGCTTCTAATGGCTCCTAAACTATTGTTATTTGATTTTTGATTGCTAAAACAAAATCATTAGTGGCTTTCCATCTATGTGGATGAAGCTTCTACCGGCTTCTAATTCAATTTACTTGCTTTCTGTCTGCTTGAAATGAAGTTGTCGATGGCTTTTCACCTATTTTGTTGAAGCTGCCTACGACTTTCAAATTAATTTAATTGTTTTTTATTCATTTAAAATGAAGTTATCGGTGGCTTTATACTTATCTTATCGAAGGTGTTAGTGGCTTTCAATCCAGTTTATCTACTCTTTGTTTGAGTCAAATGAACTCGATGGTGGCTTTTCACTTGCGTAGAAAAAAATATTAGTAGAGTCTTAAACCTATGACTCGACGTCAATGGTGGCTTCTTATTTGTGTGAGTTAAGTTGTCGGTGACTTTCTCTTCATGTCAATATAGGCCTTCAATCTTTAGAAACTCACTTATCAATTGATATAGGCTTGTATTCGCTAATGATTAGTAAAAATTTCATTCTCCTCTATCTTTCTCTTTTGAGTATAGGTATTGACCTCAAACCGGTCTAAATCTCGAATTACTCGTTATTCCATTCCAACAAAATCAATTTACTCAAATTGGTATAGAAATATAGCATAGCATAAACCGGACTTTTACTTTCACATACATTTAATGTAACCTACCTCAAGTAAGACGGAATGGTGGTCATGTTATATCTTTTCCACGGGTAACCGACCCTTTACCTTGATATCTATATAGGCTAGTTTGTTTAGGAATTGTTTAGTTCTTTTTGATTAGCTAGATGGTGACTTCTTCTCTCGTGCACTCCCATAGGCCCCCATCGACAATAGAAAATATGAAAGCAAGAAGTTTTCATCTTATTATGTATTAGGCAATGGATTCTTTCTTTGTGGATCTTGAGTGGTGTTACTTGGGTGTAGTGGATTTTAGCTGCATTTGTTGCCTAGCTTCATATTTCTTTTTATTTTTTTCTTTTCAACAAATACTTGATTAGGTTTTGACCAAATCGTACAAATATTTTTGAATTTAAATCATTTAAGAATAAGTCATTTAACTTCTAATTTCATATTAGACCTTTTTTTAATAATTTTTTTTATTTGAAATTGGATCTTTTTATTAGATTTTCATTAATTCTAATATGCAAGTGTAATTTTTTAACTAATAAAAACATGTCAAAACTTATGGATGCTTGACTTTTTCTTTCCAAAACTTGTTTCTTTCCTCCTGTACATTAAGAAGTTAGTAATTAATATTTTAAAATGAAAGAAAATAGTTTTGGAAAAATAAGCAAACCATTCATAATTTTTAGCATATTTTTAGTTGGTAAAAAGTTTTTTTAAAAAAAACCATATTCAAGTCACGTGTACTTGCATCATAAGAATTAACGAAAACCTAAGAAAATGACTCAATTTTAAATTTTAAAACAAAATAGTTGAAAAGAGTTTCAATCCAAAATTAAAATTAAGAAACTAATTATTAAATTATTTTAAGTTCAGAAGAAGTTTGGAGCATTTAGACTTGAGATTTTTTTTTTGGAACTTCAAAGTATCAATAGACTAGTTCACCTAGTCTAGACCTACAAGAAAGTATTGAATGTTCATAGATTGTGGTATAACATTTTTTTTTTAACTAATCCATCAATTATCTATGGACTAAATTATAAATTAGTCCTTTTAGTTTTTCAAAAGAAATTAAATAGCTCTTTTAGTTTCAACAACTAATTAATTAGTCTTTATATTTTTAAATTTATTTGTAACTTAATCATTTTCATCATTTTTTTAAATTTTTTATTAAATATAAAAAGGGAAAAAATATAAAAATATGTGGAAAGATTGAAGGAAAAAAGGACAATTTTTGAAATAAAATAATATTAAATTATCATGGTCAACATTAATTAAGGGATGAAATAACTAACTTTTTTTTAACCAAGAGGGACTGGTTTATAATTTGTTCGTTATGCATGTGTTTCTTAAAATTTCTCAATTTTATTCCCGTACGTAATAGTAATTTTATGATTTGGTATGTGCATCGCCTTATTCATTCTTATCAACATCATCTAATATAGGTAACACTAGCTGGTTGCCTGCGCTACGTCGCGATTCCTATAAAACAAAAATTATTAAAATTTTTTTAATTATTATATTTCTTTAATTAATTTTTTAATTTATTTATAAATTTTCTACTTAAAGAAAAATATAAATCATTCTTCTTTATGGATTGATTTTAAAATTAAAAATTATAATAATTTTAATTAAAATTTTAATCAAGAATTGAGAAAAAGATTTAAAAATATAATTTTCACAATATTGTATGCCAAAAAATAAAGTTATAATTAATGGATAGATTTTTACAAAAATTAACAAATGAAAAACAATTCTTATTTAATGTTGATGAGAAGATTAATTTTTGAAATTATCTCGCATAAAGCTATGGGTAAATAGAACAAAATCATTTCAAAATGTTATAATTCTTTCATTAATTTTTTATTTAATTATTACTATTTTTTGTGTGTTTTCCATCAAACATTTTCCTGAAAAAATTATGATTTATTCTTTGTTATTCAAGGATTCTTAAATAAAAACTAGTGATAATTTAAAATTAAAATATTAATTAAGAATTCAAAAACCAATACTTTAAAATTATATATATATTTTTTTTGTAAAAATGTATTCAAAAAATAAAGTTACGGTTAATGCATAGACTTGCATAAAAATTAACCAATGAAAAAATAAAATTTCATTCTTGTTTAATGTTCGTGAGAAGATTTTTTTTTTTTCAAGTGTATGCTTTTGATCTATATATATTTATTTACAAAATAATCAATAAAATTGGCATAGTATTTGAATAATTGGTTGGTTCCTTTAAAAAAATATTTTAATTATTTTATTCCAATTAAATTGGTTCTTTATTGTTAAAAAAATATTTATAGTAAATAATTTGTATTATGTTGGAAGATGTATAGTTAATTTTTAATAAAATCAACAATTCAATAATTTTTTTTATATATCTTGACCATACCTAGTGAACTGAGATAAATTATTTAAAATACACTTTTAACATCTTAGAATAAAATAATTATATATTTATATATATGCAACTATTATTTAAAAACTCTAAGAATTCATGGTACATATTATACTAATTTATTTTTTTAAATCATGTTTTAAAATTTATTCTAAAATTCAAACATAGATAAAAATAAATTATATAATATCATTGAATAAAATTTCATATAAAAATTATTAATTGGATGAGAATTTTCATAAAAAAAGAGATGATAAATTCAAAGAATGAAGTTTAAATATTAAGAGTAATATAAGTTGAAGTATATGTTAATTTTAAAATATAAAGAGATATATTATATAATCGTTAGTTTGTGTGGAAAGAGGTTACAATTAATTTTTCAAAATCTTAACATCAAATTAAATAAATAAATAAAAAGAACGTAAATTGATGAAAAAAAGCAATGAAAAAATTAATTTTTCAAACATTTAACACCTAATTAAAAAAAAAAGGAACATAAATTGATTGAAAAAAGAAAAGAAAAAAACCAAAGAAAAAAAAGGCGTGTGTAGTGCATCGGTTAGGGGATTAAAATTTTTATTTTAAATTTTTAAGGACAAAAATGAAACAACTTGAAAATTATATAAATAAAAAAATGTCATAGTAATGAATAATATTCATCACTGTTCATTATTGTTCATCACTATTAAAAAAGTCCAATTCTTTTAGGAAACAACTTTAAAATTAAAAAAAAAAAGTTATAGTAATGAGTAATGCTCATCACTATTCATCATTGTTCATTACTATTCAAAAAGTCAAGTTCCTTTACTTTTATAGTAAATTGAAAATTAAGAAAAAAAAATTTATAGTAATGAACAATGTTCGCAATTGTTCATTATTGTTCAAAAAGTCTAGTTCTTTTAGTTTTATAGTAAATCTATCCAATTCATTGTTCACAATAAATATCTTACATGAAAACTAAAAATGAACTAAGGTGTTGTTTGGTTATCATGATAAAAGGATTGAAATGAAAATGCAATAATCATAATAAAAATTAAGAAATCAGAATAATATTTTTATTGTAATACTATTTTTGGGATAATATTAAAAAATTAAAATAAAATTTAAAATTTTTAATATCTAATTTTTAAGATAAATAAAATAATAATTAAAAAAATAATGTTATCAACTATGGATAATAAAAATGAAATAAGTGATTGCGGTGATAGTAATAGTGAAAGAGGAGGAGTTGGAGGTGTAGTTGTAGTAGGAGCAATATATACATATATAATGTTACTACCATAGAAGGTGATAGTGAAAAAAGAATGATGGAGATGTAAAAGGAGTAGTGGCATTATAATAATAATTTTTTTTTATATAGCCACCGGCAATGGCTATGGTGGTAGAGTTAGAGGTGGAGATGATGGAAGTAGTTAATACATAATAAATAAAAATAATAAATCACTATTTTAAAAAGAAAAAAGCAAAAACAAAATCTTATTCCCATTATTTGTTCTTATTCTTAACTCCTCTATGAGAATGAAACTATATTTATTTTTATTTTCCTTCTTACTTCATTTTTTTCAACTAGATGCCTACAAAATGGAAGTAAAACTTTCACTCTCATTCACACACTATCATTCTTTATTGCCAAACAATGCCTGAACTGATACATGTGAAATTAATTTTATTTTGTTTAGGATACATGGTGAATTTCTCTTACACGGTAGAGGATTAGTAACAAAATCAATCCTTTAAGGTTTGCCATGCAGGCAAACCAATCCTAATCCCATAAGAATTCCATTATCAAGTCCTTATTAGAATTCATATCACAACATAATCGTTCCAAAAAATAAAAATAGAGATAAACCAATCAATCTTGCAAAATGTTGCTTAAAATTCCTTATTATTATTATTATTATTTGGTAATGAGATTTGAGGCTAGATGTCTTAAAACGGCCAATTATAGGCCAAATGCCTTCTTCTTCTTTTCCGTTTTTTTTTCTTCCTTTTTTTTACGATGATGCATCAAATTCATTTTATTGAAAGAAAATTAAAATTTCGGAGAAGCAAATCCCATACCAAAATACCACACTCAAAATAAAATGAAAGATAGACTCCAAAAGCTAGTATCCAAGTAAAAACAAAGCCTCTTGTTTTTTAAGTTGAACAATTTCAAAACCAACTTTTAGGAAATACTCAATTTTAAGAAAATAACTTCCTTAATTCAATTATTAAAAATGATTTCTACAATTTTCAAGTTCTTAGAAAATTTTCTCCCAGCTTAAACACAATGGCTTTCAACATTATATATTTTCTATTCGAATGAAGTCCAAAAAATATTATTAGTGGAGGTGTAATAAATTATTGTTCCAATGTAATTGCCATTTTTTCCACATACTTTTTTTTTTTTTTTTTTTTGAGAAAAGAGAACAGTAAAACACTTCTATGGAGACAAAAATTAACTTAGAACGATGATTACTTACAAGTTACAAAAGAGAGGAAATGTTGTGCTTTCACAGTAATTAACTTTCTCTCGTCACAAGGCAAAACTTTATGCTGCAGGCATCTAATTAGCCCGTGATTGTCATGGTCATAATTCCTGCTTTGGAAGAAAATTCTTGGTAGGTACCTTTAATTAATAAATTGAAGTAACTCTCTCTCTCTCTGTGTTTTTTTTTTTTTTTTTAATATATTGCTTTGTGATTAATTACAATATATTTGAGGGTTTCTAATTTGTGTTAGTTAGAATTAATGTTATAAAAGCAAAATTTCCATAGAAATTTTCTACTAAGGTTTTATTTTTATTTTTATTTTTTTTAATGGGAAGCCAATTACTTAAAATTTGACATATGATCGTTTATATATAGATATATAATATATGAACTGTTTGTTTGTAAATCATTTTCACTAAATTTACTCTCAAAGTCTTGTTTTTCCTCGTTAATCAACTTCTTGAGATTGCATAATTTATCAATCAAACCTGTGCGTCATTTTTTATCGAAGAAATTGATGGAATTAATTATATGACTCTAATTTTTTTTATTATTCCAATATATAACAAGAATTTTCCGTTAAATAATTATTTCATACAAAACTGTCTCAGTAAATTACGCCTATTGTACATCAAAAAAAAAAATTGAAATTTTAGCATGACTCTATTTGGAATATTGGCACTTGGGAAGTCAATTGGGCTTCATTTGAGCATCATACATGAGGGTTCTTTGACATGATTAAATGATCATAAATTTAAATCTCACTATGTGTTAAAAAGAGTAATATAAAACCTTTTTATGAAACTTCAGCCCACGGCTTAACTTTTTGTATTGGATGCTATTGGCCTTTTTTAATCTTAAAAGCTAGCTTAAGGAATGAAGCTTTTTCTCAAACTTATAACTAATCACCTAACTTCTTTCACAATCGATGTGGGATAATCCAACAATCTTTGGCTTTTTCATCTTTTTATTAATTTATGTTGCACCAACAAATGATTGTTTAACTTGGGTTTTGATAATAGTATTCGGTGCTATTGAGCTTTTTCAACTCCAAAAACTAGTTTAAGGAGTAAGACTTTTTCTCATATTTATAATTAAATACTCAATCCTTTTTATAATCAATATAGGATAACGCAACAATCTCTCTCTCCACACATCAAGCTGACGTTAAATAATTTTTTGTGTGTCAATGTCACACAAATTGATGAAAAATAATCAATTTAGGACCCGATGCATATAGAAAGAGATTATTGTGTTAATCTCATGTCGGTTGTAAAAGCAGTTGGGTGTTTGATTATAAGTATGAGAGAAAATCTTAATCATTGAACTAGTTTTTGGAGTTGAGAAAGCTAAATAGCTCCTAACACTATCATACCATATTCAGGAATAACTTATTTTTTTGAGAAAAGAGAACAATCAAACATTGCTACGGAGACAAAAACTTAGAACGATGATTACATACAAGTTACAAAACAGAGGAAATGTTGTTCTTTCAGAATAATTGACTCCTTATCTCTATGTTTTTAAAATTTTATCAAATTCATTTCCGTAACAGTTATTTTTTGATTTGGTATGCATGTTACCGCATTCATTCTTATCAAGATCCTCTTATAGTTAACGTCAATCCAAAGCATTTGTGGTAACAAATATCTTACGTGAAATATAAAAATAAACTGAAATTATACATGTGAAATTAGCTTCTTCTTCTTGTTCTTCTTCTTCTTTTTACATGTGAAATTAGTTGATCTAACTATCACTCAACATAATAATTCGCGTTATTTCATGACATTCTTAATTTCCATATTAATTTTTATTGAGAATGGATTAAATAATCATTAGCTGTTATATGATTTTGATAAAATTAGAATAACTCAAGTTCCAAATTAAAAAAATAAAAATAAAAATAAAAATAAAAATAAGAATGTTTTACTTCAATTTACTAATTAAAGGTACGTACGAAGAATTTTCTTCGAAACCGGAATTATGACCATGACAATCACGGGCTAATTAGATGCCTGCAGCATAAAGTTGTGCCTTGTGACGAGAGAAAGTAAATTATTCTGAAAGAACAACATTTCCTCTCTCTTTTGTAACTTGTAAGTAATCATCGTTCTCCAAGAGTTCAATATCAAGTATTTGTACTTAATTGGGATAATGTTTTGAGCAATTGTGCCAACCTAATTAAAGTATCTATATACCATTACAAAATTCATCACACAACTTTTCTAGAACCACCAATTGTAGAACAACCCCGTTGACTGCAAATCACACTGAAGCAGCATAGTCCTTACGTACCATTGCTCTGGCACATATAATCTCAAGGTATGGTTTTTGGCTATTAAGGTGGTTGGTTGGCTAAAAAAATCATGAACTATATTATCATACATAGGTTTTCAAATTCACATGATTTTTGGAGTGTAATTAATTTTAAGGAGATCTAAGCAACTTCAATGTGTTTATGCTCTAATTTAGTGCATGTTGTATTAGCTGAAGAAACTAAAACCACTATGTCTGCAAGATGTCGAAAAGATTTATGAATTAGTTTAGCTCCATAATATGCAGTAATAATGATCTGTTTCAAATAATCTGTACTGTTTTTGTGATTAGTACTAGTATTCGGTTCATTGTTGCCTTAGTTAAATTTCGTTTCTAGTTTGTTTGGAATCTTTATTAAAGCTGATTTCATTCTTGGAAAAATTTTTGATAGCACCTTGGGTTGAAGGAGAACAAAAGGACACAAGATGGATATAAACAACTTGGCTAAACGTGCAAAAGAATTGTGGAGCGGATGGGAGCTTCGATCACTGATTTTGTTAAGTCTCTTTCTCCAAATCCTTCTCATCTTCATTGGAAATCGACGAAAGTACAGCTCTCGAATCCTGCTCGGAATTATTGTTTGGTCAGCATATTTGTCAGCGGATTCGGTGGCAATTTTTGCATTGGGTCTTGCTTCCCGTAGCCAAGGTGCTGGTTCGCAAACAACTCCCACCAATCCAAATCCAAACTTGATTCCAGCATTTTGGGCACCAATCTTCCTTGTACACCTTGGTGGCCCTGACACTATTACTGCTTATGCACTAGAAGACAACGAGTTGTGGTTAAGGCACCTTCTCCAGCTAGCAACTCAAACTACTTGGGCTTCTTATGCCTTATTCAAATCATGGGGCAAGGATCCACTCATATTAATAGCCATTCCCATCTTCGTTGCTGGAATGATCAAATATGGTGAAAGGATTTTGGTTCTCTGGCTAGCAAGCTCCAAGAAGTTTAGGGCCACCCAAAATGAAGAAGTGGAAACTTTCCAGGGCAAGTTTGACAAGCAATTAAAATCACATGACTTCCTCGACATGTCTATCGGACCCCTGAAAGAATGTTTGAAATTTAACGGCATAAAACCTAAGGCTCTTTATCTCCATGAAGCACATTTGTTGTTTCAAATGTTCAAGATACTATTTGCAGATCTCGCTCTTAGCCATTCAAGCCACATGGCCAGCTATCATATCCTGCTTAACAAGAATGCCACAGAAGCTTTCAACGTGATAGAAGTAGAGCTGGGATTCATGTACGATGTTCTTTTTACAAAGGTGACAAGGATTTGTCCACTGCGTTCTATTCTTCGCTCCATCAGCTTCTTATCTTTTACTTCCGCATTGGTCGCCTTCTATTTAATGATCGTGAACAAGTGTTCGGCCTATCCAGAAACCGAGGTAATTATATCATACATCTTGCTTGGTGGAGGTGTCGTTCTCGAGATATATGCAGTCATCATGCTTCTCTTATCTGATTGGGCTATGTATCAGCTTACCTTGCTGAAAAGTCCTTGGGCCAATTCTGTCTATAGTGCTATCTATTGTATCTCAATTTTTTTCAACAAAAAAAGGTGGGAAAGATCTATGGCACAACACGACTTAGCAGATGCTCAAATAACGAAGAATGGAAGTTTGTGTTCAACTGTCAAAAATTATCTTGCCAAGTTGAGAGGTAGCCGAACAGCCGATGATTTTTTTAGGAAGTTGCTTGGCAAGTATAACATTCAAGGATGGGAGGTTGTCAGTTTCGAATTGAAAGACTTGATTTTCGATTACCTCAAAGACAAACGTTCGAGATATAGTCATCAAATGCCTCACACTGATCCTGGCCGGAATGATTTGAAGGAGATATTGGCAGAGAGAGGTGATCAGGTTCTTAAAAGCGAGGGATGCTTTGCAGAATTTGGTTGGAGTGTGATTGAATTTGACTTCCATGCAACCCTCCTTTTATGGCATGTTGCCACTGATATTTGTTATCGGGATGATGTTCTCAAAAGAAGAGGTGATGCCAATAATTTTACTCTGAGCAGATCCTTATCTAATTACATGTTGTATCTTCTATGTGAACTTCCAAATATGCTGCCTAAAGGGATTGGTGAAATGAGGTACAAGCAAACCGGCATTCAACTCACTGAATTTTCATGGTGTTGGAGAGTAATACCTGCCCCTCCTGTTACTAAGTGGGATTCACAAAATTTTTCGGATCTAATTCGAAAGAAAGAAAGCAATGTGTCAGTGCTACATGATGCTTGCAAGCTCGCCAAGGCATTGCAATCTCATCAGGTACAGAATCGTTGGACAAATGAGCGCAAGTGGATGATGATCAGTAAAATGTGGGTGGAGATGCTGACTTATGCTGCAGTTCAATGCGGATGGAGAGAGCACGGTCAAGCACTTACACATGGTGGGGAGCTACTCACTCGTGTGTGTCTTCTCATGGCGCATCTTGGTTTAAACGAGCAGTGCGTAACAAGTGATCAGAAAACCAATTCCAAGGCAGAGGGTGGGCCGTAGTTTGTTACTATCCTCATTTTCTTGCTCTTTTTCTGTGTGTTTGTAATATTGTAGGATCCAGTTTGGGAGTCTTTTTTACTTGGAGACTAGTTTTTGGAGTCTATATTTCATTCCTTTATCAGTGTTGTATTTTGGTTTGGGATTTGCTTGTGTGAAATTTGTATTTTTCTTTCAATAAAATTAACTGTCTGTCTTCATTAGAAAAAGAAAAAAGTGTCCCTGTGGCCTGGAATTGGCCTTCTTAAGACATGCGCCTCAATTCTGCAAGACGTTGCAAGATTGATGGTTTATTTGTGGCTTGATGAAGGTCTTGCCAATAATCTATCTGTTTTCGTTTTGGTAACAGAAGGCATAAAGCTACAAACCAGGGAGAAAGAGGGCTAAAAGCCTCATAGTTTAGAATACTTAAGGCATACTCAAAGCGAAAAACTGAAAATTTATGTTCTTTGCTAAAGAACAAGGAGAGTATCAGAACCTGGCTAGAGAGACCAATTTTGGAAATTGCAATCCAGATGTGATTCATGTGAATTGCATGCTCTGTTATTCATATGACATATATAATTAAGTAGATAGAAATCTAAGCTTTTGTTTTTTGTTTTTTTTTTTTTTTTGTCTCCACAAGGTGATGATGGTTTTCCTGTGTTCTTACAGTTAAAGCCCAAGATTAAACCTCTTGCATTCCATATCTTCTGCTGCTTAACACTCCAATATGGTGCAAAACAAGAAAAAGGTAGAAGTATTTCTTGACAATGACGTATGCTAATACCGTCGAAGAAAAGTAAAATATTAGTAATAATAACTTTGATAGGTGCCCAATCATTTAAAGTTTTGGCTTAATTGTGACAAAAGAGATATATTCTCACTTTTTTTTCTGTTTTTGAGTAGCCTCTGACCATTTAATTTAATTTGTGGCTATAAAGTAATGAAGGGAGGTAAAACAAATTTAAATTTTGTTTGACTCTAACATATAGTTTTGAAAGCTTGTAGAAAATAAGTATTTCCTAAAAAAATTCTAAGAACTTGAAAATTGTAGAACTATTTTTTATTAATTGAATTAAGGAGGTTATTTCCTTAAAAATAAGTATTTCCTAAAAAAATGTTTTCCAAATAGGATAATTGCACTATAAATGCATCAATTTTTAACCTTTTTTTTTCAATACAATATATAAATTTTAATTTTTTTAGTATATTAATTTTTTCACAATAGTCAATCAAGTATTTCAGCTGATTCTTTCATTAATTGATAACGTGTCCATTACGCGTTAAATATCAAATTACAATTCTGTTCTATTTTTTCTAAATTAAGTACATAAATTTTAATTTTTTTTCTATTTGAGTATATTAATTTTTTCAAAACTATCAAGCTATTGCAAGAGTGATTGGTTTATCTCTATTTTTATATTTAACTAATATGATATGGTATCAATTTTAATCCTAATTATATAAAAAATTTTACAATGGAATTCTTATGGGCTTAACTAGGATTCGTTTTGGCTAGCATTGGAAACCTTGTAGCACTAGAATTGTTACTAATTCTCTACCCGTTCGAACGAAGACATATTCTCTGTAAATATGTGTTGAGTTTTATTCTTTTAGAGGGTCAAATTGTGTGTTATTGTGAGCTATTAGTTGTTGCAAGGATTAGAGGTAATTGAGGTTTGGTTTTGAGAATTCTTCATAGTTTTATTGGTTCCAACTATAATTAATAAAAAAATTCTTATTCACTTGTGGACATAAGCTAAGCCGAATCATCTAAAATCATTATATTGTATGATTATTTTGGTACACTCAATGCTCAAATGATTACTAGTATTAACATTTTGACTTAAGACGGTTAGGTGATGATTTCATGGATCATATCGACAGACAGAAATCCAAAAAGACAACTTTAAAATGTAAATACATACTAATCCTTTAAATTGCCATAATTTTTTATTTAGGTTTTTCGATTCGTGCAAATCATATCAATTCTTAAAGCTTATTCGAAGGATCACACCATGACGAAACACTAAAGCTTATCCAAGGTCGTTTTGAGGTTAAAATCCACTTCAAAAATCCACTTTTATGTTTTTTTGTGATCCAGACTCACCGAACAAGTCCAGATTAATCCTGCTTACAAATCATAGCTTTTTTATTTATCTTTTTCCTTATTTCTTTTTAGGTTTTGATTGTTTTTAGATTTAACGATAATTTATTGTCTTTTTATTTAATCCTTGTGTGATAGAGCAGACTATTTAAGCAATTTTTAGGCTTTTCATTTTATCCTTTTTTTTCTTTCTTTTTTTTGGTTCTGTTCTTCACTTTATTACCAGCTACAGTTCCTTTCATTCTCTTTATAGTTTATGTAAACATTGCTGTAAGGATTCATTAGATAACAAGGCTAAAAGAAAGAAAAACTTATTTTGAGGAGTTGTTGTTTGGGTAAGTTGTGGGACACTGGGAATAGAAGTAGTTAGTTTTGGTAAAAGGGAGGCAGAAGGAAAATATATATCAAGGAGGAGGAGAGTCGAAGAAGAGAGAAGGAGAAGCTGTTCGGGCCCAAAAAAAAAAAAAAAAGAGAGAGAGAGAGAGAGAGAGAGAATTAAGTTGAGGCTTTGTTTTGGCAAGACTTGGACTAGGCTTAGAAGATGAGGCCTCGGGGTAGGTTGATGTCTAGTTTTAGATTGGGTTAGTTTTAGGAGGCTAGGCCAGATCCGAAAAGAGAAATGGGCTGGGTCTAGCCTACCAGGAAAAAAAGAAAAAGAAAACAAGACTAGCTGGAACTAAGAAGGGAAAAAAAAAAAAAAAAGAGCTGGAACTAGTCCAGCCTCGCCCGGAAAAAATACAAAACAAAACAAACGGGAACCAGTCCAGTCAAGGAGGAGGGAAGGAAAGCGAGGGAAAAAAAGATGTCTCCCTAATGGGCCGAAAGCCCAGTGGGCCCAAAAGGCCTAGTCACTCAATTTTCAGGTTTTTTTAAATAAAAAAAAAACCCTAGTGAACCATGTCTAAATTCATTTTTAATATATGCTTATTATTATTATTATTATTATTATTATTATTATTATTATTATTATTAGGCCTAGTTTAAATCTCATCTCTTTAAATTATTGTTTTATTCATTCAATTTAAAATGCCTAATTAGTTAGGTTTTGCATTAAGAATTAGAATAAATAAGTAAATTGTGAACGAATTGTCAAGTCTTTCAATCTTTAGAAACTGATGGCTATTCTTCATCAACAAATCATAAATAAAAATAACGACACCAAAACAATAGAAAAATTAATCAAATAAAATAAAAAAGGAAGAAGTTAGAACTTTAGGCAAAGAAAAAATAAAAAGAAAATAGAACAAGGAAAAATGAAAAAAAAAAAGATGGAAAGAGATCCTTAGGTAGAAAAATAAAAATATTAATAAGAAGAAAATACATGAAAAAAATAATAAAATAAAATAAAAATTATTATTATTATTATTATAACAAAGTCTCCTATCTAACAGGGACTATTATTAAAAAAAAAATCATTTTAACAATTAAGGTATTATTCAACATACCTGGTTATGTCGAGACTTAAAGTAGATCCGATATTTGAACTAATGTGTCTCTCGACAACGGAGTTCAACGATTGATTCAATACAATGTTACAAATAAAAATTAAAAACTTAATTTAGTCTAAAAAGCCTTGGAGTTTAAGTAAAAAATAATTTGGCACGAATAATATAACTTAGGAGATGAACTTTGGAACTAAGCTAAAAATGATACATTTCTTAATAAAGGATGCTTTTGGTGATCGACAGCTTCCCCAAAACGCAATCAACTCTTTACTATAAAATATCTAAACCAATACTATTTTAAGTTCCTAGTTCCTACAATACTATGCGATAACTCTCAAAATCAATAATAACTCACATCTTCGAAGTTATAAATAATTCAAAAAAAATGCTTATTAAATTTTTAATTTTTGAGAGTTCCTTTCAATGTTGGATAGCAACACAATCATATGAATTCATTAAGCTTATTCAAAGAACCACACCATGGTGAAACCCTAAAGCTTTTCCAAGGTCCTTTTTTAGGTAAAAATCCACTTTCATGTTTTGCTGTGATCCAGACTCCCAGAACAAATCCAGATTACTCATATTTAGAAATTATAGCTTTTTTATTTATTATTTTCCTCATTTTTTTTAGGTTTTGATTATTTCTAGATTTAATGATGATTTATTATCTTGTTATTTTATTCTTATTCGTTACAGCGGACTATTTAAGCAATTTTTAGGCTTTTGGCCCTAAGTTGTCGTTAATTAATAAATTTCATACTTAAGAATTGTATCATTTTGTTTTTAGGGTTTTCAGAATTAACAAATCTTTTTTTCCTGCTATACACCGTCAAATTTGATATCCCTCATCCAATTCCAGAAACGTAACCCTGAGGGATGCACCACAAAGTAAAACAGAACCAGCCCAACATCGCAATAGCTAGACACGTTTCCAGTGACAATAAAATACCATTGGGCACAAAATACTGAGTAATATCAAGCCCAAGAAACAGAGAAGAACGTAGAAATGTGATATAACGTGAGGAGGAGAAGTTTGAACCGGTTAGCCATTACATTCTGGAAAGGACTACTGACTACTATATCCGGTTTATGAGTACAAATCTTTTCTTTTTAGGTATATCTATTCTACATTATAAATACGATTAATTGTATTCGGATTATAAATTATAAAATTTTACATTTTTTAATAAATTCGATTCTACAATTCGAAACTTTTTGAGTACAAATCTTCAAATGACTTGAGTTTTATAATAATGTTAATGAGATCAATTTAGTCAGAGTAGTTAGATTTGTGTGAAATATTTAAATATTCCGAAATGATCTCATGATATGATAATTTATTCGAAATATTTAAATATAATCTTGAAAGGAAATAGAATAGGCAAAAACGGTACGTTTGGCTAAATGATAGACAAAGTTTAGATAAATACCTTATTTATCCGCATTTTTTACTTCAGTCCCTAGCCCTTTTTGTTGTTTTTTCTTTTATTTTCCTTCATTTATTTCGGTCCCACTTGTTTTTAACTCCTCTCAATTCTGCTCCTAGTCAGCATTCTTGTTTTCTTTTTCTTTTCTTTTTTCTTTTTCTTTTTATCTCTTTTTTCTTGTGGTCCTTTTTCTTTTTAATGGTTGGGGGTGTTCTCTACATTTTTGTTTTTTGTCTTGATCATGTTTATTTATTTATTTTTATCGTAAATTCATGTCTTTATGTTTGGTTTCTATCTTAATCAATCTTGTCATATGTTTGTTTTTACTCTTTTTTTTTTTTTTTTTTGGTCTTTATCTATACTTTCTCCTTTTTTTTTTAATTTTTATATTATTTTTTATTAAATTTAAATAAATAAAATTTGAAAAATAGTAATTTTTTTTTTTAAATGAAGATATATCCAATCACTCTCTCTCTCAAATAAAAATAAAAATAAAAATATTTTCTTATTTAAAATAACTTTTAAAAATGTGTCAATTAAAACTCCAAACCAACAAAGATTCCTTGAGAGTGATTGATTTCTTAAAATTAGAACACAGAACTAAGGTTTGAGTGACGATCAATTGATGGATTTTTTTTTTTTTTTTTTAGGCAATGAAGTATTCTTTTGTGTTAATTTTTACATTTAATAAGATTAAATCTATTATTTTTTAGACTAGATCAACAACTGATTATGTCTAACTTTTGATCCATTCTAAGTATCAAATTCTGGCAAATAGTCTATGTCCAGACTTCTAAGGTCCAACAAAAGAGTAGAATAAATTTTTCAAAAGTGAGAATTTAACTCCTAATCTGGTGTGCGTTTATAATTGTTTGCACCGAAGCATATTCAATTTTTAATGACTTTACTTTTAGATTAGTAAATTAGATACAACGTCAAAAGTTTTCATTAATTGTTTCTTTTCTTTTTTGTCATATGTACAAAGAGGATAAGAAAAATTTTATAATATACAAGGAGTAACTAGTGATATGGACGGTAGTTACTCCATGGATCTACTTTGAAAAGAAAGATAAACATACAAAAAAAAAAAAAAAAAACAGGAGAGAGAAAATAAAAAAATTTGAGCGGACGTGAAAATCTTCTTATCACTTTCGATGAATATAGATATAATTTTCATTTTTTTAATGTATTTATCTCTCTCTTCAAAGTGAACTCATAAAGTAACTATTATAAATGTCACTAATTACTCCGATGTATTATAAAATTTATCGGAGGATAACGACTTTTTTCTTTTCTTTTCTTTTTTCCCTAGAGATATTGATCATGAATGACAATATGATCAGGCTATTATGCTCTGATTAACACCTTACGATTGCTCTAGCCAAGAACTGGTTGTCAAATGTTTCTAAAGATAGCCATAGATTTAGTGTTCCTACTTTTTCTGACAATTTTATTGTCTTTTTTTTACTTTTTCCTTTTCTTTTGAGCTCAATATGATCCTTGAAAATCAATTTAGGAGCTTAGAGGACAAGAGGATCACAAAAAATAAAAATAAAAAATAAAATAAAATAAAAAAATTCTAGAGATATTGATTACGAATGACAATATGAGGCTATTGAGCTTTTGATTAACAAATACAATTATGATTTCTCTAGGTAAAGAACTGATTGTCAAATGCTTCAAAAGATAGCCATGGATTTAGCATTCGTTGAGGTTAAAAAAAAAAAAAAATCAACTTTAGATGGAGCTTAGTGCCTTAATTTTCCTAACCCATGATTTTTTCCTGTTCATAGAACCTTATGGGCTACCCAATTCCTAATGCATGTACCTTTTACCAAGTGACAGAAAATCTCATCCATTGTTCAACATAAGATCATAATCGAAAAATTTTATGATTCCAATGAATAATATCTTATTGTTATTGGAACTTGAGTTTTAATCTCCATACCATTTATGCAAAAAATACGGGTTTGCATATTTTTCACATTCTTTTCAAACCATCCCATGTGAGAAATTTGAAGAGAACTCATGCAAGGATACAAGGGAAATGCAGATGGAGGAGGTAGAGGTGGACTGTGTCTCTTTCAAATTATTCATCCGGGCCCCATTTTGGCCCCCCAATTTCACATTATTGAATCCACATGGGCCATTCTTTGTGGCTCTTGGTCATCCTAACCTAGTCCATACACGTCTCTAACTAGTTTAGTTTTTTTTTTTTTTTTTGCTTTCTCTGTCACATTCTTGCCAAGTGTACCATTACAAAATTGAAGACAAAGTTGCTTGATTCTATGCCCCATGGGGGCAATAATTTTGGAACTCTGTCATTGAATGGTCATTATGGCTGTTATAGAAAGACCATATTGTTCTTACCAAACCTAAATTATTGAGCTTGTCAAGATGGGCTAAAATGGTGTAAAACTTACTCATTTGTCTACTTGCAGGGGAGGTAGTAACCACTATATATGAACCCTCAACGACTATGGTGATGGTTGCCAATTTGGCATCTTTGATTGTTTTTTCTAATATTTTTTTTCTGAAATTTGAAAACAAATTGAATTGCTTAATGTTTATATATATCTTTATTGCGAAGAACGTGTCTTGCCTTTTCCTTTTTGGTCAAAGCAAAATATAAGTTACTTATAATTAAAAGATAAGAAAAAAAAAATCAATTGTTTTGACCAACATTCAAGATCTCTACATCTATACGTATTTCAACAATAATATTTGCGATTTAAAAAATAATTAAAAAAAAATAATTAATAGTGATTTTGAGACAAACAAAATTGAGAGCACTGATTTTGTAGTTTCAATGGTAAAAATATTGCAACCAATTTTTTTATATTAAAAAAAAGGTTTTTTCTTAACTGATTAGATCGCTTGTATTAAACAATTCACGACATACAAACTTTTATATATATATATATAAACCTTTCTTCCAATTATTTATTTTAATGTCAATTTCAAGATGATGACATGACAAATAAACTCATCTATTACCGTTTTGTTTTTTTTTTTTTTTTTTTTTTCATTCAAGAGTCCGAATTGAAAGTTCAAGATGGCCTGTTTCAATTATCTAAGCTGTTGGAGAAAATTACAAATTAGTTCCACTAGTTTTGTAAAATAAATCAATTACATTTTTTTTAAAAAAACTTATTATTTATTTATTTTTATTCATTTTTTACTTTTTTAATTAATTAATAATAATAATAGATATTATGAAAGAATTGAAAAAAAAATATTTTTAAAATAAAATAATATTAAAATAAACATGATCAATATTAATTAAATAATTAATTTTTTAAATAAAAATATTAATTAATTTATTTTTTAAAATTATACGATTAATTTATAATTTATTGATCAAGCTGCTACAATGATAAGAAGACCAAGACCATATATCCTAGGCTTATAAATTAATCTCGTAATCGTCGATAGGATTAGGACTGATTAGGCTTACGTGACAACTTAATCCCTATCTAGACAATGTCATTGGTGCCACCTGTATTCAAACGTCATACTCCAAAATACTTAGAATCTACACATATAACATGTGACTCAGCTTTCTTCATCCACTCAAAATCAGACAACCATGTCTATCTTCCTCTTCCACCTCTTTCATATGACATGTTCATGTCTTTACATTATTGAAGAAATTGACAAGGGCTACGTTGGGTAATTAAGGAACTTGTGGATTGTCTGATATCCATGTGGCTTTCTCTTTAGAAGGGATTGGCCACCCAATTTGTGTGGAAACGACTCGAAGGGAAAGCAATTTTATAAAGAGAATAAGAAGTTGCGAGTCATAAGTCATTATAGTTTGTGACTAATGATTGTCATTTTAGACAATATGAAATCATCAATAATGCTATTGATGAGGTTACCCATCATTTTCAGGAAGAAACTTCCTTTGGGTTGAGTAACCCACAAGACATGGAGAGGCAAATTCTAGCTCCTCTAATCACATTACTAATATTTCACCAAACATTTCGGTTATTAATTACAATGTTTGAGATTTGACTATTTACTCAAAAGCATCCCTTTTCTTTTACTTTCGGTGATAAATCCCTTCCCCATACTTCCCTCAATTTCAAATATGATATTGAGATTTTCCTTACTAGATTAAAAGAAAAAATATCTAGCAAACGTTGCAAGTAGTGTGATAAAAAAAAAAAAGAAGTGTTTTTGAGTCATTAAATAGAAAAAAAAATTTGATTTTCACTTTTACAAAACTTTTTATTTTTTCCTATGTAGCATTAGATATGAATTGCCACTAAGTTTAAAAAATTAAGTTTTAGAATCGATTAAAGATTAGCCATGATCTAACACTAATCTAATTTTTTTTAAATAGATTATAAAAATTAAGAGATAAAATAAACCATGTTTAATTCATTAGATGAAGAATTGAATTTTCACATTTAAAATAGAAAGCGCTATTGTTAAGTTGTAGAAACTAATATGAATAGAGATATATAATATAGAGCTCTACTCACACGACAGTCTTATTATAAATAAAAACAACATCAGTTGTATTTAGAGTCACTACTTGATAAAATTCTAATACAGTCGTATAACGTGCATTATTATCGAGCAACATAAATTTTATACTATGTGATTATTTTATCTTTTTATTATTTTTTTTATTTAATTTTTTTCTTAAGACACTAGATATAAGTTGCTGATGCGTTAAAAAAATTCGATTTTTAAAATCGATCAAAATTTAAACATCATCTACTATTGATCTAACTTAAAAATCTAACCTGTAATTATAAAAATAATTAACGAGAAATAATTGGATAAAGTTGAACTTCGCTAATCTAATGCTATACTGCTAAATTGAGCAGCATTAGTTGGCAGAGTAGACCCCATATATAGTTGGGAGTAACACTAAAAAGTTTTTAACTTTTATTCTTATCTGCCAATGTCATTAACAGTTGTCATGTTGGATATACGTAAACTACCATCATCATCTGAGCAGTGACAAATTATATAAATATTAATTTAGTAACATCCAAGTCAAAATAAAAAATATAAGAGAAAAGAGAACTCGTCCACTGATTCCCTCCATCTCAAATTCAGATGTTATAAAAATAGCTAGCCAGGAAAGAACTTTTCCATTTACCATTTTCCTTTCTTCTCTAGCCTGATCAATTCTCATACAGAACCACCACCATCACCACTTTCAATTCAACAAAATGAGCAGTGATCACACCCCTAATCCCATCTCTGATGACCCCAAGACACCACTTCTTCCACTCCATGATCCAATTCAAAGATCACCAAGCTCTCAATATTCATCTCTAACTTCCCTTCTCACACCAAACAATTTCTACATCTTGCTAGGACCCCTTTTGTGCACCATTATATGCCTTTGGGTCAAGCTAGATGCGCCAGTAACTAGCATATACATGTTGGCTATTCTTGCTTGGATGTTTTCTTGGTGGCTCACCGAGGCTGTGCCTATGCCCATCACCTCCATGACACCTCTCTTTTTGTTTCCTCTCTTTGGAATTGCTTCTGCTGATGATGTTGCAAAATCTTTCATGGATGACGTGATTGCTCTTGTTCTTGGCAGCTTCATTCTTGCTCTTGCCGTTGAGCATTATAACATTCATAGAAGATTGGCATTAAATGTAAGTTAAAATTGGAAATCATGATTCTTTTCAACTTGCTAATACAAAACACTTTTAATCCATTTTCCTTCTGCGAAAATCAACTTTTGGTTCGTAAGAGGGTAAAAACTGAACTTTGGAGCTTGAATATGAGTGGTATTACTAATTAGATATACCTTCACCTCGCAAATCTTTTATTTCTGTTGTCCTAAAAAATTGTTTTTTTTTTTTTTTCTTTTTGCCCTCCACTTCATCCCTGTTGTATTATAAAAGCAAAAGATTTCCTGTAGGTGAGGAACTTTCTGAATTGTTTGCGATCGTTTACTTCTTTCTTACACAATTGTGGGGCATGCAGATCACTATGCTGTTCTGTGGAGATCCATTGAATCCACCACTGCTCCTCCTTGGGATATGTGCCACCACGGCATTTGTCAGCATGTGGATGCACAACGTGGCAGCGGCCGTGATGATGATGCCAGTAGCCACTGGTATCTTACAACGTTTGCCAATGGGTCCCACTCAGTCCAACGTTGTGGGCAAGTTCTGTAGAGCAGTGGTTCTTGGGGTTATATACTCTGCAGCTATAGGAGGGATGAGTACTTTGACCGGTACAGGTGTTAACCTGATATTGGTGGGGATGTGGAAGAGCTATTTTCCTGAGGCAGATCCCATCAGCTTTAACACTTGGTTCTTCTTTGGGTTTCCTTTAGCTTTGGTGATTTTCTTTGCTTTGTGGGCCATTCTTTGTTTGCTGTATTGCTCGAAGGGCTCAGGACAGATCCTTTCTGCTTATTTGGACAAAGCCCACCTTAAAGGAGAGCTTCAAATGTTAGGTAAGGATTACTGTTTCGTCATTTGTATATTATAATTTGGATTTCAATTCGTTGTTTTTATAGACAGTTAAGTCTTTTCATTTGTTGATCAATTTTAAACGACGGTTGAATAGATACAAGAGGACATGTATTATTGTTTTATTAGCTCACATATCTCTCACGTATATTTAATATCTCTCAAAATGTTATATAACTAATCTTGCAATAATCAATTAGTCTTATTTTGATGAGTTTTGGTATTAGTCAAGAATTAATTTTAAGTGTGGTGTGTGCAGGTCCAATGGCTTTTGCTGAAAAAATGGTTTTAGCTGTTTTTGGGGTGAGTGTTTTAAATTATACTACTAATCTATAATCAAAGCATTAATTATGTTCACTATGCCCTTACTGTAAGATGGTTAGTGCAGATGCTAATAGTCCTATGGATGACAAGAAGTATAACTGATGACATTCCTGGTTGGGGAACTCTCTTCAATGGCCGTGCCGGCGACGGAACCGTCAGTGTGAGTATAATTAAGCACTGAATTTATTTCGGTTTTTCGGTAGTTTGTACACGATTAGCTACTAATTAAGTTGCATTCAAATAAGGAGTTTGCATGGTGCAATGTGATTTTCCCCCCTTCTCTTATGTAGGTTATGATGGCAACCTTGTTGTTCATAATTCCGAACAAGAAGCAGAGAGGGGAGAAATTGATGGACTGGAACAAATGCAAGAAACTACCGTGGAACATTGTGTTGCTACTTGGAGCTGGTTTTGCCATTGCTGATGGGGTCAAGTCCAGTGGCCTAGCCGAAGTTCTATCGAAGGCATTGGACTTCTTGGAAGAGGCACCATATTTGGCCATTGCACCTATGGTGTGTCTAATCAGTGCCACCATCACTGAATTCACTTCGAACAATTCCACAACCACCCTTGTGGTTCCTCTACTGATCGAAATCGCAAAAACCATGCATGTTCATCCTCTTCTCCTTATGGTTCCTGGGGCAATCGGAGCACAATTTGCTTTCCTTCTTCCAACCGGAACGCCTTCGAATATCGTTGGGTTCACTACTGGGCAGATTGAGATCAAAGATATGCTCAAGACAGGAGTGCCACTTAAGATTGCTGGCATTGCAGCACTGTCTTTTCTCATGCCTACACTAGGTAAGATTAGTGATTTCTTTGAGCCTGCTTTTCTTTTTCTTAATGGGATGCTAAAATTGATGTTACTGCAGGAGCTTATGTTTTTGGGACAAATAGAGAAGTTTAATGGCTGCAAACTGTAACATACAGTAATGGTTCTTATGAGTCAGGTCTCATGGCAGGGAATGAGATCCAATGTGTATGATAAGCTTCAGGTCTTGCCTGAGATAAAGGAAGATTATTGTATAGTTTTCAAGATAAAGAGGAGTACTCCTGCTAGGACAAAATGCAGGGGAAGGTACTTCTCTTATCTTACATTTTTCCCAAGTTTGCTTCAGCTTTTTCCCCTCATTCCTTCCTCCTTTGATAGCAAATATTTTGTATGTAGCGATTGCTTCCAAATTAATGCAATTGTATTTCTTCTTTCTTCACAATATTTTTTTCTCTATTGTATTAGAAATGGTTGAATCTTTTGGGCTTTTGTTTCCATTCACTCTCGTCTCTTTGGTTTCGTCGATTTTGTCAAAATTATTGTTTTCTTCTGCAGAGAAGGAAGAAGAAGAATCATCTTCCATGGATTCCTCTTGTTTCTGTTTATCTCTTTTTTCATGAGGTTTTATTTATTTTTCTTAATATAAACGGATGATAGTATTTTATCTAAAGAATACGCACATTTAATAAATAAGAGATTTTGATGAAAGATCAAACGGTAAAAATACCTCTAATTCAAATTTTTTAGAAGTAACTTTATTAGAAGAAAGGTAAAAAAGATAATATGAACCATTCATTTCAGTACAAACTATATATTAGTTTTTTTTTTTTTTTAATGAATAGATTGTAAAAAATAAAATAAAATAAAAGTAAGTCATAAATTTTATCCAGGTTTATATAAATGACATTTATGTAATTTTTTAATTGTTTTTGGATATTAATTTCTAAATTTTTCATTACATTTTATTTTGATCTCTCGTATTTTTAAAACAATTAGTCTTCGGGTTGCATCTGCACCAGGAGAGCAGCTTGCATTAGGCCTTCCGTAGGCCCATGCACTCAAGCTTGTTTTTGTTTACTTATTCTTTATATAATCAAATTTTAAAAATAAAATTCACTTGTTTATTCTATTATTCTTCATGTAATTAAATTTTATCATAATTAATTTTATAATTTTTTTATTACATTTTATTAACTTTAATACATTTTTTACAATTTATTTTTTTAATATTTTTTTATTTATATTACACGCTTATGATCATGATACATATAGAAACAAGAAATAAGCAAACAAACCAGCACACAGAGTTCATGCCACACAAGTAAATAAAACACACACATAAATCCCCCAAAGCTTTTGGATAGTAGATCATCCTTTCTTTTCTTGCCATCCCCAAGTCTTCAATCTTCACTCTTCACCCTTCTTCCAGACAGCCAGCTTGTCGAGAGGATGGGTAAAGTTTTGCAAATTTAGACAGCCACTAACCTCTGCATATTGTAACAAAGGCATATCCTTTTCCAAGCTTTTCCAGTCCAGTTTTAAATTTTGCAGGAACTTAAAACATAGACCTTCAATGTTCCAAGGAAAAACTCTTCCATCTACATATTGAGGGCTTGTTTGGAAGTCAATGATATCCCCATTTTCAATACAAATGTATTGCAAGCTAGAGAGCCTTTCAGGATTGATCCACGCAGGCAGAGTATCTTGGCGATAACGCCTGATATACAACTCCTGGAGAGCTGGAGGGGGGAAAGGCTATCAAGTTTCTTTGAGATACTGTTGTCTTCACAATCTTCGGCATCAATGGCTAGAACTTTAAGCTTGTTGAGATTCAAGAGGACATACCTATCATTTTCTGCAATTTCGCTCTCCTTACCGACACTCATTCTTAGTACTCTTAGGTGGACAAGCTGTTGAAGGTCAGAAAACCTGCAACTTGGTGATGATCTGCTGCTGGCTCCTACTTTGAATCCAGACAGTTCTTGAAGATAGGAGAGCCTTTCTATTCCTCGAGGTAGGTGCTGGAGGCGACAGGATCCTAAATCCAAGACGATCAGCTTCGTCAAATTAGTGATTGCAGGATGTAGTTTGACGAGGTCATTGCATCCGCCTAAAATCAAAAGCTGAAGGTTGCGGAGTTTCCTGATAGAAGGCGGTAGTTCTTTGAGGCCTACAACTCCATTTAGATTCAAATATGCCAAGCGTTTAAGGGAGCAAATCCAATCCATGAGTTCCTCCACAGAAATGTTCTCCAACTTAGTCAGGGAGAAATCCAACACTCTGAGAGAACTGAGCGACCCAATATTCCTATCAAATCCGGCTTTGTAGGTTGACATTATCAATAAGGCTCTAAGCTTTGAACTTTTCCTCAATGATTTTGGGTTCATTTCACTTGTAAAACCCAACCAACGAGAATTTGCTGTCATTTCCTGCTTGCCTTTTACATCAAATTCGCCAAATGACTCTTCCTCTGCTATTTTAGTGGTCAGTTCCCTCACCATGTCATGCATCTTGCAACAGTAGACTCTTCCATCATATCCTCGCCTATGCACAGCTTCAACCAAGCATCTAGTAACTAGCTCAGATAGGTAATCAAAACCCACTTCTTTTGCTGTTTTCCAGCCCTTGCCCTGCACTAGCCCCTCTCCAACCCACCAATTGATCAGTTGCTCTGCTTGTATCTCCGAATCTTCAGGATAAATGGAGAAACACAATAGACATTGTTTTAACAGTGATGGAAGTTCATCATAGCTCAGTTGCAAGGATGCCATCACTGAGCTAAAATTTCCTCCGGACGTCAATTCATGAAAATTATCATTAACTTCAATCCACTGGACAATTGAATGTGATCTTGAAGCCAATAATGCTGCTATTGCTTTAATTGCCAGTGGAAGTCCCCCACATTTCTCCAATATTTCTTTACCAACTCTTTCGAATTGAGCATCTGGGCATTTTCTATCCTTGCACCTGGAAAACGCAGATTTGCTAAACAGCAACCAGCTATCATCTTCTTTTAGAGTTTTTGGCTGATGAACCTGTGACTTGTCAACGTCCATACTCACTAAGACATCTTCTTTTCTTGTTGTGATTATGATGCAGTTGCTTTTTCCCACGGCATTTTGTAACGCCGAGCATAATTGATTCCACCATTCTTGATTAATTTCCCATACATCATCCAATACAATGAGGCATGTCTTGTCTCTAAGTAGTTGGTTTAGTTTGTGCAACATTTGAGCTTCATCTGACACAGAGCAATGGAGTTCTAATTGTTCCAACATGCTTCTCATGATCCTCAAGTCACTTGAAGCTTGAGAAACAGACACCCAAATCATCTTGTCGTAATGACCTGCTACCTCTATATCATTGAAAATTTTCTGGGCAATTGTGGTCTTACCCAGGCCACCCATCCCTACGATGCCAACTCGGAGAAGTACATCTTTTGCGTAAAGCATCCAGCCTTTTAACTTTTCCAGATCCCTTTCAAGTCCAATTATCTCAGATGGGACACAATCCTGTGATGCGTATTTCATAACCTGGTTTGTGTTATCTCCATGGTTGCTTTCGTCCGGGGCTTTCAAATACAATGCCAGTGACCTCTCCATCGTCTCCATTTTTGCATTAATGTCCTTCAACTTCTTGCCTGTTTGATACAAGAATATTGGCTTCTGAAGTGTGAAACTGGTGCAGGATCCATCTTTCTGATATTCATCTCTAACAAGACAGTCTGTTAATATGTTGTCAGCTTCGTAAATCAGGTCTCTCAAGTTAATCAAAATCGTCTTGACAGCTTTCTTCTTGCTCTTGAGGTTCTCTGTGTCAGCAAGTAGGGCCTTTGTAAGGTCTAGCTTCGTCTTCATCATTTCGAACTGACTTTGGAAGTCAAGTGCAAACCTAGCTTGTTCTTGCAGAGCTGTGAACACTTGTTGTGTCAGCTGTTGAATCATAGCTTCCGCCACTACCATCTTCTTGTATTATACCTGTAAAAGATTTTATTTTTAATTTTTTTTTATTCCATACTCATCTATAATGGTAAATCTGAATGTGATAAAATCGAATGAGCCCTACATAACATTGAATGAGTCCTACATAACATGTTGATTTTAAATTTCATGCCCATCTTTTACCTTGTGAAATCAAACAATCTTCATTAACGACATGTAAATCTATTTTCTAGTCCTTGAAGAAAACATTTGAATAGAATAATGGATCTCATGTTAGGTTTTAGCAACAATATATGTTGACAAATTGATTCTATCGTTCAACACAAAACCTTGAACCCCCTTGAGAGAGAAATTGAGCAACATCATGATAAAAAAGACTAGGATGTTGATAAGAAATGCTTACGGTTTGCTGCCAATAGATCTTGAATATTCAGGGCAAAAATTTAAATCCTGAAAGGACAAAGAAGTTTATCAATAATAATAATAATAAAACATGCTAGAAGTGAATGCATACTTAAATAGCCTGAACCATAAAGACAGAGATGGCCATCAAAGCAGGAAAATGAAATATGCACCTTGCTGCAAGTGGAGCTTCCTTAGCAGTGACCAAAAAAACTGTAAAGAACTTCTAATAGAAGCCAGACCATATTCTAAACATCCGAAATTAGAATAATTTTGGTGCCATCAGTGCCAGAATAAAGCGGCCGAGTTAAAGTTGCTTTGTTAAAGCTACTTTTCGTTTTTGGCAGATAGCTGAAGAGTTGATGTATTTAACCCTACTGAGTTGTCTCTCTTCAAATACGTTAGAAAAACACAGAGTCCATTAAGTAAAGTGATTTTTTATTCTACTGAGTTGTCTCTCTCCAGATAAATTGAAAAAAAAACAAATACAAGCAGGTTCTCCGATTTTTTGCAGTTATTAATAGAAGAAAGCGGTGTACGAAAAAAAAATAAAATAAATAAAACTATGTTAAAATAGAGTGATTTAAAATTTACAAACTTTTGACCGAGAAATCCCATCAACCTAAAGCCATCCGTTCCTTATGTGGGCCTTGAGGTTGTCCACTATGCTTGTGTCTGCGACCCTTACATTGACTGAATAGGCAAGTCTTCACAGGGATTAATGCCCTCATATTTCTAGTCCTGAACTATTAACAAAAGCATGCTGCAATTGCAACTTCAGAAGTATAAATCGCTGTTCCCACTAGGGCTGGCAAAGAGCGGCAGTAAAATGAATATTTATTTTATGGGATATAATAAATATTTATTAAAAATATTTAATAGATATTAAAATGGATAAGAATAAATACATGGTGAACCGGAAACTTCAAAAGTATAATTTTTTGTTGGCAGTAGGGGATTGTAAGGGGCCCATTATAAAACGTGTTCTTATTTTATCTGACTCAATCAATATCAATTAAAAATATCTAATAATATTAAAGCAAATAAAGATACAAAAATATTTATCAGCTAATATAATTTTAAGGTATGGATATTTGCTCTTTATTATATTATTACATATTAATTTTTTGATTTTTTCAAACACATAGGAATCTAATTGTATAAAATTTTAAAATTAAGGATCAAGGTATTTTTGTAAAAAATTTTGAGGACCAAAAACTTATAAAAATGACTAAAATGAAAAAAAAAGAATTTAAATTTTATGGATTAAAAATAAAATAGTTTTGATAAATTATTTTTAGAACCTTCCATTACCATCCCTGCTCCCTACCGATGTGAGATTTATTTTGCTAGTTAAAAATGGAAAGCACAGAGGTTATCTCAAACTGCCAGCAAGTCACGTTGTGCCAGAATCATCTATTAATGTATATTTGAAGAAATCTCACCACACGTTATGGAATCATAGTTTTTCATTCTTAATTTTTTAATATAAAAATTTAAGCTGCTTTTCAAGCAAAAGTCATTTAGATTTAGAAATTACAAGTGTACATAATTATCTTGTGCTTAATTATTTTAATTTTAATAAAAAATTTAATTATTATACTTTTAATAAAAAAGAATAAATACGATGATACGATTCAAATTCATGCTATTTAGTTAAAAAACTCAAATATCTTGTTACTTTGGCACTTTCGTCTACCAAGATTGAAGCAAAGTTTTCAGACTTGATTGATACAAACTGAGACTATGAGCTATGATTTTTAACTAATCCTTTCCAATGCACGAATGCAAGAAAAATGCATATGCTAAGTTTTTCTGGAAACAGAATTGAAGGAAAACATACATAAAATAGTAAGATGCTATTTAGTAATCATGAATAAAGTGATGGGAATGGAAATGCAAGAATTGGAATGAAAATTAAGAAATCGGAATGGTATTTGTATTTCAATACCGTATTTGGAATACTAATAAAGAATCATAATGTAATTTAAATTTTTTAATATCTGATTTTGTGTACAAATATAAATAATGATTAAAAAATAATTTTATTAAACTATAATAGTTATAAAAATAATAAAGGTGATGGTAGTGATTGTGGTGGTTCTAGTGGTTGTGGTGGTGGCGGTGGCGGTAATGATTGCGGTAGCGATGGTGGTTGTGATTGTGATGGTGGTGGTGGTAGTTGTAGTTGTGATGGTGGTGGTAATGGTGGTGGTAGTGATTATGATGATGGTGATGTAATGGTGGTGATGGTAGTTGTGGTGGTGATGATGAGCAAAAGTAATTAATAGATAATAAATAAATAAAATATATTATTATTTTGAAAAAAAATTCTTTTCCATTCCTTGTTTTTTATTCCCACATGTTATGTGGCAATGAAGTTGTGTGTAAATTTTCATTCCTATTCCTACTCTTCATTTCCATTCCCACTTTATTCCTTTTAACCAAACAGCTATAACGTGGGAATAAAACTTTCATTCTTATTTCCACCACTCTATTCCCGATTACCAAATAACACCTAATAGTTGATAACATGGAACAATATATCCATATATGAAGGCATAACACAAACGAGGTCTCCGCTCTCCGGGGCCTAAAATTACAAAAAGAAAACATCGCACTTTTTTTTTCTTCGATCTTTGCTGAGAAGATTCAAATAAAAAAGAGGAATGACATCAAGGAAAAAGAAACCAATGACAACAAACAATCCTTAGATATAGAGAAATTGGCAAACCACACAAGTTATACTGAACACCCGATCATGCTGGGAGGCGATATAGAGAAATTGGCAGACTCCAAATCATGTAGAGGAAGCGATCTCTGTAGAAATGTCCTCAAGTGTTTTTTCACGTTCAAGTACAGTCACAACTTGAGACATTGTAGGTCTGAGAGAAGGTGATTGATCAGTGCACTTTATGGCCAAGTTCAACAAATGTTGGCTTCGTCCCAATCATAAAGGACCAACCTTGGGTCAACTAATTCAAGAAGTCTTTGCTTGGCATGTAAATAACCGGCCTGCATTTGTAGAAGTATCATATCCATCAATGGTAGACGTTATTCCAGAAATTAATTCAAAATGGATGTTTATTTTTAAAGCATTATAGGTTTACATGTTCATATTTTTGTTAAGAAAAGTTTAATTAAAGAAAAACGTTTCTCTTGCTCTTACCGTATCTAGAAGAAAAACCGTTTCTTGGTTTTCTCTGTAATCTGCATTGCTTCTCCCACTAACGATCTCAAGAAGAAGGATCCCGAAACTGTAGACATCGACTTTAACTGTCATGGCTCTTCTGGTTGCGTACTCCGGTGACATGTATAAACTGCAATAGCAACAAAATAATAGATTTAACAGGGAACACAGTTTTGTCGAAAACATCCTGATGTTTATGTCTCTGAAGTATACGGGAAATTGTATTCTTCTCTCTAGCATAAAGATGTGAGTGACTCATCAATAATTTTTATGTTGGATTCTATGTTTATGTAAGAGGAAGTGCAATTCCTGATATATCTAATAATTTCTTGTACTTGGTGTCAATGATCAATATAAAAGGTGCATTATTAGTATGATTTGCATCTGTTCTGTTTTCAGTACTAAATTTCTTAGAAGAAAGAAAATTGCAACATAATTTTTTGCTTACAGATCTTTTCCTGCTTCAATCCCAATATATGGATTTTCCTCCTCGTAAAGCTTCCCCAATCCAAAGTCAGATATTTTTGGATTAAAACTTGCATCGAGCAGAATATTATTGGTTTTCATGTTTCTGTGAATTATTTGTGGTTTCCTTTCATGTAGATACTTCAGACCCTTTGCTACACCCCGGCAGATGGTAAATCTTTTTGGCCATTCAAGTTGCACTGTAGAATTTGGATCTGCAAATCCCAAAGTCAATATTCAATATCCTCTTATGTTGTAGTTGGAAAAAAAAAAAAATTGAAAATGAATCATTATAAAGTTTAAGTAGTTTGGATAAAAAATGCTAATAGATCTTTCAAAAGCTCAACCATCCAGTAATAATGGAAGCTAAATCACTTGATAATCTCTAAAGAAATGCAGATACAATCAATCCATTTAACTCCCAGCAGGTAAAATCTACATGAAAAAAAGGAAAAAGAAAAAAAGCTCTCTTATCATCTTCAAAAATCCATTTCAATTCAAAAGTTTACGTTGGTAAGTAAAACGATGAGACCTAAGAATATGAGTTTATAATATTCTCTAATAAAATAAAACATATCAAAGAAATCCTAGCTACACGAATAGAAGCAACATTGTTAGCCAAATTTGTAAATGCCAAATTGGGAGTGAGACTGAGAGACGAAGGAAATTACCAAATAAAACTTTTCCAAGTGAGCCAAGTTCCATATGTTCGTAGATTAGCAAATGTAGGCGCTTTTTGGAATAAGTAGAAAGCAATTTGACAAGTTTGTCATGTTTCAAGTCCAAGACCTTCTTTGCATAAACTTCGCTTGCTATTTCATAGACTGCTTTTGATTTTGGGTCAAGCTTCTTCACTGCTAGAGTCAGATCTGGCAGTTCAGCCTGCATTCATGGCATGTCAAAATGAAGAAAAATCAAAGAAGATAAAAAAAAATTCCCTCAAAGACAAAAATTAATAAACAAGAAAAGAGTTTAACCTTGTATACTATCCCAGAACGCCCCCTACCAAGCTCCCTCGTGGGGCTAAAATTTTTCGTTGCATCAATGATCTGTTTAACGGTGAAAGATCTTTCTCCGATCTTCACTTTTGTTTCTATTAGAATAACAGATGAATTAATTTAATTATTTAAAGAATTATTACCACAGATAACAAATTCTATGTTCATAGATTGTCTGTGCTTAGTGTTTACCGTGTAATTCTCTGTCTCCTATCCAGCCGATTCTCCACATAAAGGCAAACAGCAGCAGCAGAAACAAAATACAGCTTACTGTAATTACCGCGATTTCCCTACGACTTAGTTTTCTAACTTTGGAAGCAGAAAGCAACAGCTCGTAAACAGCAAGCAATAAGAATTCTGGGTTTTCTCAGAAAAGCGGAAAGTGTTGCTACCTACCTTTGGTGACTGAAATAGCTGATATGAGAGGTCCGTTGATAGCCGGTGGATTGTACAGAGATCCTTTGCCAGCCCAGAAGAACTGAATCTTCAACGTGTTTGAAAAGTTGAAATGAACTTGAAGAAGGACGAAATATGTAGTGCTTAATTGCGTGTAGAAAATATCTCACACTATCCTTAAGGTGATTATTGCTTCCACTATAATGCTGCAGGAATTTTAGCAATTCACCTCTAGGATACAATTTTTGCACACAAGGAACTACGGACAGCACTCCTGAAATTCCTTTAAGAGAATATCTCTTAAAGTTGTAGAGTCTTAAAAGAAAAAGAATTTTAAGAGGAGAGTAGGATTGCGAGAGAATGTAAATTAAATTCGTCTTGTGCGGTAATCTCTTATTTATAGACTACCGATACCCTTTCATAACAAACATGATCGTTGATTCTAATAGTCATAATCCAACAGATCATAATCATTGGACTCTAACGGACATAAGCTGTTAGATTCTAACGATCATAAGGTTTGAAAGTCTGTTAATAACTAACTAGTTGTGCAAAAACTTAAAAACATAATTAATTAAATAATTACGAATTTAATTATATTAAGAAATAAAAATAAATTTCTTAATCACACACGCGCACGTGTAAAGTGCTAAGTGCTAGTCTTTGATTATATTATATATATATATATATATATATATATAATTCCAACCAATTATCTTAGTTTTCCCTCCAATTCCTCCAATCAAATATTTGAAAGTTTTGCTAGAGGCCCACTTTATAAGGCTGCCTCTTATTTTCATTCCTTTCCAATGTAGGATAAAATCCCACTTGAAAACACTTTCAACTTTCAAATTTCCTTCACAATACACTTAACTTATTATCTAACATTCTTAAGATTTCTAACAATCCCCCACTTAGATAATAATGTTAAGTCCTTATAGTATCAAACATAAAGGAAGATGTCTTTCGACTTGAATCTCCTTTTAGTGTAAATATCTCAAAGTCTTAATGGAATAAATGGTATCTTAGGCGATTGAACCAATATCCCTTGTATTAAAACTGGAAATACCACACACGTGATCTAATCCAACTTCTTTTAGACATTCTCAAATAATATTTTAGCACTTATATGGCCATGTGCTACATCCTAGATTTTCCTAAACATTTTCAAAAGTCGACCCTTGAGCTTTTGCTAGGAGCGACACCACTCCTTATGTTTATATAGGTGAAGTTCCTATTAAGTTCTGAATATATTGGTCATATTCCATAACTTAATCCTCATTAAGAGTTTATAACTCATCCTCCAAACTTTATTAGTACTAGTTAACTTGGAATGGTAACATAAGTGAAATATCCTAGTACTTCCACATTCACTTATCGGTAACTTGTTTTTACATATAAGATTGTGATAATTCCATCAAGAATTAATTGTTTGACATATTCATGTCTCAAGCTTATATGTCTAGATTTTTCATTGTATATCTTGCTAAAAGCCCTAGACATAGTAGCTTCACTATCGCGAGTGTAAAGAAATGGTCGGCATCGGTTGTGGCCACAACTCTATTTTTAGCAATAAATTCCTTAGCCATTTTGCCTCTTTTCCTACAGCTACCAGTGCAACAAACTCAAATTCCATAGTGGAATGAGTTATACACGTCTGTTTCTTAGAAGCCCATGAAATAGCTCCTCCACCAAGAGTGAATATCCAACCGGACGTAGACTTGTTATCTCTAGCACTTGTTATCCAACTAGCATCGGTATATCCCTCTAACACCGATGGATAACCCTCATAAGACGAGTCCTAAACTCAAAGTTCTTTTGAGATAACTAAGGACTCTAGAAATTGCTTTCCAATGATCAATACCGAGTCTACTAGTGTATCTTGAAAGCTTATAAACTACAAAGAAAATGTACGGTCTAGTGCAATGCATTGCATACATTAAGCTACCAATTACACTAGCATACTCGGTTTGAGCAATTGCTCTTCTAGAATTTTTCATTAACTTATGTGAATTTTCATATGGGGTGCTTAGCTCTTTAATTTCTAAATGTTGATTCTTATTTATAATTGTCTCAACATAATGGGATTGACACAAAACATAACCCCTACTAATTTTCTTTACTTTGATTCCCAAGATAGTATCTACCTCTCCTAGATCTTTCATATTAAATTGTGAGGATAAGTACTTCTTTGTTTCATTCACACCATCAATATTTGTCCCAAATATAAGCATATCATCCACATATAAGCATACGATAACACCATATTCTTTTGTAAATTTAGAATAAATACACTTATCCGCATTATTATGCTTAAATCCATGAGACAATATAACATAATTAAATTTTTCATGCCATTGTTTTGGTGCTTGTTTCAAACCATATAATGATTTAACTAGTTTGCATACTTTCTTTTCATTTCCAGGCAATACAAACCTTTTAGGTTGTTCCATATATACTTCTTCATCCAAGTCATCGTTCAAGAAGGCTTGTCTTAACATCCATTTGATGCACTATCAGATTATGAATGGAAGCTAGAGCAAATAGTACTCTAATGGATGTTATCCTAGCCACTAGTGCATATGTGTCAAAATAATCAATACCTTCTTTTTGCCTAAATCCTTTGGCTACTAATCTAGCCTTAAAAGTTTGTATTGATCCATCAGTATTATACTTTTTACGAAATACCCATTGACACCCTATAGGTTTTGAACCGGGAGGTAAATCCACTAACACCCAAGTATTATTAGATAATATTGAGTCAATTTCTTCATTGATTGCCTCCTTCCAGAATGCTACATCTCTTGCTATCATAGCTTCTTTATAGGTTTTAGGATCTTCTTCTATATTTAATAAAATAGGTATTTTATTACGTATAGATTTTCTATCACCTTCAACTAGGAAGACAATAGACCGTGGATCAATAAAATCTGGATTCAAGTTCTTTTCTTTTCTAGTCCTTTGACTTCTCCTAGGTTCACTTAGGAGTATTATTGGTTTTTCTCTTACCACTTAGATAGTGAACTTGGATCAATTTGTTTATCTCGTTTGTGTAGTAGTATTAGAATCATTGGCAAATTTATGTTCAATAAATTCGACATTCCTAGATTCTACTATCACATTATTTTCTAAATCCAATAGCCTATATGTCTTGGAATGTTGAGCATTTCCTACAAACACACTTCTTAGAGCTCTTGGTCCTAGCTTGGTTCATTTAGGATCCGTGACTCTATAGAAGGCTAGACAACCCCAAACTCTAAGATAATTTAGATTTGGTTTTCTTCCTTTCCATAATTCATATAGAGAGACTTTAAATTTCTTAGAAGGTGTTCTATTATGCACATGACACGCGATTAATAATGCTTCACCCAATAAATTATTAGGTAAGTTAGCATTCAAAATCATAGCATTCACCATATCAACTAGTGTTCTATTCTTTCTTTCAGCTAAACCATTTTGTTGTGGGGTATAAGGTGCACTTATTTCGTGCATAATGCCATTAGCCTCACAAAAGGAAGAAAATTCAGTAGAAAAATATTCACCACCCCTATCACTTCTTAACACTTTAATCTTCTTTTCTCTTTGATTTTCAACTTTAGATTTATAACACATAAACATGTCGAAAGCTTGATTTTTAGTTTTCATTGAGTACACATAAGTGTATTTAGAATGATCATCAATGAAAGTAATAAAATACCTATTTTCTCCTCTAGTTAAAATTCCATTTAATTCACATATATCATGATGAACAAGTTCTAATAATTCGGAAGATCTTTGAATTGAAGGAAAAGGTTTCTTAGTCATCTTTGATTGTATACAAATTTCACACTTTCCATTACTAGTATCATTACAAGAGATTAAGCCATGTTTTGACATATATTTAATAGAACCAAAATTAACATGTGCTAATCTACCATGCCATAAATGAAAAGAAGAAGAGTCAACAATATAAGCAGAAACATTCATCTTATTAATAATACCGAGTTTGAACATGCCATCACAAGAGTACCACTTTGCCTACAAAGGCACCATTCTTAGAGAATACAACTTTGTCGGACTTTATTACGGCCTTAATCCCCTTCTTACATAACAGATTAGCGAGATACAAGATTCTTTCTAATTTCAGGAACATACAGAACATTGACCACCATTAACTTCTTTTCGAAGTAAACGATATTTCAACGAGTGCCCTTGCCAAGAACCTTTGCGGTGTCCTTATTTCCCATCATCACTTCGTAACCTTCAATGGCCTTCTCAAAGGTCTTGAATTGAGCTTTGTCGTTGCACACATGGACGGTGGCACCGAATCATACCACCAATCGAAGGTCTTGGTTGCGGCAGTCATGTTCAATTCCGTGATCATGCCAATGTGCAAGTCGAAATCATTGCAACAAGTGCATCGGTTTCTTTCTCCACCATATTTACGAGCATTGGCATTCTCTATCCTTTGCTTCTTAAAGTATCGGCATTCACGTTTGAAATGGCCTTTCTTTCCACAATGATAACAAGACTTATTTGTCTTATTTTTTGTTGCATTAGAGCTCGAGAAGTCTTGATGTTTTCTTTTCTTCCCTCTAGAAGCTGCTCTCTCCGAATGCTTCTTTCCTCCCGAATTTGGCTTCTTTTCATCCACATAATTCACTTTGGAAATAGTTTCATAGTTCCTTTTTTGCAAGTTTCGAGTCTCTTCTTCAATTCGAAGATGTTTTTCAACTCGTTCCAAAGTAAAGTCTTCGATGGTATGAAGCATCTTTTTCCCGTAATCATTCCAAGTAGGAGGTAATTTTGCAATTATAGCCCCTACATGGAGTGATTCGAAATCCGAACTTTCAACTCTTTCAACTTCGATATCATAACGGACAAATCATGCACTTGATCCATAACAGATAAATTATCAACCATTTTAAATTCAAAAAATTTCATAATGAAAAACTTATCTCGCTCCTTGTTTTCTAGCATTGTATTTGAACTCCAACGCTTTCTAGATTTCTTTCGAGGATGGAACACCGATGAAAAGATCATATAATCGATCCGATAGTATGTTGAGAATATGGCCTCTCGCATAGTAATTCATCATCGACACGTTTCTTTCGTTCAGCCTTGAGTTGTTCGAATCATCATCCTTTGGTTCTGAAAGATCCTCCAAATTTGGATCCAACACATAAGCAATCTTTAGTGGTTTTACTAATTAGATATAACTTCACCTTGCAAATCTTTTATTTCTGTT
This sequence comes from Dovyalis caffra, assembly GCA_963924115.1. Classification (NCBI taxonomy): domain Eukaryota; kingdom Viridiplantae; phylum Streptophyta; class Magnoliopsida; order Malpighiales; family Salicaceae; genus Dovyalis; species Dovyalis caffra. The sequence continues at coordinate 402,067 of CAWUPB010001166.1, read as the reverse complement.
GTCCTAAAAAATTGTTTTTTTTTCTTTTTCCCCTCCACTTCATCCCTGTTGTATTATAAAAGCAAAAGATTTCCTGTAGGTGAGGAACTTTCTGAATTGTTTGCGATCGTTTACTTCTTTCTTACACAATTGTGGGGCATGCAGATAGCTATGCTGTACTGTGGAGATCCATTGAATCCACCACTTCTCCTCCTTGGGATATGTGCCACCGCGGCATTTGTCAGCATGTGGATGCACAACGTGGCAGCGGCCGTGATGATGATGCCAGTAGCCACTGGTATCTTACAACGTTTGCCAATGGGTCCCACTCAGTCCAACGTTGTGGGCAAGTTCTGTAGAGCAGTGGTTCTTGGGGTTATATACTCTGCAGCTATAGGAGGGATGAGTACTTTGACCGGTACAGGTGTTAACCTGATATTGGTGGGGATGTGGAAGAGCTATTTTCCTGAGGCAGATCCCATCAGCTTTAACACTTGGTTCTTCTTTGGGTTTCCTTTAGCTTTGGTGATTTTCTTTGCTTTGTGGGCCATTCTTTGTTTGCTGTATTGCTCGAAGGGCTCAGGACAGATCCTTTCTGCTTATTTGGACAAAGCCCACCTTAAAGGAGAGCTTCAAATGTTAGGTAAGGATTACTGTTTCGTCATTTGTATATTATAATTTGGATTTCAATTCGTTGTTTTTATAGACAGTTAAGTCTTTTCATTTGTTGATCAATTTTAAACGACGGTTGAATAGATACAAGAGGACATGTATTATTGTTTTATTAGCTCACATATCTCTCACGTATATTTAATATCTCTCAAAATGTTATATAACTAATCTTGCAATAATCAATTAGTCTTATTTTGATGAGTTTTGGTATTAGTCAAGAATTAATTTTAAGTGTGGTGTGTGCAGGTCCAATGGCTTTTGCTGAAAAAATGGTTTTAGCTGTTTTTGGGGTGAGTGTTTTAAATTATACTACTAATCTATAATCAAAGCATTAATTATGTTCACTATGCCCTTACTGTAAGATGGTTAGTGCAGATGCTAATAGTCCTATGGATGACAAGAAGTATAACTGATGACATTCCTGGTTGGGGAACTCTCTTCAATGGCCGTGCCGGCGACGGAACCGTCAGTGTGAGTATAATTAAGCACTGAATTTATTTCGGTTTTTCGGTAGTTTGTACACGATTAGCTACTAATTAAGTTGCATTCAAATAAGGAGTTTGCATGGTGCAATGTAATTTTCCCCCCCTTCTCTTATGTAGGTTATGATGGCAACCTTGTTGTTCATAATTCCGAACAAGAAGCAGAGAGGGGAGAAATTGATGGACTGGAACAAATGCAAGAAACTACCGTGGAACATTGTGTTGCTACTTGGAGCTGGTTTTGCCATTGCTGATGGGGTCAAGTCCAGTGGCCTAGCTGAAGTTCTATCGAAGGCATTGGACTTCTTGGAAGAGGCACCATATTTGGCCATTGCACCTATGGTGTGTCTAATCAGTGCCACCATCACTGAATTCACTTCGAACAATTCCACAACCACCCTTGTGGTTCCTCTACTGACCGAAATCGCAAAAACCATGCATGTTCATCCTCTTCTCCTTATGGTTCCTGGGGCAATCGGAGCACAATTTGCTTTCCTTCTTCCAACCGGAACGCCTTCGAATCTCGTTGGGTTCACTACTGGGCAGATTGAGATCAAAGATATGCTCAAGACAGGAGTGCCACTTAAGATTGCTGGCATTGCAGCACTGTCTTTTCTCATGCCTACACTAGGTAAGATTAGTGATTTCTTTGAGCCTGCTTTTCTTTTTCTTAATGGGATGCTAAAATTGATGTTACTGCAGGAGCTTATGTTTTTGGGACAAATAGAGAAGTTTAATGGCTGCAAACTGTAACATACAGTAATGGTTCTTATGAGTCAGGTCTCATGGCAGGGAATGAGATCCAATGTGTATGATAAGCTTCAGGTCTTGCCTGAGATAAAGGAAGATTATTGTATAGTTTTCAAGATAAAGAGTGAGTACTCCTGCTAGGACAAAATGCAGGGGAAGGTACTTCTCTTATCTTACATTTTTCCCAAGTTTGCTTCAGCTTTTTCCCTCATTCCTTCCTCCTTTGATAGCAAATATTTTGTATGTAGCGATTGCTTCCAAATTAATGCAATTGTATTTCTTCTTTCTTCACAATATTTCTTTCTCTATTGTATTAGAAATGGTTGAATCTTTTGGGCTTTTGTTTCCATTCACTCTCGTCTCTTTGGTTTCGTCGATTTTGTCAAAATTATTGTTTTCTTCTGCAGAGAAGGAAGAAGAAGAATCATCTTCCCATGGATTCCTCTTGTTTCTGTTTATCTCTTTTTTCATGAGGTTTTATTTATTTTTCTTAATATAAACGGATGATAGTATTTTATCTAAAGAATACGCACATTTAATAAATAAGAGATTTTGATGAAAGATCAAACGGTAAAAATACCTCTAATTCAAATTTTTTAGAAGTAACTTTATTAGAAGAAAGGTAAAAAAGATAATATGAACCATTCATTTCAGTACAAACTATATATTAGTTTTTTTTTTTTTTAATGAATAGATTGTAAAAAATAAAATAAAATAAAAGTAAGTCATAAATTTTATCCAGGTTTATATAAATGACATTTATGTAATTTTTTAATTGTTTTTGGATATTAATTTCTAAATTTTTCATTACATTTTATTTTGATCTCTCGTATTTTTAAAACAATTAGTCTTCGGGTTGCATCTGCACCAGGAGAGCAGCTTGCATTAGGCCTTCCGTAGGCCCATGCACTCAAGCTTGTTTTTGTTTACTTATTCTTTATATAATCAAATTTTAAAAATAAAATTCACTTGTTTATTCTATTATTCTTCATGTAATTAAATTTTATCATAATTAATTTTATAATTTTTTTATTACATTTTATTAACTTTAATACATTTTTTACAATTTATTTTTTTAATATTTTTTTATTTATATTACACGCTTATGATCATGATACATATAGAAACAAGAAATAAGCAAACAAACCAGCACACAGAGTTCATGCCACACAAGTAAATAAAACACACACATAAATCCCCCAAAGCTTTTGGATAGTAGATCATCCTTTCTTTTCTTGCCATCCCCAAGTCTTCAATCTTCACTCTTCACCCTTCTTCCAGACAGCCAGCTTGTCGAGAGGATGGGTAAAGTTTTGCAAATTTAGACAGCCACTAACCTCTGCATATTGTAACAAAGGCATATCCTTTTCCAAGCTTTTCCAGTCCAGTTTTAAATTTTGCAGGAACTTAAAACATAGACCTTCAATGTTCCAAGGAAAAACTCTTCCATCTACATATTGAGGGCTTGTTTGGAAGTCAATGATATCCCCATTTTCAATACAAATGTATTGCAAGCTAGAGAGCCTTTCAGGATTGATCCACGCAGGCAGAGTATCTTGGCGATAACGCCTGATATACAACTCCTGGAGAGCTGGAGGGGGGAAAGGCTATCAAGTTTCTTTGAGATACTGTTGTCTTCACAATCTTCGGCATCAATGGCTAGAACTTTAAGCTTGTTGAGATTCAAGAGGACATACCTATCATTTTCTGCAATTTCGCTCTCCTTACCGACACTCATTCTTAGTACTCTTAGGTGGACAAGCTGTTGAAGGTCAGAAAACCTGCAACTTGGTGATGATCTGCTGCTGGCTCCTACTTTGAATCCAGACAGTTCTTGAAGATAGGAGAGCCTTTCTATTCCTCGAGGTAGGTGCTGGAGGCGACAGGATCCTAAATCCAAGACGATCAGCTTCGTCAAATTAGTGATTGCAGGATGTAGTTTGACGAGGTCATTGCATCCACCTAAAATCAAAAGCTGAAGGTTGCGGAGTTTCCTGATAGAAGGCGGTAGTTCTTTGAGGCCTACAACTCCATTTAGATTCAAATATGCCAAGCGTTTAAGGGAGCAAATCCAATCCATGAGTTCCTCCACAGAAATGTTCTCCAACTTAGTCAGGGAGAAATCCAACACTCTGAGAGAACTGAGCGACCCAATATTCCTATCAAATCCGGCTTTGTAGGTTGACATTATCAATAAGGCTCTAAGCTTTGAACTTTTCCTCAATGATTTTGGGTTCATTTCACTTGTAAAACCCAACCAACGAGAATTTGCTGTCATTTCCTGCTTGCCTTTTACATCAAATTCGCCAAATGACTCTTCCTCTGCTATTTTAGTGGTCAGTTCCCTCACCATGTCATGCATCTTGCAACAGTAGACTCTTCCATCATATCCTCGCCTATGCACAGCTTCAACCAAGCATCTAGTAACTAGCTCAGATAGGTAATCAAAACCCACTTCTTTTGCTGTTTTCCAGCCCTTGCCCTGCACTAGCCCCTCTCCAACCCACCAATTGATCAGTTGCTCTGCTTGTATCTCCGAATCTTCAGGATAAATGGAGAAACACAATAGACATTGTTTTAACAGTGATGGAAGTTCATCATAGCTCAGTTGCAAGGATGCCATCACTGAGCTAAAATTTCCTCCGGACGTCAATTCATGAAAATTATCATTAACTTCAATCCACTGGACAATTGAATGTGATCTTGAAGCCAATAATGCTGCTATTGCTTTAATTGCCAGTGGAAGTCCCCCACATTTCTCCAATATTTCTTTACCAACTCTTTCGAATTGAGCATCTGGGCATTTTCTATCCTTGCACCTGGAAAACGCAGATTTGCTAAACAGCAACCAGCTATCATCTTCTTTTAGAGTTTTTGGCTGATGAACCTGTGACTTGTCAACGTCCATACTCACTAAGACATCTTCTTTTCTTGTTGTGATTATGATGCAGTTGCTTTTTCCCACGGCATTTTGTAACGCCGAGCATAATTGATTCCACCATTCTTGATTAATTTCCCATACATCATCCAATACAATGAGGCATGTCTTGTCTCTAAGTAGTTGGTTTAGTTTGTGCAACATTTGAGCTTCATCTGACACAGAGCAATGGAGTTCTAATTGTTCCAACATGCTTCTCATGATCCTCAAGTCACTTGAAGCTTGAGAAACAGACACCCAAATCATCTTGTCGTAATGACCTGCTACCTCTATATCATTGAAAATTTTCTGGGCAATTGTGGTCTTACCCAGGCCACCCATCCCTACGATGCCAACTCGGAGAAGTACATCTTTTGCGTAAAGCATCCAGCCTTTTAACTTTTCCAGATCCTTTTCAAGTCCAATTATCTCAGATGGGACACAATCCTGTGATGCGTATTTCATAACCTGGTTTGTGTTATCTCCATGGTTGCTTTCGTCCGGGGCTTTCAAATACAATGCCAGTGACCTCTCCATCGTCTCCATTTTTGCATTAATGTCCTTCAACTTCTTGCCTGTTTGATACAAGAATATTGGCTTCTGAAGTGTGAAACTGGTGCAGGATCCATCTTTCTGATATTCATCTCTAACAAGACAGTCTGTTAATATGTTGTCAGCTTCGTAAATCAGGTCTCTCAAGTTAATCAAAATCGTCTTGACAGCTTTCTTCTTGCTCTTGAGGTTCTCTGTGTCAGCAAGTAGGGCCTTTGTAAGGTCTAGCTTCGTCTTCATCATTTCGAACTGACTTTGGAAGTCAAGTGCAAATCTAGCTTGTTCTTGCAGAGCTGTGAACACTTGTTGTGTCAGCTGTTGAATCATAGCATCCGCCACTATCATCTTCTTGTATTATACCTGTAAAAGATTTTATTTTTAATTTTTTTTTATTCCATACTCATCTATAATGGTAAATCTGAATGTGATAAAATCGAATGAGCCCTACATAACATTGAATGAGTCCTACATAACATATTGATTTTAAATTTCATGCCCATCTTTTACCTTGTGAAATCAAACAATCTTCATTAACGACATGTAAATCTATTATCTAGTCCGTGAAGAAAACATTTGAATAGAATAATGGATCTCATGTTACGTTTTAGCAGCAATCTATGTTGACAAATTGATTCTATCGTTCAACACAAAACCTTGACCCCCATTGAAAGAGAAATTGAGCAACATCATGATAAAAAAGACTAGGATGTTGATAAGAAATGCTTACGGTTTGCTGCCTATAGATCTTGAATATTCAGGGCAAAAATTTAAATCCTGAAAGGACAAAGAAGTTTATCAATAATAATAATAATAAAACATGCTAGAAGTGAATGCATACTTAAATAGCCAGAACCATAAGGACAGAGATGGCCATCAAAGCAGGAAAATGAAATATGCACCTTGCTGCAAGTGGAGCTTCCTTAGCAGTGACCAAAAAAACTGTAAAGAACTTCTAATAGAAGCCAGACCATATTCTAAACATCCGAGATTAGAATAATTTTGGTGCCATCAGTGCCAGAATAAAGCGCCTGAGTTAAAGTTGCTTTGTTAAAGCTACTTTTCGTTTTTGGCAGATAGCTGAAGAGTTGATGATAATGGTACCCATTACCGACGAAGAGCAATCATGAAGAAATAATTTTATAATACATCATAAGTAACTAATGGTATGTATAGTAATTATTATATGGGTCTATTTTGAAAAGAGAGATAGACAAAAAAAAAAAAAAAGAGAAATAGGAGAGAAAAAATAAAAAAATTTGAACGGACGTAAAAATCTTCTTATCACTTTTGGAAGATATGGATGTAATTTTACTTTTTTTTTTGTATGTCTATCTCTCTTCTCGAGTAAATTCATAGAGTAATTATTGTATATATTACTACTTACTTTTGATGTATTATAAAATTTCTCATCATAAAGCCGCAATTACCTATGAATTATGGTCGCTGAATTCTACAGAATCTAAAATAGTGGGGGAGAATTAGATTTGTCAAGTTAAAAGCATATTCCTTCAAAATTATTGTTCTTTATATTGCTTAAAAGCATCCAAGAATAGGGGAAATTAACTCAATAATTTGTAATCTTGACAATATTGTGTGTCCTTTGGATAGCTAAATTGATGTATTTAACCCTACTGAGTTGTCTCTCTTCAAATAAGTTGGAACAACATAGAGTCCATTAAGTTAAGTGATTTTTATTCTACTGAGTTGTCTCTCTCCAGATAAATTAAAAAACAAACAAATACAAGCAAGTTCTCCGATTTTTTCGCAGTTATTAATAAAAGAAAGAAAACTATGTTAAAATAGAGTGATTTAAAATTTACAAACTTTTGACTGAGAAATCCCATCAACCTAAAGCCATCCGTTTCTTATGTGGGCCTTGAGGTTGTCCACTATGCTTGTGTCTGCCACCCTTACATTGACTGAATAGGCAAGTCTTCACAGGGATTAATACCCTCATATTTCTAGTCCTGAGCTATTAACAAAAGCATGGTGCAATTGAAACTTCAGAAGTATAATTCGCTGTTCCCACTAGGGCTGGCAATGAGCTGCAGTAAAATGAATATTTATTTTATCAGATATAATAAATATTTATTAAAAATATTTAATAGATATTAAAATGGATAAAAATAAATACACGGTGAAACGAAAACTTCAAAAGTATAATTCTTTGTTGGCAGTAGGGGATTGTAAGGAGTCTGACTCAATAAATATCAATTAAAAATATCTAATAATATTAAAACAGATAAAGATAAAAAAAATATTTATTGGCTAATATAGTTTTAAGGTATGGATATTTGCTTTTTATTATATTATTACTTATTAATTTTTTTATTTTTTCAAACGAGATAGGAATCTAATTGTATAAAATTTTAAAATTAAGGATCAAAGTATTTTTGTCAAAAATTTTGAGGACCAAAAACTTATAAAAATGACTAAAATGGAAAAAAAAATTAAATTTTATGGATTAAAAATAAAATAGTTTTGATAAATTATTTTTAGAACCTTCCATTACCATCCCTGCTCCCTACCGATGTAAGATTTATCTTGCTAGTTAAAATGGAAAGCACATAGGTTATCTCAAACTGCCAGCAAGTCACGTTGTGCCAGAATCATCTATTAATGTATATTTGAAGAAATCTCACCACACGTTATGGAATCATAGTTTTTCAGTGTTAAATTTTTAATATAAAAATTTAAGCTGCCTTTCAAGCAAAAGTCATTTAGATTTAAAAATTACAAGTGTGCATAATTACCTTGTGCTTAATTATTTTAATTTTAATAAAAAATTTAATTATTATGCTTTTAATAAGAAAAAATAAATACGATGATATAATTCGAATTCATGAATATTTAGTTAAAAAACTCAAATATCGTATTAAAAAACTACATCAACTCGAAATTATGTTGGAGGCAGCTTTAAAAATAACTTTTATATTACTATCTAACATTAATCAAGCACAACATGTGAGATCTTAGAGAAAATTAGAAGTTGGAGAGAGTCCCACCTCTTATTGCTTTGGCACTTTTGTCTACCAAGATTGAAGTAAAGTTTTGAGACTTGATTGATACAAACTGAGACTAAGAGCCAGGATTTTTAACTAATCCTTTCCAATGCACGAATGCAAGAAAAATGCATACGCTAAGTTTTTCTGGAAAACAGAACTAAAGGAAAACATACATAAAGTAGTAATAGTTGATAACATGGAACAAGATATCTATATATGAAGACATAACACAAATGAGGTCTCCACTCTCCGGGGCCTATAATTACAAAAAGAAAACATCACACGTTTTTTTTTCTTCGATCTTTACTGAAAAGATTCAAAACAAAAAGAGGAATGACATCAAGGAAAAAGAAACCAATGACAAAAACAATCCTTAGATATAGAGAGATTGGCAAACCACACAAGATATACTGAACACCCGATCATGCTGGGAGACGATATAGAGAAATTGGCAGGCTCCAAATCATGTAGAGGAAGCGATCTCTGTAGAAATGTCCTCAAGTGTTTTTTCACGTTCAAGTACAGTCACAACTTGAGACATTGTAGGCCTGAGAGAAGGTGATTGATCAGTGCACTTTATGGCCAAGTTCAACACAATGTTGGCTTCGTCCCGATCATAAGGGCCCAACCTTGGGTCAACTAAATGTAGAAGTTTTTGCTTCGCATGTAAATTACCGGCCTGCATTTGTGAGAAGTATCATATCCATCAATGGTAGACGTTATTCCAGAAATTAATTCAAAATGGATATTTTATAAAAGATAGCATTATTTAAGGTATTCATCATTAATTCAAAATGGATGTTTATTTTTAAAGCATTATAGGTTTACATGTTCATATTTTTGTTAAGAAAAGTTTAATTAAAGAAAAACATTTCTCTTGCTCTTACCGTATCTAGAAGAAAAACCGTTTCTTGGTTTGATCTGTATTCTGCATTGCTTCTCCAATTAACGATCTCAAGAAGAAGGATCCCGAAACTGTAGACATCGACTTTAACTGTCATGGCTCTTCTGGTTGCGTACTCCGGTGACATGTATAAACTGCAATAGCAACAAAATAATAGATTTAACAGGGAACACAGTTTTGTCGAAAACATCCTGATGTTTATGTCTCTGAAGTATACGGGAAATTGTATTCTTCTCTCTAGCATAAAGATGTGAGTGACTCATCAATAATTTTTATGTTGGATTCTATGTTTATGTAAGAGGAAGAAGTGCAATTCCTGATATATCTAATAATTTCTTGTACTTGGTGTCAACGATCAATATAACAGGTGTATTATTAGTATGATTTGCATCTGTTCTGTTTTCAGTACTAAATTTCTTAGAAGAAAGAAAATTGCAACATAATTTTTTGCTTACAGATCTTTTCTTGCTTCAATCCCAATATATGGATTTTCCTCCTCGTAAAGCTTCGCCAATCCAAAGTCAGATATTTTTGGATTAAAACTTGCATCGAGCAGAATATTATTGGTTTTCATGTTTCTGTGAATTATTTGTGGTTTCCTTTCATGTAGATACTTCAGACCCTTTGCTACACCCCGGCAGATAGTAAATCTTTTCGGCCACTCAAGTTGCACTGTAGAGTTTGGATCTGCAAATCCCAAAGTCAATATTCAATATCCTCTTATGTTGTAGTTGGAAAAAAAAATTGAAAATGAATCATTATAAAGTTTAAGTAGTTTGGATAAAAAATGCTAATAGATCTTTCAAAAGCTCAACCATCCAGTAATAATGGAAGCTAAATCACTTGATAATCTCTAAAGAAATGCAGATACAATCAATCCATTTAACTCCCAGCAGGTAAAATCTACATGAAAAAAGGAAAAAGAAAAAAGCTCTCTTATCATCTTCAAAAATCCATTTCAATTCAAAAGTTTACGTCGGTAAGTAAAACGATGAGACCTAAGAATATGAGTTTATAATATTCTCTAATAATATAAAACATATCAAAGAAATCCTAGCTACACTAATAGAAGCAACATTGTTAGCCAAATTTGTAAATGCCAAATTGGGAGTGAGACTGAGAGACGAAGGAAATTACTAAATAAAACTTTTCCAAGTGAGCCAAGTTCCATATGTTCGTAGATTAGCAAATGTAGGCGCTTTTTGGAATAAGTAGAAAGCAATTTGACAAGGTTGTCATGTTTCAAGTCCAAGACCTTCTTTGCATAAACTTCGCTTGCTATTTCATAGACTGCTTTTGATTTTGAGTCAAGCTTCTTCACTGCTACAGTAAGATCTGGCAGTTCAGCCTGCATTCATGGCATGTCAAAATGAAGAAAAATCAAAGAAGATAAAAAAAATTCCCTCAAAGACAAAAATTAATAAACAAGAAAAGAGTTTAACCTTGTATACTATCCCAGAACGCCCCCTACCAAGCTCCCTCGTGGGGCTAAATTTTTTCGTTGCATCAATGATCTGTTTAACGGTGAAAGATCTTTCTCCGATCTTCACTTTTGTTTCTATTAGAATAACAGATGAATTAATTTAATTATTTAAAGAATTATTACCACAGATAACAAATTCTATGTTCATAGATTGTCTGTGCTTAGTGTTTACCGTGCAATTCTCTGTCTCCTATCCAGCCGATTCTCCACATAAAGGCAAACAGCAGCAGCAGCAGAAACAAAATACAGCTTACTGTAATTACCGCGATTTCCCTACGACGTAGTTTTCTAACTTTGGAAGCAGAAAGCAACAGCTCGTAAACAACAAGCAATAAGAATTCTGGGTTTTCTCAGAAAAAGGGTAAGTGTTGCTACCTACCTTTGGTGACTGAAATAGCTGATATGAGAGGTCCGTTGATAGCAGGTGGATTGTACAGAGATCCTTTGCCAGCCCAGAAGAACTGAATCTTCAACGAACCGTCCTGTATTTTTGTGGGGTGGCGTAGCTTTCGTCCTTTTAGCGTAATTATAGCAACATGAATGGGCTGACAATATGTTGTACCATGGATCAAGGAGAATGGGCTGTCATATGGGCTGTCATGAATATATTGTCACATAGATCAAGCCAAATGATAAGCACTGGAGTGTCTATATATTGTAATTCATAGGACAAGGATATAACACAAAAACAGAATATATATTTCTTTCCTTTTCATTTCTTTGTCCGTTTCTTTCTTTGTCTGCAACTAACATGGTATCAGAGCCCGGGTCTGTTTCAAAATTTTCTTTCTGATTGCTTTTGTCTCATCTGCTTATCTTGTGCCTCTGTCTGCCTCTGTTTCAAAACTTTGCTTCTGATTGTCTTTGTCCCATTGCTTATCTTGTGTCTCTGCTTGCTACTGTTTCCGTCACTAAAATCCTTCTTATCCATCCACACGAATGGAAAAGTTAAATGTCTCTAAGCCAATTTCAACTGTTTTGATTGGATCTAATTACAACCTTTAGGTTCAAGGTATAAAGAGCTTTCTCATTGGGCGCAAACTTTGATGTATTGTCACTGGAGATATTGTAAAGCCAACAAAGGAGAAGGACGAGATTGATGCTAAATTTCAAGATCGTCTTGAAGACTAGGATAGCAAAAATCATCAAATCATCACCTGGATCTGCAACACTTTTGTCCCTTCCATTCACATTCAATTTGCTGATTATGATACTGCTAAGGAGATTTGGGAATTTTTTGCTACTCGATATAAAACCACTGGACTTGCACAGTATTATCGGTTATGGACCACTCTCCATAATCTCAAACAAGAATTTGGTCAATTGGTAAATGATTTTCTAGCTCAAGTACAACTTCGTTTGGATTCAATTATCTCGGGCTAAGATCGGTGAAGATCATCTTCATCTTATTCAAGTTCTAATGGCATTACATCCGGAATATGAAGTCTGCTAGAGCCTCTTTATTACATCGGAATCCACTTCCATCATTCGACACTGCCATTCAAGAAATCATATTTGAGGAAACACATCTTGGACTAGACAAGACCTTTTCAACCGATGTTGCTCTTGCCACTACTTCATATAGAACATCCCAAGTCGAGATCAAAAGCTCCTTTACGTAAGAACTATCGTCAAACGAGTCACATCTTTTCTCGCTTGTCCTACCATTGAATGCAAATATTGTCATGAAGTTGGACATATTATTGAAAATTGTCCCGTTCGCCCACTAAGATCAAAGGGTGGTCCCTTTAAGCCTAAGAGTTATTTCTCTAGACCTAGTCCTTCCTCTGTTGCTTGCAGCTTGCCTCTCGAGAACTCTATCGGTATTACCATAAGTGATCTTCAAGCTCTACTTAAACAGAGTTATTTCTACCAATTCTTCTGCATTGTCCGTTACTTCGGGTAAATCCTCTTAGCTTTTTGACTCTCTTTATTGCAATCATATGACTTTTGACATATCTATTTTATCCACAAAAACACTCGTACCCTTCCTTCCACCCATTCATACTACAAATGGTAATGATATGACTATCTCTCATATTGGCCAAGTATCCGCCTCACATCTTAGGATTTCCCGATACTTATTTTGTTCTTGACCTTACTCTCAATCTTATCTCTCGTTGGCCAATTATGTGATCTTAACCTTGATGTTATTTTTTCCTCTTCGGTTGTCGGATACGGGATCCAAAGACGGGACAAACTTTTGGGCAAGTCGCAAAGTGGGTCGATTATTCGAGCTTACCTCGCTCCATCTCCCCTCTAGAAACGTGTCAACTGCTACCATATCTAATTCATCTATATATATCGGTGACATCTTCGCCTAGGTCATGCTTCGCTAGTAAACTCCATTTTTTAACCTCTTGAGGGTTATTAGGATCTATAAAATTTGAGTCATTTGATTGTTTAAATTGACAATCGGCTAAATAGCACTGCTTTGTATTTTAATAATAGTACCTCAATTTCGATGTTCCTTTTTCACATAGTTCACTCGATATTTGGCGACCTTCTCCTACCCCATCCGTGAATGGTTATTGATATTTTGTTATATTTATTGATGATTATTCTAGTTTTACTTAGATTTATTTTCAAAAACAATGATCCGAGTTACCAAAACTCTACATTAACTATGCTAGTATGATCAAAACTCAATTCTCTCATACCATTAAAATACTTCGCACTAATAATGGTTGGTATATCGAGGCTCGTCCCTTCTTCAATTTCTTTCTCAACGAGGTACTTTGGTTCAACGTTCTTGTCCTCACACCTCCCAACAAAATGGTCGAGCTGAATGTAAACATCGCCATATTCTTGATTTTGTTCATGCCCTTCTTCTTTCTACCTCTTGTCCTAAAATTTTTTAGGGAGAATCGACTCTAACTCGTTGTCTAATCTATTAATCGCACTCCTACTCAAGTTCTTAAAAATATGTCTCCTTTTGAACAATTATTTGGTAAGCCTCCCGATTATTCTATCCTTAAACCTTTTGGTTGTGTTTCTTTTGTTCTCTTACAACCTCATGAACATACAAAATTGGAACCTCGTGCTTGCCTTTGTTGTTTCTTAGGTTATGCGATAGAACATAAAGGTTATCGTTGTTGGGATCCTATTTCCAATAGGTTGCATATCTCTTATCATGTCACCTTTTGGGAAAATAAAGTGTTTTCTTCCTTATCAAAATTTCATTCTTCTTTCATCACTCCTACTTCATTTTTTATTGACACTTTTGTTGAGTTATTTTCTAATCCCGATATAGCTTATTCGAAGATGTCACTAATACTCCTCATGTCCCGGCTCTTGTTTCTCTTGAAGTCACTTCGATGTTATTGATATACCCTCTTCTACACCTAACACAACTTCTTTTGATGACCTCACTCATATAGCTCCCGCTTCGCTTCGCCTCTCAAGAGTTAGTTCCCGATGTTGCTCATGTGCCTTCCGTTTCCCTTCGTCTTTCCACTCGGGTAGGAGACACTCCTCTTCATCTCCAAGATTATTATAGCTTTTTTGCTATTGTAACCTTAAATGAGCCTCGCTCTTATCGTGAGGCCGTCATCGACCCTCTTTGGCAATAAGCTATGAATGAAGAACTTCGAGCCTTAGAGAAAAAGAAAAGGATTTACGAGAATGGATTACTAGCGTCATAGTATTCATCCCATTCAGCTAGTGCCACCTTATCCTTTGTATCATCACGGTTCCCAAGCAATAATGCCGATGAGATTCACAACTAGTATAAGGAGACGAGTGATTGAAATGCGAGTGAGGTTAGACGAGCGGAATAAAATTATCACGCGAGTAGCAGATGAAGATCCAAGCGATAGAAACTCGGATTGAGTCAATTATAGTGGTGTTACATAGGTCGGTGCATATGTCCCACTTGCCTATCGATCCCTCCACTAGCCGGGACTCCATGGTCCCTCCTAGCGAGTTGTAGGAAGGTAAGAAGGGATTAGATGATCATGATGAAGAGTGACTTTTATATTTTCTTTTGTGTTTTTACTCTTTTCTTACATACTAACGAATAATTGTTTTAATATGAATTTCAATTTAATTTATAATATTTTAATTTTAATTTAAAAATAAAAAATTAGTTTTTTATAGTAAGTTGTTTGTTTTAATTATTAGTTATTATCGGGAATATCAAAATTTTTTAAATTAAAAAAATAATAATTTTTTTTTAAAAAATTAATGATGAATCATAAATCGAAATGAAGATATAAAAATAATTTCTGCTAAAAAACAATGATGAAAAGGTACGATCACTAGTTAGTGACAGATTAGCTACGGAATAGCAACCCACTTTAGTATTAGATAATAGCGATGGATTTTTAGTCGTTACTAATGATAGATTCAAAACAAGTTTACGATGGAATTGTGATGTATTATATGGCGGAAAGATGATGGCTTTGGCATCCATTTAGCGACGGAATAAAATGAATCGGTGGTAAGTTAGCGACATACGCTATACATTCCATCACGGAGGTTAGCAATGAGCGTTTTAGTGATGGATTTTTTTTATAGCAAATTTGTCGCTAAGTCATTTTAGTGATGGAATTTGTTGTGATAGCAACAGATTTTTTTGTCCCTATCTCGCTATTTTTTGTATTGTAAGATAGTGTTTTCTATGAATAGAGAATAATAAGGATTTTAATATCATTTACCCATATTCTAAAGAATATAAAAAATGAAATACTATGCCAAATTTTAAAAAATAAAAAATAAAACAAGTTTCTCAATATCCAAAACTAGATTACAAAATGAAGGGACTACTAGGATTGTAATTTAGTCGGTTTAATGGCAAAAATTGCCCCCGTTCTATTACAATTTGGCAATTTCAAGTTTTTATTATCAATTTGTGTAATTTGAATCTTAAAATATTGGTTTTTGGGAAAATCTGATCCAAATTGTATTTTCTTCATTATTTGTAACTGTATTTTTTTCTACTGTTAATTAAAAAAAAAGTTAAAAATGCTTGTCCTTTATTTTTCAAGTGAGATTTTTTTTCACTCGTTTATCTATACATGAAAAAAATTAATTAAATTTATCACTAAACTTTTTTTTTCTCCCGAAAAGGAGCTTTTATTTTTTGAACCTATCTTTAAATAACTAAAAATTAAATTAAATTAGAAAATTTTAAAAAATGGTTTTCTAACTCTAACAATTTTAAAAGCATATTATATATTTAATCAATTGCAAGGATGCAAAATCCTATAAAAAATTAAATAGTGGATGTTATGCTCTTAAAAAATTATATTTTTACTTAAGAAAATTGTGGATCTCCTAATAAACTATTATATGTATAAGCATTTTTTTATATAAATATCATAGGTTTATATTCAAATTAAAGTAGACATTAACCAAACATTATGTTTAGATAAAAAATAACTACGCTTCAGAATCTCAACAATACCAAACGACATATATAGATTTGGCTCATGATGTATTATATTTGTGAAATCCAAATCATTAGTTTCGAAATTAATAATTTGAAATTTTTTTTTTAAATAACCATCAATTTTAAAACTCACTAACAATTAAATTTTAATCACTTAAATTCAGACTAAAGGTTTGGATTTCACCAACTTCATACACAATGCATGTTAGTGTTAACTCAAGAGAAGTCCAAGCTTATATCATAAACTAGTTTTTTTTTTTTTTTTTTTAAATTTTAAAAAACTAATTAAGTAGTTCCTTTTGTTTTAAAAAATAATTATTTAGTTCATTAGTCAGTGTTCATAATATTTAATTTAATATTATTTTATTTTTAAAAATATCTTATTTTATCATTGATCTTTACTAAAATATCTATTTTTCTCTATTTTAAAAACAAGTTAAAAAAACATTAAAAAACAAATCAACTAATTAGGTTTTAAAACAAAGAAATTTAATTAGGTTTTAAAACGAAGAAAAGTAATTAATTTGTTTGTCAAAACCAAAGAGACGAATTCATAATTTACTTCTCAAGTCGTGATTAACGTGGATGTAAAGCTGCAGGCTCTAACTTTACATAAAAATGAAGTAAGGAATCAAGTACTTACATAGCATAAGAATTGAAAAGAGAAGAAAGAATCTTATAAAGTAGTGTCAAAGTAATATCTGCATGTATAGATGGTGAGGAAAAAAAAAAAACAGAAAAAAGATAATTTCCTTAGCAAATTGTTTACTTCAAGAATAATGGTTATGGGATGTAAATTTTTGTTTTTAAATCGTGTTTTGTATAATAATTGAAGGACGAAATATTATCAGAGAATAAAAATAAAATGATTAAAATATTGTTCAAATTAATGATAGAGAGGAAAATGTAGGATCCAAACTTGAGTTTTTTAATTACAAACATGAAACTAACACAAAACACTCACAGATAATTTACTTCACAAACCAGCAATGCAACCAACGAGAGACATAATACAATAACAACATGAAAACAGTGTGCATTATCACAGAAATGAGACTCCCATGGCCTGCATTTCCATAAAAAAAAACCGCAAACCATACAAGCTACCTTGACAGCGAGATCACTCAAGACGGCCTTAAAATCATGCTGAGGTATTGACCTCTTTAGAAATCTCCTCAATAGTTTTTTCACCTTCAAACACACTTAGAATTTGAGACATTGTAGGCCTGTTAGAAGGCGATAGATCGACGCACATAATTGCTAAGTTCAGGATGGTGTTGGCTTGATCACAATTATATCGGTCCATTCTCGCATCGACTAATTCTGCAAGTTTGCCTCTCGCATGTAATTTACCAGCCTGCAATATTTGTGTGACCCCATTAGTTCTACAGACATCTGCGAAGAGTATCACATGTTCATAAATATTTTAGTTCATAGAATTTAATACTTAGCTCATACCGTATCCAGAAGGAAAACAGATTCTTGGTTTCGACTATAATCTGCATTATTTTTGCCACTAACGATTTCAAGAAGAAGGATCCCGAAACTGTAGACATCAACTTTAACAGTGATGGCTCCTCTGGTTGCATATTCTGGGGCCATGTATGAACTGCAACAATGGAAACCATAGATTAAGTAAGAAACACAAATTTCTCCGAACAGTCTTGTATTTATGCCTGTTAATCAAATTTGTTTATATCTATATTAACCTGGTATAGCAACGCAAAATTATATTGTATTGTGCTCGGAGTCTTTTTGGAATCGAACTGATAAGAAAGTACGTGGAAATTTAAAATGAGCTGTGTTACTTACGCGTCTCGTCCAGCTTGCATGATATGATATGAACTTTCCTCCTCGTAAAGCTTCGCCAATCCAAAATCTGTTATCTTGGCATCATAATT
Organism: Dovyalis caffra; assembly: GCA_963924115.1. NCBI lineage: Eukaryota > Viridiplantae > Streptophyta > Magnoliopsida > Malpighiales > Salicaceae > Dovyalis > Dovyalis caffra. The sequence goes on along the minus strand of CAWUPB010001166.1, from coordinate 384,030 downwards.
TGCATTAAGCAGAATATTATTGGCTTTCATGTTTCTGTGAATTATTTGTGGATTCCTTCCATGTAGATACTGCAAACCCTTCGCTATCCCCGAGCAGATAGTAAATCTTTTTGGCCAATCAAGTTGCACATTTGGATCTGCAAATCCCCAAGTCAGTATTCAATATCCTCTTATATTCTAGTAGGAAAAGAAAAATTGAAAATGAATCACTATATGATTTAAGTTGTTTGGATAAAATCAAATTCAACCAAAACATTTAATATGAATAATATAAATTATACCATGAAGTTTCATGTAAAAGCTTAAGTTTTTTAATAAGATAGTCATTTGACATATTAGAAGAGCCTTCCTAACTTAACAGTTAAAAGTTTGAATCTTAACACCTCACTTTCTTTTTTAGTAAATTAAGTACAAAATAGTATGGGTCTTGTGGCCTCACCTATAATCAATCCATTTTAACTCTTAGCAAGTAAAATCTATATGAAAAAAGAAATTATGATCATATCATGTTAAAAAATCCATTTCAATTCAAAACCTTTACGTTGTTAAGTTAAACGATGAAACCTCAGGACATAATTTTGTAATATTTTTTAATAAAATGAAACATATCAAATTAATCCTAGCAGCACTAATAGAAGCAACATAGATAACCAAATTTGTAAATGCCAGATTGGGACTGAGATGAAGGAAATTACCAAATAAAACTTTTCCAAGTGAGCCAAGTTCCATAAATTCGTAGATTAGCAAATGTAGGTCCCTTCTGGAATAAGGAGCAAGCAATTTGACAAGGTTATCATGTTTCAAGTCCAAAACCTTCTTTGCATAAACTTCGCTTCTTATTTCATCGACTGCTTTTGATTTTGGGTCAAGCTTCTTCACTGCTACAGTTAGATCTGGCAGTTCAGCCTGCATTCATGGCAAGTCAAAGAACATGCCTTCAAAGACAAAAATTAATGAACAAGAAAGGAGTTTAACCTTGTATACAATCCCAGAGCGTCCATCACCAAGCTTCCTCGTGGGGCTAAATTTTTTAGTTGCATCAATGATCTGCTTAAGGGTGAAAGTTCTTTCTCCGAGCTTCACTTTTGTTTCTATTCCAATAACAGATGACTTAATTTAATTAGTCAAAGAATTATTCCGACAGCTAACAAACTCTATGTTCATAGATTTTCTTTGCTTAGTGCTTACCGCGTAGTTCTCTGTCTCCTATCCAGCCCATTCTCCACATAAAGGCCAACAGCAGCAGCAGAAACAAAATACAGCTTACTGTAATTACCGCGATTTGCCAAGGAGGTAGTTTTGTAACTTTGGAAGCAGAAAACAACAGCTTGTAAATAGCAAGCAATAAATTATTCTCAACTAACAGAATTCTGTGTTTTCTCTGAAAAGGGAAAGTGTTGCTTCCTACCTTTGGTGACCGAAATAGCTGATATGAGAGGTCCATTGATAGCTGGTGGATTGTACAAAGATCCTTTCCCAGCCCAGTAGAACTTGATCTCCAACGAACCATTGTGTATTTTTGTTTGGAAGCTTAGCTTTCGTCCTTCATTTTCTTTTCCAGGGAGTTCCTTTATGTTGAGATCCTTGTACTCGAGTTTGTTCTGCAATCAAGAGTTCCTTAAGAATGTGACATTAGTACATAAATTGACATTATGAAAAGTGAAATACTTACCTGAATGTATACATCAAACACGCGTTTCCCTACTCGGCTGTTATCTTCTCCTTTTGAATATAATGTTTCAGCAAAACGAAGTTGCACGTTGTACTTGCCTTTACGCAAGCAGCGCCCATAATAGATTAAAGAGACAGGAGCAAGGCGAAAATTGTTATCTAAGTCTCCCTGAACATTAGAGACTTCACATGTCGAGTTTCTTACTAAAGTACTTTCATTTATTGTTGCCCATAAGTAGTCTCCAGAAAAGCTATAAGCCCAATCTTCAGATGGACTTAGGTTAAAACTTGTTGTTGAGGTATCGTTATGATAATGATGCTTTCCTAGGGTTACGTTCTGACCACCACTATTTATAAACAAGGAATTATCTGCAAGAAAACTCATTTTAGTGGAAATATGATTGTTCACCATAACAAACTCTACTAATATCTCGTTAGAGAGTTTGAGCTTTAAGAATACATTCTGCAAGAGAAAACCAGAATAGCACCTTAACTTTGATGTTGGTGATCAATCTAGTTCTTATCAAGATAATACGACTTTCTTATTCTGCTGACTATTATTAACTATAAAGTAATGTTAACTCCAGCGTTTTACAAGTGTCAAAAAATAAAGTTGGAATAGGAATCCCAATTTCATATTCAGTATATACTAGACAAATTCATTTAGCATTCAAAAGAAAGAACATACGCTTCCGCTGACATGTTTCGTTTTGCATGTTAGCTATGTAAGATCTGAGAAATTAACACAAAAATATGTTAGAAATAGTTCAGGATTACTATTATTGTAGAAAATTATAAGGATACTACATACCTAGTCGGGTGACTGGAAAAGCACCAATGTCATGAAAAAAAAATCAGTAAGAAACTTTAATAAGTGATTTACGCAAGTCAATCAAATTGTAATCGAATTAATGTCAAATGGATAGGAGTTTGATCTGTCCCCTTACATGTTTACATTTTCCAGTCTCAAGCATGTTATACTTTCACACTTCTTATCGAAGTCATTGTACGAGAGATCTCTGAAAGATAAAAATTCATAAAAAATGAAGCTTTGTTAATTCCATGCTAACATATCCTCCCTCTAATTGATATGTATATTAAATTCTAGAAAAAAAGTTTGTTAATTCTTAAAAAATGTATTAATCATGTTTTTTGAATTATATGTATATCTCATAGTATCTTATTAATACTTTATGTTGATTATGAAAACTGTAAAATCTAAGAATGCTTTAAAGCAAGCTATAAAAAAAAACGATACTATAGAAATTCAAATCCAAAAATTAATAAATCACATAAAAATTGCTCAAAATCAAACATTGAAAGGTTGAGTATTATAGTTGAATAACGCGCAAAAGAAGCACTTAGTATTGATAAATTGGCGAGGAGCAAGAATATTAATTTGCATGTAATCATTTTGCCAATAAATGTATATAAAATCCGAAACGTATTGATAAAATGAAAGGTTGCGTTCAAAGAATCTCTCAACACTATGTTAGAATATATCTTATATTGAATAGTTAAATCAATAATAAATAATATATAAAGTTGAGAAAAGACCACCCACTATAAATCTTACGTCTTTTAGATGGAAATCAATCTTAACTATCTAATTCTAATATGATATGAGAGCTTGATTGATTAAAAGATCATGAGTTCAAGTCTCATCATCCACAATTTCTCAATAGTTTAATACACTACTTCTATTTGTTCATGCCATGTTACTCTTTGTTTTTGATAAAAACGATGTATTGATAAAATGAAGGTTATAAATGAATGGAATCAAAAGAAATGCATAACTTTTACACTATTGAAGAATACTTCAAATATTCAAGAGCAAGTCAAATTTGATAACAATAAATTATGCTAAAGAAATTATGTTGACAATTGCATGCATGCAGTAGTGGATTTTAATCTACTGTCTTACGTTTTTGGATAGGAAGATCCATTTGGCTTTTCGATCCAGGAAGGAAGCTTCGTAAACGCGTTGCTTGTTAGAAATCTAAGCAGGAAACACCAACCCATCAGCAACAATGGTGTATCGTAAAAAAAGAAAAGAAAAAGATACATCTGATGTTTTAAAGAAGCAACTTAAAACGCATACAACTTATTCAGTTTCTGCAACGTTTCCGGAATGTTACCATTTAAGTTGTTGAAGCTCAAGTCACTACAAGACAAAACAAAATACATCAAATCTCGGTTCAATAGTAGTCAACATAGATAACATTATATTGAATTTCATATCGAAGTTTGATGCCCACAGACTTAATCGGGAATAGCAAAGTGTCGGCTGAAGGAAAAAGAAAGAATGATTAAGAGCTACGTATAAGAGTGGAGCCATAAGACTGAGGAGTTTAATCATTTTCCTGTAGACTGATCCAACATTAAATTGAAAAATAGAATGTCAAAGCATCTAATTATGGAACAAGTACTGGGTATTCAAAAAAAGGGTAAACGTACAGATATTTTAACTGAGGCCAGTTGCCAATGTATTTGGGTATTGAACCATTAATTTGGCAATTCCTCAGAACCCTGTAGAAACAATTGAAGAAGTAAGGGAATCCATATTTGTTGATTAACAACTATATATATATTGGATGATCAGTTGTCCTTGAGCTACATAAAAAGAATTAGTAACTCTCTAGCCTTTAACGGCAGACTGTTGCCATGGGGTAAGAGAAGTGATAATCGTTGCCCAAGGTCAAACTACAGCTCCAATGAATGATAACCAGGAGCACCATAAAATCACTCACAAATAAATCAAACTTTTCGATATTACTTGATCTCCTGGCGGGAAAGATATTCCAGGATTGCTCACGTCACTGACCAACCTGGAATCATTGAACAACCTTTTAGAATTCTTTAATAAGAAAAAACCATACGTATCTCCGAATGAAAACAAAATAAATTGCAGGCGTTATAGGACTGCACATACAATCTCACTAATTTTGGGAGAGTAAAAGTTTTTGCTGACAGACTTCCGGTAAAATTATTTCCTATAAGAGTCCTGACAAGTACACAATGATACGGTCAGCTAAATCGAATTGTTTAGCTTCATAAATTTAAGAATATATATATATATATATATATATCAAAGAAGACTTACAGTTTGGTAAGGTTGACCCAGTTTTCAAAATAATGAGGTATCGGACCAGTCAAATTGTTTCCACCAACTACACTGCATAAACCCAAAAGCTGGTTTTAATGATGAGACACCATAGAATTAAAGATATTAAATTGCTAGAGGAAAAATAATATTAAGGAAGACATTTACAAGTTTTCTAGAAGTCTAAGCTTGGCATATGTTTCCGGAATACTTCCATTGAACTTGTTTGATGTCAAGTAGCTGTAATAAATTAAGGGTGTTAGATAGAAGCCAAATATACAACAACTGCTCATTACAACAAAGCAATCCTTCCTTAAGAGGACTTGTAAAGATGAATAACCATTCTATTTTTCCATAATCAAATATAAAAAAGGAAGAAACTTACAGACTCCTAAGATTGACCAAATTCCCAAGCTCCGTTGGAAGCTTTCCCTCAAGATTATTGTCATCCAGATTCCTTTATTCAAAAGGTAAAAATACAAATAAGTGGATAGTTTATGGTACACTTGAAATGAAAAACAAAAGAAGTGGTGAGTGTATTTTTCATACAAAAAGGAGAGAGCATGCAGGTTTCCTAGTTCGGGAGGAATACGGCCTGACAAGGAGTTACTAAAAAGATCTCTGCAAATTGAATGATATAATGTGTAAGTGCAATCAAGAAGCATATAATTATCCATTTAATGATGCAACTTAATAAATGGTAGTGAAGTTTCTTACAGAGATTCTAGGGAAGAAATTCTGTCCAAACTTTTAGGTATAGTATCATTCAGGACGTTGAACCGAAGACGGCTGTGACAGGACGATTCACAGATACTGGATTTAGAATTATCTTACATAGATGCATGATGGTACTAAAAAAGAAGATATTTTTATATAAAGTAAAATTGTTAGCATCGCACAAACATTAAGTTATATGGGACTCAGAAGTTTTAATCAGCGTGCTGCTGTAAGGAGAGAGACTTACATTTGAACCAATGCCTTACAATCACCTATGCTATTTGGTATAGGCCCACTCAATTTGTTGTTTGAAAGATACCTGATTTTTGACACATAGATCCGAATGAATATATATATATATATACATAGCCAAGATTAGAGATATTAAATCATAGATAGAATACAAAGGATTGACTTACAAATGCTTGAGCGATTGTAAACCTGTCAGGTTATGAGGGATAGCACCATTAAGATTGTTCTCTTCAAGATAGCTGTTCAGGTGAAATTACCCCACGTCCCAAAAGAAAAAACTTTCAGTTAATTTTAATGGATTGAGTTATTTACTTCCATGAATATTAGTAATAAAACAGTCAAATAAAACTTTTTGGATCATACTGTCAGAAAATGACTAGCATAATTTGAAGTGGCAAGGGTATTTTTGAAGGTAATTAAATAAAAATATATTCCTTTCGTGGACTCTGTTTTTAGCAGCTTCAAGAATTCTGCATTATCACTTCTTTTCTTTATAATACAGCTTATAAAATTCTAAGTTTTTTGACTTCTCTATTATTGACCCCTAAATATTTATATTTTAATAAATGGTACATGTACGCTGGAAGAGAGACAGAGAGGGAGGGGGAGAAAGGGAGGAAAGAGAAGGTCTTGAATGGCTGCCTGGCCCAAATATGTGGGCCTATCATAAAGGCCCATATTAAAAAAAAAAAAACTATTATATGTTACTAACCAACATTTCTTCTAAAATTAATACAGCTTATAAAATTATTTAGGGTATCATGCTTCCTTTTTTGTTGAACATATTCTTTAAATTTATGTTAGTTATTCGAAAATTACAATATAGTATTAAATATTAAAAGATTAAAATCTAGTAAATAAATTGAATTAAGTTTATATTGTATTTAAAATTAGTTTTAATTAAATATAATTTGAAAAATTGAAATAAATTTGTATAGTAATTATTAAGAGGCTAAAATCAGTCACATAAATCGAATTAATTTTAAATTTAATTTAAACTTTATTTTAGTCGAAACAATTTAAAATAAACTTTTCAATTTGTTCTTAAACTCAAATGATCAAGTTCTGTAGGACACGAAGCAGCTCATACCTAACTGATTGAAGTTTTATAATTTAAAAATATTTAGTTCTCATAAATCGCATCTTGAAAATTCTCAATCTAACAATTTATTAGTTTATAATTTATCAAGTTAATGTATATATGAGAACACAATATAATACAATAAAGAACAAGCAGAGTTTGCTTTATGTAGCAAATTATACAAAAGCCAAAAGCAGGGAAAAAAAAGTTTGAAATTTAAACTCACATTAAAATCAGTTATCAATGATTAAAAGACTTTAAATTACATAAGGGCTTAAATATTCTTTATCCTTCTGAAGCTGTAAAATGTTTTTTAAGACGGACTTACAGATATTGTAGACAACCCAACGTTGTCAGGCTATCAGGTATAGAACCGGTCAACATATTGTTCGAAAGATCCCTGAGTTTTGCACAAATTAAACCATTGTAGTAACATTAGAGAAGCTTTTTTTTTTTTGGTGAAAAGAAAAGGATGCCAGACTTACAGCTCTTTCAGGCGATGCAACTTTGCCAGGCTCGGTATGGTCCCGGTCAGCATATTGTTTGAGAGGTCCCTGATTTTTACACAAAGCCATTGTACCATTAGAAATAAGCAGAGCCTATGCCATCATTTATACAGAAACACGAATCATTTCTTAAACATACAATATTTGGAGACTCTGCAAATCTCCCAGCCAGGAAGGAATCCCACCAGAAAGCTGATTGTAAGATAGATTACTGTTGTGGCAATATAATCGAACCCCAATTTCATCAATGGTGACCACTGTGGGTGTTTAGCTCAACAAGCACAGCAAAGGATATACTAGTATATATGGAACTTTATGCAATGAGAAGTAGTGATGATACTTACAGTAATTTCAAGTTTTTAAAAGAACTGGCTGAAATAGGGGGAATGTATCCATCCAATAGTTTCCTTTTGAAGTTTCTGTCACAGAAATTAAGTCATTTACGTAGAGAGAATTATTTTTCAACAGTTAATTTCATGCAAACTTGCTTGAGGTTTTTATTTATTTATTTATTTATTTATTTATTTATGTTGTATTTTGTTTTATTAATGACAAACTGATTTTATAATCAAGTTTTGAGCATACATTTGAGTGACGGAACAGGCTTCAGTGCTGTTATCACAATCACACTTGATCTCGGCGTCCTCATCGTTCGAACAATTCAAATTCAAGAAGACGTGCTCTGTCTCATTGGTACGTAAACTGTTGACGAGGTCTTGAAGAGCATCCGCTGCCAAAGGTTTCAACACAAAAGTTCTTTTGATTAAATCCCACTATGTTCAATATAAAAATACTCAATCAACTTTGCAATATAAATACATTGGATACATTAAAATGACCAGCACTGGAAACTTCAAGGACCACACATGTAATTTATTATTTATCCATGAAATTTAACTAAATTAATGTTAATAGTGATGTATTGAATGTGTCAAAAGAATTATTTCAATTCAAAATTAGTTAAAATAAGTTGAGATTTTAGAATAGGGTTTTATATTATTTTCTGGTAGATCTTTCGAGTTAAACTTCTTGTGTTTGAAATTCTTTATTACTTAGCCAAAGAATCTTAGATACAGTGTTGAAAAAACCATTAATTCAATACAAAAATTTATATTGTTAAGTTAGACGACACAACATAAATTTATACTACTCTCTAATTTAGATTTTTTTCTCATCAATTTATTTCATAGAAGGTTTTTAATCTTCTATCTCCATGCTCTAGCTCTATCCTACGTCAATTAGTAATTAAAGTTCGGTTGGATTCAATTCTAGACACACGACTAAACATATATATAGATTCAAACATCTTTGAAAGAATAAGAGATCAATTAATTTGTACCTTCAACAGGCGTAGTGCCATTTTGGGAAGTAGCCCCAGTGTCAAGTTGCCAGAGAAGAAGAAAGGTAAGGAGAAGAAGTCTCGTAATGAGTATGCCTGACCATTCAGAACCCATTAGTTTGGACATATCTGTACCTCTACTGTGCTTTTCTTGGTGAGGGCTTGTGTCAGTACTCTGTAAATAAACAAAAGATACAAGGCACCTTCATATATATTCACAACATTGTTAAATGAAAAGAGAAATGCTCAACAACTGGCAATCTAATGCTTTGTTCTTTTCGTATCCCAGAAGTAATGATCGAAGGTATGAAATCATCCCAATACGTCAAGGTGGGGAACTTGGGACTGATAAGCTATTGGATAGGGACTAAAGAGGAAGACTTCTTTTGGAAAGTAACCAAATTAAGTAATTACTTCTGGATAGAGTAATATACCTTTTGTATTGTTTACTATTATTTGTATTTTGTTCCTTTAAATTGTCTCTGATTCCCACACAAAAAGTAACAAAGGAAAAAGAGAAAAGATGATGATAAGGAAAAAAAAGCACCGTGTCATTGATTAAAGGAAAAAGAAATGGAATCAGCTATCTTTTATTTATTCCAATAAGATTGGGAATCATTATACTTAATCGATTAATTAATGAACGGGTCAGGCTAACAATTCTGGTGTTGTTATGTCACTTCTTAATGGATTATTATATTCGGAGCTGGGGACTAGCAGGAAAAGTTGCTGGAATAACATCCTAAATCGTGAAGGAGATGATGAGGTGGCAGTGGGTTCCATGAATAAATCAAATAAACTCCATTAATAGTAACTCAACTATATGTTGAAAAATAATATAAATTATATCTTGTAATCTCTTCTAATAATTTAAGTTTTTGTGTTAAAATATCTTTTGATATAGCATGAGACCCTAATTAATTTAATGGTCAAAAATTCGAATCTTATTCCTTTAATTTTTTCTTCTAACCAATTAAATACAAAATAATATATATAGTCTATGCAAGTTTTAAATTTAAAATATTTTTAGTTGAGAAGATATTTTAAAGAATAATATAAATCGTATCATCTGACAATATGACAATATATTGTTAATGGGTTATTGCTTTGTGTCTGCTGAAAATGCTCAGCTCGATACACTGAATATTAATAATTGAGCAAAAGTGTTTTTTGTTTTAATTTACTTAGACGTGAGTTTGCAAGCAGTGGCTTGCATATATTTATAGCAGTGAAAACTATACTTGAAGTAAAATTTATTTAAGCGTCGAAATTTGCGTAGACTCTGTCATATATTGTACTATTATGTTTTTTTAATTAGAAGAGAGATTATGAGTGGTGAGATTGAAATTTTTTATTGTTTTGTTAGCAATATTATGTACCATGTTAAAAAATTATTTGAACTCGAAAGTTCAAACTATAAGGTAAAATTGTAAAATATAATTTATATTGAATTTGAATAAATGATTTAGTTTAAATATAATTTATATTTAAGTAAAACATTGACAATTCTGCTTTTTTTTTTTTTTTGGTTAGAATTAGAATTAATTTTTTTAAAAAATAATAGTTAGCTTTAAGGAAGCTAGATGATTTTATTGTTTATGGATTTGATTTTTGTTGTTGGATAACTAATGATGAGTAATTGATCCATCTAGGAAAAAAACTACTATTAATTTATTATAAAAATTAAATTAATTTTGAAAAAAATATTTAATAATATTAGCTTAGCATAGATAATTGTTTTTCTTTATAGATATTATTTTTATTTTTAGATAATTAATGATGTACAATGGATTCATATAATTAAAAAAATGATTTCTAAATTTTTTTATAAATTAATTTTAATTTTTTTAAAAATTTTGGAATGCTTAAAACAATGTCGTTTTAAGCATTTTAGTTAATAGTCAATAGTTTCATTGTCGAAATAATAAAGAAGGACAAAATTTATCAAAAAAAATTAATAGTTTGAAATTTAAATAGTTCAAATTGATAACATAGATATTATTTTGCTACGTCTTTAGTAGTTTGGAGGTGAATTTTGCCATTAAACTAATATTTTGACCATTAGAAATAATGGTGAAAGAATAACATTTGTTCAAGAAAAATAATTTGAAATTTAAATAATTCAAATTGATAATTCATTATAATGTAATAATGTAATAATTTAAGACAATTTTTGTCGTTCATAAAATATGGACCTTACCTTATTGGTCTCCTTATGGCTCTCACAACAAGAGAATCTCTTTTTGCCTAAAGCGAGTTGGCCCACAAAAATCGAGGCTAGCCTATTGTAATAACCCAAATTTGCTTCTTTTTTTATTTTATTATTATTATTATTATTTTATTTTATTTTATTTTATTTTATTTTTTATTATTCTTATTTTTATTTTTTTATTTTTTATTTCATGTATGTTTTGTTTTATTTAAATTAAAGTTTACCAAAAATAATAAAAAGAAAATGATAAAAAATACAAAAATATTCATTCAGGGGCATAATTGCATTTAAAGAAAGATATAATTGAAGTAATTTGGGGTATAATTGAACCAAGTGAAAAATTTAGAACCTAAATCGCTTCTTACGAGGATCCAATTGATAAGATTGCACTTTATGAAGACCGAAATTGTACCATCGAAGGGCGGCGTGATTGTTGGACTTAAAATGCACGAGGACCAAACTGGAAGTTTGGAGTGAACGACAGGATCGAAATGGAGAAGACGACTCGTCGTCCACTCCAATGTAAATTCTCTTCGAAAATCTTTTAGAGAATCCGCCTAAATCCTTCACAAATTTCTTGTTTTGATTGTGCATTAATCATGGATTCGTTGCCAAAATCACTACTAACAGAAGCAATAACCAAATTTCTTGTTTTGATTTCACATTAATCATGAATTAAAGAGGAAATATTTTGACGTAAAAATTTGGGATTTAGATTCGATTCTAGGAAGTTTTCGCCTATAAAACAAGTTTAATTTCACAGAGAAAAGGGAGGATTAGAAGGAGAGGAATTCTAGGTTGAGAGGGAGTGAAAATCGAAGGCAAAAGGCTTGATTTGTTGATTTTTAGTCACTCGCGTTTTCTAGGTTTTCCGGGTTGGTGTTCTTGGGTTTCGGGTTTAGTTCATCGTCCGTCGGTCTTTTTTAATCCTTTTTGTTGTTTTTCGGGTTTGATTTTTCCATCCTCAAGTGCTTTTCAATCCCACTTCCTAAAGTTTGGGTTCAAATTCTTCAATCCTCGGGTTCTCTCCTAGAAGATTCTGCGCAATATTCCTCATTTTCTAGGCGGCGTTGAACTGGTTCTTCGGTGTTCTTCATTTTCTAGGAAGCGCTTGAAAATTCTTGGAGTTCCGGGTTTTGCGTTTGAAGCTCTTCACATCGTTAAACCTTAGTTCTCCAACCTAGAACTCGTTCGAGCATCCAAGGTTAATTGATAGTTCCAAGTTTTCATTTGCTTTAATTATCTAGGTATAAACATTTCGAGTTAATGAGTTCATTGCTTTGGAATTAGGATTTTTAATTCTAGGGAAACTGGAAAAAGAGAGAAGAAGTCATAAACATGAAGAACATGAGAGAGAGTGGCTAGGGAGTTGTGTTTGATCGAATTTTTGGAACTTTAATTTTCTAGATCTCGTTTGTGGGCTTGAGCCCGGTTAGGGCATTAAGAGAGGGGGCCGGACTGATTTTAGCCCAGACCTCACTCATTGCGGACAAGACAAAAAAAAAAAAAGAAGGAAAATGTGGCTGGACTAATTTCGGTCCAGCCCACACCCTTTATTCAAACAAAAAAGGGGGGTTCGACCGTAGCCCACCCTTCAAAAGCCCAAAATAAATAAATAAATAAAATGAGAAGGTTGGTTCCACTCTAGCCTTCTCTAAAAACAAAAAAAAGAAAAAGAAAAAGGGGGGAAAGGGTAATAAAAAAGAAATAAAAAATAAAATTAAGGGAAAAAAGAAGAAGGAAAAAGGATGGGTAGAAAAATAAGTTGGGGGTTAATGGTGTAGGTATAGAATAATTTTTTTTAATTCATCTATCTTTTTTTATTATTTTATTTTATTTTTTTTAGCCTCGCTTATTTTTATTACTTGTCGTTTTTTTTATATTAATTTAGAACTATTATTTTAATTTTTTTCTTTTCTTTAATATGTATTGTTACAAAAATTATAAAAAATCTTGAGGAAGTCTCCTATATGATAGGGATTGACGTCATAAAAAATGCCTAAAAATTTTGGCAAAGTCTCCTACTTAGTAGGGATTCACATCACCAAAAAAAATAATAAATAAATAAATAAATTGACGAAGTCTCCTATCTAATAGGGACCGACGTCACCAAAAAGAATATTCAAGATTTTCGACGAAGTCTCCTACTTGATAGGGACCGACGTCATCAAAAATTTCCTTTTAATCAAAACGTCCTCCAACACATCGGTTGTGTCAAGGCTTTTAGTGGATCCGATGTTTGAACCGACTTGTCGCTCGATGAAAGGGACCGACGATCGTTTTAATACGATGCCACGCTCAAAGTAAAAAAAAATAAAAATTTAGCTTAACTTTGAAAAAAAATGGGAGTTTAAAAAATTAGAAAATAGTTTGACATGGAATTCCGAGAGATGAATTTAGGATTAAACCATACATGGTACCTTGTTTTCAAAAAAAAAAAGCGCACTTTTAGGTGATTAAATATCTTCCTAAAAGCGTAACCAACTCCTTACCTTAGGAATCTCCGAACCAAGTGTTATTTTCAAGTTCCTAGTCCCGTCCGATGTCGTGTAACGACGGAATGACGACTCCATCTGGGACTAGAGTTAGGCCATAGGTTTAGTTTTTTTGTATCTTCTATATTTATTTTTTTCATTTTATTTTTTGAATTTTATTGATTTATTGATTTATTTGTGGTTATATTTAAAATTTTGTCATTCTTATTATTTTTTTGCTAGAATGCATGAGGGATCCAATTGATAAGATTGCACTTTATGAAGACCGAAATTGTACCATCGAAGGGCGTGATTGCTAGACTTGAAATGCACGAGGACCAAACTAAAAGTTTGGAATGAACGACAGGATCAAAATGGAGAAGATGACTCGTCGTCCACTCTAATGCAAATTCTCTCCGAAAATCTTTGAGAGAATTTGCCCAAATCCTTCACAAATTTCTTGTTTTGATTGTGCATTAATCATGGATTCGTTGCCAAAATCAATACTAACGAAAAGCAATGATCAAATTTCTTATTTTGATTTCACATTAATCATGAATTAAAGAGGAAATATTTTGACGAGAAAATTTTGGGATTTAGATTCGATTCTAAGAAGTTTCGCCTATAAAACGGGTTTAATTTCATAGAGAAAAGGAAGGATTAGAAGGAGAGGAATTCTAGGTTGAGAGGAGTGAAAATCTAACGCAAAAGGCTTGATTTGTTGATTTTTAGTCATTGCGTTTTCTAGGTTTTCCGGGTTGGTGTTCTTAGTGTTCTTGGGTTTAGTTCATCGTCTATCAGTCTTTTTTAATCCTTTTTATGGGTTTTCGGGTTTGATTTTTCCATCCTCAAGTGCTTTTCAATCCCACTTCCTAAAGTTTGGGTTCAAATTCTTCAATCCTTGGGTTCTCTCCTAGAAGATTTTACGCAATATTCCTTATTTTCTCGGCGGCGCTTAAAAATTCTTGGAGTTCTAGGTTTTGCATTTGAAGCTCTTCACATCGTTGAACCTTAGTTCTCCAACCTAGAACCCGTTTGAGCATCCAAGGTTAACCGACGATTCCCAAGTTTTCATTTTCTTTAATTATCCAGGTATAAAGATTTCGAGTTAATGAGTTCATTGGTTTGGAATTGGGATTTTTAATTCGGGGAAACTAGAAAAAGAGAGAGAAGAAGTCATAAACATGAAGAACAGGAGAGAGAGTGGCTAGGGAGTTGTGTTTGATCAAATTTTTGGAACTTTAATTTTCCGGATCTATTTATGGGCTTAAGCCCGGTCGTGGTATTAAAAGAGGGGGTTGGATTGATTTCAGCTCAACCTGACTTGTTGCGGACAAGACAAAAAAAGGGAAAAGGTGGTTGGACCGAGTTGATTCTAGCCCGTACCCTTTATTCGAACAAAAAAAGAGGGGGTCCATCCCGTAGCCCACCCTTCAAAAGCCTAAAAAAAAAAAATTAAATAAAACGAGAAGACTAGTTCCACTTCGAGCTTCTCTAAAAAAAAGCAAAAAAAAAAAAAAAGGAAAAGGGTAATAAAAAAAGAAATAAAAAATAGAATTAGAGAAGAAAAAATAAAAGAGAAAGAAAGGGAAAAAGGATGGGTAGAAAAATAAGTTGGGGGTTAATGGTTTAGGTATAGAATAATTTTTTTTAATTCATCTATCTTTTTTATAATCTTTTTTAGCCTCGCTTATTTTTATTCCTTGTCATTTTTTTATTTTAATTTAGAACTGTATTTCAATTTTTTTTCTTTTCTTTAATATGTATTGCTTGAAAAATTATAAAAAATTTTGACGAAGTCTCCTATCCGATAGGGACCGACGTCATAAAAAATGCCTAAATATTTTAGCGAAGCCTCTTACTTGGTAGGGATCGACACCATAAAAAAAATAATAAATAAATAAATTGATGAAGTCTCCTATCTAATAGAGACCGACGTCACCAAAAAGAATATTCAAGATTTTCGACAATGTCTCTTATTTGATAGGGACCGACGTCATCAAAATCACCTTTTAATTAAGACGTCCTCCGACACATCGGTTGTGTCAAGGCTTTTAGTGGATCCGATGTTTGAGCCGACGTGTCTCCCGACAAAGGGACCGGCAATCGTTTTAATACCATGAAGTATCATTTGCAAGCTCGAATGCTAAAGATTATGCTTTGGGGATGCGAAACACTATAGAGCTCTTAGCTAATGGCATACGCTCGAAGATGAAGTAGTTCAACCATTTTATGAGAAGCTCCGAAGGCTCATAAATGGCATGATTTCCTATAAAGGCTTGGGGTTATGGCCAAACTTAGAATAGGATTTCCTATGTAATAGGGTTTTTCTTTCATTGTAATGTTTCTTTAAATCACATTTAGAATATGATAAAGATTTGTAATAAAAATGTTATTTCGTTTCTATTTCACCCTTTGTGGGTTATTAGTGAGATGGTTTTGTTATTCCAAGATCCAAGTCATGATTAAAATTTGGGCAATCCATATCTCCCTAATCGCCCAAGTATCTATGGGGTAATTTTGCCTTTAGCAAGTACTAGCTTAATCCGATCCGTCCTTGACAAGATTCTATCATGATTTAATATGCAACAAATAAAAGAAAGGTATTCAATCCAATTTAAAAGGATACACTTACATCTAGTATTTATTTGTATATATTTTGTGTGTGTTCATTTCTCCAAGAATTAAACATAGGCCGTTACGCTCAATCTCCTCCACGCGTCTACAACACTCGACTTTGGGCTCGTCAAATGAAGAATGAGGAAAGATCACGACAAGAGCCAATTAGCCGACAAGAGTTTGACTCACCGAAAGAAAGTGTGGCTCGGATGACATTCCTATTAGAGCAAGCATTAAGAGGGGAGGTAGATTGAATCAAGGACAACTCGAAGTATCGCGTGTTGTTCCATCACCTCATCGATTGGGGCCTTCCAATCATGTAACTTTTCTTGTCGAATGTTCACATCCTACTCGGGATATTTTCTTATCCCATGGACCCACGAGTCCCATAAATGCCTATAGCAGATCTTGCGAAGAGGAAGCTCATGGTCCTAGGGCGGCTGAAGGCCCAAGTATGGACGGACTCATGGCACCGGAAGAACGCCTAAGAGCGATAGATGGGGAGGACGCCTACGATCCGATTAGGGCCTTCGAAATGTGTTTGGTGCTTGATGTAATGATTCTAAGAAAGTTTAAGGTGCCGGATTTTCTCAAGTACACCGAAACTTAGTATCACACGACTCACCCGACGGTTTAGTATAGCAAGATGGCAAAAGTGATTCACGATGGAAAACTCGCTAATCCATTTCTTTCATGAGAGCCGTCGCTACCCGTCATCGGACCGGGACTCCTCAAAAATATCTAAAATTAGATTGAATATTTACAAGTTTATTTACGTAGTTTGGAGTCGCCACCTAGTATTGAAGGAACTAGGAACCTAAAACGGACATTGGTTCGGAGATTATATGGTAAGGAGTTGGTTACGCTTTTGGAAAGATGTCGATCATCCAAAAGTGTCCTTTTCGAAGAAAGGTACCACATCCGGTTTTAGCTCTAAATTTATCTCCTAAAATAATTTTTTTTATGTCAAATTATTTTCTCGATTCTTAATCTCCCATTTTTTTAGACAAATTGAATTTTTTAGTTTTGAGCGTGGCATCGTATTGAAACGATCGTCGGTCCCCTTCATCGAGCGACACGTCGATTCAAACATCGGATCCACTTTAAGCCTTAACACAACCGGTGTGTTAAAGGACGTCTTAATTACGAGGTGATTTTTGGTGACGTCACCCCTATCATATAGGAGGCTTCGTCGAAAATTTTGAATTTGATGACGTCGGTCCCTATTAGATAGGAGACTTCGTCAAATATATTTATTATATGTTTTTTGTGTGGAGTCGGTCCCTACTGAGTAGGAGGCTTCGCCAAAATTTAGGCATTTTTTTTATGACGTTAGTCCCTATCGATAGGAGACTTCGTCAAGATTTTTTTTTCTAGCAATACATATTAAAGAAAAAAAATTGAAATAAAAATTCTAAAAAAAAATAACAAGGAATAAAAATAAACGAGCAAAAAAAATAAAAATAAAAATAAAATCATCATATACCTAAACCATAACTTTTACCTTTTTTTTTTTTACCCATCCCTCTCTTTTTTCTTCCTTTTCCTTCTTTTTTATTACCCTTTTTTTGTGATGGTAGATGACATGAAATTCGCTTATTCAATTGAACTAAAGCCTAAGATCTAAACTAGAATACAAATTAACAACAATTCAAGTGACTAATTAAAGGGTTGGCGTAAGCAAAAATACAAAAAAAAAAAAATAGATATTGACAAAATTTAAATCGAACTCGGGCAAACTTGTGGCTTGGGTGGAGATGTTGAAATTTCTTAATGACTTTGATGAATGTGGATGTTTGAGTAATACTCAAGATTCAAGAATTAAGCCTTTTGCTTTTGATTTTCAATCTCTCTCAACCCCGAATCCTTCCTCCCTCCTCTCTTATTTTTTTTTCCTCCCTCGCAAATTGGAACCCGAAAGCTTTTTATAAGCCTAAACCTCCTAAAATCTCTCCCAAAATCAATTCAAATTTTAATTGTCGGATCTTAATTTTGAGATTTGATTCCTAAAAATAAGGAGCTTCCAATTTAAAAAGATTTGTGAAAGATTTTGAATGATTTTAGGGAGGTTTAATATTTTTTCCTTTTTTTGTTTTTTTCCTTTTTAGTTTTTTTTTTATTTTTTTCCTTTAAAAGAACCCAAAATTGGGTTATGACAACTGAGAGGTTCGACTTTGAGCTGGTACATGACGTTAGAGGGATCGAAAATCCAAAGGTGGAAGGATCTAGCCGATGTTTTTCTCAAATAGTATAAGTTCAACATGTAGGTAGCACCAAATAGATCGGATCTCTAAGGAATGGAGAAGGGGCTAAGAGAAATGATTAAAGAATATGCCAAAGTTGGTGAGAGGTGGTCGCTTAGATTCATCCACCGTTGCCCGAATCCGAATTGATTTCGATTTTCTTAAATACATTCAAAGCATCATACTTTGAATATCTAATTGGGAATGCCTTAACCAACTTTATTGATATAGTGGTCATTGCTAAGAGAGTTGAACTAGCTATTAAGGCTAGAAAGATTTTTGGAGGGACGGGGAAGAGAGCAAGTGTCGAGGTAAGGAAAAGAGAAGGGGAAGTTCACCAAGTTGGCTCTTATAGGCCTAGAAGCAATTAGAACAATTCAAAGCCATACACCCACCAAAGCTCATATCAAGTACAACTAATACCCTATCTCCAAACACTTTACCAACACACATCCCATAGTCGTTACCTTTCCCGCAGACTCAAACAAGATCACCCATGCCAAACCAAACCTACTTACCTTACCGACCAAACCCATCACCCCAATACAATCTAACCATGCCCACCTATCAAAATAACCAATTCCCTCACTCAATCGGACTATCCCGGGGTCCTCCAAACTACAACCAAACACTACCAAACCAGATCCACCCATGAAAATAGCATAATAGAGAAGACTATAAACCATTACCACCTCTTTCATTCTCTTTGAAAGAATTATTTTATCATCCGGTCAATATTGGTCGGGTGGTCCTTATTCCCGCCGAGCCCGTACGATCTCCTTTCCCATCCCGGTATAAAGACAATGAATAATGTGAGTATCACAGTGGTATCACTAGCCATTCCATCGAAGACTCGTCCGACTTTTAAAAGAAATATGAGGTTCCTTATCAAGCACAATTGGATAAGTTTTGACAATTCAAACACACCCAATGTCAACACCAATCCACTTTCAAATCATGCTACTAGAGGAGGAAACGTAAGTATGGTAACACTTGAAGAGACGAAGGTTGATAGAGAAGAGAAAAAGTTAGAGTATCAATGGATAACTTGTTTTTTATGCTAGCCCAAACTAGTTATCTCGTAACGCTAGTTAGTAATCAAAATGAAAAGGACAAAGGTCGATCATCGTAGATACCATTAGATGAAAGGGCATGATATCGACGATCGTAAGGATTTCCACCAAGAGGTGGAGACCATGATAATTTTAGGAATTTTATGATTTGAGAAAGATGGGAAAGGACCACTAGTAGGGATGGTTTCTCTAATAGAAGAAGGTTATTCGGAGGTTTGTAGGTATCAACCAATGGGCAATGGGCCTCCTAGAATGATTCTATCCAGGCCAAAGAACCAGTGTAGCCTTGCCTTACAATACCGTAAGCCATGCTTATCTAATATTAAATACATCGTTTAATATTGGTATTGCCGACCTCACCCAAAGTGGGAGATGCTATACCCTAGAAGAGTTAAGGAGAGCTAAGAAGGGTAAATAAGTAATAGACCTCACTAAGGTAGGGGAAGTGAATAAGCTCGTCGATGATGAAGAAGCCATTGAATTCCTTAAGGTGATGAAAAACAATGATTATAGTATGGTAGATCAACCGAAAAGGACATCGGCCAAGATCTCTCTATCGTCACTAATCTTGAGTTCGAACCTCATCGAAGGTGTTGCAAAAGGTTTTGAATGAAGCATATATCCCTCGGGATGTTACTTTGGATAACATAGAGCATTTGGTGGGAAGGATTCAAGCAACCAACTACTTGTCATCCTCTAAAGATGAATTGGGCCTCGAGAGCATAGGACACAACAAGCCGTTACATATCACGATCAAATGTAAAGATCACGTGATTGCTAAGGTGCTAATTGATAATAGGTCCGTTTTAAATGTCTTACCTAAGATGATTTTGGATTGATTGCATATGGATGCATCTCATATGCATCCTAGTAGTATGATGGCTAGAGCTTATGATAGGTCTCCAAGGCAGGTGATAAGATATATCAATATTAACTTGGACATTAGACCCCACCAATTCTAGGTCACTACATAAGTTATTGACATATAACCATCATATAGTATGCTTTTGGGGAGACTATGGATTCACTCAACTAGTGTTGTGGCATCGTCGCTACACCAAAGGTTAAAGTATGTGACAAATGACAAGTTGGTCACGGTAATGGCGAAGAAGCATTACCTCTATTTAAAAATGTATCGATACCTTATATCGAGACCGAAGGGAGTCGAGATGGTGATCTACATGCTTTTAAAATTATAAACACAGATTGAGTACCTAAGCATGCTATATTGAGACAAATAAGAGTATCTAATGCCGTAAAAATGATAGCAAAATACTTGATGAAGTATGGATTCTCAATGAGTAGAGATCTTAGTGATGAAACATTGGGAGTAGTAGGTGGAGCCAATTTGGAGCATCATTTTGGGTTAGGGTTCAAGCCCACTAGAAATGATTATCTAAGAGCTTTGGAGCTAAAAAAGGAAAAGCAATTGGCTAGAATCGAGGGTCAAAATCCCAATGAAGAGAAGATATTTATTCCTTATATTCGAGCTACCTTCCCCTACCCCGCTTGCATCATCAATCGAGTCAAGAAATGGTGAACTTGTGGGCAAGAATGGTTGATCTATCCATCAATTACCCGGATGAAGAGTCGAAGAAAGAAGAGGTCATTAGCCCCGAGATCTACCATAATTGATCGCCAATGCCATGGAGGATATGCTCGCTTATCAACTTGTCGATCAAGAAAGGAGCACGGACGAGGGGCTCAACAATTAGGAGGAGAAAGAGATTTTTCCTACATACATTATTGAGTAATTCACTATTTTTTTATTTTTTTATCTTAATCTCTCGGTTATCTAGCTCGAGTTACCGAGAAAGACTTATGTGGAGCATCTATTCCTAATATTAATATGAGATCATGATTTTTCTTTCAACTTTGTGTTCTTTCTTTTTCATCCCTTTTATTTTTGTATTTTTTCTACTTTCGGGGATATAAAAAATGAATATCCTCTAAAAACCCAAAATAATTACATCAAACATGTTTGGCCTAAATTTGATGAGAATTTGATTGCTATGGACGTAGAGAGAGAGAGATTGATAAATGTATCAAGCTTGTAGAACTATTTGAATGGTCAATAAAACCCCATTAAGAGGAGTTAAAAATCATAAATGTGGGGACAGAGGAGATCAAAAAAGAGCTTCAAATTGGGACCCCGATTTTAAAAAGAGGAAAAGAGAGTCCGATCGCTTTACCGCATGAATATGTGGATATGTTTGCCTAGTCGTATGAGTATATGCCCGGTCTATATACTAGCATAGGGGTGCACAAGGTTCTAATATTATCCAATCATAAACCAATAAAGCAAAAGTTAAAGAGGATGAGGCCGGACGTCATTATGAAGGTTAAAAAAGAGATCATCAAACAAGTTTGAGGTAGGATTTTTTAGGGTGATCAAATATCTAACTTGGGTCTCAAACATCGTGGTGGTTAGCAAGAAAAATGGAAAGATCAAAATGTGTGTTGACTTTCGAAACTTGAAAAAGCCGAGTCCCAAGGATGATTTTCCCTTACTACACATCGACATGCCGGTAGACAATGCTGCAAAGAATTCTACTTACTCCTTCATGGATGGTTTCTCAAGATACAATCGGATCAAGATGGAAGAGGAGAATATGGAGAAGATCACATTCATCATAACATAGGGGATTTATTGTTATAAGGTCATGCTCGTTCGGTCCGAAGAATGTTAGAGCGACTACCAATTGGCTATGGTCACTCTTTTCCATGACATGATGTATAAAAAATTAAAGTATATGTCAATGACATGATTTCCAAGACAAAGCTCGAAGAAGATCACATTCAAAAACTAAGAAAAGCTATTCGAATGGCTAAGAAAGTATCGATTGAAGTCGAACCCTACCAAGTGTACTTTTAGAGTAAAGTCAAGAAAATTGTTGGGTTTTGTTATGAGTAGTAGGGGGATAGAAGTGGATCCCGATAAAGCCAAGACCATCTAAGAAATGCCAGCACCCCATAGTGAAAAGGAAGTTTAAGGTTTTTTGGGCCGGTTGAACTATATAGCTCGATTCATCTCTCAACTCACGAGTGACATGTGAACCCATCTTTAGACTATTAAAAAAAATAATCTAGGAATTTGGGATGATGCATGTCGATCTGTTTTTGATAAGATTAAGCAATATTTACAAAATCCTCCTTTATTGGTCCCACCAATGCTAGGTCGACCTTTGATTTTGTATCCGACGATGAATCGAGTCCGCAATGGATTATGTTTTAGGTCAGCATGATGACACTCGGAAAGAAGGAGCAAGCAATTTACTTTCCGAGTAAAAAATTCATGGACTATGAGTCTCGGTATAGTACCTTAGAAAGATGTGTTGTAGCACTGGTATGGAGTGCCCGACGACTCGTGCAATATATGTTGTATTACACGACATGGTTGATTGCAAAAATAGTCTCTCAAGTATATCTTCAAAAAACCATATTTGTCAAGCGAATTGCAAGATGGCAAGTGTTATTGACGGAATACAACATTGTGTACATGATTAGAAAGTCGAGTAAAAGAGAGTGTGATTGCGGATCATTTGGCAAAGAATGTAGTCGATGATTATGAACTCGTTGGAGTTTGACTTTCCCGATGAAGATATCATGACATCCGAAGTTATAGTGGTCAAGTCGGTTGATGAGAAATGAACCATGTACTTTGATGGGGCAAGTGGATGTATAGGGTAATGGTGTAGGGGTTTTCCCGATCTCACCAAATGGAAAGCAGTATCCAATAGCCATATTTTGTTTTGATTGTACCAACAATATAGCTAAGTATAAAGCTTGCATACATGGTCCGAAGGCGACTAGAGAGAGAGGGATCACAAAGCTTGAGGTATATTGTGATTCGATGTTGATAATCTGCCAAGTAAAAGGAGAATGGCAAACTAAAGATGAGAAGTCGAAGCTTTATCGGCTTTATCTTACTAAATTAGCTAAAGAGTTCGATGAAATTGAATTTGCTCATATGGAAGGGGATAAGAATCGGCTTGTCGATGCATTGGCAACTCTAGCCTCGATGACTCGACTTGATCCCGGAGTCGTGGTACAACCCATTTGCATTGAGACTAGAAATGCACCAGCTCATTGTTGTGCTATTGAGGAGGAAATAGATAGGAAGCCATGGTACCACGACATTCGGATGTTTGTTAAAAATCAAGAGTATCCTCCGAGTATCTCTAAGATGGATCAAAATGCTTAAGGAGGTCGGCCATGGATTTTTACCTAGATGGTGAAGTATTGTATAAACGAGTTTTGATGGGACATTGATTTGGTGTCCGAATGTCGTTGAAGCTAGGAGAGTGATCGAAGAGGTCCATGAGGGAATTTATGCAACTCATGTAAATGTTTACACTATGACTCATCAAATACAATGATGTGCATATTTTTGGTTGACAATGGAAAGGAATTGCATAGAGTATGTTCGCAAGTGCCATAAATGTCGAGTCTATGAAGATCGGATCAACGTTCCTCCTATTCCACTCAATAATATGGTATCACCTTAGTCTTTCGTCATGTGGGTTTGGATGTCATTAGGCCTATTAATCCCAAAGTAAGCAACGACCATCATTTCATCTTTGTGGTAATTGATTATTTTATCAAATGGGTTGAAGCTAGGGGTGAGCATTCGGTTAAACGGTTCGGTTAAGCATAATTCGGTTCGGTTTTCGGTTAACCAAAGTAGAAAAAATAAAAACCGAAATAGAACCAAAATTAATTCAGTTAATTCGGTTTGTAACCAAATTATTTCGATTTGGTTTTGAAATAATTCGGTTTAACCGAATTTTATCATTACTTCTCCATTTCGGACTTTAGACAGTTCTCCCAAAACTTCCATTTATTTTTTCTTTGCCTAAGCCGAGTAATTAGCAATGCCGAGCTAACAAGTAACCACTTTCTTTTCTAAAAAGAATTCAACACCAAAAAAAAAATTCACAATTAAAGTCAAATTTAAACACCCAATAATCCAACATGTTTAACATTCATATATCGAAAAGGAAATAAGTCATGCAAAATAATTATTGATGAAACAAAGATCCATATACAATACAATCGACATTAAACAACAAAAGCATGGTAGAATGTCCGTTCTCATTTCTCAACAAAGAGGACAAGACACGAGCTCTCTTCTTGTCCTAAAACAAATGATTTACGTGCATTTGCAATACCTTCACTCCTTCAAGATCTGCAATAAAATGAAATCCCAACAAACACTCAAACTCAATGCTCCCGAAAGAGGATATTAACATGCTATGAAAATCAAAGGCAGTAGGCCTACTGCCCATTGCTGGTAGGCAGGAGACACCAAGGTAGTAAGCCTACTTGCCCACTGCTGTAGGCCTACTGAGTAGGCCTACTAGCCATACCAGTAGGCCTACTGGCGGTGACCAGTAGGCCTACTGCCCACCTGAGTAGGCCTACTGGTGGTGGCCAGTAGGCCTACTGCCCACCTGAGTAGGCCTACTGGTGGTGGCCAGTAGGCCTACTGCCCACCGCCAGTAGGCCTACTGCCAGTGGGCATGAGGCGATAGGCTACTACCTACTATGGTTCTCTTCTCTAGTTCAATGAAAATGAAAATTTACAATTCCCACTTACTGACTAAACTTGCACAAACAATAGAAATAAAAAATCAAACTTAGAAAGTAGAAACTTAGTAACTTACACATACCATTCATCACGCCAAAACATCATCAAGTCATCAACCCATCAAGATTCAACCATTTGTAATAGAGGTAGTGGCAAGTGGTAACTCTGAAAATATAAGATAAAAAAATTAAACTTTTAATATTAATATAAAGGAAAGAAATAACAAATGAAAAGGTAAGAGTTATAGAAATTACCATCTTGCATTTTCTCAACATCTTGCAAATTTTCTTCAATAATAATTGGTGTCGATGAATTTTTAATCCAATCTTGAGCACATATAAGAGATTCCACTAAGCTAGGAGTCAAAGAACTCCTAAAGTAGTCAAGAACCCTTCCTCCAATGCTAAATGTCGATTACGAGGAAACGAGTAGAAACGAGAACCGCCAATATATCCCTAGCCATTTGTGAAAGGATGGGAAACCGAGGAGAATTGGTTTTCCACCATTCTAAAATCTTAAAATCAGCACTCATTATTTTCAGCACCTTCACTAAGATATTTATCCAACTCCGTTTTATTTCCTCCACCTCCAATATCACACTTGTATTTTTCAAAACGCATCATTATCTCTCTTTTTATTCTAATTTCTTCTTCATCAATCATTTCTTCATTTGCACAACCCACATCTATTTCCCGACTCCCACTACCTTGGCCAATTTCACCTTGAGATGTTGACGAACGACAATAGAAATCATACATAGCATACATAGATTCCTTGACAATATTTGACATTCTTTGACCCTCCAAATCACCATACAATTCATTGATTGAAAATTCAATAAATACAAGTTTATGCCTAGGATCAAGTATTGTCGCAATATAAATCAACTTATTCATTTTCTTAATATCCCCCCAATACTTCTCAAACTTTTCTTTCATTTTATTGGCCAACGTAAAATCATCTAAATCCCCACTTCGTTGCCATTTTTTCAAAACATGTTCGAGAGCATAAATCTCTTCAAAATAAATATTTGAAGTCACATACAAAGAACCCGAAACACGCAAAGTGAGATTGTAAAAAATTTTCAACATGCCTACCAACTTCTTACAAGACTTCCAATCATCAACATTAGGTGGCCCAACAACATTATCACCATGATCTACATCAAATTCACTCCTATATAAAGGATCAATTTGCTCATATCTCTTAAAAGCTCTCTCAAACTTTAGAGCCGACTCTAACATCAAGTATGTTGAATTCCACCTAGTAGCAACATCTAGTTGTAACAAACTCCTAGAATCAATTTTCTCAAGTTGAATGCATTCCTTAAATCTTTTCAACCTATGCTGGAGATTGCCTCACAAACCTAACGGCCGATCGAATACGAACGATTGAAGGATTAAAATGTTTTAACCCATCAACAACAACTAGATTCAAAGTATGTGCCATACACCTCATATGAATGAATTCACCATCTAAGATGCTATAACCCCAATTCTTAATCACATCTTTTAAGTGCCTAATTGCCACATCATTCGAACTCGCATTATCAATCGTAACACTAAAAACCTTCTCAATTCCCCAATCAATCAAGCATTTCTCAATGGCAATACCTAAATCTACTCCTTTATGACTATCAATCGGACAAAAATTCAAGATCTTTTTATGCAACTTCCAATCATTATCAATAAAATGAGCCGTTAAACACATGTAATTGATTCTTTGAATAGATGTCCATGTGTCCGTAGTAAGGCTAATTCTTTGACTATTTTGTTTCAAAAATTGCTTCAAATTTATTTTCTCATCTAGATAAATTTGATAGCAATCTCTTGAAATTGTAAAACGAGATGGAATCTTGAATCTAGGTTGCAAATTAGACAAAAACTTTTTGAATCCCCTACCCTCTATATGCTTAAATGGAAGCTCATCTAGAATGATCATTTCAGCTAAATCTTTTCTACTAACATTTTGATCAAACTTCCATGTGGTAAGATTACTTTCTCCCGCTTCAAGCTTTCTTAGGTCTAATTGAGTTTGGGTAGAGTCAATACAACTAAAAGGGTTTTTTTTGCAAGTCAAAACATGAGACCTAAGTGAAGTTGTCCCATTTTTTGAAGGATCACAAGCAAATACCTTATCACAATAGTTACATTTAGCCTTCATGTTTTTCTTGTCATCTTCAAACTTTATGAAATGATCCCACACCATCGATCTTGGCTTCATTGATTTCCTCTTCTTTCCTTTGCCACCGTCTTGAGTGTTACTTGGAGTTGCACTTGATTGTGGATTAGGATTGCTTGAATCCACGGTTTCATAATTCATCTCTATGGATTGAGATTGCGACATCTACATAAAAAACATAAGAAAATGAGTATTAAGCTTCATAGTTCACACTCCTTAGTCCTTAAGCTTAAGCCAAAAAAAAAAAAAAAACAATCTAGCTAGAGCGGGAGGCACCAAGGCGGTAGGCTTTCATAAAAATTCTCGTAGAATCGAGAATGAAGTTTTCATTATGTACATGCCAAATCATGAATTAGTAATCGCATCTAATCTCCAAAAAAAAATCCCAATTGTTTCGAACCTTCTCTGTTTTTTTTTTGGAATGGAATATTTACGGAATCCCCATAAATAGCCAAATAGGATCAAACCTTATTCCATATTTCCATGGTATTTACCTCTTTCTTATTCTTAATCAAGTCTCCGAGAGGGCTTAATTGATCCATGATTTATGTTTCATCTTTCGTTTTCTTTTCATTTGTTTCGAGAAATATAGCGATCCTTGCCTCTTTGGATTCGTTGAGAACGGTCTTACTTTCCTAGTTTGTACAAGTCTTTTTATTTTACTCATTACTATTATTCCAGATACAACATGCCAACATGGTATGGGATTATTTGGACTACAAGAGCAAACCATATTGCGAGTAAGATTTGGTAAGTAATGGTCAACAAATTGGAATTCATTTATCAATAGATTTTTTTCTTCCATTTCAATTCATTTCAATAATTTCAAGGACTTATGTAAAGTTGTATAACTTGTATTTGCTAGAATATATACAAGTGAGCGATAACGATAGGCCTACGCCTACCTGGTCGCCCGTGGTTGGCCAACCGCCAGCGGCCGGTAGGCTCTACTGCTCGAACAACCGCCAACCCATGAATCAAAAACTCCTTGGGATCAAAATCCAAGCATTACAAATCCAAAAACAACAACCTCAATAAGCAACACAAAACCAAAAACAAAAATGTATCAACGACTCTAGCTTTCACATATTTTCGCCCTAGATGAAAAACAGGAACAACCATATCATCTACAATTCATGAAAATAAACAGAACCCAAAATATCACATTAATCTCATGACTAGCATGGTTAAGACAAGATAATTATAAAAGAAAACAAAAATACAATGCAACAAATTATCAAACCGACCTCAAAATGTAATCCTTTTAATGTCGGAAATAAGATTTGCTTGTTTTCTTGATTGGTGAGACAGAGAAAGAGTGATAAATATGGTTTGAGGCGATGGCGATGAGGTAGTGGCAGCAGCGACGGCGACGAGGCAATGGTAGGGAGGCGACGAGGACTTCGGGCCTATGCGATGGCGACGGCGACGACGGATGATAGTGGCGATGGCGGCGACGGCGACGGCGGCAGTGAGGCAATGGCGAGGGTGGCGACGAGGACTTCGGGCCTATGCGGCGAGCGAGCGAGGCAACGAGGGAGCGACGGCGACTCGAGCAAGGCAACGAGCTAACGGCGGCGAGGGACTTAGGGAATAAGGAGTTAGGGTTAGGGATTTGTCGATTTTAGTTATTTGGAATTGGAAATGAGAAGAGAAATGGACAAATGGTAAAACACCGAAATGGAATCGAAATTTTGAATAGAAATAAGTCAAATAACTCAAATAAGGAATAAATTTTGGTTTTTGGGTTGAATCGAAATTTTTTTAAAAAACCGAACCGAACCGAAATAAATTTCAGTTTTTGATTCGGTTATAAATAGTAAATTTTAAATTCAAAACCGAACCAAATATCTTAATACGGTTCGGTTTGATTTGGTTTTCGGTTAACCGAACCGTTTGCACACCCCTAGTTGAAGTCGCTTCTTATGCTCATGTCACTCGGAAAGTGGTTCAACGATTCATAGAGAAGAGTTTGGTTTGTCGGTATGGTTTACTAGAAACAATAATCATCGATAATGCTCGAACTTCAATGGAAAGATGATCAAAGAATTATACGGAAGGTGGAAAATTAAACATTTGAACTTCGACACCATATCAACCTAAGATGAATGGGGCAGTTGAAGCTGCAAATAAGAATATCAAGAAAATCATATAGAAGATGATTGTCACATATAAAGACTAGCATGAAAAGCTCTCATATGCCCTACATGCATATCGTATGACCGTAAGAACATCCATGGGGCTAACACCATATTCTTTGGTTTATGGGATAGAGGCGGTGATGCCTTTGAAAGTAGAAATCCCTTCTCTTAAGGTACTCATGGAGACAAAATTCGAAGAAGCGAGAATGGGCTCGGATCGGATATGAATAATTAAACATGATTAGTGAAAAGAGGCTAGCCGCCATTTACTCATGCAAGAATGTATCGAAAAAGGATGACTAACGCATACAACAAAAGGGTTCGACCAAGAGAATTCCATGAGAGAGATCCGGTGCTTAGGAAAGTTTTATCGATACACGGGGAGAATAAAAGCAAGTTGTCACCCAACTATGAAGGCCCTTATGTAGTGAGAAAAGTACTTTCGGGGGAGCACTCCTTGTGACCGGTATGGATGGGAAGAACATAGCCAAACCTATAAAATCTGATGCGGTTAAAAATACTATGCTTGAAGGTTGTTGTTTTCTTCTTCATGAAATAAAGAATGAAATTCAAGCCAAACATATACATTGGATTTTTCTTTCTATCTTTATTTCCTCGATCCCATAAACGATCACCTCCTTTGTCATTTCATGATCTCTATTAATATTATTTATACATGATATGCAAGTAAATTAAGATGTTATAGCAGATGTTGTACTTAACGTATGACGAGGCTCAATCTTCTCTCTTAAAAAAAAACCCCCGATGAACCTTGAAAGAACCTAGGATCTATATGCCTTTTGAATTCTAGCCACTTTAAACATATCAAGATTACTCCGGACTAGGAAAAGCAACTAAGATTTCAAGACGAAGGTAATCGCTCAATGTTATATTGGTCTAATAATAGACAAATAAAATGTTGAACCCGATGAAAAGGAATGAGTACGTCTTATCGACAATCGAGGCTTGTCATGCAACACGCCAAAAAAAAACGTCGAGTCGAAAATCTTTTCATTGGTACATGTCCCAAATTGGTCCTATGGCACCACCCATGAAAATAACATTACAAATGTTTAGATTTATAGGTCCTATCTTGATATTATTCTAATAAAAAGGGTTCAAGAAAATAAAACTTGTATATATCGGATACTATTATTGATAGGATAAGGAAAAGCCTTCTTGGGAATTTTATCATACTTATGTGAAACGTATCCATTGAAAACCAAGTTTGAGCCTTCTATTTTTCTTCATGAAACCCGGACTAGGATCACCCCTCACATCGAGGGAAAAAAAAAAAAACCAAAATGGGATTTGAGAGGCATGTCACCAAACAACTTGTGTTCTAAAAATCCAAAAAGGAGTCACTACTAAAAAGGATTTAGAATGAAGGAGGAATAAGGTCATGGTCTTTCCACGCACTCAAAAAAAAAAAAAAAAGACCAAAGTTTTCAAAAAAATGGTTGCTACTTCATTAGAAAAAAGAGTAAATCACCTCCGAAACATCGATCCTAAGTTAGGTTGACGAAATTATAATCAAACATGCCTCTAATCAAATCTTATTTGAAAAAAAAAAAGTGATCCTACGTCAAGTGAACCCCGAAACGCTATTTGAACCTATTTTACCTATTTTTTAGGAAACCATGCCCTAGCCTACATTACGTACCAATAAAAGTCCTTTCAAACTAGAGACAAGTAATCGATCGGATGAGTGTCAGATTCGCGAGCCCCTACAAATGAATTTTTATTAAACGGATAGTCAAAATCGAGGCATAGGCTAGTCAAAATCATGATTGGTGCCAATACCTAAGGGAAAACAATATCTTCTACCATCGAACTTGTAATTTTCTCACTCGTTAAAGTTCAATATTCACAAAAAAAAAAAACCATTATGGCTATCCTCGAAACATTTGCATGACAAGTTCGTGAGTAATCGATGGGTTTTTGCTCGAGCTTTAAATCCAAAATCTCCGAATAAAATCTACCTAGCTTTCCCTATGAAGGAGAAAATTCATAAAATGGAGAAGTGTCAAACATTTCAAGAACAATATGGAACCTCGAGTTACAAGGAAGGTTACTAAAGTAGCAACCAATCCACCATCATTCTCATCGGACGTAAGCGGTCGGTAGATAGCTGATCAAGCTAGGGAGCGACCATTACCGTCAATAGATTGAGGGGACTACTCGTACTCCTCATAAACTTCGAAGGATAGATCAACCAAGTTCATAAGAAAGTAAAAAACACAATCGAGGGCGGGGTCATGGAGCTCGGAGCACGTATAGTCGATCGACTTCTAATAGTCGAAAGAGAAAAGTCAAACAAATGAATTCGAGCGAGGTGGCCTATATTTCTTATAGGTACCTTGACTAACCAGATATGTTGAGTTTGTTTTCGAGCACATCGCAATCCTAACGAATACAAAGGGAATGGAAAAGCAATACTCCTCACAAATCCACCTCGGGTATGGTCACCTCATAATAAATCACCGCCCAAGTGCGAAATCCAAAGTTGAATGACCACTTTTAGATAAGGACGATTAACTCAATTCATCGGGTAAGATTGCTAAACGATCGGCGCACGTTTAGATTTCTAGAGTAGGTCGCCCTTTACAACAAGGCCATATATTTGCACGTTTAAATTTCTAGGGTAGGCTACCCTTTACAATAAGGCCACACATTGCACGTTTAAATTTCTAGGATAGGCTACCTTTTACAATAAGGTCACACATCGCATATTTAATTTCTAAGGTAGGTTACCCTTTATAATAAGGTCACACATTGCACGTTTAAATTTCTAGGGTAGGCTACCCTTTATAATAAGGCCATACATCGACACATTTAACTTTTAGGGTAGGCTATTCTTTACAACAAGGCCACACACTACATGTTTAATTTCTAAGGTAGGCCATCCTTTACAATAAGACCATGCACTCGCATATTTAATTTTTAGGGTAGGTTGCCTTTTACAATAAGGTCATGCACTCGCACATTTAATTCTCGGGGTAGGCTACCCTTTATAATAAGGTCACGCACCACACGTTTAATTTTCATCGCACATTTAATTTTAAGGGTAGGTCGTCCTTTACAATAAGGTCACGCATCGCATATCTAATTTCTAAGGTAGGTTGCCCTTTACAATAAAGCCATGCACTCGCACGTATAAGTTTCGGGATAGGCTCGCCTTTTACAATAAGGTCACGCACTATACGTTTAATTTCTAGGGTAGGTTGTCCTTTACAATAAGGTCATGTATTGCATGTTTAATGTATAGGGTAGGTCGCCCTTTACAATAAGGCCATGCACTCGCATTTTAACTTTTAAAGTCATCCCATCATAGCTTTACTTTCAGGTAAAAAAAAAAAAAAAAAAAAACCTTTTCACTTGACTTTGCGCCATAAGCATTGTAAAGATGAGGCAACTATAATAACCCAAATTTGCTTCTTCTTTTTATTATTTTATTTTATTTTATCTTATTTTGTTATTATTCTTATTTTTATCTTTTTATTTTTTATTTCATTTATGTTTTGTTTTATTTCAATTGAAGTTTACCAAAAATAATAATAATAATAATAATAATAATAATAATAATAATAATAAAATGATAAAAAACATAAAAATATTCATTCAGGGGCACAATTTCATTTAAAGAAACATATAATTGAAGTAATTAGGGGTATAATTGAACCAAGTGAAAAATTTAGAACCTAAATTGCTTCTTACAAGGATCCAATTGATAAGATTGCACTTTATGAAGACTAAAATTATACCATCGAAGGGCGTGATTGTTGGACTTGAAATGCACGAGGACCAAACTAGAAGTTTGGAATGAATGATAGGACCGAAATGGAGAAGATGACTTGTCGTCCACTCCAATGCAAATTCTCTCCGAAAATCTTTGGGAGAATCTGCCCAAATCCTCCACAAATTTCTTGTTTTGATTGTGCATTAATCATGGATTCGTTGCCAAAATCAATACTAACAGAAGCAATGATCAAATTTCATGTTTTGATTTCACATTAATCATGAATTAAAGAGGAAATATTTTGATAGAAAAATTTAGGATTTAGATTCAATTCTAGGAAGTTTCGGCTATAAAATGGGTTTAATTTCATAGAGAAAAGGGAGGAATAGGAGGAGAGGAATTCGGGTTGAGAGGGAGTGAAAATCGAAGGCAAAAGGCTTCATTTGTTGATTTTTAGTCATCGCATTTTTTGGGTTTTTCGAGATGGTGTTCTTAGTGTTCTTGGGTTTCGGGTCTAGTTCATCGTACTGTTAGTCTCCTTTAATCCTTTTTGTTGTTTTTCGAGTTTGATTTTTCCATCCTCAAGTGCTTCTTAATCCCACTTCCTAAAGTTTGGGTTCAAATTCTTCAATCCTTGGGTTCTCTCCTAGAAGATTCGGTATTCCTTATTTTATGGCGGCGTTGAATTGGTTCTTCAATGTTCTTCACTTTCTAGGCAGCACTTGAAAATTCTTGGAGTTCCAGGTTTTGCAGTTGAAGCTTCACATCGTTGAACCTTAGTTCTCCAACTCGAAACCCGTTCAAGCATCCAAGGTCAACTGACGGTTCCGAGTTTTCATTTTCTTTAATTATCTAGGTATTAAGATTTTGGGTTAATGAGTTCATTGGTTCGGAATCGGGATTTTTAATTCAGGGAAACTGGAAAAAGAGAGAAGAAGTCATGACCATGAAGAATAGAAGAGAGTGGATAAGGAGTCGTGTTTGATCGAATTTTTGGAACTTTAATTTTTCGGATCTGTTTGTAGGCTTAAGCCCGGTCGGGGCATTAAGAAAGGGGGACTAGACTGATTTCAACCCGACTCAACCCGTTGCAGACAAAACAAAAAAAGGAAAAGGAAAAGAACTCGATCCAACCCGCACCCTTTATCCAAACAAAAAAAGGGGGGTCCGACCCATAGCCCACCCTTCAAAAGCCCAAAATAAATAAATAAATAAAATAAAATAAAATAAATAAAACGAGAAGGCTAGTTCCACTCCAGCCTTCTCTAAAAAAAATAATAATAAATAAAACAAAAAGGGAAAAGGGTAATAAAAAAAAGAAATAAAAAATAGAATTAGGGAAGAAAAAAAAGAAAGGGAAAAAGGATGGGTAGAAAAATAAGTTGGGGGTTAATGGTTTAGGTATAGAATAATTTTTTTTTAATTCATCTATCATTTTTATTTATTTATTTATTTAGCCTCGCTTATTTTTATTCCTTGTCGTTTTTTATATTAATTTAGAACTATTATTTTAATTTTTTTTCTTTTCTTCAATATGTATTGCTAGAAAAATTATAAAAAATCTTGACGAAGTCTCCTATCTAATAGGGACTAACGTCATAAAAAATGCCTAAAAATTTTAGCGAAGCCTCCTACTTGGTAGGGACCGACGCCACAAAAAAATAATAAACAAATAAATTGACAAAGTCTCCTATCTAATAGGGATCGACGTCATCGAAAAGAATATTCAAGATTTTCGATAAAGTCTCCTACTTGATAGGGACCGATGTCATCAAAAATCACCTTTTAATCAAGATGTCCTCCGACACATCGGTTGTGTCAAGGCTTTTAGTGGATCCGATGTTTAAACCGACATGTCACTCGACAAAGGGAACCGACGATCGTTTCAATACGATGCCACGCTCAAAGTAAAAAAAAAAATTTTTAGCTTAACTTTGAAAAAAATGGGAGTTTAAAAATTAGAAAATAGTTTGATATGACATTTTGGGAGATGAATTTAGGACTAAATCATACATGGTATCTTTTTTTCAAAAAAAGAAAAAAGGTACTTTTAGGTGATTAAATATCTTCCTAAAAGCGTAACCAACTCCTTACCTTAGGAATCTTCGAACTAGTACTATTTTCGAGTTCTTAGTTCCTTAAATACTAGGTGGCGACTCCAAAACTCCGTAAACAATTTTGTAAATAATTAACGCTTAGATTCAATTTCTTTGGGGAGTCTCGTCCGACGTCGTGTAATGACACCTATCGTGTGGTCCGGTGGTGGTGCCATCTATTACCCCGCCTAGTCTCATCTAAGCTAGAAGGCTCTTATGTTACTATTTCATTAATCAATGTTTGTTATCTTTAATGTAATATTATTTTATTTTAAAAATAATTTTTTAATATTAATTTTTTCATAATATCGATCCCCCTCCCTTGTTTTTTAGCAAAACAATTTAAAAGAAAACATAAAATAAATAAATTAAATAATCAATTTTTAAAAACAAAGAAAAGTAATTAATTTGTTTGTGAAAACTAAAGAGACTAATTCATAATTTACTTCTCAAGTCGTGAATAACGTGCATGTCTAAAGTTGCAGGTGCTAACATAGCATAAGAATCTTAGAAAGTAGTGTCAAAGTAATATTTGCAAATATAAGAGGTGAAAAGAAAAGAGCAGGAAAAAGATGGAGGAATCCGAATGACTTGAGCCATACAAGTTTATTCAATTGCAATTGAGGGGAAACAAATAATTTACTTTGCAAATTGTTTACTTCAAGAATAATGGTTAAGGATGTAACTTTTTTGTTTTTGAGCAGTATATCATGACCTTATGGTATTTTTTACATAAAGCACCCAAACAAAAATAAATTAATTAAGTACAAGTCAATATGCAAAATATTTGCAAATTAATAAGCTCATACACTCATTAATGAGGCCGTGATATTTAAATTTGCATGTATTGGGGTCACTTATAAGAAAATTACTTTTTTTGTTAATTCATCGATTTATGTGTAAATTGCTTGTTTAAAAGCCGATTAGGTATGGACTTAGTTTTAGACTAAAAAAGCTAGTCAATGATACTTCTAAAATTAAGATAAATACTAATGATGATAATAACAAGAACAAAAATAACAAAAGATAGATAATTTTCTTTACTTGGATTGGTTAGAATATTGTGAAACACATTTTTAAAGTGATTGATTAAGGTGGACTTTAGATTGATAATTACGTTGGGTGGGCTCTTAACTAACATATCTTATAAGTACTTTTTAAATCATTTTGGATGGTGAACTTTTCTCGAGAGCGAAACATTGAAGTTTGTATTTTCAAAAATAAGTGAGAATAATAATAATAATAATAATAATAATAATAATTTTAATCCCATTTTATAAGTGTTTGGTGAAAAAATAAAGTAAAAGTAAAAATAAAAGGTGAAAAACAAATTAAAATTAAATAGAGTTTTATTGTCATTGAGGATGTAGGAATAAAACAAAGAATGAAAATTATATATTTTTTTCAAAATAGTAATTTGTTATTTCTATTTATTATGCATTAACTATTTTTATTAATTCTATCACATCATCACTATCATTAAACACCGCCATTATGGGTGATGATAAAAAATATTCAAAATTATCACTTTTTTTATTATTCATCTACCACCACATTATTTTTATTATACTATTACTACCATCAATCTTCTTCCACCACCATCTCTTCTAGTAGTGGCATTAATTTTGTTTTTTAAATATATTACTTCGATTAAAACACAACTATTACCACCATCTTCTCTTTCTCCTTTTTTTTTTTTTCCCACTACTATTGCCTCCACAATTATATTTATTATTTTTACTACCATCATAATTAGTAAAATTATTTTTTAATGATTATTTTTATTCATCTTAAGAATTAATATTAAACTTTTTAAATTTATTTTGATTTTATTATTATTATTTCAAATATAATATGGAAATAAAATTATAATTAACGATGTACTATAGATCCATCTAATTAAAAAAATGAGTTCTAATTATTTTTTATAAATTAATTTTAATTCTAAAAAAGTTTAGAATGCTTAAAATGATGTCATTTTAAGTATTTTAGTTAATGGTCAATAGTTTCATTGTCGAAATAACGAGAGAAGGACAAAATTTACCAAAAACATAATAATTCAAGATTTAAATATTCCAAATTGATATCATAGATATTATTTTGCTACATCTCCAATAGTTTGGAGGTGAATTTTGTCATTAAACCAATATTTTGACCGTTAAAAATAGTGCAGTAAAAAATAATACTTGCAAAATAATAATAATAATAATAATAATAGTTTTGAATTTAAATAGCCCAAATTGATAGCATGAATCTTAAATTGCTATAATATAATAATTTAAGATAATTTTTTCATTAAATCTATAAAATATATAGGTTGTCCAAGCTCAATGGATACTATGTGGACCTTACCGTATTGGTCTCTATCAAACAACCGTCTCAACCAAAAGCTTGAGTTATCAGGTAAGGTTTCATGATATGATTTATATTATTCTCTAACACACCCCCTTAAGTGAAATGACATTTGAGTTTGAAATTTACACGG
Organism: Dovyalis caffra; assembly: GCA_963924115.1. Lineage (NCBI taxonomy): Eukaryota > Viridiplantae > Streptophyta > Magnoliopsida > Malpighiales > Salicaceae > Dovyalis > Dovyalis caffra. Next base: position 346,508 of record CAWUPB010001166.1, on the reverse strand, counting down.
ACCCACATTACTTTATGCTTAATTAATTCGAAGAGAAAATAAGGTGGTTGGATTCGAACTCACGACTATTTGGTCATCAAGGCTTTGATACCATGTCAAATGACCATATCACCCAAAAACTTAACCTATTAGGTAAGGTCTCAAAATATGATTTATATTATTCTCTAACATTCTCCTTATCACTCTCACAACAAGAGAATCTCTTTTTGCCTAAAGCAAGTCGGCCCACAAAAATCAAGTCGGCCCATCTTGTTGTCTAGTGGTGGTGCCTTCTATTATCCATCTTAGTCTCCTTTAATCATCCAAGCTAGAAGGCTCTTATGTTGCTATTTCATTAATCATTGTTATTTATTTTTAATTTAATATTATTTTATTTTAAAAATATTTTCTTTTAACATTAATTTTTTCATAATATTGATTTTTCTAAACAAAAACTTAGAATAAAATATATAAAATAAACAAAAAAAATTAAATAATTAATTTCTAAAAATATAGAAAAGTAATTAATTTGTTCGTGAAAACTAAAGAGATCGAACAATTTATAATTTACTTCTCAAGTCGTGATTAACGTATATGTATGGGTCATACTATATTTTTACCCTGTTCATCATTACTCCACTTTCGCCCCTAGTTTTAACCTTTCTCGATATGGCCCTATAATTTTAAAAATAAATAAAAAATAGGATTGATTTTTAGATCAAACATACCACCAAACTATTGGGTTAGTATCAACTTTGCTTTCAAACTTTTTTTCCTATAATATTACTATTAAATTATTTTGATTTCTAAATTAAGAATTTCTGTTAGAATAACTTAAAATAAATGTTACCTTTTTTACAAAAAGATGTCATTTTTTTTTACAAAAATAAGGTACAAGTTGGATGAAAATATGAGCAAAAAGCTTTAAAAATGAACAAAAATCTTTAATTGAGAATTTAAAAGTTTGATGGTATAATTGATACTCAAATTATTTGATAATACTATCGATACTACTTATATAGTTTGATGGTATTTTTGAGACTTTTTTTCTAAATTTTAGAATTTTAGCAATGATTTGATCGATTAAATTTCATGATCCTCATATTAAGAAAGAAAATGACACGAGGCTATTAATTTAAAATATAGTCGTTATGGCTATAACAATTAGTTTTGCTTCGCTTGTTTAGTTAACAAAGTTAGCTACAATTTGTTAGAGATGTTCTTTTCTTTCGTTTTTCTTTTCTTCTCCAGTTAGGATAATTCTTCTCTTTCTTTCCTCTCAACCTATATAAAGGCATCATTTGTATAAGGAAGGTAGCTGAGATGGTTATGTTTTTATAGTAGAAAATTCAATTCTATTTTTCTCCTCTTTGCTCTCGTTCTTAAATCTCTTTGCATTCTTTTCATTCTAACATGGCATCAAAGCTAAGGAACTAGGGTTTTCATATTCAATTACACTTTAAAGAAATCATCAATGGCAAATCCATCTTTGAGCATGTTAGTAGAAGATCCATAGTCACCTTTCTTCTTACATCACTCAGATAATCATAGCTCGATTATTGTTTCTCTAGAGTTGACTTCTAGTAACTATACTTCCTAGAGTCATTCCTTCCTTTTAGCTCTCTCCATTCGCAACAAATCTGGTTTCATTGATGGTACAATCGTTGCACCAACTAGTAATAGCTCACTATATGGTCTATGGCTTCGATGCAACAACTTGATCATCTCTTGGTTGCTTTGTTAGATTTCTCCTTCAATTGCAGCGAATGTGTTCTACATGGATTCAACTATAGAGATATGGATGGTTTTGAAGAAAAAGTTCATTCAAGTCGATGATTCTAAGATATGTAATCTTTAACATGCATTATCTACTATGAACCAAGGTAACCAAAGCATTGATGAATATTTTACTAAGTTGAATTCAATTTAAGAGGAAATGAGGAATTTTAGACCTCTGCCTCGTTATGAATGTGGACAATGCAATAACAATTATTTCAAGAAGTGTATTGATCTCCAGGTAAAAGGATTACGTTTTTTGTTTTCCGAATGGATTGAATGAGTCGTATAATAGATTGAGATCATATATGATAATGATGAAGCCTTTTCCCTCTTTTGATGAAGTATATAATCTAGTAGTCAGGTAAGAATCTTAGAGGAACATGCAATGCAAGCTTCAAACATTCATAGATGCTTTAGCTATGACAACCGTAATAGATTTTAGAAACGAGTTTAAAAATCCATTTGTTTGAACTTATTATGGCAAGAATGGCTATATAAGGGAGAGATGCTATCGATCGAATGGTTTTCCAAATGTCACTAAGTTTACCGAAACAAGGAAGCCTTGCAAGGTGGATATTCGAGGAACTCACGGTCTTTTTAAGGAAGCTCACAATCAACTACGAGGATTTTCCTTTAGAAATTTGTAATTTTCGGGCAACTCATAGCCTAATGAAAGAACTTTTACTTCGTCAATTCTGCTTCTATGATCGACAATGCAAATCTTGAAAACTCTACTTCATCAAGAGGATCAATGTCTCAAACTTGTTTGACTTAACATCAAGTTCAACAACTATTGACTCTTCTCAATATTCAAAATCAACACATTCCTTCCTCATCCTCGATCGAACTCGAATTCATAAACAATCAACTCTGTGTTTTCAAATCTAGCAGGTATATAGTATTCTAAACCATTTCTCCATTCCTCAAAATACTATTGCTGTATTGAAATTTTCAAAACATCCTCATGCTTCATGAATCATCAATCCTAGATAGTTGATACAAGTGCATCAAATCATATAATTTTTTTCATTAGAGTTTTATTGCTCTTTTCATGTCATTAATCATGCACATGTTCTAATGCCAATGTTCAAGCCATTGCTACTCATTCCGGTACTATTTCTTTGTCCTCCGAATTAATCCTTCATGATGTTCTAAATGTTCCTTCATTTCATTTTAACCTCATTTTCTTTAGTAAACTTACCAAATCGGCAAATATGTCCTTGATTTTCGTGATAATTGTTGTTTCATTTAGGCACTTCCTTCATGGACGAGTGATTGGTCTTGCTAGAGTTAAGGGTGGACTTTATTTCATTGAAACCAATCTCTCATCCTTAAAATCCATTGCTTTAGATGTTTCTTATTTACATCCTACAAACATTAACTCTATAATTGGTGTTGATAGTTGTTTTAATCTTTGGCATTTTAGGCTAGGTCATGTCTCTTCGAAAAATTGAAGTTTGTCCTTTTGTAATCAATACTTCATTTTCAAATAAAGCTTCTTGTATTATTTGTCCATTGGCAAAACACAAAAGACTTTCTTTTCCAATTCATAATCAATCTTCCATAACTCCTTTTGAATTGATCTATGTTGATATTTGGGGACCTTATTCACATCTTACTCATGGTAAATATCAATATTTCCTTATCATAGTAGATGATTTCATAAGAATAACTTAGGTGTATTTGATGAAATCTAAATCTAATGTTACCACTTTGCTTCTGACTTTTTACATACTTATTCAAACTCAATTTAACCTACTTGTTAAACAAGTCAAGTCTAACAATGACCTTAAGTTCAAATTACCGAATTCTATTCCACCGAAGGCATTATTCATCAACTTTCGTGTGTTAAAACACCATAACAAAATGGCATTGTTGAAAGAAAATATCAACATTTGCCAAATGTTACAAGAGCTCTATTGTTTCAATCTTCTTTGTTAGTCACTTTTTGGGGGATGTCTGTCTTAACTGCAGACTTATATCATTAATAGATTACCTATTTTAATTCTCCATAACAAAACTCCCTATGAAATGTTATTCCATAAAACACCTTCTTATGTTCATTTGAGAGTCTTTGGACATCTTTGTTTTGCATCTACCTTATCTCAAAATCAAAAGAAATTTGATCCTAGAGCTCGATAATGCATTTTTCTTGGTTATCTAATTGCCATGAAAACATATAAATTGTATGGTTTGCATTCTAAGACTCGTATTCAAATCTAGGGATGATGTGCTTCATGAACATGTATTTCCTTTCTCATACCACAAATCTAATCCTATTGTTTCGAACTTGCTCTTTTTGATGTTTCCCATGCAGTACCTCATATTTTTTCTAATACTGATTTTATGCTTAATCATACCTTTTCTATCACCGATTCCACACCTAAACCTTGTATCGATACTCGTATCTCCTTCTAAAGATACTAATCTTTCCCCTATCATTCATGACCATTATGTTCCTTTAATTCCAGTTCGTAAAAGCAATAGATCTAGTAGGCCATCAAATTATTTGTTCGATTATCACACTGCATTTTCTTCTACTAGTTCTACATAATATCCTATTCACAAGTTTATTTCTATATCAAATCATTCCTCTTCTCCTACTTTTTTTTATTTTTTGTCTTTCCACTCTTATTGAGCCTCAAACGTATGCCTAAGCTTTACACTCCGAGCATTGGCAAGTAGCCATGAAGGTAAAAGCTTGATGCATTAGATGATAACAATACTTGGATAGTTGTTCCTCTTCCTCCACAAGCAGCATACGGTAGGTTGCAAATGGGTGTATAAGATCAAGCTTCATGTTGATAGGAGTATTGATCAATATAAGGCTAGGATAGTTGCTAAAGGAAGGTTTTGATTTTGAAGAAACCTTCGATCCTATGGTTAAACAAACTACGATAAGGGCCTTTTTAGCACTTGCTACTTCCTAGAATTTGTTTCTTGCTCAAATAGATGTGAACAATGCTTTCCTTCATGGAGATTTGAATGAGATAGTGTATATGGACCTTCCACGTGGGTATAAGGTCCGGGAGGAGTATTCTGGACACATAAGGCTAGTATGTAAGCTTCGAAAATCCTTTTATGGATTAAAGCAAGCCTCTAGACAATGGAATGCTAAACTAACTTCTTCATTGTTATCTTTTGGATTTTTGCGGTCAAAATCAGATTACTCTTTGTTTACTAAATAGATTCCATCAAGAGGGTTCATTGCTTTGCTTTTGCGTGTTGATGCTATCGTTATTGCTAGTAACTCAACAACTATCATTGAAAATTTTAAACAATATCTTCATTCTCGGTTCAAAATAAAGGATCCGGGAAGATTGAAGTTCTTCCTTGGGATTGAAGTGGCTAGATCTTCAAAAGGCATATTTTTATGTCAAAGGAAGTATGTATTTGATCTACTTGCTGAACATGGTATACTTGGGGGTTAAACTTGTAACCCCCGTAAAAACCCTTATTCGTAATGCGACGTGTATTAGAATCATTCTATGTATATGTATATTAAGAGTAAGTATAATTCTCATTTCATAATGAGAAATTAATGCTTGAAATATGTGATTTATGTTAAATTAAAGTTATTGTGCTTAAGATTAATGGTTTAATTATTAAAAAAATCAAATATGCAAAATCGGTGTTTTAAGGACTATATTTTGCCCGAGTTTTATGTGAATTATTTGAGGACTTTAGGATGATTTTTGGGTCAACCTTAAAGAATGAAAGTTGTTAATATATGTTTTGAATAGAATTGTATAAAATTTTATAATTTTTGGACCTTTACATTAAGAGTTATATCCATTATGGTGAGGGTTGTTTCGAAATGCATTCTGCTGGAATTTCGGGAGAAGAATCGCTCGAATCTTGTGAGATTTATTTGATGATGTTAGATTGATTTTTGATAAAAAAAAATTAAAGAATAAAAGTTGTTTTTCTATGTGTTTAATATCTCTCTATAAAATTTCATAATTTTTGTATATATATATATAAAGGGTTATGCACATTTTAGTATAGATGGGTTAGCGAGTAACACTCGTTGGAATTTTAGGAAAAAAGAAATTTTGAATTTTAAAAATGGAAATTTCCAAATTTTTTTATGAAAGAAAGTAGGTTTAGTTACTTGAATTAAGTTAATTAATTATTTTAATTAGTCTAAATTTTATGTAGACACCTAAGCAAATGCAATAAATGAATTTAAGCCCAACTCACCCATTATGGTCCCAAAGCGACCACCTTTCCTCATGACTCACTCATAACTTTTACACCTTGTCCCATTAATTTCTAATACTTATAGCTGAAGGTACATAAGTATATATATATAGAAAGTTTTAAAATAGTGAAAAAAATTTTAGCAACCCGTAGATACAAAAAATTGGGAGAGAAAAGGCAAGAAAGACAAGAAAGGAAAAAAATGTGAGGAGAGAAAGGAAAGCAAAGAAAAAGAGAAAGGGAAAAAGGAAAGAAAAAGAGCTAAGAAAATTCTAATCAAACCTAAAAGAGGTAAGTAGGTTCCATTTTTTTGGCTGATTAATGTCTTAAATTTTTTTTTTAAGTTATTTTGTTATTGTTTATTTCATGGGTTGTAATAATTTTCAATGGTTATATGCTTGATGTTTGGGATAAATCTATGTATGGATGCCTTGTTGTGATGATTTATGATGTTATGATGTTTTGAAAAATGTCCAAGTATGTGGTGATGGGTTGGATTGAACTTGGACTAAATTTAAGTGAACTAAAACATGTTTAAAGTTGGCTTGGAATGAACTAATAAATTAGTGTTGATAAGGAGTAAATTCTGTCCGAATTTTGGGGTACATGTTCAAGGCTTTTAAGTCGATTTCTAGGTGAAACTTAAAGAATAAAAGTTGTTCATCTATGATTCAAATAACTTCCTCTAAAATTTATTGGTCATTAGATTTGTGTACAAAGAGTTATACCCGATTTAGTATGGATAGCTCTAGACAAACTACTACTAGGCAGATTGCTCCCTAAGTTTCAAAATTTGTAATTAATTGTGTACTTGGTATTTATACCTAATTTTTGGATATGTTATAAATAAATATTTCTAGTATCTAAAATAAAATGGTTAATATTTAATTATTTTCTGAAATTGAAAAATTATTTACTCGATTAGGATTTGCCCGAGTAATAAACCCTAAAACCAAAGAATTAGACTTGGACAAAATTAATGGGTTTGGAATAAACTAAATGGGCTTGGACTAAATAAAATGGAACTGAATAAAGTAAATGGACTTAGGATAAAGTTAATGGGCTTGGATTAATGTAAATAGACTTGGACCTTCTTTTAAATATTAATGAAACTAATGAACAATATTAATGAGCGGAGGTTGTGTTCTCGCTATGAGTATCATGATTGGTATGTAAGCAATGGATAAATTTCGAGTGTGGGTTGGATCGTGAATATGGCATGAGAATGAAGGGTTGGTACCCGAATTTGGTTGAATGTGATTACATATGTCATCACATGCATCATGTGCATAGTGGGTGGTTTAAGACAAGTCAATTGATTAAGAAATGATTTATACATCTAGGTTTGATAACCTAATCGGAATAAATGGGTATTAGTAGTCCAAGTACTCTAGGTCGTGTGCTCGCATTATCGGAAGGTGATTTGCGGACCACCCGGATGATAAATAGAGTAGACCGACTAATACCCGTGGTACCCGAGATTAAAATTTATGAGTATGGTGGGAAGTCAAACAACATTGCATATCACGTGCATCACCCTACTTACCGAGCTTTGACTCACCCTATTGTTATTTTTATGTCGTGATAGAAAAAGGACAAGTTGGTACGAATGCGGTCGGCTCCTCCTAATTGTGGCTCATGTGAGGCACCATATATTAGTTTTTATTTTGTACGTAAATTTGGGGTATGGCGTTCGTGAGAAATTGAATATTGCTCGTAATGTTTTATTAATGTATTTAATTATGTGATGTAAATTTTATCTTAAGGAGTTATATACGTAATGTGTTGTTAAAGTTTTAAGAATATCATAAGAGAACTACTTAAAGTTTAGGGTATGTCGGCGTAACACGCTTCGTTTAGTACTCTACTTGGATAGTAGAAATATGATCGGTGCGGAGGCGTTACAAAACCAGCCTCTACCTTAATGGATCCTTATGTTAAATTAGTCAAGGCAAATTTAAAATTCTTAGAAGATCCTTTTGGTTACAAGAAGTTGGTTGGAAAATCGCTATATTTGACCTTCATAAGACCGGATATTAGTTTTGTAACTCAAGTCCTATCTCAATTCATGGATAGGCTTGCATCTACACATTTACAAGTAGCCTTTAAAATATTGAGGTATCTAATGCATGCTCCTAGACAAGGTATTATGTATTCAACAAAATCTAGTGTTCAACTTCAAGCTTTTGTAAATAGTGACTAGGTAAGATGTTTGGATTCTCGTAAGTCGATCCATTGGATTCCGCATCTTTCTTGGTATATCTTTGATCGAGTTGGAAATTAAAGAAGTAGTCTTTGGTAGCAAGGAGATTAGCGAGAGGTACGGTATAGGGCCATGGCCTCTTGTTGTTGCGAGTTGATTTGGCTACTGTCCATTTTGAAGGATTTAAGCTTTGCTCAAAAGGAAGCTCGTGACTCTCAAATGTGACAATCAATCAGCAATCCACATTAGTAAGAATTCCGTTTTTCATGAGAGAACAAAACACATTGAGCTTGATTGTCACTTTATTAGAGAGAAAGTTCTTGCTGACATTGTTAAACCAAAGTTCATTTGTACTAGTATGCAACTGGCGGACATATTTACCAACTCCTTACATCCTTGTCAATTCCTTTTTCTTTTAGACAAGATGAGCATTGCGGACATACATGCTCCTCTTGAGGGGAGTATTAAGAAAGAAAATGACTCGTGGATGTTAGTTTAAAATATAGCCGTTATGGCTATAGCAGTTAGTTTTGGTTCTGCTTGCTTAGTTAGCAAAGTTAGCTACAATTTGTTAGAGATGTTCTTTTCTAACGTTTTTCTTTTCTTCTCCAATTAGGATGATTCTTCTCTTTCTTTCCTCTCAGCCTATATAAAAGCATCATTTGTATGAGGAAGGTAGCTGAGATGGTTATGTTTGTGTAATAGAAAATCCAATTCTGTTTTTCTCCTCTTTGCTCTCGTTCTTAAATTTCTCTGCATTCTTTGCATTCTAATACCTACAAAAAACAATTAAAGTTAATTATTAATTAATTCTTCTCTCCTTTCTTCATCCAAAATAATGAAGAAATAGAGTACAAGTCGCGCATGATTAGCGTATATGTATGCAGCATCTAAATTAAGCTGCAGGTACTAACTTTACATAAGAATGATCTTCTCTCCTTTGTTCGTCCAAGATAATGAAGAAATAGAGTACAAGTCGCGCGTGATTAGCGTATATGTATGCAGCATCTAAATTAAGCTGCAGGTACTAACTTTACATAAGAATGAAGTAAGGAATCACGTACTAACATACTAACATAGCATAAGAATCTTAAAAAGTAGTGTCAAAGTAAAGTCTGTATATATAAAAGGTGAAAGAGAAAAGCAGAAAAAAAAAAAAAAAAGGATAAAGAAATCCGAATGACTTGAGCCTTATAAGTTTATTCAATTGCAATTGAGAAGGGAAACAAACATGAAACTGAAGAAAAAAAAATCAGACAAATAATTTACTTTTCAAATTGTTTACTTCATGAATAATGGTTAAGGATGTAAATTTTTGTTCTTAAAGCAGTATATGATGACCTTCTGGTATTTTTTGCATCAAGCACCCAAACAAAAATAAATTAATCAAGTACTAGACAAGATGCAAAATATTTGCAAATTAATAAGCTCATACACTCATTAATGAGGCCGTGATATTTAAATTTGAATGTATTAGCTCACTTATAAGATATTTATTTATTTATTTATTTATTTTATTTTTTGTGAATGCATAGGTTTATGTGTAAATTGCTTGTTTAAAAGCCAATTAGGGATTCACTTAGTTTTAGACTAAAAAAGCTAGTCAATAATACTTTTAAAATTAATATTAATAACAACAACAACAACAATAACAAAAGATAGATATTTCTTTTTTTGTTTGAATTGATTAGAATATCATGAAGCACATTTTTAAAGTAATCAATTAAGGTGGACTCTAGATCAATAATTGTGTTAGATAGACTCTTGATGAACCGTATCCTATAAATACTTTGTAAATCATTTTTGGATGGTGGGCTTTTCTCAAGAGCGAAACATTGAGATTTTCATTTTTTATATTTGATTGTTAAATTGAAAATTAATTTGAATTTTAAAACTTAACAGTTTCGATTTTCAAACCTGATCATAACCAAGAAGACCTTACTGATAAAAGACAAAAAAAAGTTATATAAAATGTTGAAAATTTAGTGACTGATAGCCTATCAAAGAAAAGTAACTGGAGGAACAGTCGATGGAAATAATTCAACTCAGAATATTAGAAGTTCCTATCCGATATTGTGTTTTACGTTCGGAATGTGTTCAAGAGGCCATCTTTTCATTTTCGAACTTAGAATACCTTCTGTTGCACGCCAATGTGATGGAGGCCCTTTTTACGGTTCTGAGTAGCCAAAAGTTGTTGGGTGTATGCTATGAGGTCAGTTTATGAATAACTTTAGTATAATCCATGATAAAATTAAATAGAAAAATGATTATTGTAAAATTAAAAAAGAAAATTTTATTTTTTCTTTTTTTCTGTTTACTGACATATTTCATATAATATTCTATAGGTTGCTATTCATGTTTATCTTTAAGGTTCCTGCCTTGTGGGACTTTATTGCCATAGCTATACAACACATCATAGTATTATATTTGTTCCTTTTACTCTATAAATTGCTTCTTTTCTTTTTTTTTTTTTTTTTGTCAAACATAATATATATATGTCATGATCAATTGAAGCCAATCTAAGATAATGTTTTCTATTAATAGAGAATAATAAGGATTTTAATGTCATTTACCGATATTCAAAAGTATATATATAAAAATAACGAAATACAATGTCAAATCTAAAGAAAAACAAGTTTCTCACTATCAAAAACTATATTACAAGAAGAAGGGACTAAAAGGATTGTATTTCTAGTCTTACAATCCGCTAATAGCTCTCTGCTATTTTAAAATCTTTCAATTGATATTCTTTTCTAATCAGAAGATTTGGACATCAATCACACACATTCTTGAAAAAAAAAAATCATGAGTATGAAAAAACAAATTCCTATTTAATAAAACTTAAATACATCAAATCTATACTACTAGAATTGAGATTATTGATAAAGAAAAAAAGAAGATAAAAATAATGTTTTTTAATCCACAACCACTCATTAATACTATAAAAAGAGATTCTTTAAGAAAGAGAGAAATAACCCTTGAGAAAGAGATTTGGTTTTTTGAAAAAAAGTAAATTGATTAGATTAAGAAGATAACCATATAGTTTATAGCATATAAAGAGTATAGAGAAAGAAAAAAAAAATCCTAAAACCAAGCAAAAATCTATTTTATTTTTATTTAACCAAACTATATTCAATCATAAGCAAGATAACCTTATCTGTCCACTTCTTACTTAACCAAACTATTTGCAACCATATTACTCTTTCTATTAATTCTAAGTCAGTTAACTGACTTAAGATTATGAAAGAGATCAAATTGACATTTGAGTACCCTTTAATAATATGGTAATGCCATCCATAATATTTATTTCTAAGTTTTAAATGGACCATATAAAGAAATTATATTCAACGTCCAAATGTTGTAAACAAATTGTACAATTTATTTTGTGTGCTACTAAAACACGTAGAGCTGATACTGTTGTGTTGTGTTATGTTTTGATTATTATGTATTGTGATGTATTGTATTGCCTTAAGAATTGAAAGTAAATTAGTAAAATATTATTTGATAACTGGATGTTATGCTTTTAAAAAATTATATTTTTACTTAAGAAAATAGTGGATCTCTTAATAAATTTTTTTATATATAAAAACATGGATGTCCACCTTTGATTTAAAAGCAAAACTATTTTCTTTTAAAATATCATATTTTTTACATTTAAATTAAAGTACACATTAACCAAAAATTATGTTCATATAAAAAATGTTAAAAACTGAACATGTATAGATCTGACTCATGATGTAATTATATTTGTGAAATCCAAACCATTACTTTTGAAATTAATGATTTGAATTTTTGTTTTTAAATATATAACCACCAATTTTAAAAACTCACTAAAAATTAATTAAAGTTTCCATAATATCTATTTCTATATTTAAAAATAAATGAAAATAATAAAAATAATAAAATAATTATTTTATAAAAATAGAGAAAAGTAACTAATTTGTTTGTGAAAACTAAAGAGAGTAATTTATAATTTACTTCTCAAGTCGTGAATAACTGCATGTCTAAAGCTGCAGATGCTAACATAGCATAATAATCTGATAAAGTAATGTCAAAGTAATATTTGGGTAAAAAAAAATTATTTTTTTGAATAAATTGATTGTGATAATAGATTGAACATTCCAAATACCTTTAAAGACAAATAAGATGTAATTAAAAATTTGAAACATATGAGATTATATAAGGATAAATGAATGTATTTACTTTATTATTTGATAATTGGATGTTATGCTTTTTAAAAATTATATTTTTACTTACTTAAGAAAATAGTGGATCTCTTAATAAACTATTTTCTATATAAGAAAAAAAGTTACTACGCTTTAGAATCTCAACATTAATACGAAACCAATATATAAATTTGGCTCATGATGTGTTATATTTGTGAAATTCAAACCATTAGTTTTGAAATTAATGATTTGGATTTTTGCTTTTTTAAAAAAACTCCAATTTTAAAAACTCACTAACAAAATTAAATTTTCATAATATCTATTTTTTCTATGTTAAAAAAAATCAAATTAAAAAAAATAAAATAAACAAAAATATTATACAATTTTTTTTAAAAAAAAGAGAAAAGTAATTAATTTATTTGTGAAAACTAAAGAGACTAATTTATACTTGAGCCTTATAAGTTTATTCAATTGTATAGAGTTCGATGAGATTGAGTTCCATCCAAAAGACTTAAGCATTTAGGTGGGTTGATCCCTTCTCAACTTTATATATTATATATTATTAGTTTAATTATTCAATGTAGGATATGTGTTCTAACACTCCTCCTCACTTACAACTCATTTTTTGGGGTCCGTCAAGTGGTTTGGGCTCTAGGATCTTTGCTTGAGCCGTTTGGCATCTTTGAGGTTCCGATATCATATAGAGTTAGATAGTTGAGATTGGGTTCCATCCAAAAGACTTAAGCCTTTAGGTGGGTTGATCCCTTCTCAACTTTATATATTATTTATTACTAATTTAACTATTCAATGTGAGATATGTGTTCTAACAAATTGCAATTAATAAGGGAAATAAACATGAAAATGATCACACAAAAATATCCGACAAATAATTTCCTTGGCAAATTTTTTACTTCAAGAATAATGGTTAAGGATGTAAATTTTTGTTTTTAAAGCATGTTTTGTATAATAATTTAAGGATAAAATATTATCAGAAAATAAAAAGAAATGATTAACATATCATTTAAATTAATGATAGAGAGGAAAAGGTTAGATCCAAACTTGAGTTTTTTAAATACCAACATGAAACTAACACAAAACACTCATAGATAATTTACTTAGCAAATTGTTTATTTCAAGAATAACAATTAAGGATGTAAAATTCTGCTTCTTTAGCATGTTTTGTCTGATAATTGAAGAATTAATATTATTGAAAAAGAGAGAAGAAAATAATTAAAAAATTATTTATATTGATGATAGAGAGGCAAACGTATATGATCCAAACTTGAGTTTTTAGACTTTAGTTAATGTGAGTGAGATGGAAATGTAAGAACATTTATTATATTTATCATACTAGTGGGCAATTATTGCAAATTATTCTAAAATAAAAAGATAGAAATTCTGAATAGAGGAGAGTGAATATTTTTTTCATCATATAATAATTCTAAACAAAATTATTTTTTTCACAAGATTTTTTATTTAATCATTTTCAGAAAAAATCTGTTGGTTTTGATAAGAATAAAAAGTTGATAATGTATATACAACGATAAGAGTTAGATATTGTCTATATTTCAATAACTTATTAGAATAGAAACTCTATTTCTGAAACTCTATTTTAAAGAATTTATTGCAATACAAAGATTATGTGTGAAAATCCTTACAATCAATTCTTAGTTTCTTCAGCTTTCAGGTAAGCACTGCAGGAGAAGAAATGCTATATAATCCTTGCCTTACGAAGGTTGAGGTGATTCTTTTGTATCCTTCTTCTTATTCTGATACAGAAAATGTTGACTAATTAAATGGCTGAAGAACCCTTCTCATTCACTCTCTTGGAGGCAGAGTAAAATTAGAGTTAAGAAATGACTTTAGGAATTTCACACTAGCATTATGCTTGCTGCAGAATTGAATTGACAATCAGTTGACAGAAAGTTTTTTGAAATAATTAATTACGTGTTTTTTTTTTTTTAAACAAAACCAAATATATTCATAGGATATATTTAAATTCAAACATAGAATATAAATATTTTATTAAATACTACATAATAAATATTAAATTTAACAATTTTCTACAATTCATATTGATTAATTTTTATTTTACATCTAGATTTTTTAAAATTATTTAAGATATTAAAGCATATTATGCAGACTTATCTGCGGCAAGCGGGGGTACTATGCTGATGTTATCTGCATGAACATAATATCCTTCATTAAAATTACCTGCAAAATCAGTGTGGCTTTATTTTTCAGAAGAGGAAGGGAAGAACTATAGAAGCACAGACAAGAATTGTCCTATGGACAGGGAAGTAATGTGTGATGCAAGCTGCATGCTATCCCTTCTCTTCACAAACACGAATGTTTTACAGCATATATTCTATTTCTTTTCAAATTTTATGATAAAAATTTCTGTATGTGGGTTACGCTTCCTCCAAGATCCCTAAAATTTTCCTGATATGTTTGGAAGGATGGAGGAGAAATAGCTACAATAGTTTTATGACAGAGAAATGAAAAGTCCGCGTTGTTTAGGGTATAATGAAAAAAACATAAAATAACAAAAAAAATTTAAATAATTATTTTTTAAAAACAGACATATGTAATTAATTTATTTGTGAAAACTAAAGAGACTAATTTCTAATTTACTTCTCAAGTCGTGAATAACGTGCATGTCTAAAGCTGCAGGTGCTAACATAGCATGAGAATCTTATAAAGTAGTGTCAAAGTAATATCTGTATATATAGACGGTGAAAAAAAAGGCAGAAAAAAGATAGAGGAATCCGAATGACTTGAGCCGTGTAAATTTATTCAGTTGCAATTGAGAAGGGAAACACACACGAAACTGACACAAAATATCCGACAAATAATTTCCTTAGCAAATTGTTTACTTCAAGAATAATGGTTAAGGATGTAAATTTTTGTTTCTAAAGCATGTTTTGAATAATAATTCAAGGATAAAATATTATCAGAAAATAAAAAGAAAATGATTAAAATATTATTTAAATTAATGATAGAGAGGAAAAGGTTGGATCCAGCTTGAGTTTTTTAAATACAAACATGAAACTAACACAAAACACTCACAGATAATTTCCTTAGCAAATTGTTTATTTCAAGAATAATGGTTAGGGATGTAAAATTCTGCTTCTTAAGCTTGTTTTGTCTGATAATTAGTATATGATCCGAACTTGAGTTTTTAACCCTTCTATTTTGGAAGATTGAAATATAAATAGCTATTGAGAGAGGGAGAATGACAAAATTTTAGTGCGTTTTGTTTGAAATCCTAGTAATTGTATCCTTGGAGTGTTTAGAAAGTAATTCTCTTTCTCTATTATATATTTTTTTAAAAAAAAGAACAAGAAAAGAAAAGAAAAGTAGGAAGAGAAAAGAAAAACATATATAATAGAGAAAGAGAATTACTTTATAAACACTCCAAGGATACAATTACTAGGATTTCAAATTAGTAAAGTACATCCTAGTTTGCTCAATTTTACAGCCAAGTATAAACGTCCTTGCCTGGATTTGTGATAGAAGATAAATTGAAGCTCAACTCGATCTAGTGTATTTAATTAATCTTTGGAACTCTTTAAATCTCTCATACTATATTGAATTAAATAATTAAAATTAGATTCTATTAAAAAAAAATAACTTATGGTGAGTGATCTTGTTTCAATTTTATAAATTACTTATCCATTGTTTATATAATTTTCTCCACTAATGACTTGCTTTCTTTCTATATATATGGTATAGTTTTGTGTGTACTCCACCAAACTCACTGTCACTAGAAGTCTACACCCTCCCTTCATTTCTATGCTTTGTTTCTACACAGTCCAAGCAAAAATGAGCCAAGAGGAGGGAAGCTTGACCGAAATATCAGATTCTGGCAAGCACATTTCCTTCTCCAAGAAAAACAAAAAACTCCAGTTAGCTCCTTTTGCTTTTCTCTTGCTTGTTGCCACTATAGCTTCCATTGTTACAAACGCAAATTCAGAGAACAACTCCAACAAAAATGCTGCTGCTCATTCCATCATAAAGATGTCATGCAGCTCCACAAGATATCCTGAATTGTGCTACTCATCTATTGTCAATGCCCGTGGAGCCGCTGCCAATTTGGCGGCTATCAAGGACGGAAACGATGTTCTTCAAGGGCAGATACAAGCTGGTGTACAAGCTATTGACGACAATAACGCCGCAGTAGAGAAGATCAGAAGCAATCCTCAGAAGAAACCCACCAAACAGGAAGATGATGCTCTCGGTTCTACTACGGACAATAATGAAATGGCTCAATCTGATTTAAATAAGGCTCACGCTCAAGTAGATCAGGCTAAAGCTGATTTACTTAAGTACTACCAGAACGAGATTCCTCTCGGTGATCAACAAGCCGTGCCGGACATCAATACCCCAGTGAGTTCTTGCCTAAGCTACCAAGACACAGTCATGGATGGTTTCTCTCACATCAACGCAGATAAGCAGCTGCGTAATTCTATTTCGGATGGAGTAGATAATGTCAGAAAAATATGCAGTAATATCTTGGCAATGATCAACAAAAAGACAGACGAGCGCATTGCCAAAGAGCTTAAAACCACTAAGAGGAATCTCAAGGAGGAAAACAGAAATGAAACTGGGTGGCCAAAGTGGTTGTCAGTAGCCGACAGGAGGTTGTTGCAGTCATCGTCATTGACTCCAGATGTGGTGGTGGCTGCTGATGGCAGTGGGAATTATAGTACGGTATCAGCTGCAGTTGCTGCTGCACCAACGAGAAGCAGTAAGAGATACATTATCAGAATCAAGGCAGGTGTTTACAGAGAAACTGTTCAAGTACCAATCAATAAGACTAACTTATTGTTTCTTGGAGATGGAAGAAGTACAACGATCATTACAGCACGTAGGAGTGTGGCAGATGGCATCACAACCTTCCATTCTGCCACCGTTGGTATTTTTCGTTTTTCCCTTCATTTTGCATATCGTTCATTTTTTTAAAAAAGAAAATTTGCTTATTTTTTTAACTTCTTATCTTTTTCTTGTTTGGTAATATACGAGTGATCATAGAATTGATAATGATAGAATAATTCTAGAGATATTTTAGACTTTTACTAAAAAAATTTCGCATATTTTCGATGTTGGAATTGATGTTTAAGTTTTTATATGACTTGGCTACATTCTCACGAACAATGCAGCTGCGATGGGTGAAGGATTCCTAGCCAGGGACATAACCTTCCAAAACGCAGCCGGTCCGTTCAGGCGCCAAGCTGTGGCACTGCGTGTTAGTTCGGACCTTGCAGCATTCTACAAATGTAACGTGCTTGGATACCGTGACACCCTCCATGTGCAAGCAAATCGCCAATTCTTCATAAATTGTTTGATAGCAGGCACGGTTGATTTCATTTTCGGCAATTCTGCAGTTGTTTTTCAAGATTGCGACATCCATGCTCGCCGTCCCAATCCAGGCCAGACAATCACAATAACAGCCCAAGGGAGGAGTGATCCTAATCAAAACACTGGCATTGTAATTCAGAAAAGTAGGATTCATACCACTTCTGATCTACAACCTGTCAGGGGCAATTTCTCAGCCTATCTTGGAAGACCCTGGAAGAAGTATTCGAGGACTGTTGTCATGCAATCATCCATAAGTGATGTGATAGACCCGGCTGGGTGGCTTGAGTGGAAGGGCAATTTTGCACTGAACACATTATATTATGCAGAGTACAACAACAGTGGGGCTGGTGCTGCAACCTCTGAAAGGGTCAACTGGAAAGGATACAAGGTGATTACTTCTGCAGCTGAAGCTAAACTTTTTACTCCTCGCAATTTCATTGCTGGTAGTAGTTGGCTGAAATACACTACCTTCCCATTCTCTCTGGATCTCTAAACTATGCGCCAGCATTTTTATGGAGTTACCATTTTAATTACCTCGACTAAGTACTAGAACTCTAGGAGTGTTGATTGAGTGTCTTGTGTGTCGTACAATAAATATCTGTTCTTTTTTTCGTACTTTTGTTTACAAGATTGCTTCATGTTTTCAGTGTATTTTACATTCTTCTCTGTGTGGGAGTTTGTATTTTTGGTCCGAGCATGGACTATTATGAATAAAAGTGCTTGAATTTATTAAAATTTACGTATTAATGCTGCTTAAGTTTCTAAGTATATCTTTGTATTTTAAAAAATTAAATAAATCTTCATATATACTAATGAATCTTAAGATTTAAACTCAATAAATTAAGAAAAGAAACGTCCTTCCTTTTTTTGGGGGGCTGTCATGAAGAGTAAAGTATAAATTACTTTCTCTCTCTCGTATGGAGAAATGAATTAATTACTCCTGCGTGTGACAATACGAGCCACATTCCTTTCAAAGCCTCTCTTCGTGGAAATTCTGCCATGAATATTAATCTATTAATGATTCCATTTCCACACATATCTCCTCTTACGTCATAATTATCCTTCAGATGGAAAGTTAGTTACGTCAGTTAATCAAAATAAAGTGCAAAGCTTCATTATTTAGCCAATTAACATTGACATTCGTGTTAATGCCTTTCAAATTTGAAGCACAGCTTTATGTCTCTGGTCTCTACTTCCCTTGGGAATAAACGTTATATATTTTTATGTACCTTTTATTTTCCTGAGTAAAAAGTGATAACCAACCGGTTGCCTTTTGACACCTTAATCGCTCTTGATCTTTTATTCTTGTTATCCTTTCGGTTACTTTTTTCGCTAAAGGATAAAGGTATCATCCTTCCAATTTACATATCCATCAAAACTAAGTTCTTTTCTAAATGATCTAAAGGGCTCAACCCAACATCGATCTGGTATATTAAAAAATATTTAATAAATTCTTTCAAGTGCTGTTCCAAGTTATCTTAAAAGCGGACCTCCAACATCGAATTAGTACGTTCAAAATAATTTCATAAATTATCAAAATGTTGATTTTAAAATTTAAATTCAGAAAGTTAAAAAAAAGAAAAAAAGAAAAAAAGCAAACATTTTTTTTTTGTTCGAATAACCCAACTAAAGTTATTATAAAGAAAATAAAATAGCATTTCCAACTAAGTTTTATCATTTACTACTTGGTAAAAAATGATTGTTATCTTGTATGGAATAGTTAAATAATGAGGTGTAAGGAAGGAAAAGTGTTAAGAGAATATATACTATTATATAGTTAAAAAAAAATCACTCATTATAAATTTTAAGTCTTTTGAATAGAATTTAATTTTAACTAAATCTGTATATTTTTAATTAAGACATGCATAAAATAACCCACATGTTGCACACTTTAGTCAAGAACAAATATATAAACTGCACACCTTAATCAAGAACAAGCTGCTAACTTTTTGTCCAAATAAAGTCACATATATATAGCCTAAAAAGAAGAGACTTTTGGAAGACAGTGATTAACATTTAAAATCAAAACCACAGGAAATGTTTTTTTTTTTTTTAAATACCGATTAAAAGTGGTTATACTGTTTTTCTTTGTCTAAAATCAAGTCAGATATATAGAGCCTAAAAAGAAGAGAGTTTTTGAAGAAAGTGATTACCATGTCAAATCAAAACCACAAGAAACGTTTCTATATATATATATATATATATATATATATATGACTTTATTTAATTTGGACAAAGGAAAGCAGTATAATTTTTAATCATTACTAAAAAAAAACGTTTCTTGTGGTTTTGATTTTAAATCTCTTCAAAAATATCTCTTTTTAGGCTATATATATATATATAGAGAGAGAGAGAGAGAGTCCAAAAAGAAGAGATTTTTTGAAGACAGTGATTACCAATTTTATTTTATTTTATTATATATATATTTTTTTAACTAATGGTTAAAAGAGGTTATACTGTTTTTGAAACACATGCTTTGATTTTTTTTTTAATAATTAATATAGTTTTCAACATTTTATTAAAAAATATTCCAACAGCAATTCGTGTTTTTGCTATTGAATTGTTTGCCGCAGGAGTAGACATAGTAGGTGTGTATTTGGAAATTTACAATTTAATTATGAAAAGAATTAGAAAATTGTGCTGAAATGAACGGTTTGTGTACTATATATATATGTATATTCTAGTGCTTGAATGTTAGATAATCCACTCCGTAAGTTTTGCAATTTTTTTTTCCGTATTGTAAAACTTTCCATTTGTTGAAAGTATCGCGATTAGTAGTTGCTAGAACCCAAAAGAGAGGCATGAATACAAATTGACGATCATGTAGAGCAAGAGTGTTACCATTTCTAATAATGACTTGCTTAGGCCCTGTATATTATTAATGGTAGCTTAAATTGTCCATATTTGCTTTGAGATGTTGAGTAGCCCCAGAATCAACAATCCAAGGCATGGAAGATGGTTGTCTAGCAGTAACGGAAATATTTGGGAAAATTCAAAATGTATTCTCTCCCTTCACCTCTTTATATTACAGCTGAGGAGAAAAAGGAAAAAAAACCAAAACCAGCTCACTAATCTTGTTACGGCTGGCATAGCAAATTGAGGAAACAAAATTTCAAGACCAATTTATAAATTGTGATGCAAGCATCAAAAGATAAATATCTAAACACTAGTGGTGATTATGTCAAGAAAACGATAAGTGTTTGATTTCGACCAACACTTGGAGGCATCTCGTGACCCGATTGAATGGTAATTCATTAAATTGAGAATACTTAAGGCAAAGACTAAGGATCTAACAACTCCAATCGAGTTTAATAACCGGTTAGATGGTGATATCACTACACTAGTTGAAGGAACAGAGACTTAACATTAAGCTTTTAAGCACAAATAAAAAATCCAAAGCCATCAAAGCTAGGGGGCAAAAAATAGTCCTAATGGAGGTTAATGACTCAATCAAAGTTTGATAAGTAATCAAAGCAGTTAGGCGTGGTCTCACGGAGATAAGTCATAGCATATGGATGGTTATCACATTCAAAAGTTCAAAAAATTCAGTCTACTTCGAGTTAGTTAGAAGAGGCAAAAAACTCAAGTGATCAAGGCCAAAGGCAAGAAAATTTTGACGAGTACTACGAGACATGATCCGAGTACGTAAGTCTAAAATGAGGCGACGAAAGAGGGGATTGAGTACCGATAAAGTAGGGCAGCCTATGTTTCTCTCGAAGTAAGAACTAACTCGTTGTCAATTTTATTCCAAGAATGTCAACTCAAAAAAAAAAAAAAAACGAACAATCAATCAAATCGAAATTCAAAAAAGGGAGGTCACACTTCCCTATACATTCACTTAGGTAGGGTCACCTTACAATAGATCATTCATTCGGGTAAGGTCACCTCACAATAAACCATTCTTTCAAGTAGGATCGCCTATTAATGGATCACTTACTTAGGCGAGCGTCACCTTATAATAGACTATTCTTTCGGGTAGGGTCACCTAATAATAGACCATTCATTCAAGCAAGGTCGCCACACAATAGATCATTCATTTAGGCAAGGTCGCCACACAATAGACCATTCATTTAGGTAGGGTCACCTTATAATAGACCATTCATTCGGGTAGGGTCACCTCACGGTAGATCATTTTCTCGGGCGGGGTCGCTTAATAATAGACTATTCATTCATGCGGGGTCGTCGCACAATAGACTATTCTTTTAGGTAGGATCACTTTACAATACATCATTCATTCGGGTAGGGTCACCTCACAATAGACTATTCCTTTAGGTAGGGTCACCTTACAATAGACCATTCATTCGGGTAGGGTCACCTCACGGTAGACTATTTACTCGGGTAAGGTTTCGCCTCTCAATTGATCATTCTTTACGGTAGGATCACCTAATAATTCTCTATTCACTTAGGTAGGGTCACCTCGTAATAGACCATTCTTTCGGGAAGGATTGCCTAATAATAGATCATTCACTTAGGTAGGGTCACCTTACAATAAACCATTCATTTTAAGCGAGTTCGCCTCACAATAGACCATTACGTATTTAATTTTTCGGGATAGGTCGCCCTTGACAATAAGGGTACAAACATTCCATATTTAGTTCTTTGGAGTAGGTTGACCTTCACAATAAGGCCATGTATTACATCTTTTATTTTTCATGAACTGCATATTTAATTTTTCATGTATGACACATTTATTTTTCTCGTAAAAAAAAGAAAAAAACAATAAAAAAAGGAATTTCTTTACAAGCTCACTAAACAAATCTATTTTGAAGTTCACACTTCGGCTACGATTTGCATCGTAAGCATTGTAAAGAGGGAGCAACTCGTCATCACCTACTTTTGGGTTCCTTGAAAAATAAAAAATACAAAAAAGGAAAAAATATAAAAAAATATTGAATCTC
Source organism: Dovyalis caffra (assembly GCA_963924115.1). Lineage (NCBI taxonomy): Eukaryota > Viridiplantae > Streptophyta > Magnoliopsida > Malpighiales > Salicaceae > Dovyalis > Dovyalis caffra. Next base: position 323,919 of record CAWUPB010001166.1, on the reverse strand, counting down.
CCTAAAATCATTCGAAGATTTGTCGAAATCTTCCACAAATCTTTTTTGAATCTCCTTATTTTTAGCCAATCAAATCTCAATTAAGATTTTACAATTAAAGTTGAATTTGAATTGGCTGATTTTGGGAGAGCTTTTAGGAGGTTTCGACCTATAAAAAGCTTTCGGATTCTAATTTGTAAAAGAGGGGGGACACGAAAAAAAATGTAGCTAGAGAGCCAAAAAAACACACAAAAAAAAAATAATACTCAAAAGCTAATTGGAAATAGCCAAACACATCCTAACCAGCTCACCAACCCGTTTACCCAATCGAACGTTTCACTCTTAATCCGACCATTTTTCAATCGGTTTTAACCCTAACCACCACATCCACGTATAGCCCATCACTAGATCGGTCCATCAACACCGATTAGAGAGAGAACCAATAACGGAGGAGAGAGAAATCAAGGATCAAACGTTCGTGACCCAACCCGTAAAAAGACCCGATAGTTTCTCTTAACTCCGATCACCAAAATGAGATCTACCACCACGGATCCGATCGTCTATCTCCTTAAGTGTTCCTATTCAAAAATCTCGACCCAAAGACACCGAAAAATAGTTTAATTGGAATTGACCCATTTTGGCAAATGTAGAAAAATTGATCGATCTAGAAAGAATTGGAGGTCCTAAACACCACAGAAATACTTCTCTCAACCTCACGAGTCGACCGGTATGCTTGGAATCCCGAAAGGAGATCGGATTCATCACCGGTGAAGCAAGGAGATCCGATCGGATCTTTAGAGGCTCCGATCTCCTTTCTCTAGCGTCGTCTCCGGTCGATACCACCATCATTGGATGCGCAACGATCCGATCTACAAGGTGGGGTGGTCCACGTGCACGAACAGTCATCGAAAGACGAATGGTCACTTGGCGGTGACTCTTGACATTCCGGGGGCATTTTTGTAATTTTATAGTATAGGTGAATTTTGGATTTGTTTGATTTTTTTTATTTTATTCTATTTTTTTAGTAATTTTTTTAGTCTTACGTATATTAAAAAATCTAGAGATACTTAGGTGTGAAATTTATTTTAATATGTGATTTTTGATAGGATTAAAATATTAGATCAACGAGTCTCCTATTTATTAGAGACGGACGATGATTTCAATATATTTAATTCTTAAAATTTATTTTAGTTGATTTTAATAATTAAAATTTTAAAGAATAAACAAAAAAGTAAAAAAAAATATCTAAAATTTTCGACGAAGTCTCCTATTCGATAGGGATCGATATCACCAAAAAGAATACCCAAAATTTTTGATGAAGTCTCCTATCCGATAAGGACTGACACCACTAAAAAAAAATCACCTTCTAATCGGGATGTCCTCCAACACATCGATTGTGTCAAGACTAATAGTAGATTCGATGTTTGGACCAACGTGTCACCTAACAATGGGGATCGACGATCGTTTCAATACGATGCCACACCCAAAAATTAAAAATTCAATTTGGATTTGAAAAATGATGTTTCAAAAATTGAAAAATAATTTGACAAAAATAAAATACTTTAGGAGATAAATTTAGAACTAAACCGGACATGGTACCTTTCTTCAAAAAGAGCGCTTTTGGATGATCGATATCTTCCCAAAAGCGTAACCAACTCCTTATCATAAGAATCTCCGAACCGGTGCTCGTTTTAGGTTCCTAGTTCCTTCAACACTAGGTGGTGACTCTAAACTCTATAAATAAAAAATTAACTCTTAGATCTAATTTTAGATATTTTCAAGGAGTCTCGTCCAGAGCGTCGGATAGTGACAAAAATATTGATTGTTAACTAAAATATAGTTTAATGATAAACTACAAAAGAGTTTATAGGTCAGTAATAGTAGTCTATTATAACAAAAAATCACGGATTCAAATCTTAGTAGACTAATTTGGCTAAGAACCTTAGGTACGTGAGTTAAAAAAAAAAAAATTAATGACAAAGCTGTATCTTTAAACTACCGTGGTTGTGGTAATAAGACTTATACTATTGATTTGGGCTATTTGGATCCTAAACTATTAATTTTTAAGTAAATTTATATTTTTATTTTATTTCTAACAATTAAAATGTTGACAATTCTATTTTTTTTTAGAATTATAATTAATTTTCATTTTTTAAATAATAGTAAGCTTTAAGGAAGGTCAAATGATTTTATTGTTTATGGATTTGACTTTTGGTTATTGGATAGTTGATGATATGAAAAAAAATAATAATAATTTTTTCTAAAAATTATTTAAAAATAATTAGTTTTAAGTTAGCTTAGATAATATTTTTTTATTTGTGGATCGTACTTTTATTTTTAGATAATTAATGATGTGTAATGGATCCATCTAATTAAAAAAAAAATTCTTATTATTTTTTAAAATTAATTTTAATTCTTAAAAAGTCCGCGAAATACTTAAAACGATGTTGTTTAAAGCATTTTAGTTAATAATCATCACTTTTACTATTAAGAATAATTGAGAAGGACAAAATTTACCACAAATTAATAATTTAGGGTTCAAATAGTCTAAATTATTAATGTACTTAGACTTTATTTTGCCATAGCCTAAATAATTTAGGGGTAAATTTTGCCATTAAACTATATTTTAGTTAATGGTAAACGTTTTTCGTTAGAAATAATGAGAAAACAATAATATTTTTTCAAAAAAAAAAAAAGTAATTTAGAATTCAAATATCTTAAATGGATAGTATGAGTCTTAAATTAATAGAATTCAATAGTTTAAAGATAAGTTTTATCGTTAAACCCATAAAATGTATAGGTTGTACAAGCCCAATGGATACTACATGGAACTTACCTTATTGTTCTCCTTATGACAACAAGAGCATCTCTTTTTGTCTAAAGCAGGCGGGGCCATCTTGTGGTCTGGTGGTGCCATCTATTAACCCGCCTAGTCTCCCTTCAACAAAGCTGAAATACTATCATGTTGGCATTCCATTAACGATTATGCGTTATTTTTAATTTAATATTATTTTATTTTAATAATATATATTTCAATATTAATCTTTTCATAATATCTATTTTTCCATATTTTTTTCAAATAAAAAATAAAAATATATATATAATAAATAATTAGTTTTTAAAAATAGAGAAAAGTAATTAATTTGTTTGTGAAAACCAATTAAAGAGACTAATTCGTAATTTACCTCTCAAGTTGTGATTGACGTGTATGTCTAACTTGAAATAAAAATGAAGTGATCAAGTACTGACATAGCATAAGAATTGAAAAGAGAAGAAAGAATCTTATAAAGTAGTGTCAAAGTAATATTTGTAAATATAAAAGGTGAAAAAAAGAAGAAAAAAAAGATAGAGGAATCCGAATGACTTTAGCCATACAAGTTTATTCAACTGCAACTGAGAAGGGAAACAAATAATTTACTTTGAAAATTGTTTACTTCAAGAATAATTTACATTGCATGTCAAAGTAATATTTGTATGTCATGACCTTCTGGTAGTTTTTGCATCAAACTCCCAAACAAAAATATATCATGACCTTTTATGATACGCTAATTCCACCCATAATATTTATTTCTAAGTTTTAAATGGACCATATAAAAAACTTATAATCAACGTCCAAATGTTGTAAACAAATTGTACAATTTATTTTGTGTGCTATTAAAAAACCTAGAGCTGTTGTTGTTGTAATAAGTGCAATGTTAGACGATAAAAAATCTAATAATAATATTAACGTTCTTGATATCACTCTGTTTTAATCCCACAAATAGATTTAGACTTTAGTTATTGTGAGCTACGTGGACCAAAAGACCTTGGAACTCATGGAGCAGCATGATAGCGGATGGTAACGTGATTTGATATTTTTAGCCTAATTTTGAGGGTTTTTAGACCTAATTCGATACCAAACGGGCCAACGATCAAAACACATGGGCTTTGCCTATGATTTTCGTGTGATTTTGACAAAAAAATATCGTTTAGGCTCTCAAAATTGTAATTTACTGTTTCGTGAGATTTTTAGTGATTTTCAAGATTTTTTCTATTTAATTTTGAATTTTTAGTGTTTATTTTCTTTTCAAATTGCTTTAGGGTTTTGACCTAAAGTTTACTATTTATATAAGACGTCTAGGCTGAAAAACGTTACTTTTTCTTGATTAATAAACTTTTGTGAGAGAGTATCTTAGTTTTTTTTTCAATTTTTAGCATTCTTTGAATCAACGAGATTGAAGCCTATTTTCCGATATTTGTGTGTGCAATTCAACAGAGTTATAGTAGACTGGTATTTGAATTTCGGATCAACGGTATTTATCTTTTTCTTATGAGTTTCCGCTACATCGGTGAGTGAGATGGAAAAATAAGAATATTTATTATATTTATTATACTAGTGGGCAATTATTGCAAATGATTCTAAAATAAAAAGATAGAAATTCTGAATAGAGGAGAGTGAATATTTTTTCATCATATAATAATTCGAAACAAAATTATTTTTTTCACAAGATTTTTTATTTCGTCATTTTCAGAACTTTTAAAATGCTTCTAAACCTCTATTTTCTCATGTGGGTAAAGATAAAAATTATTTTCCCCCCCTGATCAGGATCACCGCCATCTAATTGATAAATTTGGTTAATGTGTACTCTAATAATTATATAATTATAGGCAAGTATATGAGATTTATTATGCTTATCTGGTGAAAAAGAAATAGATGGAATTACGAGAAATGAAACAGTGGATCTACCTTATGCCTTTCTTTTGTAGCCACCTTTGTTTTTTCCCTCCTCAACATCACTAATTTTCATGTTGTGAACAGATTTTTACATTGCCGAAGGAGACATTAATATATCAGCTCATGACTACAAAGGGTTTTCGGTAAGGATAAAATTTAGACCTCTTCTACTAGGAAACCAGTGGTTAAGCACCTCTTGTATATTGAATGTTTAAATAGCTGCTTCAGCAAAAATCTGTTGGTTTTGGTAAGGATAAGAATTTGATAATGTCATAGAAGGAGAATTACTTCATAAACACTCCAAGGATACAATTATTAGGATTTCAAATTAGTAAAGCACATCCTAGTTTGCTTAATTTTACAACCAAGTATAAACGTCCTTGCCCGGATTTGTGATAGAACATAAATTGAAGCTCAACTCTAGTGTATTTAATTAATCTTGTTGGGAAAAACTTGGTTGGCATATATATATATGTAAGGATTTTTTTTCTACGTCTTTGGAAGTCTTTAAATCTTTTATACTATATTGAATTAAATAATTGAAATTAGATTCCATTAAAAAGAACATCGTTTTAAGCATTACCGAAGTATCACTGTCACTAGAAGTCTATACCCTCCCTTCATTTCTGTCACTATATATGGTATAGTTTTGTGTACTCCACCAAACTCACTGTCACTAGAAGTCTATACCCTCCCTTCATTTCTGTGCTTTGTTTCTACACAGTCCAAGCAAAAATGAGCCAAGAGGAGGTAAGCTTTACCGAAATATCAGATTCTGGCAAGCAGATTTCCTTCTCCAAGAAAAACAAAAAACTCCAGTTAGCTCCTTTTGCTTTTCTCCTGCTTGTTGCCACTATAGCTTCCATTCTTACACAGGCAAATTCAGAGAACAACTCCAACAAAAATGCTGCTGCTTATTCCATCATAAAGATGTCATGCAGCTCCGCAAGATATCCTGAATTGTGCTACTCAGCTATTGTCAATGCCCCTGGAGCCGCTGCCAATTTGGCGTCTATCAAGGACGGAAACGATGTTATTAAAGGGCAGTTAAAAGCTGCTACACGAGCTGTTAAGGACAGTAACGACAAAATAAACGAAATCCAAAACGATCCTCAGAAGAGATTCACCAAACCGCAAGTTGATGCTCTCAGTTCTTCTAAGGACAATAATGACTATTCTGGAGATGCTTTAAATAAGGCTCACGCTAAAGTAGATCAGGCTAAAGCTGATTTACTTAAGTACTACAAGAACGAGATTCCTCTTAGTGATCAACAAGCCGTGCCGGACATCAATACCCCAGTGAGTTCTTGCCTAAGCTACCAAGACACAGTCATGGATGGTTTCTCTCATTCCATCGCAGATAAGCAGTTGCGTGATTCTATTTCGGATGGAGTAGATAATGTCAAAAAATTATGCAGTAATATCTTGGCAATGATCAACAAAAAGACAGACGAAGGCATTGCCAAGGAGCTTAAAAGCACAAAGAGGAATCTCAAGGAGGAAAACGACAGAAATGAAAGTGGGTGGCCAAAGTGGTTGTCAGTAGCCGACAAGAGGTTGTTGCAGTCATCATCATTGACTCCAGATGTGGTGGTGGCTGCTGATGGCAGTGGGAATTATAGTACGGTATCAGCTGCAGTTGCCGCTGCTCCAACGAGAAGCAGTAAGAGATACATTATCAGAATCAAGGCAGGTGTTTACAGAGAAACCGTTCAAGTACCAATCAATAAGACTAACTTAATGTTTCTTGGAGATGGAAGAAGTACAACGATCATTACAGCAAGTAGGAGTGTGGTAGATGGCATAACAACCTTCCATTCTGCCACCGTTGGTAATTTTCGTTTTTCTCTTCATTTTGCATATTGTTCATTTTTTTAAAAAGAAAACTTGCTTATTTTTAACTTTCTATTTTTTCTTTTTTGGTAATATACGAGTGATCATAGAATTGATAATGAAAGAATAATTCTAGAGATATTTTAGAATTTCACTAACAATTTTTCGCATATTTTCGATATTGGAATCGATTTTTAAGTTTTATAATGACTTAAGCTGCATTCTCATGAACAATGTAGCTGCTGTGGGTGAAGGATTCCTAGCCAGGGACATAACCTTCCAAAACGCAGCCGGTCCGTTCAAGCGACAAGCTGTGGCACTGCGTGTTAGTTCGGACCTTGCAGCATTCTACAAATGTAACGTGCTTGGATACCGTGACACCCTCCATGTGCAAGCAAATCGGCAATTCTTCATAAATTGTTTGATAGCAGGCACGGTTGATTTCATTTTCGGCAATTCTGCAGTTGTTTTTCAAGATTGTGACATCCATGCTCGCCGTCCCAATCCAGGCCAGACAATCACAATAACAGCCCAAGGGAGGAGTGATCCTAATCAAAACACTGGCATTGTAATTCAGAAAAGTAGGATTCATACCACTTCTGATCTACAACCTGTCAGGGGCAATTTCTCAGCCTATCTTGGCAGACCCTGGAAGAAGTATTCAAGGACTGTTGTCATGCAATCATCCATAAGTGATGTGATAGACCCCGCTGGGTGGCTTGAGTGGAAGGGCAATTTTGCACTGAACGCATTATATTATGCAGAGTACAACAACAGTGGGGCTGGTGCTGCAACCTCTGAAAGGGTCAACTGGAAAGGATACAAGGTGATTACTTCTGCAGCTGAAGCTAAACGTTTTACTCCTCGCAATTTCATTGCTGGTAGTAGTTGGCTGAAATACACTACCTTCCCATTCTCTCTGGATCTCTAAACTATGCGCCTACTAAGTATTGGGAGTGTTGACTGAGTGTCTTCTGTGCCTTCTGCAACCCGTTTGCTTCATGTTTTCAGTGTATGTTACATTCTTCTATGCGTGGGGAGTTTGTATTTTTGCTCCCGAGCATGGACTCTTGTGACTAGAAGTGTTTGAATTTATTAAAATTTACGTATTTAAAACAATTAAATAAATTTTCATATATACCGATTAATCTTAAGATTTAAACTCAATAAATTGAGAAAATAAACATAACTTCTTTTTTTTTTTAACCTGTCATAAAGAGTAAAGTATAAATTACTCTCTCTGGTACAAAGAAATGAATTAATTACTCATATGTGTGACAATACAAACCAGATATGACTATTAAAGAATCATTTCAATCTAAAATTTTAAGTTTTCTAACTATTTTTTTAAAGTAAAAGTAATTTAAAGCTCTTTAACTTTTTCAAGTGAAAATAATTAGAAAAGAAATGAAAGTGATGAGATTTGAATTCATAATCGTTTAATTATCAAAACTTTAATATTATATCAAAAGATTATCACATTTAAAAATTTAAGTTGTTAAGTAATAATTCGTCAATAATTTTAGTGATAATTCGCGGGAGAAGGCACAATTCTAGCGTTTGCCTTTGTAGAATTTTTCTCAGATTTTTCCATACAACTGTGACAATACGAGTCACGTTCCTTTCAAAGCCACTCTTCGTGGAAGTTCTGCTATGAATATTAATCTATTAATGATTCTATTTCCACACTTACATGTCTCCTCTTACGTCATAATTATCCTTCAGATGGAATGGTAGTTGCGTAAGTTATTCAAAATAAAGTGCAAAGCTTCATTATTTAGCCAATTAACATTGAGATTCGTGGTAATGTCTTTCCAATTTTAAGCACAGCTATATGTCTCTGGTCTCCACTTCCCTTTGGAATACACATTATATATCTTTATGTACCTTTTCTTTTCCTGGGTAAGAAGTGGTAACCAACCAGTTGCCTTTTGACACCTTTTTTGACACTTTAATTGCTTTTGATCTTTTATTCTTGTTATCCATTCGGTTACTTTTGACACCTTCCGATTTACATATCCATCAAAACTAAGTTCTTTTCTAAAAGGGCTCACCCCAACATCGATCTGGTATAGTAAAAACTATTTAATAAATTCTTGCAAGTGCTGTTCCAAATTATCTTAAAAGTATACCTCCAACATCGAATTAGTACATTCAAAATAATTTCATAAATTATCCAAATATCGGTTTTAAAATTTAATTTCAGAAAAGTCAAAAAAAAAAAAAAGCAAACATTTTTAACCATCAGATCAAATCCTGGAGTTCATTTATTTACTTCCTTTAATAATTCAACTAAAGGTTTTTTTTTCCCCCAATAACCCAACTAAAGTTATTATAAAGAAAAGAAAATAGCATTCCCGGCTAAGTTTTATCATTTACTACTTGCTAGAAAGCGATTGATATGCAAATTTTTAGTGTCTTTTTTAGGATATGCTTCGCAAAGAAAGTAATTATAAAGAATATAATATTTTTATTAGACACTAGATTACAGACAATAGATTATCTAAAATAAGAGTCTCATTTTATAAGTATCATTTCCCATCAATAAACATGAGTTTCTTTTCAAATCAATAAACATGAGTTTCTTTTCAAATTTTGAGTATTGTTAAGTTTGAAACCTTGTTTCTTAATTTACAAGTGAATTTATTCATAAAAACTTGAGTCTGGAAGTTGAACTATATTATAGACTGCTATTCAATCATTTTTTTTTATTATTATTTTGTTACAAAGTCGATTGTTAGAGAACATGTATCTCATGTTGAATAATTAAACAATTGATACATAATATATAAAGTTGAAAAAAATAATCACCTAACACAAATCTTAAATTTTTTTAATGAAATTCAATTTTAAATGTCTTAACTTTATATCATCTTAATTAAAACATGCATAAAATAACCCACATGTTGCACGCTTTGGTAAAGAACAAATATATAAACTGCACAGTTTAATCAAGAACAAGCTGCTAACTTTTTGTCCAAAATAAAGTCACATGTATATAGCCTAAAAAGAAGAGACTTTTTTGAAGACAGTGATTACAATTTAAAATCAAAACCACAGGAAACGGTTTTTTTTTTTTTTTTTTTTTTTTTTTTATAAATAATGATTAAAAGAGGTTATTCTGTTTTTCTTTGTCCGACATAAAGTCATATATGTAGTAAAGAAGAGACTTTTTGAAGACTGTGATTACCATTTTTTTTTTTAAATAATAATGGTTTAAAAGAGGTTATACTGTTTTCCAAAACAGTTACAATACTGAAATGAACGGTTTGTGCACTAATATATATATAATTTCTTTCTGGTGCTCGAATGTTAGATAATCCACTACGATAAGTTTTGCTTTTCTTTTCTTTTCGTTTTTTTCCTCCTATGGTAAAACCTTCGATTTGTTGAAGGTATATCGCGATTGGTAGTAGCTAAAACCCGAAAGAGATGTATGAATTCAAATTTGAAGAAGCTTATACTCAAATGAATTCCACGCATTGTGTGGTTTCTATGTTCACATATAAACAGGTTACAATTGTAGGTTTAAATGTTTGAATGAGTCCTATCATATTTGATCTATAAATATAACAAATGTTTTGAATTTGAATGCTAGAGTTCTAGTGTATCATAATCCTATCACCCTTCTTCAAGTTGAACAGGATGAAACTAAACCGCACTATAACAAATTTGAAATTTAGGTATGAAAATATTCATCCTCAAATAATTAAAATTTGTCAATGAAAACATTTTGAGATGCAAAGCTAAATCGTCCCAAAAGCCGCATAAGTAATTGTATTTTTAGAAGCAAAGTAAAAATCATCCCTAAAGGATACTTATTGCGGACGAATATGAGTTTCATCCATGAATGTCAATCATTTATGAACAATTATTTTTGTCTTAGAATGTATCTAAATTCGTCCAGAATTAGTCCTTTTCGTCCGCAATTGTGAAAGATTTGAGGTGGGATAACATTGTTGTTGACAAAAAAAATTCGTCGGCAAATGTATCTATAAAATGTTGACATCCACAATGAGGATTTTTTGGGACGATAAACTTCGTCCTTGATTTATCATACATATCCACTACAAGATAAATGCTAATTAGCGACGATCAAAACCATCGTTAACTTAAAAAAAACCATCGCAAAAAATGATTTTACAACGCCTTAGCGAAGGTCTATTGACCGTTGCTAAAACGCTCATCGATAAAATTTCGTGACGGTTTTTATCGTTACAAATTTAGCAACGATCAAAACCGTTGCAAAAAAAAAAAAAAAAAAACTATCCATCGCTAAAGTTCGCTGTAAATACTTGCAAAATTAGCGACGGTTTATTAAACCCTTGATAAGTCCGTTGCTAAATAGCGAAGGACTTCCGATGGTCCTAGACCGTTTCTAATTTCTTTGTCTTTAGTGACCGTCTAGACCGTTTCTAAAACCATCGCTAATTGTTTAATTAAAATTTTTTTTCAACCGAAATAAAATGAGTTAAAAATAACAATTTTAAAATAACCAAAATCCGGTAAAATATCGTATACATAATTTTTTATTATTCGAAATGTATTAACACGTTGCTAAAGATTATGCGATTATTAAATAACGAAAAACAATACATAGGTTGCGGTTAATACAAGAAAACGTAAAAGCTAAAATAATTTCATGTCCGGGATCACTCGGAGGTTGGGTAGAGTCGTCTAGAGGTCGGGTTGCGTCATCGTCGATCTCGGGAACGACGAATGAACTACATCATGGTCAAAATGCCGCATGAACATCTACTACATCCGTGACATCATCATAAACCGTTGTCGGCTATAGTTTCCCAACTCATTTGTTGTATCCAACAACGATGCCACTTGGCCCCGTAGGTCGTTCACGGTACCTCGTAAGTTATGAACGTCTATCGTGTTTGCAAATGTTTGCTCTTGTACTTTCTTAAGCTATGCATCGTCAACTCCATTGAATCTAAAAGTAGCAAAAGTTGAGCCCGCATTGACGGTAGAATAATAGTGAGATGCATGTGACTCGAGTCCGTACATCATCTTCCTCCTACTATCACCTCCACCAACGGCCCTCCAAAATATGTCATTAATGTCGGGTCCGGTCTATTCGAGTCCCTCCCGATTGTCGACTAGCAACCTCTTCCGCATTAATTAATCTTTATACGGTCTTCCGTATAATTGTGAAACACATCGTAATAAATATGTATGTCAAATTATGTTATTAACTAATAAATGTTAAATAATGTTTCAAACTTATCACTTACATCGATAACACTCGACCGTTGATTGACAAAGACAAACCGATCATCGGTCTTTCTCCGATGAGTCCTCAAGAAAACCTCGTGAGGATCGGGTTCACGACCTAACACATTACGCCGAAACCATATATAAATAAACGTAAATGTATTAAATATACTCAAATGTTTAATTAATTATTTTGAATATTATTTTTTTAAAAATTATAAATAAATTAATTAATATATATTTATTTACCATGTGTATGGCGTGCTCTCTATGGCCGATTGATCCCCCGTATATTGAGAAGGACCGGCTCCGACGCCACCATTCTCGCTTCTATGGTTCTATGTCGCCATCTCGGATTGAGCAACGGCCTCGAGTTTCGTCCATTTCGTAGTCCATGCATCCCATATTTCCTGTGAGATAAATGTTGGCTTTGGTTTTTTTCGTAGACGACAAAGAAAGTAGAATATTGCTTCCGTGTGAGACTTTGCCATGCTTTCTTAACTATGCTCTCGTTCAAATCATCATCCTACTTAAATGATTTCTGAAAAAAAAAACAAATAATAATAATCATTACTAAATTTATTTGCATATTATTTTATGTTATTTAATTAAATATTAAATAATATAGTCAAATTAAATTTAGAAATTAGTACATTAAATTCTTCCCAATAAAAGTCTTTTGTCTCCGGACTCATTTTCTTCCACATCCATCCCGAAATATGAGCATACTTCGGAATGTCTTAACGATCGTGCGAGAGCAAACATCGGAGGGATACAATCTATAAAAAATAAATATTAATTAAATTAATAAATAACCGAGTATGTAATAACGATAATAAAAAAATATTTCATAAAATTAAACATAAACCATACTCATTACGACCAATAATAATGACCCTAACTCGCTGGTCAACCACAAGTGTGATAGGTTTCGAAGCCGATTAATGTGAGACGTTGTGGGGTGGAACCCGTCGAGGAACTAAACGGTTGTCCCGATGTGATGACGAAGGCACCGACGATGACGAAGGAAAAGATGAGGAAGGATGTGGAGGTCTAGAATAAAGAAATGGCTAAGGCCGAGACATGTCAAGCATCGAACGGTATGTCGAGGGACCACCGGAAGAGTGGTATGGAGGCATGTCCGTTGGGGGACCCATCCGACCATGAGCGAAATAAGAATAGTGTCCACATCCATGATCATGCTTCGACCGATCGATATCCGAACCACGACCCCTACCTAGAGCCATTATGACCTATACATTAATTATTACATTCATTAGTATTTAAATAAAATATTAATTATATAATGCATATATACTAACATATAACATTCAAATTAATATGAACAAATTGAAATATATTTAAACAACAATAAAAGAAAAACATTTATTTCATTAAATCTTACCTATAAAAAGTATAAGTTAACTATATAGGTAAACATAACAATAAACCTAATTTTTTTCTTTTTTGTGACAAAACGAGGATGGTACCCTAGATACTTATTAAAATATTATGAAAAATTACAATGGGGGACAAAACTAGCCTATCCCAACAACTCGGGAGGACAAGGTTGCCTAAACCCTTAAATTCGTATCGCAATTACATAAAATCCAAGTGCACAATTTATGAATTGAATATAAAATACAATATAATATAATATAATCTCTTAGGATATACCATATTATCTTTAATCGGTATTATGATCATCATTGTCACATTCTTCATCTAAGTCTTTCTCAACATCGGTTTCTAACTTCGATTCATTCCGAATATCAATTTCACCCCCGTCCAAATCTAATAACGTTATAGTAGGATCAATCAATGACTAACCTTCATCATCATCAATGTGGATGACATTGTGTTGGCCTCCCATTTCATTTTCTTGAAAGGGTTCGATATTTATTTGGTCGATGGTAATAGATGATTCTAGCACATCTACCGTCGGCCTTAGTTGTACCTTACATATCGCCAACCAATCTCGTCATATGTGTTTACATGTAGGATATGTTACATAATACACTTGATGCGCTTGTGATGCTAGTATGAAAGGATTGGATCTATTTGAATACCTACGACTATGAACCTCGACTAGTCCATAATGATCATGAACTCGTGTACCGGTGCTGTGTGTCGTATCATACCAATGACATTTGAACAAAATGGTTTTCTTTATTGGTAAGGCTGGATACTCAAGTTCGAGTATGTCAATCAACCTACGGTAGTGGTCATTTTTCACCACACTCGTAGCTAACTCCTTTTACACACACTCCACTACACATTGATGCTCTCTGTGAACCACCAACATCGATATGAAACTTATACCCATTTATAATGTACTCCGTATACGACTTCGCAATTCGCAATGGTCCTTTGACCAAATCTTTAATATAATGATCGGTTACAATATTAGGTTGTGCTCAACTTGCTCGTATGTAAGGACTACGTTAATTATAAGATAATGTTATTATAAAATTTGATAAAATCAATTTATGAATAATTAATAATGATCTTGACTTTGCAATACTCACATATCGATGGAACCATGATGCAAATTCATTTTGAAGTCGAAAATCAACCTCGTTTTTCGATATGTCGGGGTCACTTTCATAAAGTTGATCGATAAAATATCCGACGAGAAAAATATTATTATTATATGTTTTAAAATTAAATGATACTTAATGAATAAATGTATAGTAATAATATTTTACGGTTATAAAACTTACTCCGTGTAAGGTGTGACTTCATCACAATTCAATAAAATGTAAGTGTGCACTATATTCTTTTTTGATCTATCGGGACATGTGATCGTGCTCGACCAAGAGATTTACATTTAGGTATGAATATTGCTAGCATGCCTTCAATATCGCCATTCGGTTCTCGATCACACTCAAAGTTTCTAGACACTTTTTGATGCCTAGTGTGTGCATGAGACTCGAAGTAATATGAATAGAATATTGAAGCTTCCTCAACTAAATATGCGTTGTATATTGACCCTTCGACTCGGCTTTGTTCTTAACATTATTTTTTAATTTGTGAAGGTACCTATAATAATATTGTGAGTTCATTAGACTTAATAAAGATTTGACGAGTTATAAAATTACGGATGTCCAATAAAACCATAAATTTTTACCTTTCAAATGGATACATCTATCGATATTATACGAGTCCGGCTATTTTTGCTTCATATGCCAAGTGGATGGGAAGATGCTCCATTGAGTCAAAAAAACTAGATGGGAAAATATGCTCTAATTTACAAAGGATTATTGGTATATCTTCCTTAAGGCGGATCATATTTTCAACCTTAATCACGATAGATGTGAATTCCTAAAAGAATAAGCTAAGCTCGGTTAGTGATTGCCATACATTTATTGGTAACATGTCATAAATGCAATAGGTATTAGCCATTGCATAAATACATGACAATCATGCCTTTTCATGCCATGTAATCCGAGGTTATTCATATCAACACACCTTGCCAAGTTAGAAACATATCCGTCCGAAAACTTTAGTTGTTTAATCCATTCTAGTAATTGTTTTTTTTTATCTAGAGTATAACAAGCTTTTGGGTATTTTCTAGAGTTTTCATCTATTTTTAATTCGGGCCATCAACAATATAGCTTTAAGTCTTCTCTAAAATTTACATTGTCTTTTGTTTTTCTCGGGACATTCATAATTGTATTGAACACATTATCGAAGATATTTTTCTCAAGGTACATGACATCCAAATTATGATGTATTAGATTAGAACTCCAATAAGGTAGGTCCCAAAATATACTATATTTTTTCTAACCACAATATTTAGATATATTATTGTTATACTCATCGGATCCCTCTTTCGTTACTTTCAACAACCCCCAATTGTTTAATTCTTGTAAAATTTCAATTCTAGATGTGATCGGGGGCGATTGTCCGTAAAAACTGAATTTCGCTTGAACGCATTCCTATTTCGCCTCGTACGGATGGCTTAGTGGATGAAACTTTTGATGGCAATCAAACTATGAAGTTTTGTTACCGTTTTGGAGGGTGAAAGCATTAGAATTTTTCATACAATATGGGCATCCTATCTTACCCACGGTACTCCAATCCAATAACATTAAATATGCAGGAAAGTCACTAATTGTCCACATGACAGCGACTCTCATCCGAAAATTATCTTTACGGGACACATCATAAGTACGAGCACCTACTTCCCATAATTCTATCAACTTTTTAATTAAGGATTATAAGTAAACGTCTAAATTGATTTTAGGATTTTTAGGACCGGGGACAATAACGATTAAGAACATATATTCTTCTTTCATACATTTCCATGGTGGCAAATTGTAAGGTGTTACAATGACGAGCCACAAAGAATATTATTGTCTAGACTTACCAAAAGGCTAAAACCCATCGAGTGCAAACACCTAATCTAACATTCCTAATTTCGATGCAAAAGAAAGATGTGTTTGATCAAAATATCGCCATGCGTAGGAGTCCGAACAATGACGCATGACGTTGGGTCGACATACATATTACGCATGCCACATCATGTCGTTAGCGGTGGCATTTGATGCATACATCCTTTGCAATCGTGGGGTTATCAAAAAATAATATATTTTTTTGTAAGGGACAAATGTTTGTCTAATCGACCCTGACCTAGGATTTCGATATCGAGGATGATCACATATTTTACAAGTGATTCTCTCACTATCTTCACCCCAATAAATCTTGCAACCATTAATGCAATAGTAGATCTTTTTAATCGGTAAATCCATCATTTCTACCATTTTTTTATACTATAAAAGTCTTTGGCATGCAGCTATCGGAGGCATCAACTCTTTCATAAGTTGACATAAATCATCATAACACCTCTCTATAAAATGATGCTCGGACTTGAGATGCAACAAACGAGACATTGTAAATAATTGTGAATGGTTTTCCGACCCACGCCATATTTCTCTATTCGATGCATCTAATAAATCATAAAATGCTTGTGCAGCAAGGTTTGGGTCTTCGTTTTCATTAGACGAATTAAAAGATAGACCAATTCGTATCTATCACCATTGTGTGGTATCGATTAACTTGACGATCATCAAATATTTGTTCTTGTTTAACATTATTAAACAAATTGTTATTAATTGCTAAATCATTCTCTCCATGACGTCTTCACATATAATACCCGGACACAAACCCATATATCAACAAATGATACTTAACGGTATCGGGGTTTTCATAACTATGATTTTTATATTTTTTTTGTTTACATGGATATCGTATCTTATTTTCATCCATGCACTCGTGGATGACTAATCACAAAATTAATAAATTCATTAACCCTTTTTACGAAACGCTCATTTAATAATCCATCGGTTAATCTAAAGTCAATCCAAGAGCGATCCAAATTCATTTTAAACAAAATAAAAATTAAAATATTAACTCGTTTTTGTAATTACTTAAAACACTTTTATTACTAAATCTCAAATATTTTTTGTTAGACACAAGTTATTTTTTTAATGAACAAGCTAAGTGTATATCATTTTTTTAAATACAACTTAATTATTTATTTAATTACTAACAATTATAAATATTTCTAGTAACTTTATTTTTTATCTATTTAATATAGTTTCAAAAAAACTAAAATTTTTTATTCTTAACTATTTAACGTAATTATAAACTAAACTTAATTAATGAACCATATTGTAACCTTAAGCACTTATGAATTTTTTCTTCGAAAAAATGCTATATTTTTTCTTCTTAATTAATATTGTAATTACTTATCTATTTAACTAAATGAACAACTAAATATATAAGCTTAATATTTAATCAACAAAATAACAATATATTACAATTTAATTAATATTTAATTTATTGATTAATTTTGTAATTACCCAACACTTTAACTTAATGAACTAGTACTAAATAAACTTAATAATGTTTTCAATTAATTTTTAATCACTTAATCACAATAACTTAAATAAATTAACAATTAGCATCTACGCTAATAACAATAACAATAACAATTAAAATAACAACATAAAATAATATATAACAATTATATTTTCTAACTAAAACAATTAACAATAATATTTAATTAATCAAGAATTAACAACAACATGAACATAACAATTAACAATTAAACATTTCAATTAACTATCACAACTAACACTAAAATAACCCATCAAAACAATATTAATTAAATAATCAAGTGAAAAAAACACATGCAATAAACAATCAATTAAATAATTAAACTAACAATAATAAGTAATTAAACTAAAAAATTTTTTAAAAAACAAATTATTTTACTTAACTAAATAACTTAAAAAATTAAAAATTGAAAGGAGGGGTTAGATTTAGGTGGACTCGTCACCAAGGGAAGGATGAGAGGGGGCAGTCGCCGTCGATGAGACTATCATCGAAGTTTGTTCATCGAAAAACAGCGGGTTGAATGCTCGGAGAGCTAGAAAAAAGCTAAAGGAGGAGGAAAAGAAGGAAGAAAGAGCGATATTTTGAGGATACAAATGCTTTGAGGAAAGAGAGGAGAAGATTGGAGCAAAAAATTGACGGATCTTATTACCGGCGGAGGAGAAGAAGAGAGGATCATTTGAGAGAGATCGAATTACAAATTTTGGGGAGACCGGAAGTTTGAAAAGGCAAAGTTTACGGACCATCGCTAAATCATCTCTAATAATAAATTTGAAATTAAATTTAGCCGTTTCCCACCAACGGTTTAATATTAGTGATGGATTAGCGATGATCCACGACCATCACTAATTCCGTGTTTGCAACGGTTATTTTTGGAAAAACCATTGTAAAACAAAAATTTAATTATGTTACCAATGGGTTAGCGATGATCTAAACCCTCGTTAAATATATTAGCTACGGTTTAAGACTATCGCTAAAGGAAAATATTTTTGTAACGGTTTTAGGTTAAAAAACTATTGCTAATTAGGTTTTCTCTTTCTTTTTATGACCATGACAATTTTGAAATGGATTCGCGACGGTCTAGGACCGTCTCTAACGTCTTAAATTTTTTTGTAATGATTTTTTTGTACAAAACTATTGCTAAAATATTTTTGTATTTTTTAGCAACGGGGTTGAATCGTCGTTAAACCCAATTTGTTAAAAAAATTGTTGAAATCATAAAGGGTTTTTTTTATGCTTTTATCTCTTTAGCAACGATTTACCGACGGGGTGGATCGTTGTTAAATTTGCAACAGCTTTTGTTTCATAAAAATCATTGCTAAAGTGGTCCGTATTGGTATAAAAAATTTAACTTGTCAAATTAGCAACGAATTTATAGACCGTTGCTAAAAAACGATTGCAAATTGAAAAATTAGTAACTATTTTTTAGACCGTCACTAAAATTAGTAAAACCGTTACAAATTTTAGTAATTAGCAATCGTTTGTTGGCCATCGCTAATAAAGCTTTTTCTTGTAGTGATCTAATTGCATGCGATTTTTGTACATGACAAATTTCATACCCGATTTACCTAAATTGGGATGATAATTTCGTCCTTGATTGCTTTCTTTTTTTGGATAGCAAATTTCATCACCGATTTGCTTCTATTTTGAAATGTTTAGATTACATTCCTAATTGCTTGTATTTTATGATAGATATTCGATCCTTGTTTAGCTTTTTCTGTTAGAAAGTAAATTTTTTTCTTTGCCCATGTTAAATTATGGAGCATGAACCCACAAAGATATCAATAAGGAAACGATAAAAAGGAACCAAAACATGTATAAACAAAGAAATATATAGTGTATGCTTACATTATCAAAAGTCTTTAATATGTTAAAAACAAGCACATACCAAAAGTTCGGAAAAATTTGTTCTATGAAAAAGTTCAAAATGGAACTAAGTTGTTCTAGTAGGTAGATATTGTTTGCTACTGAATTTAAATTAAACATAGTTAAAAAAGCAAAAGGTGACCTTAAAAGTTGCTCTACTTCATCCTTGTGCATTTGATGATCCGCATGAAAAATAATATATATATATAATCATTATTTTTTACTATGTAAATATAAGCCACAACCAATACTTATTTAACCATTAAAAATGATTTAAGTTGTATAGGTTACCCTAAAATATTGGTAGATGGATGGTATCCTGTTGTAAAAAACATCTCTAACATCTTTTCTTGTCGTTTCAAATGAGCGGTGAGATCCTCAACTTTATCACTCAACTTGGAGTTAGTTTCTTGAGATTCTTTCTTAATTTGAAGGTTGGAGCTGCTCACTTTGCTCTTTGGCTTTGGACCATATCCAAGTCCTTTAATATAACCTTATCGAGTTCCAAGAACTTTATCACGGACTTCATCAACACTCAATGGCTTGCCTTTAGATATAGACTTTTTCATCAATTCAGCCATAGAATTCGAGTAACAAAAGTGAATAAACATTTGATT
The DNA here is from genome assembly GCA_963924115.1 of Dovyalis caffra. NCBI lineage: Eukaryota > Viridiplantae > Streptophyta > Magnoliopsida > Malpighiales > Salicaceae > Dovyalis > Dovyalis caffra. The sequence continues at coordinate 303,783 of CAWUPB010001166.1, read as the reverse complement.
AACTTTGAGTGAAAATTTAATTGAAGGAGTCTATCTAAGTGGAAAAGAATGACTTGATGATCATAAGGGCGTAAAGTGAGAAATAATCGAACCCAATTAGTGATCATAAGTGCTTTTTAGATATAGACCAGCTTTATTTAATATTTATTCAAAACATCTCTAGAAATTTAATGCCTATGATATCCTCATGCAATATAATCGGTGCTCCTTAAGGTTTCAAGTGGTGAAGAATGGGAACAAAAACATTAAACACTTACATATTTGGATTCAACCTCCGAATTTGACCAACCCTTTCCTTCCTTGTAATGAGTATGATCGAAAAAGGAAACCCTATCATATTCTTCACCATTGTTCTTCTCCTCCTTATCTCATAGATACCAAACATGATTATTATGAGATCAAAGTATAATGACATTGGAAAATAAAAATATAATTGATCGACACTATTATATGGACTTTGCTTACAATTTCATTCCGAACAACAACAAAAGCCATTGATCCCGGTTGTGTAGCAATTTCAGCTTGCTTTAATTTTTAATATTTTTAGCACATCTAGCCTATAAAGGCAAACAAAAAAAAATGGTTACTTTCGGTCTCATCGTGGAAGCCTTGCACTCTAGGAAGGCCTATCGCAAGCCAAGCATGCATGCTTGCGATGAAGCCGTACATGCTTATCGCTAGTTAGCATGCATGCCTATTGCTAACCAGCGAAGCTCGCCTACTATCGAGCGACGAGCCCGCTCGTTGCAAGCCAAGCGACAGGCCTTCCCGCCGTGAGCTAGGTAGGCACGCCGGCTTACGATAGGCTCGCGCACTAGCACGCAACAAGCCTAGGCTCTCGTAAGCGGTATGCCCGTACGTTGGCTTGCAATTGGCCTACTACGAGCATCCTAAAGGTGATAAATCATTCAAATCTTATAAACTCAAAAGACTAGACAAGTACATACAAGATAATGTATGCACTAACTCCACCATATCGACTAAAGATGTATACATGTTTTAACACATACCTTAATACTTGGATTAGCCCAATAATTGCAAAGTGCTTTCCAATTATCTTCTATCAAGTTCTTGATGTCGAGCTTATTTTCTTTCGCCTCCTCAACTAAGTTAAACTTCTTAAAATATTTATACAAGAGGTACTACACATTACTAGGCCGATTCTTTAACAAGTCTTCATTTTTTTCTTTAACAAAGTCATCATCTATATCTTCCACTTCCATATGCATTTGAATAATTTGAAAAAAAATAAATTTTAGATTAGAGCTAGGATATTCAGTTCATGAATCTCCTTAAAACCAAATTTCATATTAGAGCCAAAGAGTACTTACATCAAGGTTATCCAATTCAAGGTTGAAATCTACTATATTCATGTCTTTCCATTTAGTCGAGCACACGAATACATCATCGAGAAATGAATCCCAACCGATTTGATAACTTAGCGGATTGAGTCATATTAAGTGGTCTTTCCATATCCATGTAAATATTAACTTTTAGCTTTTGCCTAACTAATTTGTTCAACTTTTGTAATCCTTTACCTCTTGTGCCTTCATGTTTTGTTTTGATTAAGTTTGAAGCTACAATGATCGAGAAAAGTTTAAACAATTTTTATAAAATGTAATTAATAAAACAATGGATACTTACAAACAATTGATAATAGCATAAATATATGACTCGAACTCGCTCGTTGGAGTAGGCAAATTTGCAATGTCACGGTCGATGTTGGGATAAAAATAGGAAGAGGCGGCGTTTATTCATCTTGGGGAACATCTTATGGATTGCTTGCTGAAATATTAATTGAAGAAGATGCACCATTAACGACTAATTGTGAAGGACTAGTTAGTGAAGCGAGTTGCAGCTTTAGAGCCTTTAGTGTGAGTTCATAACACCGAAACCATCGTATGACACACCTAATGAATAACATAGCATAAAGAATCCTAGTTAAGCAAGAATCAATAAAGAATAATTAATCATTTATTTACAATGATAAACCAATTGAAAAAAGAGGAATTGTAATTACATGAATTATCAATCATCAAAATCATCAAAGCAAGAGCTTTCCTCATCACTACAATAATTAAGTAAAGTATCATCCTCTTCTTCATTTTAATCGGATACAAAGTCATCATCTTCTTACATAACTCTTTTGCTACTTTCAATAACATTGGCTTCTAAAATGTGTGAGTCCATATCAGCTCTATACAATAAAGCTATGTTTGAATCCGGAATAATATCAACATCTACACCATCTTGCATTTCATTTTCTTGACATACTTCATCATAGATGACCGATAGTTCATCTTCATCCCTTATCCGACTAATATTGGCACGTCAAACACATGCCTATGCTGAAATTGTTGAACTACTTATCAATTATGTCCTAATTTTTTATCATCAACATAGAAAATTTGTTTAAATTGAGAAGCTAACATGTATGCTTGCTTTTTTTCTACTAGGATCAAACCACTCACATTTAAAAAGCACAACTCTTCTATCTTTTATGTAGTCTAACTCTATAATCTTAGTAAGCACCCCATAAAAAGTGACCATATTGTCACAATGATTTGCTTCTACTACCACCCTACTATTTTGGCTTTTAAGTCATGCATCACAATTTTTGGTATGAAATCCAACCCCATTAATGATGCAACCATTATAATTTACACAAACTTAAGGTTCGTATGCTATAAATATAATGTATAAGTGGTAAGAAATTTATAGTTTATAGATTTCAATTGAGAAGTCCTTCCTACAAGTGTCTAATGACCAACTCCGCAACCATAAACAATAGCCATACACATAAACTTTGGCACCATCAACAACAAACCTAGTAGGTAGCCTAATTCCAGATCCAATATAATTAGTTTCAAAAATTTGTAAAACATTATAGTACTTTCTCCTCAATTTTTCATCCGTTAATGCGGGATAGAAGGCTACTAATCATGTAGTAGTTATTAAGGAAAACACAATCAAGCATGTCTTGCTACATGCCTCAATTCCAGCTTTGTCTTTGTCATTGATCCTTTTGAACATATGTTTTGTTCCAAAGATTTTTCCAGTGAAGGTTGAAGAAACTAATAATGAATGACCGACCCAATAAGACCGGGAATATCGGTACCAAATAGCAGAACAACATGTCCCTACCATGTGATAAAAAACATCAAACAGGTATAATGAACCTTAAAAATTTTGGTTAATCATTAATCGGTTAAAAGTGCAAATGATAGAGCCCAAGTTTCTTCTCAACGAGCTATCCATTAGTACATTCCTCGAAAATAGATTATACTACCAAACAATGAAATTGGAAAATGCTAAATTTTTCTATATTCTCATAGCATTGTTCTCTAAAATTTTCTTAGATGCTCGAGTGCAAGGCTGGAAAAAGACCATAAATGCAAGAACAATAGGAAATACGAGTATTGATGAGTATTTAATACAAAATGACAACGTCATGATAGATTAGAAAGAACATAGAAGGTAATCTAATTACCATAAGTTCGTTATTCTCCCGGGAAGATCAATCACAACACCCTACTCTAGTAAATATCTCCGATGATGCCGCATTACCCACCATTAATGTGTCCGACTTGAATGAGAGAGGAGAGAAACAAAAATGAAGCACAAATCACACCGAGGAGATTTATTTTTTGGGTATTACTCGGAAGGATTGTGGGTTATGCCAAAGATTTGACAAGGAAACAATAAAACACATAAATCTGCAGCAGACACGAGATGAGTAGAGTCTTTTACAAAAAAAGAGGGGTATGTGTTTTATTCGAAACATAAGGGGACATTTTAGTTTCATCCTTAAATAACTTTACATTTAAAGACATATATTTTCATCTCTAAATGGTATAACTCATCCTAAAATAATTACATTTCATAACAAGGAGGCAGGACTAGCTAAAAATTTAGGCGCCGATCATTTAAGGATGAACTTTTTATTTCGTCCTGTAATATTAGTATTTTGGGACGAAAATAAAATCGTAACAAAATGTTTCATAGCTAAATTTCAAATTTGTTGTAGTATTGTCAACTTGTCAACGAAACTAAAAGCATTGTGAGGATAAGGATTTTATCGATGAATCAACAATTTAATCTTCTCGTTGAAATATGTCGACTAGTATGTCACCATTACTTATGCATCCACAAACATAGTGGAAATCAATTTTTAAATTAATATTTAGACCGAGAGTGAAATAGTGGATTACAAGTAAGATGTGTGAACTAAGATTGCCATACCACAAGACAAGAGCAACTAAAGATGACAAATATAACTCATGGAGCAACAATTATAACCAAACTAACTCGAAGCAATAGATAAAGCCCGATACTCTACATCAATAGATGATTTAGACACTATACATTATTTGCAAGAACTCTATGAAATGAGATTAGTTCCAAAAAGATCACATAACATGTGGTTATATGATCGATTTGCGATCATCATTACCACTTGTTCAATCAACATCATTATAGCCAAATGTATGCATAATACAAGAGTGATGAATCGAGTAGACCATGGGTTCTAGTAGTCGTTAGATAACACAAAATGTGCTTCACTACATGCTAAATGATTAGTGGTGGGAGAGTGCATAAATTAGGCCACTTGTTGACTACATAAGAGGCATCCGAGCAAGTCGAAATCAAACATTGAAGGATCCCCATAATATTTCAATAAAAGGATGGATCAAAAAATGAGTCACTAGCAAACATAGTAAGTTTGAGTTTGGGACGACAGGAGTCGCAATAGAATTGCTAACATGCATATTAGAGCGATGCAAAATATCATTAACATATTTGGATTAAGTGAGAAGAAGACTCTTATAAGTCCATGTTGCCTTAATTGCAACAAAATAATGTAATTAACCTAGGTCTTTGAGAGAAAAATTGTAACACACTCGACCTAGGACATAGATAGACCGAGAGTATTATCGGCATTGACTTACATTCTAGATGCAATGAATACGAGCCAACAAGCCTCCTTCCTTAACCTTATTAAATAAAAAAGGAAAATTTTTGGTGGGGGTCCCTCATAATTAAGGAAATAATAAGTCCACTTTAACCGAAACTTAGATATAAAATTTTTTGAAAATTCTTCCAACACCAGTTAATAATCTTATTTCATGTATAGAAATATTAAATACCAATACTAGGTCAAAAACTCAAAATCTTGGAATCCAATTTAATCATTTAAATTAAACACCTTAGATCAAACTAAATTGAACTATGTCTTTTATTTTTCTCTAACTCCCTTTAAACATTCGGATTTTATTTAAATAATTATATTCAATATAAAAATAATCAAATTACTTCAATAGAATAAATTTCTATTATTGCCACTTTAAAACTAATTTAATTATCATATAATCAATTTAATTAGAAAATATTTGTTATGTATTAAACCATTAAAACTTGAATTAATGCTTTACCTTAATAACAATTCTCGAGCTTAGAAATTCAATTAATTTGTTCGACTAAAAATCAATTAAATTTAATTAGGCCTTTAATTAGAGATTGACCATTTGAAATAATATTTGGGCTTATGAAACTCTAGTTCCAATTAATTTTAACTTACCAATTTAAACTATTCCATTAAATTCATTTAATCCATACCTATTAAATTCAATTAATTCTCTTAAGTGTTAAAACTATTTTTTCCTTACCATTTAAATTTCGTACTTCTTGCCATTAAATCTCTAGCTATTAAATCTATTAATCATTTAATTAATGGTCTCAAGTAACCTCAAATTAATTCCTTTACTTAATCCAATCGCTTATTTAGCCCAATTTATTCAATCAATAGCCAATTAATTTCCTAAGCTATTAAATTGGACAATACCATACACACACATACCATTTAATCTTTCTAAAGAAATCATACCATCATTTACATACCAAAACTCTTAATTCTAGCATTAACATGTAAGTCTAAAATATTCTAAAAGCAAAGGAAAAGTTTTCCCCACTCATTATTAATTATTAAGCTCACTATCCTACAAGTCATTCTTTCTCCTCGGTGACAATCATCTTCTACCTTTTTATAACCTACACCACAAGAAACTAAGTGAGCATTGCTCGGTAAGTGTAGCCCATGCAATTCACATAATAACGTGATGCATTTTAAAATCATTTTTGTGTCATTTAAAATTTATTTTTCTATTCGAGTGCTCCTTACCAATTGTGTATATAATTGACTTTTTTTAAAACATGCAATTTATAAAAAATCGTAAAAAAACACTAGACACCTTCCCCTTTTCTCATTATTTCCTTTCAAAAAGAACAATACAAATGGCATTCCTCATTCTTTTCTTTTAGAAAGAATCCTTATCTTTTTTCTTACGAGATGTTGATCAATTCCTCTCTTATAATAATGTCATTTCCTTTTTCTTTTCCTTTAAAGGTGTCTAGCCATTTTCTTCGAAAACAATTCCTTTTTTTCATTAAAATCATGACGTAAAATCTTTTTCACGGTAGTGATGTGCAAATGCATTCAAATGAAATGCAATGCCTTAACCTTTACCTTAATCATGCATGTTTGATAAATCATAGTACATATAAATAAACTTTCAAACATAACATGTACTAATAAAATTAAAGCATGCATATACTTAACAATTCATCAAAGAATACCATAAACCATGTAAAAACACATGCTTGGCCAAACAATAACAAGAAATTTAACATTTCTAACAACCTTAATCATTCATTTATCAACATCTAAATAATCATTAGTTCATTACTTTCTTTTCATTCTAATTCAATCCTTTACTTTGATCATGCATACTTAATAAGTCAAAAGAACATGTAACACTAATTAACAATCATAAACATGTTCTAAATAATTAAAGTATGCATAAATCCATAACTAAGCATACAAACATTGAAATTCATCAATCTTAGGATTATGGTCGAATTATTCACATAAACTAACAATAATCATTTTCATCAATTTACCATCCTTTCTTCATTCCATTTCATTTCTTTAAACCATACTAACACAATCAAACCTTATGTAATCCCTTTTGCCTTAACCTTTGAATATGGCTAAATTTTAGTTTCTTTACGAACAATATGTATTTATTAATTTATATCCATTTTTCACATCTATTTCATCAATCGAATACTTAATCAATCAATTCACTTAACTTAGGCCAATTAACTAACTAAACTCATAACAACTTCAATAGTTAGTCCATCAATTCATAATAAATAAAACAACAATTCATCATCAATTGAACATCATATTAACCTATTCTTATCATGAAGTGAGGACTACACTTACGTCACTTGTTTGCTAGACCAAATCCTTTCCTTTTTTGCTTCAATTCCTTCCTCCTCTTTTCCTCCAAACTTTCGACCAAGATGATGATTTTTCTCCCTTCTTTATTTGATCCTCCCTGGATGGTTTTAGATGGATTTTAGTATATTTATAGGGTAGTTTAAGTGATTTTGGGTGGTGATTTATGAATTTCTTCTTGGTTTAGATTGATTTTTCATAGCGTTTACTTAGGGTTTGAAATTATCTAACTCTTTCTTCCTCTCCTTCTTGCCATATTTATAGGTAAGTTTTTCCCCTAAGATTAAGCCAAGTGTGCCACACTTGGTTTCATCCTAGAATTTTGCAATTAATCCATTTTTCTAGAGATTTCTCCATTTTTTTCTTCATTTTTCTTTCCTTTTCATTTTTCCTCTTATTTCCTCACATGGCCAAATTTATTTAGCCTTTCTTCCTTCTTATTTTCTAGCCTAATTATCCTTTATGAGCCATCCACCCATAAGGAAACGAAATCCCTTAAGCTAATCTATTCGGATGTGTGTGGTCCTATAAAAATAATGTCAAAAGGTGGTTCTTATTACTTTATGACATTTATTGATGATTACTCAATGAAAGTATGAATTTATACACCGAGATCAAAAGATCACATTCTTAATGTTTTCAAGCAATTTCAAGCTTTAGTATAAAGATAAATAAGGAAAAAGCATAAGTGTATTCAAACGAATAATGGTGGTGAATATTCAAGCCTTTTTGATGAGGACTATAGGACTCAAGGCATTAAAAATACTTCACCAAAGACACCTCGATTGAATATGTTGCTGAAAGGATGAATAGGACTCTAGTTGAGAGAATTAGATACTTGTTTTCTCATGTGTGACTATCTAAATCATTTTGGGATGACGTGTGAAATACTATTATTTATTTAATAAATCTCTAAACTTACATGCCTTTGTTATTTGATGTTCTAGATAGGATTTAGAGTGGTAAAGATATATCTTATGATCACTTAAAATTTTTTAGGTGTAAGACATTCGTACACGTTTTGAAAGATGAGAGATCTAAGCTTAATGTGAAGATAAGCATGGTCAAGATGAGTTTGCCTATAGTTGTATGATCTAGTTGAAAAAAAGATAGTCGAAGTTATGATGTTATATTTATGAAGGATTAGACCATACAAGATATTGAGAAGGCGAGAGGAGATAGTGATTGAGTCTTATGATGATTTTATAAATATAGAGCTAATTGAGCTATTTCATTCTACACTAGTAGTTAAGCCATTTGAACATGATGTGTAAAATGATTCATAGATCAGGCGGGGATTATAAAATGATAATGACTTACAAGAAAATAGTCGGATTCATGATGATGCATTGAGTGATGACTAGGATCGGATAGTTAAACAAGGCAATGAACATGTTCCACCAAAAACTCTATTCGGATGATCTAACAAAGATTGAAGACCTTCTACAAGGTACTTTACTAATGAGTATGTGTTGTTGATTAATAGTGGAGAACCCGAATTCTATAAAGAAGCAATAAAAGATGAGAATAAAGAGAAGTGGATTGAAGCCATGAATGATGACATGAAGTCTTTATATAAGAACAATACCTTTAAATTGATAAGACTACCCAAGGGTAGAAGAGCTTTAAAAAAAATAGGTTTTAAGAATTATGTATGAAGAAGATGCCACACATCCTTAATTCAAAGCAAGATTAGTGGTGAAGGTTTTAGTTAGAAAAAAATATTTATTTTGAGGAGATGTTTTCTCTAGTGGTGAGATGTCATTTATTTGACTTATTCTCGATCTAATAGCGTGTCTTGATTTGGAAGTTGAATAGATGGATATCAAGACAACCTTTTTCCATGGTGACTTAAAAGAGGAAATCTATATGGAGCAACCAAAAGGCTTTTAGGTGAAAGACAAGGAAAGCCCGGTGTGTGAATTAAACAAAAAAGTCTTTATGGTTTAAAGCAAGCTCCTACGCAATGGTACAAGAAGTTTGACTTAGTTATGGAGAAGTAAAGCTATACAAGAACCATATAAAATCATTGTGTTTATGTGTAGAAATTTTTTGATGATGATTTTATTATATTTTTGTTATATGTAGATGATATCTTAATTGTTAACAGGGAATACTTGAAGGATAACCGACTTGAACAAGCAATTGAATAAGTTCTTTGACTTGAAGGACTTAGAACCAACAAAGCAAATTTTGGGCATACACATTAGATATGACAAAGTAGCTAAAAATTATACTTATCTCGGGAGAAGTATATTGAAAAGATACTTTAGATATTTATGATGGAAAACTATAAAGTGATTAGCTCTCCTCTTGTAACCCACTTTAAGCTAAATATCTAATAGATCGCTTCTACAAATGACGAAAAGAAAGAGATGCGGAGCGTTCTATATGCTTTAATTATCGAGAGTTTGATGAATGCCATGGTGTGTACAAGGCCTAACATTATTCATACTATTAGGGTAGTTAGGAGATTTTTATCAAATCTTGGAAAGAAGCATTGGAATGCAATAAAGTGGATAATATGATATCTTAGAGGTAGAAGCAGTTTAAAGTTGTCTTATGGAGCTAAGAAATCAAACTTGATTAGCTATATAGATTTAGACAAGGCAGGGGACATTAACTCTCACAAGTCTACATCTAGATATTTGATTACTTTTGCAGGGGAGCATTGGCTTGGTAATCTAGACTCGTAAAATTTTATTTCTCTTTCCACTTGCTAAGGTAAAATTCATTACAACAACGAAAGCTTGTAAAGAGTTCCTATAGATGTATAGATATGTCTAGGAACTCGATTTCAAGTAAGATATGTATTTGTTGTTTTGTGATAGTTAGAGTGCTATCCACCTTGGTAAAAAAAAAATCTATATTTAATGATAGATCAAAGCATATTGATGTTCGATATTATTGGATTAGAGATGCTTTGACGCTGGTTAGGTTTAACATGGGGACAAGAACAGCTTTGTTACAATCCATAACAAAGTCCCTCGCATGCCATTTTTCCTCTTTCTTTCTAAAAAAGAAGAGGAATAGTAGAATGTATCATTTCATTTAATGGCGGACAACGAGTCGTCCATGGCCAAATTGTCAAGTTTGCCCTATCCTTCGCTTCCTCCTTTTCGATTCGGTCCCTACTCATTTTAAATTTTTTACAATTAAGCTCTTCACGATAATTATTTTGGTCCCTTTAGTTTTAATTGTTTTTAGTTCCTCCTTAATTTCCTTCAATAGTTTCCTTTATCTCTATTTATTTAGAAATTGACCTATAGTACTTTAAAATAAATCGTAATTGAATCATTAAAAGTAAAAATTAATCAAATTGTCACTTTTTTTGTTATCATTTATTATTATTATTATTATTATTATTATTACTTTCATTTTTTTTAATTTAATTTTAATAATAATAATAAATAGAATTTTTATGAAACTAAACAATAGAATAAGATGTAACCCAAAAATTTGGAATATGCTAGTTGCCTCTTTTTTACAATACTTATGGAGCAAAGTTAAATGAAAAATATGTTTTTTGATGACTTTGCATAATAAGCTTGCAAAGAAATTTTTTCTTTTTTTTTATTTTAGATTGGTTTTGTTATCCTGGGCAACCTTCCTTAAAAAAAATGTGATAGGATGGCTTTGTTAGGAAGAGCGACCTATCTTGAAAATTAAATATGATGTCTATAGAAAAGTAAATATGCGAGTACATGGTCATATTGTAAAAGTGGCCTTTCTTGAAAAATTAAATATACAATACGTGGCCATGTTGTAAAAGTGGCCTACCTTAAAAGATTAAGTATGTGGTACGTGGTCATCTTGTAAAGCCGACTTATCTTGAAAAATTAAATATGCAGTATGTGGTCATGTTGTAAAGTCCGCTCGCCCTAAAAAATTAAATATGCGAGTACATGGCCATGTTATAAAGCCGACCTATCTTGAAAAATTAAATATGCAGTATGTGGCCATGTTTTAAACTTGATTTTTCTTGAAAAATTAAATATGCAATACGTGGCCATGTTGTAAACTTGATTTTTCTTGAAAAATTAAATATGCAATACGTGGTCATGTTGTAAAGGTGGTCTATCTTGAAAAATTAAATATGCGAGTGAGTGGTAGCGTTGTAAAGATGGCTTGCATTGAAAAATTAAATATGCAAGTGCGTGGTCATGTTGTAAAGGCGATCTACATTGGAAAATTAAATATGCAGTGCGTAGCTATGTTGTAAAGATGGCCTACATTGAAAAATTAAATATGTAGTATGTGGCCATATTGTAAAAACAGCTACCTTAGAAAATTAAATATGTAGTGCGTGGACATATTGTAAAGGTGTTCTATCTTGAAAAATTAAATATGTATTACGTAGTCATATTGTAAAGATGACCTATCTTGGAAAATTAAATGTGTAGTGATGGCTAGGTAATTTGTCATATCGTGATGAATTGAATTGGTTGACGTTACCTAAAAGCAAAAATTAGTCATTTGATTTTGGGTTCCACACTTGGGCAATGGTCTATTGTGAGGTGATCATACTTAAGGTGGATTTATTGGAGATGTTGTTTTTCCGTGTCCTTGGTATTTCATTACATAAGACTTATCATAGATTTTCCTCTTTTCTTAGCGTTTGCAGCGTACTTAAAACAAAACTTAACAGGATGATTATTTGAGGTACGTTTTGACTTTTCTTCATTAGCTATTCGAAGCTTCCAAATCGAGTCGAGTCATCCGTCGTTAGAGCAATATGGCCTTGCCTCCTAACTATGTCTCATCTTTTCTTATGAACTCGAGCTTATTTGTTTTTCAACTATTTATAAGGGTAAACTAGTCATTTTATTTTATTGATGGTAGTGGTCATCCCCTAGTATGATCAATCGTCGACTAACTCGCTCACACATGATAATATTATACTCGGATTCATTCTTTTGCTTTAGTGACTTTCTTAGTAGCTTGAGGTACTATATACCTCTCGAAGCATCCAATAATTTTACATTTTATGAGTTTTTTCCTTCATAAGGAAAGCTAGGTAGATTACATTCAGAAATTTTGGATCAAAGTTTGGATAAAAACCCATCAACTCTTATGGACTTGTCATGCAAACGTTATAGTACGACTAGTGTGGCTTTTTGTTTTTATGCCTTGACATGGCATTTAGACAAGTAACCAAATTTCGTGTTTGATGATAGAAAATATCACTTGCCCCCAAGTATTGTCCTTTGGCATTAACCATGATTTTGAATAGCTTGTGTTTTAATTTTAACTATCTATCTTTAATAAAATTCATTAGTAGGTGCTCAAGAATTTGACACTCGTCCGATTAGTAATTTATCTTAAGTTAGAAAGGACTTTTATTGGTACATCATATAGGCTAGGGCATGGTTTCCTAAAGAATGGATAAAATTGGCTTAAATAGTGTTTTAGGGTTCTATTGACATAAGACCACTTCTTCTTCTTTCTCTTTTGCCTTTTGATATTTTTTTTATTAGTTAGAGGCATGTGTTGATGGTGATTTTTTCAATCGTAGCTTATGCTTTTCTTTTCTTTTTTTCTTTTTTTCATCATTTTAGGATTAGTATTTGTGAGGTAAGTCACTCTTTTCTTTAATGTTGTATGAACCTTATAGAGGGTTTGGTCCTTTCTCTCATTTTCTATATCAGTATATTTTAGAAAGACCATGATTTCATTCCTTTCTCATTCTCAATTTTGGTAATAACTTCCTCTTTTTAAAAAAAAACTTTTTTTTTGTTTTGAGATTTCATGAAAATAAGTTTTTTGGTGACATGCCTTTCAAATCCTATGTTGAACAATCGATTTTTCCCCTAGTGTGAGAGGTGATCCTAGTCCGAGTTTCATGAAAAGACTAAAAAGCTCAAAATAGGTTTTTGAAGGATAAATTTTGAATTAAGTATAATAAAATCTCAAAGAATGCCTTTCCTCATTCTATCAATAATAATGCCTATCCCTAAGAGTTTTAATTTCAAAAGCCTCTTTTATTAGAATAATATTCAGATAGAACATATAAATTTAAACACTTACCATGTCGTTGTCATGAGTTGTGCCACGAGAGCAATTTGGGATAGGCACAAACAAAAAATATTTTGGTTTAATTTCATTCTGATTTCTTATCTTTTTTTTTTACATATAACCTTTACATGATGAATCTCAAGTGCTAGTGAGATGTAATATGTTTCTTTTCACTAGGCTCATCATTTTATTTGTCAATGAACCATTAACTCTAAATTGAAATCTTGGTTGCTTAATCTAATCAAGAGTAATTTTTGTCGTATATAAATTGGTCGGACCAACATTGAAGGGCATATAAAAACCAAATTCTTTCCAGAGTTCATTAGGACTTTTTTTATAGAAAAAATTTAGCTTACTATTTATTAAATAAAATATTACTAAGACATCTTAATTGACTTATATGACATTTATAAATAGTATTAATAGAGATCATAAGATGATAAAAGAGGTAATGTTTTTTAGTGGGGTTAAGAAAGTAGAGATATAGAAAAAGGATGCAATGCATACATTTGGTCCGAATTTCCATCTTTATTTCATGAAAAGGAAAATGACATTCCTCAAGCATAGTGTTTCTTTATTGCATCAAAATTTATAGGTTTGACTATATTATCCTCATCCATACTAGCCAAAAAAAAGGCATCCACCGAGCATAATTTCCTTACTACATAGGGGCTTTTGGAATTTAGTGGCCAATTGCTTCGCTCTCCCCAAGTATCGATAGAATTTTTCAAACCACCAGATCTCCCTTACAAAATTCTCTTGGTCAAACTTTTTTGTTGTATGCATTGGCCATGCTTCTTTGATACATTCATGCATGACAAATAACCACCAATCTTTTTCTACCGATCATGTTCAACTCGTTCATATTTGATCCAAGCCCATTCTATTTCTTCCAACTATGTTTCCATGAGTATCTTGAGCAAAGGGATTTCTATTTTTAAGGGTATCATCGCCTTCATTCTTATAAACCAAAAAATATAGTGTAGCCCTCATGGATGTTCTTACGACTATGTGATATGTATACAGAGCTTATGAGAGCATTTTATGCCAATCCTTATATGTGACCACCATTTTCCGTATGAACTTCTTGATATTCTTGTTTATGGCTTTAACTACCTCATTTATCTTGGGTCAATATGGTGTCAAGTTCAGGTGCTTAATTTTTCACCATTTACATAATTCTCGTTATCATTTTTTCATTAAAAGTTTGAGCATTGTAAGTGATTATCATATTCGGCAAACCAAATTCTTCTCTATAAACCGTTAGATCACTTTCCGAGTGACATAAGCATAAGAAACAACTTCAACCCATTTAATAAAATATTTGATTGCCATCAAGATGAAATGATGACCATTGCTTACTTTTGGATTAATAGATCCGATGACATCCAAACCCCATGTTGTAAATGGCTAAGAGATACTATATTGTTTAATGGAGTTAAAGTGGCATTGATCCAATCTTTATAAACCTAATATTTATGAAATTTACAAACATACTCTATACAATCCCTTTTTATTGTCAAGCACAAGTATCCATTTCATTGTATATGGCGAGTTATAGTGTGATCATTTGCCTAAGTTGCACAAATTCCTTCATGAATCTCTTTAATCATTTTCTTGGCCTTTGTCATATTCAAACATTAAATTAGTGTCTTGTCAAAACTCTGTTTGTACAAAACCTCATCATCCAGGTAAAAATCCATGGCTAACCTTCTTAAAGCCTTTTGATCTGTCTTAGAAATACATGAGGGATACTCTCAATTTTTTATAAACATCTAGATGTCATGGTACCATGGCTTACCATCTCGCTTGCTATTCAATAGCACAATAGTGAGTCGTTGAATTTTTTATCTCAATACAAATGGGTTGTATCCCGACTCTAAGATCAAGTCGATTCATTGAAGCTAGAGTTGCCAATGTATCAACAAACTAGTTTTTATCTCTTCCCAAATTATTGAATTTAATTTTATCAAATTCTTCAACTAGTTTGATCAAATAAACTTGATAAGGTTTTAACTTCTCATCTTTGGTTTGCCATTCTCCTTAAAGTTGACAAATTATCATCATCAAATCACCATATACTTCAAAATTCATGATTCCTCTTTCTCTAGCTACCTCCAAACAATGTATGCAAGCTTCATACTCGACTATATTATTAGTACAATCGAACCATAATCAAATGACTATCGGGTATTGCTTACCATTTAGAGAAATTAGAACCGCCCCTATACTCGTTGCTCGATACATTGATTGCCCCCATCAAAGAGTATAGTCCATTTTTATCACTAAACTTCACCACTCCAATTTTAGATGCCATGTTTTCCTCGTCGGAAAAGTCAAAGTTTAATGATACATAATGGTTGATGGCATTCTCTCGTCAAATGATCTATAGCTACACTTCATTTTACTCGACTAATCATTTATACTATATCATATTCTCGCTAATAATACTTGTCATCTTGCAATTCTACTTGAAAGATATGCCTTCTCAAAGATGTACTTGAAAGGATCCGTTTTCAAGATCAGCCATGTCGTTTAGTACAACATATACTATCTAAACTATTCGATACTCCACATTAGGCTATAACACATCTTTTCTAAAGTATTGTATTGAGACTCATAATATATGAATTTCTTACTCAAAAAGTAAATGACTTGCTCTTTTCTTCTTCTATCATCATACTAACCTAAAACATAACCTATTACTAATTTGGTGACCGACAAATATAGAATTAAAAGTCGACCGAGCATAGATAGGATAAGAAGAGGAGGATTTTATAGATACTATTTGATCTTATTAAATGCCGATTGGCATGTATCATCCCAAGTTCTCGAATTACTCTTCCTTAAAAATTCAAAAGATGGATTCATAACCGATTGTGAGTTAGGAGATGAATTAGGATATGTAGTTTAAACGGCTTAGCAAACCTCCGACTTTCCTATCACTCGTGGGGTATAGGCATTACTTGGATGGCTTTAGTTTTATCAAGATCTACTTTTATGCCTCTGCTTACTCACCACAAATCCCAATAGCTTTTCTAATCTAACCTTGAATAGGTACTTGGTTAGATTTAGCTTCAATTGGTAGTTTCTCAATTCAATTAAACAACTTTCTCAAAGTCCGGACATGGCCTTCTTCGGGCTTTGTCTTAGCAATCATGTCATCTATATATATCTCTATTTCTTTATACATCATTTCATGAAAGAATATAACCATAGCATGTTGGTAAGTTACTCTAGCATTCTTCGGATCAAATGGCATGACTTTCTAACAAAAGGTTCCTTGGTGATGAAGGGAGTCTTCTCCATGTCTTCTTCTCGCCATATTGATCTAGTTATACCTTAAGAAACCATCCATGAAGGAGTAAGTAGAGCTCTTTGTAGTATTGTTTACAAGCATGTTAATGTATGGTAAAGAGAAATCATATTTAGGAGTGACCTTGTTCGGGTTTCAAAAATTAACACCCATTTTGATCTTTCTATTTTTCTTACCAACTACTATAATTTCGATACTCAAGTCGAGTACTTGATCACTCAAAAAAATTCAACTTCAAACTCGCTTGACGACTTCTTCTTTAACCTTTATGAGGACATCCAATCTCATTCTCCTTAACTTCGTTTTACTAGCTTAAGATTAAGAAATATTGGGATTTTGTGCACCATTATACTAATATCTAAACTAAGCATATCTTTATAAGACCAGGTAAACACATCCGCATACTCTTGTAGAAAGGCAATCAAAATTTTCCTTTCACTTTCCGATATCAATATCCCAATTTGCAGTTCTTTTTTATTTTCTTCAATCTCCATATTTATATTCTTTAGCTCCTCTTAATAAGGATTTATAGACCATTTAAATAACTCTAC
Organism: Dovyalis caffra; assembly: GCA_963924115.1. Classification (NCBI taxonomy): domain Eukaryota; kingdom Viridiplantae; phylum Streptophyta; class Magnoliopsida; order Malpighiales; family Salicaceae; genus Dovyalis; species Dovyalis caffra. The sequence continues at coordinate 286,601 of CAWUPB010001166.1, read as the reverse complement.
TAACTTGGTAAATTCATCCACATCCCCATCCCCAAGTTCTTTTTCATCTATGATAATCAAATTCTTCTCAAATTTAGGCCAAACATATTCAATGTAATTATTTTAGAATTTTAGAATTTCTATATCCTTGAAATTTGAAAAATGTGAAAATAAAAGGAATAGAAAAGAATGGATACAATGTTTAAAAAAGTTTATGATCTCCTATTAATATTATAGATAAATACTCCACATAATTCTTTCTTGGTATCTTGAGCAAGATAACCGAGAGATTAAGATATATGAAAAAAAGAAATAGTAAATTACTCAACGAGTATAGGTAGGCAGAATCTCCTCCTCCTCTTAATTATTAAGCCTTTTGATTGGTGCTTCTTTCTTGACCAGCAAGTCAACAAGTAACATTCTTTTTTGACCAGCAAGTCAACGAGTAACATCTCCTTCGGGGTGTTGATGGTCGGTTGCAACGGCGTCATGGCTTCGAGGAATGGCCACCACTTGTTTCGAGATAACTAACTTCCTTAGTCTTCAGCTCCCTATCAAGATGATTAATAGATAGGTTAATAGTTCTACCCCCAAGCTCACTATTTATTGATTCTGTTTGATGACATAGGCAAGGTAAGGGAAAGTAACTTGAATATGAGAAATAGCAATCCTCTCTTCATTAGGCTCTCGACCCTCAATTCTAGCCAATCAATTCTCCTTTTTCTACTCAATAATCCTCGAATAATCCTTCCAAGTGGGCTTGAAACCTAGCCCAAAATGGTGATCCGAATTGGGCCCTTTCAAAGCACTCATTGCTTCTACCATTCCAACATTGAGATCATGGTTTAGTAGGAATCATATTTCATCAAGTATTTTGCTCCCATCTTTATAGCCATAGACACTTTTGACCTTCTCAAAAAAGTATTCTTAGGAACTAGTTTTGCATTCACTATCTCGGACACATGCAGATTGTCATCTCGGCTTCCTTCAACTTCAATGTAGGGCACAAACATATTCTTAACCAAAGGTAATATCTCTTCTACCATCATAATGACTTGTTTGCCATTAGTCATATATTTTAACCTTTGGTGTAATGATGATGTCATAGCCACAGTTGAGTGAATCCATGATCTCCTTATAAGCATACTATATAATGGCTAAATATCGATGACTTACGGAGTAACCAAGAATTGGTTAGGTTTAATATCCAAGTTGATATCGATGTCTCCTATCACTTATCTTAGAGATGCATCACAAGTTTTTGCCATCATATTGCTAGGATGTATATGAGATGCATCCACTAGTAATTTATCCAAGATTAGCTTAGGTAGGACATTTAAAAAGATCCATTATTGAATAAGAACTTTGGCAATCATATGTTCTTTGTACTTGACCGTGATGTCCAAGGGCTTATTATGGCCGGTGCCTTCGAGACCTAGCTCATCCTCGGAGAAAGACGGATAGTTGGTAGCTTGAATTCTTCCTATCATGTTTTTTGTGGCATTAGTAGTAACCTCTTGATGGATATTGCTTCATTCAAAACCATTTGTAACACTTTTTGATGTAGTTTTGAACTCATGATTAATGATAGTAGGGAGATCTTAGTGGATTTTTTTTAGTTGCTCCACCATACTATAGTCACTATTCTTTATCACCTTTAGAAACTCGATGGTCTCCTCATCATCTACTCGATTTCTTCAACTCCCCTGCCTTAGTAAGGCTTATTCCTTCTTTTCCTTTTGCCTTTCTTGACATTTTTAACTCACCGGGCATATAACAACATCAACTCTCGGTAAGGTCCGCAACATTACCGCCAATAGATATATTCATGATTGGATAGTTATGATTGACTACATTATAAAGTAAAGCTAAATAGATCTTTGGCACTCGTTAGTGTCATTCTCGGAGGCCCATTGCTCGTTGGTTAGTATTGGTAAAACTCATCATGATTTGTCTTCCGAGGTAAGTCCATACCTATAAACCTGTTCTTTTTATGCCTTCTCTACTCAAAGTGTTCCTAGAATCATCATAGTTTCCACCTCCTTATGGAATTCCTTACATTTATTAGTATCATGTCTATTCATCTAATGACATTGATAGTAGTAGTTTTAGTCATCTCGATTCCGATTACTCACTAACTCTTTGAGGCCTGCACAAGCATAGAGTGCCAACTATCCATCGACAATCTTTTTTTCTTCTTTTTCGACCTCTATCTCTTTAAAGGATATCATGCCTAACTTGGCATAATTTAGTAGTGGATTAGTATTCATATTAGGTGTAGTCAAGTCATCATAACTCGATCCAATTGTGCTTGGTAAGCATCTTTATTTTCCTCTTAAACGATAAATATTCTTCAAAAGAGCGTCCAGCCACACTACTTTGGTACTCATAATTCTCATTTCCCATATACCATGGAAGAAAGGTGGTTGAACAACTTTTGCCAAAATAAGGGCTATCTTCCCCATACTAATCGATCGATGGAAAAACTTCTTTAGAGAGATGAAAAGTGATGAAAATGGATCATAATCTTCTCGACTATAGTTATTGTTATGAGGAGGTTGGTTTCTTAGGGTTTGGTTAAAATTCAAAGGACCACGAGGTGGTCCGATCAATGGAGGTAATGGGTGAATTTGGTAAGTAGGCACGATTGGGTTATATGGAGGGGATGGATTTGTTTGGTATGTTTGATTTGGTGAGGGTGGTAGGAAAGGCGACAACTATGAAGGGTGTTTGGTAAAGTGTTTTAGGGTGGGACAACGATTATACTTAGTAGTGGCTTAGATAAGAGTATTGCTTTGAGTTATTCCAATGACTCTTGGGTATATAAGTGGTTACTTGATGAACGCCCCCTCTTTCTTCTTTATTCCCATATTCATCCTATTTTCAACTCTTTCGAAATTTTCCTTGCCTTAATAACCAACTTAACTCTCTCAACGAATGACCACTAAATCGGTAAAGTTGATCAAAGCATTGCCAATTAGATATTCAAAGTATGATGCTTTAAACATGTTCGAAAAAAATTAAGATAAACTCAAATTCTACCAACGGTGAATGAATCCGAGTAGCTACTTCACACCACCACTATGCGTATTCCTTAACGATCTTTTTGGTCTTCTTCTTCATTCCTTGGAGGTCCGATCTATTCGATGCTACCTATATATTAAACTTATACTCGTTTGAGGGAGGTGCTGATTATATCCATCCATCTTTAAATTTTTGATCCCTTTAATCTCATTTATCAACTTAGAGCCAATACACTCGAGCTCTTATGAAAGAAATGAATAACGATCTTCTCATCATGCATAACATCTCGTCATTTTGCTATAGTAAAACCTTAGATGGGTCATGGCACACTAAGTTTCAATGTACTTTGAGAAATTTGGAACTTGAACTTCCTTAAAATAACTACATTAGAGCACTAAACATATCTTTGAAACCCCGACTAGAACATAAACATCACCCTTCTCTATCACCCTCGGACATTCCTCGAGAGCCATTAGCTTGTCCATACCTAGACCTTTAACTATCTTGTAAACATAAGTCTCTTTCCCGATAAGATCCATTACAAGCATGGGTGGCATTTATCGGACTCGTAGGTCCATCGGGTATGCTCGTAGTAGCATACGAGGTTTCGAGCATAAAAAGATGCTTGATTGGTTATAGGTATGTTAGATGGCTCGGGTTGGCCGAGTAATGAAACTACATACAATATCTCGGGTTGTGTTTATCTTCGATTCGAGCTATCTCTCCCACTTAGTGACTTCTCTAATAAAATCTTTAGTTATACCATATTCTCCTTCGGGGAGTCAATATCTTGTTAATGCAACCAATCTTATAGTACCACTTTGTTCATTCTCCATTTGATGGGCTCTAAATGCGGTGTTATTGATGTGCTTAAGGGATTGAGCGGAATGGCCTATATTTAGATTCTAAAAACGATGGCAAGAATATATAGGTAAATACAATATGCAAATGCATATTTAAACTCGGGTTAGATACCTTTCTTTATTTGTTGCATGCCAAATCTTGACGGAATTTATGTCGAGGACGTGTCGGATCAAGCTATTACTCGTTAAGGGCAAAATTACCCCGGAGAAACTTGGGCGATTTAGGAGATATATATGCCCTTAATTTTAGTTGTGATCCGAGCATTCAACATTTTTATAAAGATTTGACTTTGGTAGTGATGTCGGGACTCGGAACCATTTTCATTGAAAGTTCTAAAAAAGGCTAACTTGTATTTCTTACATTACTTTAAAAGAAAGAGTATTCCTATTATAATTTTTGAAACATCAAAACCTGGATTTCTTGCACATTTTGAATGTAGCTCGAGCCATCTTTTAAAAATAAAAATTACAAGAATAAAAAGTCCTATTACATTGAAATCCTATTCTAAACTCCATCATAACCTCAAGCCCTCATAAGAAATCATGTCGTTTATAAGCCTTCGAGTCTCTCATAGAAGAGTTGAACTTTCTCATCTTTCGAGGCTTATACCATTGGCTAAATCCTTCATAGCGTGCCATATGTGCGGGGCATAATTCTTGGCATTATAGGCTTGTAAGTGAGATTCTATAGTCCTACTTCCCCACGTGAATACTTCCTTCCTTAAGGTATCTCTTTCCCTTGTCATGGCTTGTATAGCAAAGTCATGCTCTCCTTTAGACTTGGCCAATTATTCTTTTCTTTTCGGTTCCTCCACACGATTACTCAAACTACGTATTATGTTAGCTTGATTCACGATCTATCTTTATGTAGCATCTTGAGACTCCTCGAGGCTATCCTTCCCAACTCTAAGCCCATTGCTCTCTATCTCGACATCCACTTTTTTGTCATGAAGATCGATCAACTCATCCATTAGAGAAACTATAAGTTTAGTCGCATTTTCATACTTTTCGTTGAGTGATCAATGATCCTCCTTCAACTATTTTAAAACTCCTCTTAATCATTGGAGTCAACTATAAAAGCTCTTTATTTTCTTTTTCTAAAGCACTCGTCGTATGATCTTTAATATTAAGACTCTTCTCCAACTTTCTTTTCTTTTAGGTCAATTCGAGTCACTTGAGCATTCGGGCTTTCATTAAATATTTCATATTGGGCATTCACCTCTTGTCAAAAATCCTCCATTATCTCATCCCTCGGTCGAGACGGGCCCTCAAATGGTGGCATACAATATCCCTTTCGTCTAATGCCTTTCCATTTAGGATATCTAGGTGAGGTCCTTCCATCCACTCTTCTTTTAATAGTGACAATCCCTCTATTTCTTCGAGCGACCTTGGCTTCCTCTAAGAGTTTCTTAGATACCCTAAGATCTCATAGTACTCGATTAGATCATTCATTCTTGGAATGAACTACGGGAATCCCAACTATCTTAGAAATATGTTCATATAATTACTAATGCAATAATAACTAATGCAACAACGGGCTCCAATTAGTAACATCTAAGAAAAATTACCACGTAAGGATATATAAGTCCGATAAAATACATATTTTCTCTCCAATAAAATTTAAATTTTTCTAAACCGAAGAATAACTTAGTCCATATGGTCTTATCTAACTTGTTGATGGTGTGACAAGCAAAATTCTTCAACTTAGAGTACAAATGCCATAAGGTATGGAAAATACCAAAGGCTTCTCTAATCTCTACATGGCTCAAAGCCCATACAAATAATAATTAGATACAACATCTCAAATGCCCACTTCCTTTCCTTCGATAAAAGTTCAATGAAGAGAGGATTTCGCTAGAATTGGTATAGTGGATTTGACTTTAAAAGATACCACACTTTTAAACATGTTGGCCGCCTCGAGTCGATAATGCCCTCGGTTGATGGTAACAAAACTAGCCCATATATTGCTAGCACCAAGATTTAAAGCCTTACTTGATTATCGGGATCTTGTAAGTGCTTCATGAATTCTACTTGAAGAACGCTCTAAAACCAACCTTGAGATTGACCACTTTCGACTAATTGCTTTTGGACTATCGTGGGGTCAATTTTGGTTAACCAAGTAAAATTTGACAAAGCTTGATTAGACGGACTATAGAAGTAGATAGCTTTGGTTTTAGAAAATGCTAACATAGCCTCATATTCTTCCGAGTGTACGTGACAAGTTCACACTTTTGAAGGTAAAGTAACGATAATTAGGGTCGTATTACCCTATCATGGCTTGAAAATATGCAATCTAAGTCTTCATCTTTATTAAATAAGTTATGTCACCATAGGTCTTTAGGAAGGAGAATTTGTTGGTTGGAGTGAGAATTTCCTAACAATTATGGCCTCATGTTGACTATCTTATCATCCGAGTTTAGCTTTTTTAGAATCTCGGCATAAAATTTAGAGGCGAGAAAATCTCTTTCATCATTTTAAGCTCGCTTAAAGATGATCCTAAAATGCTCGGCTTTCTTTCTAATTTCTTCTGTCATGATTTAGTGCAAAGGATAACTTGTAAAACTAAGAGTTAGTACCAACATCATTTAAAAATGATTTGTTTCTTAATCGAGTCAACCTTAGTGGATAGGATCTAGCTTTTTTATAGTTAGGCAAAGCTTATCTAGTCTTAAAGATTTTTTAAGTTTTTAAACTGCCTAAATTAGCAATAGGATAATTCAGCCTCTAACCTTATGCACAAGAAGTTAGGGGAAGGTTATTCAACTATTTTCTATGCATAAGGAGAGTAACGAGTCAAACAAGAGTCTAGAAGGCATCGGTAGACTTTGGTCATACGTGCCTCTAGATCCCTTTATCTAATCATATCAAGGTTTAGCTCAAGTCTAGAGTTTTTATAGGTTTCCTTCATGGTGTGTGCAACGAGTTCAAAGAAAAGCATATAACCTAGTTCAAAAGTAATCATACAATAATAAAATAAATTACAAAAATTAAATTACAAAAATAAAAAATGTACAATAAATAAATAACTTAAAATTAAAGAAAAAAATAATAACTTAAAAATTAATTGATAAAAAGTAAATATAAGAGATAAATTAAATAGACTAAACCTATGGCCTAACTCTAGTCTCCAATGGAGTCACCATTCTATCACTACACAACATTAGATGGGACTTCCAAAAATTCTAGAAAATCTAGGTTTTTAGAGATTCACATCTCGTTTATGGTTTGTTATAAGGATGTAAGTAATTATTGTGTTTAGAGTCTCCACCTAATACTAAAGGAACTAGAAACTTAAAATAGCACCGAGTGTAGACATTGGTCACCCAAAAAGCTCTTTCTTAATAAAGGTATCACGTCCAGTTTTGTCCTAAATTCATCTCCTAACGTCTTTTATTTGTGTTGGGTTATTTTTTATTTAAATCAAAAAAATAACTTGACATAAATAGCTTGGAGTTTTTTTAAATAACTTGACATAAATAAAAGACATTAGGAGAGGAATTTAGGACTAAATTTTTCGTGGTACCTTTCTTAAGAAAGAGCGTTTTTGGGTGACTAATATCTTCCTAAAATGTAACTAACTTTTTTCCCTAGAGTCTCTACGTCGGTGTTATTTTAGGTTCTTATTTTCTTCAATACTAGGTGGCGACTCTTAACACAATAATTACTTGCATCCCCAAGAAAAACACAAATGAGATGGGAATCTCTAAAAATCTAGATTTTCTAAAGCATTTTGAGAGTCTCGTCCGATGTCATATAACGATACTTTGTATCATCGTTGTTCCCTAGCAACAATGCCGATAAGATTCATAGCCAGTATAAAGAGACGATGATGAAAATACAAGAGAGGTTAAATGAGCAAAATAAAATTATCACATAACAACGAGATAAAGATCCAGGAGATAGAGACTCGGATTAAGTCAATTACGGTGACGTTACATAGGTCGGTGCATATGTCTCGCTTGCCTACCGACCCCTCCACTAGCAAGGACTCCACCATCCCTCCCATCATGTCATAAAGAGATGAGAGGGGATTAGATGATGAGGAGGAGGAGGAGTGAGTTTTGCATTTTCTTTTATGTTTTTATTCTTTTTCTTACGTACTAACGAATAAATATTTTAATGTGAATTTCAATTTAATTTATAATATTTTAATTTTAATTTTAATAGAAAATAATTAATTTTTATAGTAAGTTGTTTGTTTTAATTATTAGTTACTATTGAGAATACCAAAATTTTTAAAATTTAGAAAAATAAAAAAAATTTAAAAATATTAATAATGAATTAACAATCGAAATGAAGATATAAAAAACAATTTCTACTAAAAATTAGTGACAAAAAGGTACGAGTCGTTAGTTAGCAATGGACTAGCAATGGAATAGCAACCCACTTTAGTAAAGAACAATAGCAATGGATTTTCAGTCATTACTTAGTGACGAATTTAAGATGAGTTTGTGATGGAATTGTGATGTATTATATGGTGGAAAGATGGTGGTTTTGGCATCCACTTAATGACAGAATTAAACAAATTAGCACTAAGTTACCGATGGATACTATACATTCCATCACGAAGGTTAGCAACGAGAGTTTTAGTGACAAATTTTTTTGATAGCAAATCGATCAGCTAAGTTGTTTTAGTGACGGAATTTCACCGTGATAGCAATGGATTTTTTCGTCGCTATCTTGTTATTTTTTTGTAGTGTATGATAGTGTTTTCTATGGATGGAGAATAATAAAGATTTTGATATCATTTACCCATATTTTAAAGTATATAAAAAATGAAATACAATGTCAAATTTTAAAAAAAAAAATAACACAAGTTTCTCAATATCGAAAACTAGATTACAAAAAGAATGGACTACTAGGATTATATTTTAGTCGGTTTAATGGCAAAAAATTGCCACCACTTCCCCCCCCTCCCCCTCTTCTATTACAATTTGGCAATTTTAGGCTTTTATTATAAATTTACATAATTTGAATCATACAATATTGGTTTTTGAGGAAATCTTATCCAAATTGTATTTTCTCCATTATTTGTAACTATATTTTTTTAATGTTAATTAAAAAAAAGGATAAAAATGCTTGTCCTCTATTTTTCAAGTGAGATTTTTTTCACTCGTTTACCTATAAATAAAAAAATTTCATTAAATTTATCACTAAACTTTCTTTTTGTTCTATGTAAAAAGAGCTTTTATTTTTTGAACCTATCTTTAAAAAAGTAAAAATTAAATTAAATTAGAAAAGTTTAAAAAATGGTTTTCTAACCCTAACAATTTTAAAAGCATTTTATATATTTGAATCAATTGCAAGAATACAAAATCCTATAAAAAAAAATAAATAATGGATGTTATGCTTTTAAAAAATTATATTTTTACTTAAGAAAATAGTGGATCTCTTAATAAAATATTATATATATAAGTATTTTTTTTTTAAATATCATATGTTTATATTCAAATTAAAGTACACATTAACCAAACATTATGTTTAGATATTAAAATAATTACGCTTCAGAATCTCAACAATACCAAACGAACATATATATATTTGGCTTATGATGTATTATATTTGTGAAATCCAAACCATTAGTTTCGAAATTAATAATTTGTACTTTTTTTTTTTTAATAACCACCAATTTTAAAAACTCACTAACAATTAAATTGTAATCATTTAAATTCAGCCTAAAGGTTTGGATTTCACCAACTTCATACACAATGCATGTTAGTGTTAACTCAAGAGAAGTCCAAGCTTATATTATAAATTAGTTATTTTTCTAATTTTAAAAAATGAATTGAATAGTTCTTTTTGTTTTAAAAAAATAATTATTTAGTTCATTAGTTAGTGTTCATCATGTTTAATATAATATTATTTTATTTCAAAAAATATTTTCTTTTTTCATTGATCTTCAGAAAAAAACATAAAATAAACAAAAAAAATCAATTAATTAGGTTTTCAAAACAGAGAAAAGTAATTAATTTGTTTGTCAAATCCAAAGAGACGAATTCATAATTTACTTCTCAAGTCGTGATTAAAGTGGATGTAAAGCTGCAGGCACTAACTTTACATAAAAATGAAGTAACGAATCAAGTACTTACATAGCATAAGAATTGAAAAGAGAAGAAAGAATCTTATAAAGTAGTGTCAAAGTAATATCTGTATGTATAGATGGCTAGGGGGAAAAAAAAGCAGAAAAATGATAACTTCCTTAGCAAATTGTTTACTTCAAGAATAATGGTTAAGGATGTAAATTTTTGTTTTTAAAGCATGTTTTTGTATAATAATTGAAGGATGAAATATTATCAGAGAATAAAAATAAAATGATTAAAATGTTGTTTAAACTATTGATAGAGAGGAAAATGTAGGATCAAAACTTGAGTTTTTTCGTTACAAACATGAAACTAACACAAAACACTCACAGATAATTTACTTAACAAACCAGCAATGCAACCAACGAGAGACATAATACAATAACACCATGAAAACAGTGTGCATTATCACAGAAATGAGACTCCCATGGCCTGCATTTCCATAAAAAAAAAAAATGCAAACCATACAAGCTACCTTGACAGCGAGATCACTCAAGACGGCCTTAAAATCATGCTGAGGTATTGACCTCTTTAGAAATCTCCTCAACAGTTTTTTCACCTTCAAACACACTCAGAATTTGAGACATTGTAGGCCTGTTAGAAGGCGATAGATCGACGCACATAATTGCTAAGTTCAGGATGGTGTTGGCTTGATCCCAATTATATCGGACCATTCTTGCATCGACTAGTTCTGCAAGTTTGCCTCTCGCATGTAATTTACCAGCCTGCAATATTTGTGTGACCCCATTAGTTTTATAGACATCTGCGAAGAGTATCACATGTTCCTAAATATTTTAGTTCATAGAATTTAATGCTTAGCTCATACCGTATCGAGAAGGAAAACAGATTCTTGGTTTCGACTATAATCTGCATTATTTTTGCCACTAACGATTTCAAGAAGAAGGATTCCGAAACTGTAGACATCAACTTTAACAGTGATGGCTCCTCTGGTTGCATATTCTGGAGCCATGTATGAACTGCAACAATGGAAACCATAGATTAAGTAAGAAACACAAATTTCTCCGAACAGTCTTGTATTTATGCCTATTAATCAAATTTGTTTATATCCATATCAGCCAGGTATAGCAACGCAAAATTATATTTTATTGTGCTTGGAGTCTTTTTGGAATCGAACTGATAAGAAAATACGTGGAAATTTAAAGATGAGCTGTGTTACTTACGCGTCTCGTCCAGCTTGCATGATATGATATGAACTTTCCTCCTCGTAAAGCTTCGCCAATCCAAAATCTGTTATTTTGGCATCATAATTTGCATTAAGCAGAATATTATTGGCTTTCATGTTTCTGTGAATTATTTGTGGATTCCTTCCATGTAGATACTGCAAACCCTTCGCTATCCCCAAGCAGATAGTAAATCTTTTTGGCCAATCAAGTTGCACATTTGGATCTGCAAATCCCCAAGTCAATATTCAATATCCTCTTATGTTCTAGTAGGAAAAAAAAATTGAAAATGAATCACTATTTGGTTTAAGTTGTTTGGATAAAATCAAATTCAACCAAAACATTTAATATGAATAATATAGATTATATCATGAAGTTTCATCTAAAAACTTAAGTTTTTTAATGAGATGGTTCTTTGACATAACAGAGGATCCTTTCTAACCTAACGGTCAAGATTTCGAATCTTACAACCTCATTTTCTCTTTTAATTAATTAAGTACAAGATAGTATGGGTCTCTGACCTCACCTATAATCAATCCATTTTAATTCTCCTCAAGTAAAATCTATATGAAAAAAGAAATTATGATCATATCATTTTAAAAAAGATATTTCAATTCAAAACCTTTACGTTGTTAAGTTAAACAATGAAACTCGGGGTATGATTTTGTAATATTTTATAATAAAATGAAACATATCAAATTAATCCTAGCAACACTAATAGAAGCAACATAGATAGCCCAATTTGCAAATGCCAGATTGGAATGAGATGAAGGAAATTACCAAATAAAACTTTTCCAAGTGAGCCAAGTTCCATAAATTCGTAGATTAGCAAATGTAGGTCCCTTCTGGAATAAGGAGCAAGCAATTTGACAAGGTTATCATGTTTCAAGTCCAAAACCTTCTTTGCATAAACTTCGCTTCTTATTTCATCGACTGCTTTAGATTTTGGGTCAAGCTTCTTCACTGCTACAATCAGATCTGGCAGTTCAGCCTGCATTCATGGCAAGTAAAAATGAAGAAAAATAAAAGAACATGCTTCAAAGACAAAAATTAATGAACAAGAAAAGAGTTTAACCTTGTATACTATCCCAGAGCGTCCGTCACCAAGCTTCCTCGTGGGGCTAAATTTTTTAGTTGCATCAATGATCTGCTTAAGCGTGAAAGTTCTTTCTCCGAGCTTCACTTTTGTTTCTATTCCAATAACAGAGGACTTAATTTAATTATTTAAAGAATTATTCCGACAGATAGCAAACTCTATGTTCATAGATTTTCTTTGCTTAGTGCTTACCGCGTAATTCTCTGTCTCCTATCCAGCCCATTCTCCACATAAAGGCCAACAGCAGCAGCAGAAACAAAATACAGCTTACTGTAATTACCGCGATTTCCCAAGGACGTAGTTTTCTGGGAACTTTGTAAGCAGAAAACAACAGCTTGTAAACAGCAAGCAATAAATTATTCTCAAGTAAAAGAATTCTGTGTTTCTCAGAAAAGGGAAAGTGTTGCTTCCTACCTTTGGTGACTGAAATAGCTGATATGAGAGGTCCATTGATAGCTGGCGGATTGTACAAAGATCCTTTGCCAGCCCAGAGGAACTGGATCTCCAACGAACCATTATGTATTTTTGTTTGGAAGCTTAGCTTTCGTCCTTCATTTTCTTTTCCAGGGAGTTCCTTTATGTTGAGATCTTTGTACACGAGTTTGTTCTGCAATCAAGAATTCCTTAAGAATGTGACATTAGTACATAAATTGACATTATGAAAAGTGAAATACTTACCTGAATATGTACATCAAACACGCGTTTCCCTACTCTGCTGTTATCTTCTCCTTTTGAATATAATGTTTCAGCAAAACGGAGTTGGACGTTGTACTTGCCTTTACGCAAGCAGCGCCCATAATAGATTAGAGAGACAGGAGCAAGGCGAAAATTGTTATCTAAGTCTCCCTGAGCATTAGAAACTTCACATGTCGAGTTTCTTACTAAAGTACTTTCATTGATTGTTGCCCAGAAGTAGTCTCCAGAAAAGCTATAAGCCCAATCTTCAGATGGACTTAGGTTAAAACTTGTTGTTGAGGTATCGTTATGATAATGTTGCTTTCCTATGGTTACGTCCTGACCACCACTATTTATAAACAAGGAATTATCTGCAAGAAAACTCATTTTATTGGAAATATGATTGTTCCCCATAACCAACTCTACCAATATCTCGTTAGAGAGTTTGAGCTTTAAAAATGCATTCTGCAAGAGAAAACCAGAATAGCACCTTTAACTTTGATGTTGGTGATCAATCTAGTTCTTATCATGATAATACGACTTTCTTATTCTGCTGACTATTATTAACTATAAAGTAATGTTAACTCCAGCGTTTTATCAGTGTCAAAAAATAAAGTTGGAATAGGAATCCCAATTTCATATTCAGTATATGCTAGACAAATTCATTTAGCATTCAAAAGAAAGAACATACGCTTCCGCTGACATGTTTTGTTCTGCATTTTAGCTATGTAAGATCTGAGAAATTAACACAAAAATATGTTAGAAATAATTCAGGATTACTCTTATTGCAGAAAATTATAAGGATACTACATACCTAGTCGGGTGACTGGAACAGCACCAATATCATGAGAAAAAAAAATTCAGTAAGAAACTATAATAAGTGATTTACGAAAATCAATAAAATTGTAACAGAATTAATGTCAAATGGATAGGAGTTTGATCTGTCCCCTTACATGTTTACATCTTCCAGTCCCAAGCATGTTATATTTTCACATTTCTCATTGAAGTTATTGTACGAAAGATCTCTGAAAGATCAAAATTCATAAAAAAAAATGAAGCTTTGTTAATTCCATGCAATTATATCCCTCCTCTAATTGATATGTATATTAAATTCTAGAAAAAAAATTGTTAATTCCTAAAAATTGTATTAATCATGTTTTTTGAATTATATGTTTTTTTTCCTCATATATCTCTCATAATACTCTTAAATCCATAAATAAATAAGCTTAATTATTAAATAACTCATAACTTATATAGTATCTTATTGATATTTTATTTTGATTAAGAAAACTGTAAAATCTAAGAATGCTTTAAAACAAGCTAAAAAAAAGACCAATACTATAGAAATTCAAATCCAAAAATTAATAAATCACATAAAAATTGCTCAAAATCAAACATCGAAAGGTTGAGTATTTATAAATTGGTGAGGAGCAAGACTATTAATTTGCATGTAATCATTTTGCCAATAAATGTATATAAAAATCGAAATGTATTGATAAAATGAAAGGCTGAGGTCAGAGAATCTCCCAACACTATTTTTATTTGTTCATGTCATGTCACGCTTTGTTTTTGATGAAAATCGATGTATTGATAAAATGAAGGTTATAAATGAATGAAATCAAAAGAAATGCATAATTTTTACACTATTGAAGCATACTTCAAATATTCAAGAGTAAGCCAAATTTGATAACAATAAGCTATGCTAAAGAAATTATGTAGACAATTGCATGCATGCAGTAGTGGATGTTAATCTACTGTCTTACGTTTTTGGATAGGAAAATCCATTTGGCTTTTCGATCCAGGAAGGAAGCTTCGTAAACGAGTTGCTTGTTAGAAATCTAAGCAGGAAACACCAACCCATCAGCAACAATGGTTAATCATTAAAAAAATAAATAATAATACGTCTGATGTTTTAAAGAAACAACTTAAAACACATACAACATATTCAGTTTCTTCAACGATTCCGGAATGCTACCATTTAAGTTGTTGAAGCTCAGGTCACTACAAGACAAAGCAAAATACATCAAATCTTGGTTCAATAGTAGTCACAGAGATTTAATTGGGAATAGCAAAGTGTCAGCTGAAGGAAAAGAAAGAATGAGTAAGAGCTACGTATAAGTGTGGAGCCATAATACTGAGGAGTTTAATCATTTTCCTGTAGACTGATCTAACATTAAATTGAAAAATAGAAAGTCAAAGCATCTAATTATGGAACAATTACTCGGTATTCAAAAAACGGTAAACGTACAGATATTTTAACTGAGGCCAGTTGCCA
Organism: Dovyalis caffra; assembly: GCA_963924115.1. Lineage (NCBI taxonomy): Eukaryota > Viridiplantae > Streptophyta > Magnoliopsida > Malpighiales > Salicaceae > Dovyalis > Dovyalis caffra. The sequence continues at coordinate 271,428 of CAWUPB010001166.1, read as the reverse complement.
AGGTATGTGGGTATTGAACCATTAATTTTGCAATTCCTCAGAACCCTGTAGAAACAATTGAAGTAAGGGAATCCATAGTTGTTGATATATATATTGGATGATCAATAGTCCTTGAGGTACATAAAAAGAATTAGTAGCCCTCTAGCCTTTAGCGGCAGACTGTTGCCATGGGGTAAGAGAAGTGATAATAGTTGCCCAGGTCAAACTACAACTCCTATGAATGATAACCAGGAGCACCATAAAATCACTCACACATAAACCAAACTTTTCGATATTACTTGATCTCCTGGTGGGAAAGATATTCCAGGATTGCTCACGTCACTGACCAACCTGGAATCATTGAACAACCTTGTAGAATTCTTTAATAAGAAAAAACCATATTTATCTCCGAATGAAAATAAAATAAAATGCAGGCGTTATAGGACTGCACATACAGTTTCACTAATTTTGGGAGAGCAAAAGTTTTTGCTGACAGACTTCCGTTAAAATTATTTCCTATAAGAGTCCTGACAAGTACACAATAATACGGTCAGCTAAATCGAATTGCTTAGCTTCATAAATATAAGAATTTATATCAAAGAAGACTTACAGTTTGGTGAGGTTGACCCAGTTAGCAAAATAATGAGGTATCGGACCAGTCAAATTGTTTCCACCAACTACACTGCATTGACCCAAAAGCTTGTTTTAATGATGAGACACCATAGAATTAAAGACATTAAATTGCTAGATGAAAAATAATATTAAGGAAGAAATTTACAAGTTTTCTACATGTCTAAGCTTGGCATATGTTTCGGGAATATCTCCATTGAACTTGTTTGATGTCAAGTAGCTGTAATAAATTAAGGGTGTTAGGTAGAAGCCAAATATGCAACAACTGCTCACTACTACAAAGCAATCCTTCCTTAAGTGGACTTGTAAAGATGAATAACCTTTCTATTTTTCGGTAATTAAAAATAAAAAAGAAAGAAACTTACAGGTCCGTTAGACTGACCAAATTCCCAAGCTCCGTTGGAAGGTTTCCCTCAAGATTATTGTCATCCAGATTCCTTTATTCAAAGGCAAAAATACCAATAAGTAGATATTTTGTAGTACACTTGAAAGGAAAAATAAAAGAAGTGGTGAGTGTATTTTTCATACAGAAAGGAGAGTGAAGACAGTTTTCCTAGTTCGGGAGGAATATGGCCTGACAACGAATTACTAAAAAGATCTCTGCAAATTGAATGATATAATGTGTAAGTGCAATCAAGAAGCATATAATTATCCATTTAATGATGTAACTTAATAAATGGTAGTGAAGTGTCTTACAGATATTCTAGTGAAGAAATTCTGCCCAAACTTTTAGGTATAGTACCATTCAGGACGTTGAACCGAAGACGGCTGTGACAGGACGATTCACGGATATTGGATTTAGAATTATAATATATGATACATGATTGTACTAAAAAAGAAGATATTTATATAGAAAGCAAAATTGTTAGCATTGCACAAACTTTAAGTTACATCGGGCTAAGAAGTTTTAATCAGCATGCTGTAAGGAGAGAGACTTACATCTGCACCAATGCTTTACAATCACCTATGCTGTCTGGTATAGTCCCACTCAATTTGTTGCTTGAAAGACGCCTGATTTTCGACACATAGATCCGAATAGATATATAGCCAAGATTAAAGATGCTAAACCGTAGATAGAATACAAAGGATTGACTTACAAATACATGAGCGATTGTAAACCCGTCAGGTTGCGAGGGATAGCACCACTAAGATTGTTCTCTTCAAGATAGCTGTTCAGGTGAAATTACCCCACGTCCCAGAAGATAAAAACTTTCAGTTAATTTCAGTTATTTACTTCAATGAATATTAGTAATAAAACAGTCAAATAAAACTTTTTAGATCATATTGTTAGAAAATAACTAGCATAATTTGAAGTAGCAAGGGCATTTTTTAAGGTAATTAAATAAAAATATATTCCTTTCGTGGACTCTGTTTTTACTAGCTTCAAGAATTCTGCATAATCACTTCTTTTCTTTATAATACAGCTTATAAAATTATAACTTTTTTAACTTCTCCATTAACGACAATATGATCCAGAAATATGTATATTTTACTAAATGGTACACGTACGCAGGAAGAGAGACAGACAGGGAGGGGGAGAAAGGGCGCAAAGAGAAGGTCTTGCATGGCTGCCTGGCCCAAATATGTGGGCCTATCGTAAAGGCCCAAATATGTGGGCCTATCGTAAAGGCCCATATTTCCAAAAAAATATTATGTTATTAACAAAAATTTCTTCTAAAATTATTACAGCTTATGAAATTATTTAGGTTATCATTTTTTTTGTTGAACATATTCATTAAATTTATGTTAATTATTCAAAAATTACAATATAGTATTAAGTATTAAAATATTAAAATCTAGTAAATAGATTGAATTAAGTTTATATTGTATTTAAAATTCGTTTTAATTAAATATAAATTGAAAAAATAAAATAAATTGTATAGTAATTATTAAGAGACTAAAATCTGTCACACAAATCGAATTAATTTTAAATTTAATTTAAACTTTATTTTAGTCGAAAGAATTTAAAATAAGCTTTTCAATTTGTTCTTAAACTCAAATGATCAAGTTCTATAGGACACGAAGCAGCTCATACCTAATGATTGAAGTTTGATAATTTAAAAATATTTGGTTCTCATAAATCACATCTTGAAAATTCTCAATCTAACAATTTATTAGTTTATAATTTATCAAGTTAATGTATGTAATTTGAAAAATATATTATGCTAAAAAAAATGAGAACACAATAGAATACAATAAAGAACAAGCAGAGTTTTTTAAGACGGACTAACAGATATTCCAGCCTACGCAATGTTGTCAGGCTAGCAGGTATAGAACCGGTCAACATATTGCTCGAAAGATCCCTGAGTTTTGCACAAATTAAACCATTAGAGAAGCTGGTGTTTTTTTTTTTTTTTTGGTGAAAAGAAAAGGATGCCAGACTTACAGCTCTTTCAGGCGATACAAATTTGCCAGGCTCGGTATGGTCCCGGTCAGCATATTGTTTGAGAGGATCCTGATTTTTACACAGAGCCATTGCACCATTAGAAATAAGCAGAGCCTATGCCATCATTTATATAGAAACACGAATCGTTTCTTTAACATACAATATTTGGAGACTCTGTAAATCTCCCAGCCAGTCAGGAATCCCACCAGAAAGCTGATTGTCAGATAGATCACTGTTGTGGCAATATAATCGAACCCCAATTTCATCAATGGTGACCACTGTAGGTGTCTAGCTCAACACGCACAGCAAAGGATACAGTAGTATATATGGAACTTTATGCAATGAGAAGTAGAGATGATACTTACAGTAATTTCAAGTTGTTAAAAGAACTGGCTGAAAGAAAGGGAATGTATCCATCCAATAGTTTGCTTCCGAAGTTTCTGTCACAGAAATCAAAGTCATTTACATAGAGAGAATTATTTTTCAACAGGTAATTTCACGCAAACTTGCTTCAGGTTTATTTATATATATTTTATGTTATTTTTTGTTTTGTTAATGACAAAATCGAGTTTTGAGCATACATTTGAGTGACGGAACAGGCTTCATTGCTGTTATCATCACAAGAAATACACTTGATCTCCGCGTCCTCGGCTTTTGAACAATTCAAATTGAAGGAGACCAGATTTGTCGCATTGGCACGTAAACTGCTGAGGAGGTCTTGCAAAGCATCCGCTGCCAAAGGTTTCAACACAAAAGTTCTTTTGATTAAATCCCACTATGTTCTGTATAAAAATTATTAATCTGTCAACTTTACAATATAAATACATTGGATACATTAAAATGACCAGGACTGGAAACTTCAAAGACCTCAAATGTAATTTATTATTTATCCAAGAAATTTAACTAAATTAAAGTTAATAGTGATGTATTGAATGGTTCAAGAGAATTATTTCAATCCAAAATTAGTTCATGTAAGTTGAGATTATAGAATATTATTTTATACTATTTTCTAGTAGATCTTTCGAGCTAAACTTAAACTTTTGGTGTTTGAAATTCTTTATTACTTAGCCAAAGAATCTTAGTATTAAAGGATCATCTCATCTAAAAACTTAAATTTATAGGTGATATCTCAAAATATAATTTATATTAGTCTCTAACACACCTCGTCAAGTGAAAACCCTAACATTTAGACTTAAAACTTGCATAGGCTCACATTGAGGATGGTGAGACTTGAACTTAGAACATCTTGGTCAACTAAACTACGATACTATATTAAAGGACTATCTCACTTAAAAGCTTAAGTTTATAAGTAAGACATCAAAATATAATTTATATTAGTCTCTAACACTTAGATACGAGTGTTGAAGATACCATTAATTCAACATAAAAATTTATACTATTAAATGAGATGACACGTTATAAATTTATACTACTCTCTAATTTTAGATTTTTTTCCTCAATGAATTTATTTCTGAGAAGGTTTTTAATCTTCTATCTCCATGCTTTAACTCTATCCTACATCAATTAGTAATTAAAGTTTGGTTGGATTCAATTCTAGACACACAACTAAACATACATTCAAGCATCTTTGAAAGAATAAGAGATCAATTAATTTGTACCTTCAACAGGCGCAGTGGTATTACCCCTATTATCAGCAGCAGCTTTAGTGCCATTTTGGGAAGTAGCCCCATTGCCAAGTTGCCAGAGAAGAAGAAAGGTAAGGAGAAGAAGTCTAGTAATGAGTGTGCCTGACCATTCAGAACCCATTAGTTTGGACATAACTGTACCTCTACTGTGGTTTTCTTGGTGAGGGCGTGCGTCTGTACTCTGTAAATAAATAAAAGAGACAAGGCACCTTCATATATGCTCAACAACTGGCAATCTAATCAATGCTTTGCTCTTTTCGTATCCCATAAGTAATGATCGAAGGCATGAAATCATCCCAGTACGTCAAGGTGGGGAACTTGGGACTGATAAGCTATTGGATTATTAATAAAACTATTGAAAAATATAGTTTTATTATTCATTTATTGTTTAAAATATTATTTATATATTTATAAATTACTATTTATACATTTATAAATTACTATTTTTTTCACTATTCATGATATTTTTGTAATACTTTAATTCTTAATTTTTTTATATTTTTTTTAATTTCAAACTTTAATTATATTGTGATTTAATCCCATTTTGTTTTAGTATTTTTTGTTAATTATTTTTATTATTTAAAATTTCTACTTAATTGGCCATTTTTAAAAAATTTTCTTTCTTTTTTCAATTTCAAAATTTAATTATATTGTGATTTGGTCCCATTTTGTTCTAGTGATTTTTGTTAATTATTTTTATTATTTAAAATTTACTACTTTAATTTGTTATTTTTAAAAAATTCTTATCCAATTAATTTAAAATTATATTTAGTGACAATTTTGATAGATTTTTCTATATGTATGAATTTTGAAATAAATTTTTAGAACATGATTATTTTTTCTTTTTAAATAGATTTAGATAACTTGTAAATTATAATGAAATGATTAATATATATAATTCATCTAAAATACATCATTAGATTAAAAGTGTATTTCAAATAATTTTTTCTCAATTTTTTTAGAAAAAAACTCAAATTAATTAATTAATTGTTAAAAATCAAATTAATATAGTTTTTTATTTTAATATTATACATTATTTTGTAAATAAATATATAAAAATTAAATTCATTTTTTTTTCAAAAACTAATATTCTCATCAACATTAAATAAAAAATTTATTTTTTAATTCTATGTAAGTTTTTAATAATTGTTATTAATGTTTTTTGAAATAATCTTATGAAATACTAAAGCATTTTAAAAAAAAACTATTTAATTTTTTTTACTTAATAATCCATAGATTAACAAGGATAAATGCTTTTTCTACAAGAAAAATTATGAAAAACACAAATAAGAAATAGTTAAATATAAAAATTTTTATTAAAATTATTTTTTCACCTTTGATTTCATATATTTTTATGGATTCACATCATAAAACAGATTATCAAGTTAAAATGATTTCTCTAAATAATTTTATATATTTTATCCAATCTGTAGCGTAATGCGGGTAAAAAAACTATTAAGGACTAAAGAGAAAGACTTCTTTTGGATAGTAACCAAAATGCTTCGCATAGAGTAATGTTAAAAAATTATTTGAACTAGAAATTTTAAAATATAATTTATATTTAAGTAAAATATAAATTATAAAATATAATTTATATTGAATTTGAATAAATGATATAGTTTAAATATAATTTATATTTAAGTAAAATATTGACAATTCTGCTCTTTTTTTGTTAGAATTAAAATTAATTTTATTTTTTTTAATAATAGTTCGCTTTAAGGAACTTTAGATGATTTTATTGTTTATGGATTTGATTTTTTTTTGTTGGATAACTAATGATGTGTAATTGATCCATCTAGTCTATAAAAAAAATACTATTAATTTATTTTAAAAGTTCAATTAATTTTGAAAGAATATTTAATAATAATTAGCTTAGCATAGATGATTGTTTTTCTTTATAGATATTACTTTTATTTTTAGATAATTAATGATGTACAATGGATCTATCTAATTAAAAAAAAATAAGTTCTAATTATTTTTTTATAAATTAATTTTAATTCTAAAAAAGTTTGGAATGCTTAAAACAATGTCGTTTTAAGCATTTTAGTTAATTATGGTCAATAGTTTCATTGTCGAAACAACAAAGAATGCAAAATTTACCAAAAAATTAATAGTTTGGGAGTTAAATAATCTAAATTGATAGTGTAGATATTATTTTGCTACATCTCTAGTAGTTTGGAGGTGAAATTTGTCGTTAAACTTAGTTAATTATGGTCAATAGTTTCATTGTTAGAAACAACAAAGAATGCAAAATTTACCAAAAAATTAATAATTTGGGAGTTAAATAATCTAAATTGATAGTATAGATAATATTTTGCTACTTCTCTAGTAGTTTGGAGGTGAATTTTGCCGTTAAACTAACATTTTAATTATTAGAAATAAAAGAAAAGGAGTTATAGTTTCTCAAAAAAATAGTTTGAAATTTAAATAACTCAAATTGATAATATGAATATTAAATTCCTACAATGTAATAATTTAAGATAATTTTTTGTCATTAAATCCATAAAATATAAAGGTTGTCCAAGCTCTATGGATACTATATGGACCTTACCTTATTGGTGTCCTTATAGCTCTCACGACAAGAGAATCTCTTTTTATCTAAAGCAAGCTAGTCCACAAAAATCACGTTGGCCCATCTTGATTTAAATAATCTAAATTGATATCATAGATATTATTTTGCCACATCTCCAAACTGTTGGGAGGTGAATTTTGTCATTAAACCAACATTTTGACCATTGAAAATAAATAAATAATAATAATATTTGTTAAAAAAATAATAATTTAGAATTTTAATAACCCAAATTGATAACATCAATCTTAAATTGCTATAATCTAATAATTTATGATAATTTTTGTCATTAAATCTATAAAATATGTAGGTTGTTTAAACTCAATGGATACTATATGGACCTTACCGTATTGGTCTCCTTATCGCCCTCACAAGAGAATCTCTTTTTGTCTAAAGCAAGCTGGCCCATCTTGTGGTCTGGTGGTGGTGCCATCTATTACCGCGCCTAGTCTCCCTTATTCATCAAAGCTGGAAGGCTCTTATGTTGCTATTTCATTAATTAGCGTTAGTTATCTTTAATTTAATATTATTTTATTTTAAAAAATATTTTCTTTTAACATTAATTTTTTTTATAATATGGATTTCCTTTTTAAAAAAAATATATATTAAAAGAAAATATATAAAATAAACAAAAAAAATAATTAGTTTCTCAAAATAGAGAAAAGTAATTAGTTTGTTTGTGAGAACTAAAGGGGATAATTTATAATTTGCTTCTCAAGTCGTGATTAACGTATATGTATGGATCATACTGTATTTTTACCATGTTCATCATTACTCCTCTTTTGCCCCTAGTTTTAGGCTTTCTCAATATTGCCCTATAATTTTAAAAAATAAAATAAAAATAGGATTGATTTTTTAGATCAAATATACCACCAAACTATTGGGTTAGTATCAACTTTGCTTCCAAACTTTTTTTTTATCAATATTACTATTAAATTATTTTGATTTCTAAATTAAGAATTTATGTTAGAATAACTTAAAATAAATATTAATTTTTTTACAAAAAGATGTCATTTTTTACAAAAATAGAGTACCAATTGGATGAAAATATGGGCAAAAACCTTTTAAAATGAACAAAAATCTTTAATTGAGAATTTGAAAGTTTGTGTGTATAATTGATTCTCAAATTATTTGCTAATAATATGGATACTACTTATATAGTTTAATGGTATTTTCAAGATTTGTTCTAAATTTTAGAATTTTAACAATGATTTGATTGATTAAATTTGATGGTCCAAAAAAAAAAAGGGTAAAAATTAGTTATTAATTAATTCTTCTCCTTTCTTCGTCCAAAATAATGAAGAAATAGAGTACAAGTCGCGCGTGATTAACGTATATGTATGCAGCATGTCTAAATTAAGCTGCACGGACCAACTTTACATAGGAATCAGTTATATAATCACCATGCTGTCATGAGAACGACTTACATGTAATCTAATTTCTTACGTTCACCTATGCTGTCTGTATGGATCCACTCAATTTGTTCTCTGAAAGATCCCTGCAAATTGAATGATATAATTGTAAGTGCAATCGTGTTTGAATTATAAGAGCTGTGAAGCATATAATTATCCATGTATTTAACACACACATATACATAAACTAATCTTCAGATTTGTTTTGTTTTTATTGCTTTCATTGCATGCCTTCGTAAAAATTCATTTATTTGATAGTTGTCATCTGAGATATTACAAATAAGATTGATTCATTTTTATGACTTAATGAAGAATTTATATAATTGATTTTTAGTAAAAGTAACATTACGAAAAATATTTTTTATTTGCTTACGACTTTCATACAACTCAATAATCTTGAGTTAATGAAAATATGATGATAACAATCTCAGGTACCTCTCTCTTCAAATAAGTTGAAAAAGCACAGAGTCCAAGAAATTGAAGCAGACAGAGAACCAGCTCTATACAGAGCAACAGCTGTAGAAAGAAAAGAGTATCCTTTAAAATTTGCTCGAGCTTTTGACAGAAAAGTCACATCAGCTCAGAGCAAACAAAGAACCTACTCTGTGCGGAGCAGCAGATGTAGAAACAAGTATAACTTAGAATTTAAATTTTTATGACTCGCTGAAGAATTTAAATTTTTTAATTAAGATAGTTCTTTGATTAAATTACTTGTGTTGATGGCTTGCATAAGGCTTGAAACTTAAAAAAAACTCTTTTACATTTTTTTAGCCTTAGCTTTGGTTTAGGCTCATCTGAAAGTTATGTAACATCATCGATTTAAAAATCTATCTAAGTATAAATATGTTGTATGAATAATTAATTTATTATTTAATATATGGTTCTTGGACTCCCTTTCTTCTTCTCTTATTATTTTTTTCTTTAATCCTTTTTTTCTTCCAAAAACCGTGTATTCTCCTTTTTAGTCTTATGTTCTTTTATATTCTTCCAATAGCCTAAAAAAATGACTCTTGGTTGTAATATCATAATGTTATGATTACGATCGTGCAAGGTTACGCAATCATGCATTCATCAATTCTAACTGCTCTTGTTGCAATCGTGTAATATTGTATGGTCGTGCATTATGCGACTAGTATACTTTTCGTGATCAAAATATCCTTAACCTGTAATAATTACCATAAAAACAGAGAGTAATGACACAACTCACTTCTTTAACATTTAAAACTAAAATTAAACATTCTAATGATCATTAAAACATAAAGTAACTCCTAGACACAATTATTATAATAAAAACACACTTAAAGACATATTAAAAGCACTTATATCAACTAGTGATACTCTCAATTTATTTATGTATTAGGTTAGGAGTGTTGCAAGTTAACTTGCTTAAATTGATTAATTAATCCATGAATGAGCTTAATTTAAACTTTCATCTATTCATATCTAATAATTGATAGGAGATAATAATTTGAAAATAAAAGATTTAAAATTAGTAATTTGTAAAATTAGTTTATTTATGATATCTTATCTGAAACTTCTTTTTTGTTTTTTGTTTTTTTTTTTAAATCTGATATTTTTAAATTGTTATCTCATGACGAATATTCATGAATCTTAAAATAAGCATGTCTACAAGCCTGTTAACGAATCTAAAAAAAGGAGTCTAAGCTGGCTCAAATTGTTGCTTAAAATTAGTAACAATTTCGACTTTTGAATTGTTGTTATGTATATGAATTGTATGTTATTAATTGGTTGGTATAAAACTGTTCTTCTTTCTTTGTTAAATGAGAGGAGAAAAAAATATCATTAAGAACTAAGAAACAAGTCCAAAAGGAGACTACAAATGCCTCAAAAAGGCCAAAAAAAGAAGAAGCTAAAATAGTAATATTGGAAGCGAAAAGTGGCAATAAACTAGCGAAGTCATAAAGCACAGGCCAAAGCAACAAGCTTTAATTTTTCAGATAAAATAGTACTATTATATAGACTCAATCATTAATACAAAAGCTAATTAATCAGACACGTCACCTGTCTTTGATCAGCACTATCTTAGGAAAGTGATGGAACTAGAATTCTAAATAAAAAATCTAGTACAAAAGAAGGGGGTTCCTAGCCCATAGATTATTGACCTAACAGTAAATAAACTAATTTTTAAGTAAATATTTTTATTAATATATAAAATTTAAATTTAAAAATCATAATTATTGAAATGAGTTAAATCTTATTCTTTTCATCTAAAAAATTAATTTTATTTTTAATATAAAATTATGATATTTGAGAGAAAAACCATAAAAAAGAAAGGTTAGATATTTTTAAAGCAAAAGATAACAACTTTTCTTTTGGCTGTGCTTGTCAATTAGTTGTCATGTATGAAAAAGATGCTTTGCCTGATTCCACACCTTGCTGGCCCAGCATTTGCATTAATTATTGCCCGACCGGATGAACCCATTTCCATATGTGGATGGTTTTTGTTCTTTGCTCGATTTATCAAACTTTTTTCAGATGTAATTGATTCACATACGTCACCCATCCTAGATCAGCACTACCATAATAACGTGATGGAATTAGAATTCCAAATAAAAAGATCTAGTCCAAAAGAAGAGGGGTTAAACTTTTTCTAGCGTAGAAATTTTTAAAGCAAAATATAGCAACTTTTCTTTCGGTAGTGCTTGTCAATTATTTGTCATGGATGAAAGAAGATGCTTTACCTTCCCCGACAGGATGAACACGTTTCCATATGTGGATGATTTTTATTCATTGCTCGATTTATCAACATGTTTGTCGCAATTATTCAATATTACTTATCTATTTTAAATTTGGTCAATTTGTTATCGATGAAAACATCAAGTACAAAAGAAGAAGGGTTAAACTTTTCTTAGCGTGGAAATGTTGAAAGCAAAAGATAGCAACTTTTCTTTCGGTATTGATTGTCAATTAATTGTCATGGATGAAAACAGATGCTTTACCTTGTTGGCCCAGTATTTGCTTTAATTATTCCCCGACCGGATGAACCCGTTTCCACGGATGATTTTTATTCATTGCTCGATTTATCAACATGTTGGTCGCAATTATTCAATTTTACTTATCTATTTTAAATTTGGTCAATTTACTCTCAGATTTTATCCAACTTATCCAAATGCCAGTTGCTGTTACATCACTACGTACCTATAGGCAAGCTTATCTAAAACATTGTAAAATGATTGTTTGTGCATTATATTCCTGATGAGGTCATGATACATGAATTGTTTAAATGGTTAGATGTTGTTGTTTTTTTTTTTCTTTGCCTTATAGTAAGGTATATACTTGTTTTTGTCTTGGAGTTCTGTGGCATTTACATGTAGAATAAAGTTTTTCTCTAGTGTTTAAAAAACCTTTCGATGACTAAATTAACATATGAAAAGAGACATTTAACTTGATTAGGTGCAATAATATATTTTATAACGAATTTGGCCTAAATAGGTTTAGCCTAATGTTTTGTTACATTTGAATATAATATACCATACTATTTTATAAGTATATATTATGTGTGCATCATGTTACCTTTTATATAGTGATATAAATGATCAATTTGCATGAAGTTAAGGGATAATTGTTTTTCTCATGAGAGCAAAAGAGTTTTTTTTTTTTTTTTTCTGACTAAAGCTTCTACAAATTAAGGATTTTCCTAAGCGAATGTTTTGTGGATATTGATGCAAGTACTATCGATTTTGATAGCAACACATGGGTGATATGTTTTTATTTAATGTTTATACTTTATGCTTATTTCCAATAAGAGAATGAACTAAGTAAGAGATTGGTGATGAAGTTAGTGAACGGATGTTTCTAGTCTGTCGGTTTTTTTTTAATGCATTATTTTAGGTGTAGGCGGCTTGTTTAAAAGTTAATGAGGGTCGATCTTAATTTTAGATCATTAAAAAAAATAGTTAGAGAATACAGTTAATGTTAAGACAAATAATAATAATAATAACAATAATAACTAATAAATAGATAATTTCAAAATTTCAAACTTTTCCTTAAATCATATCACAATTAGGTGGCCAATAATTTATGATAGTTAATAGTCACTATATATATATATATATATATATATATATATATATATATATATATATATATATATATATATATTTTAAAAAGGCATTTTCCAATTGCTCATGTGTAATTGGACCAAATTCTATAAATGATATAGTAGACTAATTAAATCTACTTAATCGTTTCTCTTTCTAGAGCTGTTCAGTCCCTCAAAGTCTAAAATATACATATTGTACCATCTTTTTAACATTGATTCTGTCATCCATCAATATATTGCTAATATTCTATAATTTAATATTCTTAATTACTCAAAATTAATGTTAGTAATGCCATTAATTTAATATTTCTCTATAAATAGAGAAACATTTTGTTTGTAGTTTTTTGGTTTGCATCTATACATAAATTTTAGTTCAATTTATTTTTATTCATTAACTTTATCAACAACTTTTATGTTTTTCAACCAATAAGTGTCGCTGAAACAGTTAGGATCGACAGAGAAGCTTATCAATGAAAGAATGTATTCTAAAATGGATACTTAAATGGCCTGAACCATAAAGACAGAGATGGTTATCAAAGCAGGAAAATGACATATTCACCTTGCTGCAAGTGGAGTTTGTTTAGCAATTGTTCCAAACATTGGAAATTAGAACAATTTTGGTGCCACCGGTGGTAGAATAAATAAAGTGGCTGTGTTAAAGTTACTTTGTTAAAGCGACCTTTTCGTTTTTTAGCGTATACCTAAACAAGTATTGATCATGTTTCTCGTTTCTGACAAAGAACAATCATGCAGTGGCCATTATTGTGGAAAAACAAGAGGAAGGAAAGGAAACAAACCTACAAATTATGGGGTCACCACTAAATTTCAAAGTAATTTATAAATTAGTTCATTTAGTTTCACAAAATGAACCAAATAATCAGTAATGATTATGATTAAATTAATATTATTTTGTTTTGAAAAAGGTTTTTGTAATTAATATTTTTATATTTTATATTTATTTTTTCTTTTTTCTATAATTAAAGAAAAATAAAATTTTAAAACAACAAATAAAATATTAAATTATAAATAGATTTAAAAATATGAGAATGAATTAATTAGTTAGTAGAAATAGAAGAACTATTTAATTTTTTTAAAAAATAATAGGAAATAATTTATAATTCAACTCCTAAATTTGATGTAATTTGTTTTGGTAGTGGCTTATGCCATTGGCCCAAGGTTGCTGAATTCCACAGAATTTAATATAGCGAGGGAGAATTAGTCATGTCAAGTGAAAAGCAGATTCCTTCCAAATCATTGATCTTGATGTTCGAATAGACATTTGAAGTTAAAAGCAGATTACGTCAAAATTATTCATCTCGATATTCTTTATAAACATCCACCAAGAATAAGGGAAATTAACTCAATAATTTGTAATTTTGGCAATATTTTGTCTTTTATAACTAAATTGATGTATTTAATTCTACTGAGTTGTCTCTCTTCAAATAAGTTGAAAAAACACAGAGTTCAAGAACTTGAAGCAGACAGAGAACTAGCTCTATACAGAACAACAGCTGTAAAAAGAAAAGATTATTCTTTGAAATTTGCTCGAGCTTTTTGACCGAAAAGTCACATCAGCTCAGAGCAAACAGAGAACCAGTTCTGTGCGCAGCAGCAGATGTAAAAACATGTATAACTTCAAATTTGCATTAACTTTTGATCCCATCAGCTTGGAGACTTTTTTTTTTTTTCTGTGGGCCAAGAGACAGTTCATGGTACTTGTGTTTCGGACCCTAATGCAAACGGAGCCAGCTCTACATTAGCAGAATTGATGGGGCCCTACACTGTTCTCTGTCGATTTGACAGAGCAGAATGTAGATAAGTCTTCAAAGGCATTAATACTCTTTACTTTCATAGTTTTACATCTATTAATTTTTAAATTTTTTAATTACATGTATAAGTTTTAATGGTTTTTTTTTTATCTAAAGTATATTAATTTTTTAAAAAATTATTAATCAAATATTTTTTTTAGTTGATAATGTATTTGATATGTTCAAAATAACAAACTATAATTTTATCTTTTTCTCTAAATAAGATCTCTAAATTTTAATTTTTTTGTTTGAGTATATCAATTTTTTAAAAACTATCAATCAAATATTTTTATTAATTTTTTTATTAATTGATGATGTGTCCGAATACAAAATTATAATTTTATTATCTTTTTATTGAATTTTTTTTCAAATTATTTTAATATTTTCAAATTTGACAAAAGAATTAAAAATATTTTTTTTAGTTATAAAATATCAAACTAAACTTAATTAGTTTTTCTATTTAAAAAAAAAAACCTCAGTTAGGTTGATGAGTAAAAATTAAAGGAAAACACATGAATTTTCTTAATAAAAAATCTCACGTTTATGTATATTTTTTAACTTTCATATTCAAAACCTAACTATATATTTTTTTAATAATAAACCTAAATCATTTTAGTTTAAGATTTTATAACTAAAAAAATTAATTCAACACATGATAAATGGATAATAGTTTGAAAATGATAACAATACCATGAATAAGAAAAAAAAATAGTGAATTGAGTGTACATAAATAGTAAAATGAATAATAAATAATGATTTTTTTTTAGTGATTTTGTTTAATAATGGTGGAAAATATTGCAATAATATAAATGCGATCCGATCGACACCAACAAAAGTTGTTGCCATTACACCAAAAAAAGGCATTGTAGACAATTTTTTTGTTATGTAGAGACGATTGTAACCACCTTTATAGATTGCGAGAGGCGAGTTTTAAGGATCGCATGCAATGCCACCGTCTCTAGTGTGTGAGGCGGTTTTGCCAATCGCTAGGGAATTCGAGGTGGTTTCTTACGACGGTTGCAACCGCATCAAAGAATTTGTACAGTTGCCTCTATAATGCCTCTTTTAATGTTGTTTTTGGTGTAATTTGAGGCGGTTCAAAATTGCCTCTACAATCCTACCTCTTTTGAAATGTTTGAAGCGGTTATAGTCGCCCCAAAGTTTAAAAATATAGAGGCATTTAGACCGCCCCAAAAAGTATATTTAAAAAACAAATAAATTACTTCATTTTGAATTTATAGAGGCCTTCAAATTCAATTAATTACTTCGAGTTTTTAGTAAAAAAATAAATTAAAAAAATTACATAAGTTGAATGCAAATAAAAAAAATTATATTGCTTACACAATATTCTTAAATTTGTAATTATCAAATTCTAAATACATAAAAAGTCTTCAAACATCCACAAGAGGGGGAAAAAACTAAAGGATTAAACACTTGTTCGAAATACATAAAAAAAAAAAATTCCCAATATCTTTTAAATTAAATGGCTAATACCGACGGGCATTTTTGAAGTTTAGGTCGAGCATAACCTAATTCCACCTATCAAGAAGGCGATTAAGGGGTATTGGCTCCTGTTCTTGAATAATCATTGTACTCTAATTTCTCCCTCCCGGCACCTTGCTTTGTGATTGTTTGTATTTTCGGTTATTAAAAGGAAACATAAAAATTAATTTGCTTGCATCTTTCGTTGGTTTAATATAAGAATTCCATAGACATAACATTTAGCCATGTACTTGTACACGGTGATGGGTGTTACGATCGGAAGATAACATATCTTGATTATTATAAAATAGATGATCTTTAGTCCCTTTAAATGCAAGAAACATAATAAATAGTAGTAATGACTATTCATGAACAAGATTATATTAATTCAAAAATCGTCAAATGATCTCATCACCATGAATTTTTGTACTAACTAATTCCACCTCTTGGAAAAAAGTGGAGATTTTGTTACTACAAAGTGATTAAAAGTCTGGGTAGAACATGCATTTTTGAAGTTCAAGTCAACATGAACTTTGCGGCTAGCTTCGTCGCCCATGAATCACTCTTGCAAAGCTCATGTGCACCACCAATGGCATACCTTGCAATCCGTAACCAACCGTTACTCGTCCATATGCTCCTACTCTCCAAGACCACCAAAATTGCTAGTTAATGGCTTTCACGGGCCATGTAGCCTTTATCGATTTATGGCCTTCGTAATCACATTGCGGATAGGTTTCATCGTCGTTACACACCACACACAAGCTCATCTCCTCGAAGCTCATATGGCTTATGTTCCTCGGACAATGATGACTTCTCCTTCCCTTACTCCGAGTTAGTTACAATGCCACACACTCTACGTATAGCCCAACATCTTCATCTGCTACACCTACTGTGTATTCCCGGCCATGGTACCTTAACACAAGAGCTTCTCACCACATCACTCCAGATTTGTCCACACTCGGCATAGCAAATGAATACAAGGGCGGTGACCGGTTGAGTATTGCTAATAGCTAAGGTTTGGTAATCTCCCACTTAGGTGTATCTCATCTCCACACACCATCTAAAAACTTCTTGTTAAATAATGTTCCGCATGTTCCTCAACTTTCAAAGCCACTCCTTTCCATCTATAAATTCACTTCGATAATAAGCTGCTTTTTAATTTTGGCCCCATTATTTTCTTATCAAGGATCAAGTATCCAAGGCAATTCTCTTCTGCAGACTTGAGTGAGCATGGCTTTTACCCTATGCATGGTGCAAGCTGTGGAGCCAAAATTTGCTTGTCATGGTATAGTTCTTCTTTTGGAATAGTGGCATCCACGTACGAGGTCACCTTCATCATCGCATTGTTCATAAAATAGTCACTCGAAAATAAATTATGGAATTTGTTTGATCTTGATGAATTAATCTTTAAATCATGTTTTTGATGAATGAGTTATCATGTTTGAAAACTTAATTGAGATTGAATTGAAGAATTAAGGAGGAATGATTTGGCCGAAATAATGATTTCGGAAAAATTATTAGTTTTCATGATTTTGTAGTATTTAGGTGTTCTTATTGTGGAATGTGCATATTTAAATGTGTTGATTGAAAATTTATCATGGATTAGGTTGATTAAGAAAATTCATCCATAAATAAGAATTTAGATTAATTAGGTTAATTGGTGTAATTGAATTAATTATGTGTTTATTTGTTAAATTAAATGTATTTAATTGATGAATATGTGTTAATTGTTCTTAGTTAATGTTTTAGCCAAAGTTGATCATTATGGTTATTTGCCAAATTTCATGAATATGTGATGAATTGATGTTTGATATGTTGTTTAAGGATGAACATGTGTGAATATTGTTTGATTAGTGCTTGGTTACTTGAGAGAGAATTGTTAAACATAATTCAGCCAAGACCTAATTTTGGTGTTGGTTGAATTAGTTTAGTAACTCATGTTGTTTGATTATTACAAGGATGAATTAACATAGAAATAGGTGTTTGAAAGCAAAATTGTTCTTGGTTATATATGATATATAATTCGGCCAAGAAGGAACAATAAAATTAAAAGTTTTGTTTTCATGGAAATGTAAAAATTTTATATCATTATATTATTAATTATGTTAATTGTCAATGTTATGTTTAAGAAACGTATTAAGCATGTGATGTGAAGATTTTGGCATGAGTGCAAAGAGAATGATCCATTGAATACTTTTTGCAAAGTTGGCATGGTTGCAATTATGTAAGGAAAAGAATGGATTCATGTTTAAGAAAGGAATTACAAAGAGAATGATCTATTAAATACTCTTTGCAAGACATAAAAAATAAATGATCTAATGAATACCCTTATAGGTCAAAGGAAGGACATTCTAGGAGAATGATCTAACGAAGACTCTTAATATATAAAAAAGAGAATGATATAATGAATACCACTAAAGTCATGAAAGGAGGGCTCACAAGAGAATGATCTAATGTCTTCTCTTATGAGAAAATTAAGAAAAAAGTGCATAGAATCATGGGTATAAGTATATTTGTATGGATAGATTAGACTACACTTACTAGGCCTTTAACTCACTTTTATTTCTTATGGTATATGTGATAAAGGTTCCAAATGATGGAGTATTTAGATCCTTGTCGAGGAGCGTTCGACTTGCCGATGTATATATTTAATAATTAGAAGTGAGTGGGAAGGCCATTTTTTTCTCTTTTATGACATGTTTTGGGGTTACATATATGTGTTAGGTGTAGCACTTATGATTTGTAAAAGAATGGTATTCGTAGGTTTACTATAAATATTAAATGAATGTGTGTGTTTGGTTTAGTTAAATTGAAGTTTAATGAATTAAATTTATAGTTAGACTAATAAAATTGGTCAAAGTGAATAAATGGAATAAATAAAGAATTCAATTAGATTTGTGTGGAATTTAATAATTAAAGGGTTAAATGAATTAACTAAATTAAAGACTTAAATTTAATTGGCATGAAATACTTGGATTTAATTAGTGAGGAACAATTGAATGTAATGGTTATGAAATAAATTGAATTTAATAGATCAAATTTAATTGACATGGTTCAATTAATTGGAATTATACTTAAAATGGTTTTAAGAAACATTAATCCATTATTTAGCTTCCAATGAGCTAAGTTAAAGGTTTAATTGAGCCAATTAATCAATTTTCTAATTTAAAGGATTTTCAATTAAATTGAGGTATAGTAATTTTATGATATAGACTAATTAAATTGGTAATTAATTAAGTAAAAGCAAATTGATTATTAAGATGATTATTTTCCAATTAATTTAGTTTCTAAAGGACATTAATAGGGATTGAATGCAATATATTAGGCTAAATTGATTATTTCATAGTAATATAAATATATAGATTTAATTCAAATTTAATAAAAATATTTAGAAGAAAATTAAAGAGGTAAATTAGTTTATTTTAATTCAAAGTAATTTATTAAAGTCATGAAATTAAATTTCATAAATATAAGTTTTTTTTTACCCAAATTTTTGATAAGTATCTTTACATATTATTTTATTTAAGAAATGTTTTTATTAAAAGAATTTATCTTGGAAAACATTATACCCGAGTTTATTTAAAGGATAGACCCAATTAATTAAATCAAATGGGCTTCTACAATGTAAATTTGGATAGTAATTAGTTGTAACCCTAGTGAAAATCTTTAATGATATATATATATATATATATATATATATATATATATATATATATATATGTTGGAATATTCATGTAATTGTACATTAAGTACGAGTGCAATTGTAGGTGTCATTTTACCTGTTTGGTGATGATAATTATTTAGCACTTATGTGATAATTTTGGGGTGAAGTTTCGGATAAATCAAATAATTATCATCACCAAACAGGTAAAATGACACCTACAATTGCACTTGTACTTAATATACAATTACATAAATATTTTGACTATATATATATATATATATATATATATATATATCATTAAAGATTTTCATGGGGGTTACATTTGATCTCGGTTGGTCGTTTAGCGGTGGTCTCGGAACATAAAGTGCTTGGTTTGGTGGCTCGAGTATTCCCTGGACCACCATTTCGGTTGAAATTCCTAGGAAAAACTCGTTTTAGTGGCCCGGAGGAAGAGGCTGCGAATCTAAACCTTTGCTTCTTTTGCTGCAATTCCTTTTTCATCTCCTTCGATCTTCGTCGGCTATCATCGCCTTATCCACCATTTCGAAAAGGTATTAGCGGTCAACATCCACACTATACTTCGTACCCTTAGGTTTAACCCTATCGGGAATCTGTTCCTTTGTAGATTTTCATCCTCGATAATGAACGAGACGAACCTACACCCTTGCTCAAACTTTCATACATATTCACCCACCGACATTTCGTCTTGCTTTAGTTCTAGGAATCCTGTATCTTCTTAGCCCTCACATTTGCGATGAATTACTTGTTATAAAAGACCTCTTTAAATCCTTCCCAACTCAAAGTCGGCACATTTACGGCTAGTCGTGTGCTTTCCCACCAGTGCGGGCATCCTTAGTTAACGAGAAAGATGACGCACGACACTCATTCATGGTTGGCAAGCTGTAAGTATTCAAATATTACCTCCAAGGACTTAATCCACTCCTTAACTATCATTGAGTTCACTCCCCTAGCAAAATCTTAAGGGTTCATCTTGTAAAACCTTTCTACTTGTATCATTCCTATGTTGGAGTGGAGGTCGTTGTTGTGTAGCTAAAAGTTACCTCATCTATTTAGTGTGAACTTGTTATTGCTTGTTATAGTGTACTGTTGTTGCTACTGCATGATTTCCATCATTCAATCAATGTTTCTTGTTGGTTCAAGTTATTATCGTTGGAGGTCCCTTCACATCTTGCTTGTGCGAGGTTCTTTCTTAACGACATGGTTTATCTTTACATACACATTAAGTTCAAATTAGTTTTGGTATGGATTTTAACATTTAATGTAAATCATTCATGCTCGTACAAAATTATATATTTTTATACATAGTAAGCGTTTCGTACACACATTTACCTTCGAAGGTTTTTGTGTTATATTTACAATCGAAGCACTCTTATTTACATCCTAAAACACATAAAAGAAATCGCACCGTGTAATAGGGTCCTTAATAACCTATATATCGAACACGTCGAGGGAGGGAATAGTTGACCCTCAACCGATCAATAACGCTTGTTTGAGGCATGATGTAATAAGTGTGGAAGGTTCCATATCAAGGAATGCATATCGGATGTCAAGATATGCTATGTGTGTTAGAAGCCAAGACACATGTCCTACAATTGCCCTCGAGTGCGAAACCAAGACACTGGAAGAGTACTGCTCGGGTGTACACTATGACCCGAAGAGGCGGATCGAGAGGAATACAACGGTAATTCACGATAATGAATCAATCATTGGCTTGATTACATATGTTTTGATTGATTTCGATGCTACACATTCCTTTATATCAAATACATTAGTAAAAAGCCTAGGAGTCAAACCCGAGACATTAGCCGTAGGATATCTTATAGCGGTCCTTTACGGTGAAACTATGGAATGGAAGAGTGTGGTTAAAAAGTGTTTGGTACAGATTGAAGATAGGGAATTAGAAGTCAATTTGATAGTGCTTGGACCTCTACGATTTTGATTTGATCCTAGGGATGGACTGGTGACAAAGCATGGTGCCAATATAGATTATCGAGGAAAAAGAGTAATTTTTTATCTATCCGAGAGTCGACAATTAAAATTTAAGGTCGAGTTGAAGTTTCCAACTGCACTTGGTCATTTTAGCCATTAAAGCTTGAAAAATGCTAAGAAAAGAATGTATGAGATACCTAGCGTATGTGGTGGATAATCGATGGAGAAAAAGTTAAAATTGAGAGATATAGAGATTGTACGAGAATATTTAAATGTGTTTTCGAGAGAGTTTGATAACGTTACCACCGGAGAGAAAAATAAAGTTTGAAATTCAACTAGAGCCAAGCATGGCTTTGATTTCAAAAACTCCCTATAGAATGGCTCCGTCGAGTTAAAGGAGTTAAAGGTACAATTACGGGATCGATTATATAAGGGATTTATATGTTCTAGTTCCTCACTCTAGGGAGCTCCGGTATTGTTTGTGAAAAAAAGGATGGTAGTATGAGGCTGTATATCGACTATCAAGAATTAAACCAAGTGACTATTAAAAATAAGTACCCGTTACCTTGGATTGATGATCTATTTGACCGATTGCAAGGAGCAACGGTATTTTCAAAGGTAGACACTGTAGTACGGGTATCACCAGTGAGGGTAAAATCGAGAAGATGTGAAGAAGACATCGTTTAGAATGAGATACGACCACTATGAGTTCCTAGTGATGTCGTTTGCGTTGATCGATGCCCTGATTTGCTTTTATGGATTTGATGAATCGAGTCTTTAAAGAGTTCTTGGATAAATTCATTATCGTATTTATAGATGATATTTTGGTTTACTCTCGAAGTAAAAAAGAGCATGAAGGGCATTTGAGAGCTACCTTGCAACCGCTAAGGGAACAACAACTGTACGTTAAATTCAAGAAATGTGAATTTTAGCTGAAATAGGTAGCTTTTCTAGGTCACATAATGACGAAGAAGGGTATAGCAATAGATCCAAAGAAGGTAGAGGCTATTGAGCATTGACCTACCTCGAATAGTGTGACGAGAGGTATGGAGTTTCTTAGGGCTGGTCAGTTACTATTAGAGATTCATCGAAGGCTTCTCTAAACTAACAATGCCTCTCACTAATTTAATGAGGAAAAGGGTCAAGTTCCGGTGGATGGATGCTTGTGAGAAAAGTTTTCAAGAGCTGAAACGTAGGTTAGTCACGGCTCCAGTACTAACTATTCCGTCCGAGGATGGAACTTTTATAGTTTATATTAACGTCTCTAAAAATGAGTTAGGAGCGAGTGTTGATAAAAAATAGGAGAG
This sequence comes from Dovyalis caffra, assembly GCA_963924115.1. Lineage (NCBI taxonomy): Eukaryota > Viridiplantae > Streptophyta > Magnoliopsida > Malpighiales > Salicaceae > Dovyalis > Dovyalis caffra. The sequence goes on along the minus strand of CAWUPB010001166.1, from coordinate 248,532 downwards.
TAATAACCTATGTATCACATCAATTAAAGGAGTATGAGCGAAATTACTTGAAACATGACCTAGAATTAGCGGTAGTAGTCTTTGTCTTGAAGATCTAAAGGCATTATTTATACGGGGTAAAGTGTGAAACATATACGGATCATAAAAGCTTACGGTATATCTTCACACAAAAAGAGTTGAACATGAGGCGAGAGGAGATGGTTGGAATTTGTTAAAGATTATGATTGTATAATTAATTACCACACGGGCAAAGCCGATGTTATTGCTTGACGCCTTGAGCGAGAAATCAATCACCACGAGTATAGGCAACTTAGATGCCAATCATGAGAGACCTACAAAAGCTGAAACTAGAGATAGTTCCTATAGGCCACAAGAGCATGCTATTAGTGTTATTAATCCGAGTCATGCTACAAGAAAGAATTCAAATAGGGCAACAAATAGACAAAAAGTTGAAGGAATTAAAGAAAAGTATAGAGGCTGAAAAAGAATCCAATTTTATGATGGATGATAAAAGAATAATTAGATTCAAGGAAAGGATGTTTGTCCCCGTGATGATGGATTTAAAAGATGAGATATCGAAGGAAGCACACACAATCCCATATTTGATACACCTAGGAGGTATAAAGATGTATCGAGACTTACGACGGTGTTATTGGTGGTCGAAAATGAAGAAAGATATAATTGACTTTATGACGAGGTGTTAAATTTACCAACGAGTGAAGGCATAGCATCAAAGACCCTTGGTAATGTTAAAATCATTGGCAATTCTCGAGTGAAAATATGAATATATAACAATGGATTTCATCATGGGATTGCCAAGATCGGAAAGAGGGTCGGACGCCATTTGGGTAGTCATAGATAGATCGACTAAATCGGTGCACTTTCTTACGGTTAAAACCACCTACAATTTAAACCGGTATGCCTAGTTATACTTGGATGAAATTGTAAGATTATATGGGATTTTGATTTCAATTGTGTTCGATCGAGACCCTAGATTCACCTTCGTGTTTTGGAAAAGTTTGCATAAAGCCATGGCACCAAGCTAAATTTTAGCATGGTTTATCATACTTAAACCGACGGACAGTTCGAATGATTAATCTAAATTCTTAACGATATGCTACGAGCATGCGTTCTAGATTGGTCTAGAAAGTGAGAGAAATACATACACTTAGTTGAATTTGCATATAACAATAACTACCAAGCTTCAATTGGAATGGCCTCTTATGAAGCCTTGTATGGGTAACAATGTAGATCTCTCGTGTATTGGGATGAAATAGGAGAAAGAAAGTTGCTAGGTTAGAATTGGTGCGACGGACGGTCGAAGTGGTAGACCAAATTCACAATAAGATGAAAGCGACTCAAAGCGGACAAAAGAGTTATGGCGATAAAAGGAGGAAGGATCTAGAGTTCATGGTCAATGATTATGTGTTTCTAAGAGTCTCATTGATGAAGGATGTACTACGGTTTGGGAAAAAGAAAAGTTAAGCCCGCGATACATAGGACCATTCGAGATACTTGGATCAAGTAGGAGATAAAACACATCGTCCGTTGCTACCACCCTCCTTAGCAGGAGTACATAATGTATTTCATATGACTATGCTAAGGAAGTTCATTGGAGAGCCGAGTCAAATCTTGAATACAAAGCCACCAAATCTTACTTCGATTTAACATACGAAGAAAGACCGATCCAGATTCTCGATAGACGAGTCAAACGATTAAAAAATAAGAAGATCGGGTTAGTTAAGGTTTTGTGGAAAAACCATAACCTCAAAAAAATGACTTAGAAACGTGAGGAAGAAATGAGAGATAAATACCCCGAGTTATTCGAATAGGTTAATTTCGAGGATGAAATTCTTTTAAGGGGAGAGAAATGTAACCCCGTGAAAATCTTTAATGATATATATATATATGCGGGAATATGTGTGTAATTGTACATTAAGTACGAGTGCAACTGTAGGTGTCATTTTACCTGTTTAGTGATGATAATTATTTAGCACTTATGTGAGAATTTTGAGGTGAAGTTTCAAATAAATTAATTAATTACTAGTCATTATATATGAAGTACTTAGGACATATTATACAAGTGAAATAGGGTTATGTATAAAATTTTGAAAATGTAGGAATATTTTCCTTAGAAATATCGAATGAAAGGGAAAGGAATGTTCGAATTTTAGAGGGGAAATTTACGAAGATTTATGAAGGAAAATATGTTTAGTTACTTGAACCAAGTTAGTTAGGAGGTTTAGTTAGCATAAGTATTTAGTTAGACTCCTAAGCAATACATTAAATGAATGAATGGCCAACTCACCCAAAATTACCACCCAAACACGCCACCTTCACCATGACTCACCTACTTGCTTTACACTTTGTCTAATAAATTCAAGACACCAATAGCCTTAGTTTTTGTAAGGAAATGCAAGGCATGTATATATAGGAAAGAGAGGGAATGACAGAAATTTTGAAAAAATTAGTAGTTGCCAAAGGAGAAAAGAAAAACCAAGTGTGAGGAAGAGAAAAACAACAAGAAAGAGAGAAAGAAAAAGGAAAGGAAAGGAAAATAAAGAAGAAAAGCTAAGGAAACCTAACCTCATCCAAACTTGGTAAGTGGGTCACCTTTTATTTGTTTATACCATTTATTTAATCTTTATGAAATTGACTAAACATGTGTTTAGGTGGTGATATGTTGTTGTGATTAGTTATGTTGATTGATTTACCTTACAATTCTTATTGGTATAGTTGATTGTATTGATTGGTTGTGTTGGTTGCTTCCTAAAATTTAGAAAGCCTTGTATATGGTGAAATTCATGTTTAGGGATGCGAATGATGGAATTGGGTTACACAAAACATGGTGGATAAATTTGAGACTTGTACGGACTTGAATAAAATAGAGTAGGAAGGAAGAAAAATAAAATTTTAGAGTTCTTCTTAAGTAAACTTTCGGGTCGGAGAGTTACAAGGTCTCCCACACGGGTGTGTCTTTACTCGTGTAATGAAAAAATATGTTTTTCTTTAATTCATAGAGTTACACGACCTCCCACATGGGTGTGTTCTTGCCCGTGTAATGAAGAAATATGTTTTTTTGCAAGTCGGAGAGTTACACGACCTCCCACACGGGTGTGTCCTTCCCGTATAATGAAGAAATGTATTTTTCTTCAAGTCGAGAGTTACATGGCCTCCCACGTGGGTTGTCCTTACCCGTGTAATGAAGAAATGTATTTTTCTTAAAGTCGGAGAGTTACACAACCTCCCACATAAGCGAGTCCTTGCCCGTGTAACGAAGAAATGTGTTTTTCTTCGGTCGGACAATTACATGGCCTCCCATATGGGCGTGTCTTTGCCCTCGTAATTCACTCGGTCACTCGAAATTCATCACTTTTACTTCATACTCGCTTGGTTTTCGTTCTTTTTCACTAAGATAATGTAATTAATGGTCAATAAGGCTCAAATAGATATAAAATAAAAATAGAAAAATATACCTTAAAATGAGTGAAAATGGATTCACATGCTAACAATTATTCAAGTCATAGTGGAACAAATTAATGATTAGAATTATGATAGGAAACAAAAGGAAAGTAACCACATACACAATTAGACCCACAACTAAATCAATACCAAACATCGGTCTTTAATTCTAACAAAGGAAAACATGATGATATGAAGTCGAGTCCTGTATGGGTTGGATATGTTTAACATGGTAATGTCATTGTGGTATCACGTGCATCAATAGGAAAGAAATAGGAACAGAATCAATTAATTGAGAATTGAGTTGTATGAATAGGTTTGATAACATAATCGAATAAAAAGGATTAGCAAGTCTAGTCGTGTGCATACTCTAAGCTATGTACCGCACTCGTTAGGCAATGGATTTCCATCAACAGTGGCTACAACGAGGGATAATTTTGTTATTAGCATTCGGTGATTTGGTAATCACCTATAGAGTAGACCACAAATACCCGTGGTACCTGAATTAAAAATTGATGAGAATGATGGAAAGTCGGAAAAGCATTGCATATCACGTGCATCACCCTACTTACTAAGCTTCGGCTCACTTCGTTATTATTTACATGTTATGACGAGTAGCGGTGACTATAGTACCAATAAGGACGCTATCGGATCCTTCAAAAGGGCTCGGAGGTGACATAAACTTTAGGGAATTTTGTTTTGTTTGTAAATTTTATAGTTAGGGGAGTCGATGAATATTTTGTTGATATTGTAAATAAATTTTATAATTTCTTCTATTGTATTGTTAACATTATGTAAATTGTCTTAGACGCGTTTCATTATATGATAAGTTCTTAACGTATGAATACGTATATGCTTAAGGTCAATTAAAAAATTAGTTGTGTCGGCATGACGCGCTCCTCGCCTAGCCACTCCTTTTGGGTAATTGGCAAGTGGGCCAAGGAGGAGGCGTTACATTAGTAATTAAGGACATGACGCTTAATATCTTGTATTCATTGCACTTAGAATGTAAGGCATTGTTAGTAATACTAATTAAATTGGTAATTAATTAAGTAAAAGCAAATTGATTATGAAGATGATTATTTTCCAATTAATTTAATTTCTAAAGAAAAATAGTAGGGATTTAATACAATATATTAGACTAAATTGATCATTTCATAGTAATATAAATATATACATTTAATTCGAATTTAAGAAAAATATTTAGAAAAAATTAAAGAGGCAAATTAGTTTATTTTAATTCAAAGTAATTTATTAAAGTCATGAAATTAAATTTTATAAATATAAGTTTTTTTTTACCCAAAGTTTTGGTAAGTATCTTTACATATTATTTTATTTAAGGAATTTTTTTGTTAAAAGAATTTATCTTGGAAAACTTTATACCCGAGTTTATTTAAATTATGGACCCAATTAATTAAATCAAATGGTCTTCCGCAAAGTAATTTAATAATTTAGATAGTAATTAGTAATTAAGGACATGACGGTTAATATCCCGTATTCATTGCACTTAGAATGTAAGGCATTATCGATAATACTCTCTACCTATTTAGGTCCTAGGTCAAAGATGTTATATTCTCATTTTGAGAAATATCGCCTTCATCTTGAAGATTCTCATAGTTATTTTCTACAATGTCTCATACATTTTGAGAGCCATGTAATGCTTTCATATGAAGACACCAACTCTCGTTATTTTCTTTTGTAAGACGAGAAATATAAAATGAAAGAATTTCATTGTTTGCTATCTCTCTAATTTTTCACTCAATACTCTTTTCGACTCTTAGGATCTTGACCCCGATATCCTTTTGTTGGAGGAGAGGAATTATAGAGGTGAAATATTTCAATACTCCTTATGCTTCACTCATAATTTCAAATGTCAAATATAGAGGGCATATATAGGTAATCCTAAATCTTTATTACATGAACCATATTAATAACCAATACATGAACCATAATATATACTAAGTATATGAACTCTCACATACAAAGCACATACACTCATAATGAACTTAATCATCTAAACCATCAAAAGACACGCGTATCTTGTCATAAGAGAAATCTAGAAAATTCAAATTATTTATTTTTAACAGTAACTAGGGGCAACATACATACAATAATAACATAAAAACAGAGTGCTTTATCACATAAATGAGGCTCCCATGGGCTGCATTTCCATTAAAAAAACCGCAAACCATACAAGCTACCTTGACAGTGAGGTCACTCGGGTCAGCCTTAAAATCATGCTGAGGTATTGACCTCTTTAGAAACCTGCTCAACTGTTTGTTTACCTTCAAGTACACTCAGAATTTGAGACATTGAAGGCCTGATAGAAGGCGACAAATCGACGCACATAATTGCTAAGGTCAGGACGGTGTTGGCTTGATCCCAATTATATCGGATCATTCTTTCATCGACTAATTCTGCAAGTTTGCCCTTCGCATGTAATTTACCAGCCTGCGTTTGTGTAACCTCATTAGTTTTATAGACATCGGCAAAGACTATCACATGTTCATAAAAATTTTAGATCGTAGAATTTAGTACTTTGCTCGTACCGTATTGAGAAGGAAAACAGATTCTTGGTTCCCACTATAATCTGCATTATTTTTGCCACTAACGATTTCAAGAAGAAGGATCCCGAAACTATAGACATCAATTTTAACAGTGATGGCTCCTCTGGTTGCATACTCTGGTGCCATGTATGAACTGCAACAACGGAAGCCTTACATTATTAAGTAAAGTGGAAAATAGAAAATGAGCAGTGTTACTTACGCGTCTCCTCCGGCTTGCATGATATTATATTGACTTTCCTCCTCATAAAACTTAGCCAAACCAAAGTCTGATATTTTGGCATTACATTTGGTATCAAGCCGTTCGCTATTCCCCAGCAGAATATTAGTGGATTTGATATTTCTGTGAATTATTTGTGGTTCCTTCTCATGAAGATGCTTCAAACCCTTCGCTATTCCCCAGCAGATATTAAATCTATTTTCCCAATTAAGATCCACTGTAGAATTTGAATCTGCATATCCCAACATGAATGGTCAATAACCCCGCTATGTTCTTCGCTGAAAAGTTCTCAAGATATCAGATGTAACGATAAGTAAAAGCATACCATTGAAATCTGGTTCCCAATCTAGTCTACCATTGATCAAACACCTTTAAAAAATTGAAATGGCCAGAATTTTTACCATTTTCTCCTAGTACAATTCACATGAAATAAAAAGGCCACAGTGCGCAGTGCAAGATGTCAAACAAAAATTCTGGCGACACAAACAGAAGGAAAATGCTTTTCCAAATTTATAATAAGCAAGTTTGGGTATAAGAGGTACAAGGAAATTACCAAACAAAGCCTGCTTAAGTGATCCATGTTCCATATATTCATATATTAGCAAATGTAGTTGATTTTTGGAGTAAGTAGCAAGCAATGGAACGAGATTCTCATGTTTCAAGTCTAAGACCTTCTTGGCATAAACTTCTCGTGCTATTTCGTCGACTGCTTTTGACCGAGAGAACAGCTTCTTCACTGCAACAGTAAGACCCGGCAGTTCACCCTGTATCCATGACAGGTCAAAAGTTGAAATAAAAGAATAAAATAAAACATCCCTTCAAGGACAAAAATTTCTCAGTAAGAGAGTATTTTAACCTTGTATACTATCCCAGAACGCCCCCTGCCAAGCTCCGTCTTAAATTTATTAGTTGCATCAATGATCTGTTTGAGGGTGAAATCTCTTTCTCGGATCGTCACTTTTGTTTCTATTCCAATAACAGATGATTTAATTTAGTTAAACCATTTTCTTTAAAAAATTATTCTTATAGATAACAGACGTTCATAGATTTTCTTTGCTTAATGTTTACCGCGTAATTCTCTGTCTCCTATCCAGCCCATTCTCCACATAAAGGCCAACAGCAGCAGCAGAAACAAAATACAGCTTACTGTAATTACCACGATTTCCCAAGGATGTAGTTTTCTGGGAACTTTGGAAACAGAAAACAACAGCTTGTAAACAGAAAGCAATAAATTATTCCGAGTAACTGAATTCTGGGTTTTATCAGAAAAGGGAAAGTCTTGCTTCCTACCACGGGTGACTGAAATAGCTGATACGAGAGGTCCATTGATAGCAGGTGGATTGTACAGAGAACCTTTGCCAGCCCAGAAGAACTGGATCTCCAACGAACCATCATGTATTGTGGTGCGGAATCTTAGCTTTCGTTCTTCATTTTGTTCTCCAGGGATTTCCTTTATGTTGAGATCTTTCATCACGTTTTGTTTCTGCAATCAAGAGTTCCTTAATAGTGTATATGACATTAGTACATAAATTGACATTCTGAAAAGTGAAATACTTACCTGAATATATACATCAAAAACGCGTTTCCCAACTCTGCTGTTATCTTCTTCCTTCGAAAATAATGTTTCAGCAAAATGAGGTGTCACAAAGTACGTGCCTTTACGCAAGCAGAGCCCATAATACGTCAGAGAGACTGGAGCAAGGCGAAAATTGTTTTGTAACTTTGCCTCAGGACTAGACACTTCACACGTTGAGTTTCTTACTAAAGTACTGTTATTGATTGTGGCCCAAAAGTAGTCTCCAGAAAAGCTATAAGCCCAATCCTCAGATGGACTTCGATTAAAACTTGCTGTTGAGGTATCGTTATGATAATGATCCTTTCCTATTGTTACCTCCTCACCACCACTATTTATAAACAAGGAATTATCTGCAAGAAAACTCATTTTAGTGGAAATACGATCGTACCCTGCAATGGAAATATTTCTCTTCATACTAGTCTTAAGGCCTACCTTCTGATTGTAGCGACTCCCTTAAACTTGCAAGGATGTCATACCATTCACTTCAAACCCTTTCTTTAGAATTTGAGTTTGAAAAGTACATTTTGTAAGAGGAAACTGTCTAACTATTATCTACTTAATTTGTTGTTAGAGCTAATCTAGTCTCTATTATGATAATAGGAATTCCTTATTCTGCTAACTATTACTAACTATGAACTAATGTTAAGTCCTTGACTGTCTAACTATTATCTACGCCAAAAAATAAAATTGGATAAGGAATTTCAATTTCATAGTCAGTATCTGCTAGACAAATTCAATTAGCATTCAAAAAGAAAAAAAGAGCATACGCTTTCGATGACATTTTTCCATCCGCATCTCAGCTATGAAATATCTGAGAAATTAACACAGAATTTTGTTAGAAATAGTTCAGAGTTACTCTTATTGCAGAATATGAGAAAATAAATTTACTACATACCTTGTCGGGTGACTGGAAAAGCACCAAATCATGAAATCAGACAAAAAAATCAGTAAGAAAATATCATAAGTACTGATTTACGAAAGTTAACTAAAATTGTCAAATAATGCGAAATGGATCGGAGTTTGATCTGTCTACGTACATGTTTACATCTTCCAGTCCCAAACATTTTATGTTTTCACATTTCACATTGAAATCATTGTACGAAAGATCCCTGAAAAGAAAAAAAATTCAAAAAATGAAGCTTACATAATTTAAATTACTCCCTCAAACACTTACATTAGATTAACGTTAAGGCAAAAATGAAAAACAAAATCAGGTAAAGAAAAATAGAAATTACCGTTGTACAAATAATAAATTGGTAATGCACTCCGAAAATATATCTTTAAAAATAATTTATGGTTAATTAAAATTTTTATACAATTTTAATGTTATAACACATTCCATGTAATCCTCCTATCCCTTCTCTAATTCATATGTATATTACATTCTTAGAAGAAATTTTTTTTATTAATTCCTAAAAATTGTATTATCAAATAACTCATGACTTTTCAAGTATCTTATGGATATTTTATTTTGATTATGACAACTCTAATATCTAAGAATGTTTTAAAACAAGCTAATGAGAATCAATATTGAAATCCAAATAAAAAATTAATAAATTACATAAAAATTGATTAACACCAAACATTGAAATTATCAAATATTTATTTTATTTTATTCTTTATCATATAATAAAACTAAGTACATTATTGAAATCCAGATAAAAAAAATAAATTATATAAAAATTGATCAAAACCAAACATCGAAAAGGATATTACATTATTCATTATCAGATATTTATTTTGTTTTATTGTTTATCATATAAACAAACCAAGTTTATTTTTAGAATGAAAATGCCAAATTTGATTTTTATTTTTTAGTTAATTTTTTTTTATCATATAATAAAACTAAGTTTATTTTTAGAATGAAAATGCTAAAATTGATATTTATTTAGTTATTATTAAATCAGATATTCAAGTACCTTATCATAAAAGGAAAAGCTCTTCTTTCGTTAAAAAAAGATATGAAACTACTCTCATAACAACATGATGTAAGGCATATTATTTTATTTTATTTTTACTATATTTATTAACTATATTATCAAGCTGAAATCGATCTATTTTCTAACATTATAGTCTTTAATAAATGAGTGAAATCAAAAGAAATGCACAAGTTTTAACTCTATTGAAGCATACTTTAAATTTACAACAGTAAGTCAAATTTGCATGCAGAAGTGGGTGTTAAACCAAAATTATCTTACGTTTCAGGATAGGAATATCGATTTGACTTGTTAGTGATCCAGGAAGGAAGCTCAGTAAACGTGTTGTTTGTCAGAAATCTAAGCAGGAAACAGCAACCCATCAGCGACGATGGCTAACCAGCTGTACATTATCATAAAACAACCAAATGACCCGTCTGATGTTTTAAACACATACAACTTAGTCAGGTACTGAAATGATTCCGGAATGTCACCATTTAAGTTGTTGAAGCTCAAGTCACTACAAGACGAAGGAAAATAGATAAACTTATATGGAATTACATATGAAGTTTGATGCATACAGACTTAATTGGGAATAGGAAAGAGTCAGCTGAAGGAAAGAGAAAGAATAAGCAAGAGCTATGTATTAGCCATAATATCAAGGAGTTTAACCATTTTTCTGTAAACTGGAAAAGTAGAAAGTCAAAGCACCTAATTATGGAACGACTACTTGGTATTCAGAGACAAGTAAACGTACAGATATATGAACCGATTCCACTTGCCAATATTTTCGGGTATTGAACCATTAATTTTGCAATTCCTCAAAACCCTGGAAAAACAATTGAAGAAGTGAGGGCACCCATATTTGTAGATTAACAACATGAATTTGTTGGGATAATAGTTGCTAAGGTCAAACTTCAGCTACTATTCATAGAGTTAGATATTTGAGATTGAATTTCATTTAAAAGATTTAAATCTTATGGTGAATGATCTTTTTTTATTTTTATATATTATTCATTATTGATTTAATTATTCAATATGAGATATGTGTTATAATATTATAAATGATAACACTATAAAAACACTCACACATAAGCCAAACTTTCTGATATATTTTTATCTTCTGGTAAAGATATTCCAGGATTGCTTACGTCACTGATCATCCTGGAATCATAGAACCATATCTTAGAATTCTTTATTCAGAAAACAACCTATTTCATTCCAATCTCATAAAAAAAAAAAAAAAATGATGACTTCATAGAACTGCACATACAATGTCCTTAATTTTGGTAGAGTGAGAGTTTTTGGAGGCAGAATTCCGTTGAAATTATTTCCTAGAAGAATCCTGACAAGTACACAATTACACATCAGTTGAATTGAATTGCTTAGCTTGATAATTTTAATTCACTCCTCTATAGACCATAACATTTAATTTTACTTACAGTTTGGTGAGTTTGATCCACTCTCCAAAATAATTAGGTATGGGACCAGACAAATTGTTTCCACCAATTGCACTGCAATGACCCAAAAGCTTGATTTAATGATAACAAACCCTAGAATTAAAGAAATTAAATTGCTTGAGGAAAAAAAAAGATATTAAGGAAGAACTTACAACGTTTCTAGATTGACAAGATTGGAATATGTGTCAGGAATACTTCCGTTGAACTTGTTTGATGTCATGTAGCTGCAATAAATTACGTACGCAGGTGGAAGACAAAGATACGACAACTCAACTTTTTGACCCCTTTACAATTGCAAGATGAAAAAGCTTTCCACATGATTATAAATAAAACGGAAAGAAACTTACATGTCTGTCAGATTGACCAAATACCCAAGCTCCTTTGGAAGGTTTCCCTCCAGATTATTGTCATCCATAGTCCTTTTTTCGAAGGAAAAAAAATACAAATAAGTAGATAATTTATAATACACTTCAAAGAGAAACTAAAAGAAGTGATGAGTGTATTTTCATACAAAAAAGTGAGTGCAGAGAGGTTTCCTAGCTCGGGAGGAATAGGGCCTGATAACAAGTTACTATAAAGAATCCTGCAAATGGAATGATGTAATGTATAAGTGCAATCAACAAGCATAGGATTATCCATGTATTGTTGTAACTTAATAATTAGTAGTGAAGTTTCTTACAGAGATTGTAGTGAAGAAATTTTGCCCAGACTTTTAGGTATAGTACCAGTCAACACGTTGAGCCGGAGATTGCTGTGACAGGACGATTCACATATAAACTAATCCACCCACTTGTATTACACACATATATATAAATTAATCTTAAGATTTGTTAATCGACATTTATTACTTTCTTTGCATGCCTTTGTAAAATTTATTTATTTGATAGTTATAATATGAGATATTACAGATAAGATTGATTTGTTTCAGTACAAATGGAGTTATGGAGTTCAAAATTTTGTTAATCACCAAGTTGTAAGACTTACATGTAAGTCAATGCTTTACAATCACCTATGCTTTTTGGTATCGGCCCACTCAATTGGTTCCTTGAAAGATCCCTGCGTCAGATTGGGAGGAATGACACCATCAAAATCGTTCTCAAGAAGCTTACTGTTCGAGTGATGTCACCACACGTCCCCAGAAAAAAAAACACTTAATGGATTGAATTATTTACTTCAACGAGTATTAGTAATAAAATAATCAACTAACACGTTTTAGTTATACTGTTAGAAAATAATTATTGAAGGCAATTAAATAAATACATGCCTTTGGTGGACTTTGTTTTCAATAGCTTTAAGAGTTCTGCAATATCACTGTTTTTTCTTTTTCCCAAATTAGCACAGAATTCTACCTTTTTTGTTACATATATATATATATATATTATGGGCTCAAGAGGTCTTGTCTTTAGATTCATAAAGACTAGGCATGATATATATATATAAACCAAGATTTATTCTAAAATCTTGAAAAATAATTATTGCTGTTTATTTTTTGTTTCTTAAGACAACCTTATAAAATTATTTAGTATATCATCATTCCTTTTTTTCTCTTTGTCTAATATATTCTTTTAAATAATTTAAGTTATTAAAAAAATTACAATATAGTATTAAATATTAAAAGATTCAAATCCAGTACATAAATTGAAGTAAGTTTACATATCATTTAAAATTCGTTTTAATTAAATAAAAATTGAAAATATAAAAGATGTTTAAATAGTAATAATGAATAAGTTAAAATCTATCACATAAATCGAATTAATTTTTAATTTAATTTAAATTTAGTTTTAGTCGAATCAAATATCAACAACGCTTAAAAAATTATCATAATTACAGATAATTTATATATAATCATTAATGGTTACAATTTAATGAACATGGTTTAAAACTAATCTCTTGTGCATAATTTACATAACATTTTTTAATAATCTAATATTAAAAGTACTAATTTAAAGGAAAGTTTAAAATAATCTTTTCAACATGTTCTTAACCTCAAATGACCAAGTCTTATAGCAGCACGAAACTACTCATACTTAATTGATTTAAGTTATATAATTTAAAAATATTTAGTTGTCATAAATCACATCATAAAAGATCTCAATCTAATAATTTAATAGTTAATAATCTATCAATTTAATTTGAAAAATATATTATGCTAAAAAACTATGAGCACAATATGATATAATAAAGAACATGCATCCTAATATCATAGAGTTTGCTCTATGTAACAAATTATACAAAAGCAGAAAAAAACGTAAAAACCGTTGACTGCAAACTACTCCTTCGAATTTACACCAACTTCTAAATCAATTATCAATGATTAAAAAACTTTAAATTACACAAGTTAAATATTAGTTTTTTTCTTTATCCGTCTAAAGGTGTAAAAGCTTTTTTAACACAGGACTTACAGAACTCCCAGACCACGGATCGATGTTAGGCTAGCAGGTATAGAACCGGTCAACATATTGTATGAAAGGTCCCTGATTTTTTTTCACAAAACCATTGCACCGTTAGAAATAAGCAGATCTTATGCCATCATTTAACTAGAACCATGAAACAATGCTTTAACCTACAATTTTTTGAGACTTTGCAAATTGCTCAGTGAGGACGGAATCACACCATGAAGCTGATTGTTTGATAGATCGCTGTTGTGGCAATATCATCGAACATCAGTTTTAACTATGGTGAGCACTATGCTATATGTACCGCTTTATGCAGTGAGTAGTAGTGATGATACTTACAGTACTTTCAAGTTCTTAAAGCAACCGGCTGAAATAAAGGGAATATATCCGGTCAAACTTTTGCGTCTGAAGTTTCTGTCATATAAATTGAAGTAATTTACATAGAGGAATTATTTTTGAACAGTTAATTTCATGCAAACTTTCTCTTAATTTTTTTCTCTTTTCTTTTCTATTGTTTTGTTTTGCAAATGACAAACTAATTCTATAATCAAGTTTTGAGCTTACATTTTGGTGATGGAACAAGCTTGAGTTTTGTTATCACAGGAACAATAGATCTGAGCGTCCGTGTCGTTTGAACAATACGGAAGCAACGGGACATACGTTATTCCATTGGACTGTAAACTTTTGATGAGGTATCGAAGAGCCATGTCTGCCATTTCAACACAAAAGTTCCTTTCGATTAAATCCCACTAGATTTAATATAATACATAAATGGATTAAAATAACCAAGACTGAATATATCGAGGATTTATCCAAAAAATGAAACTAGATTAAAATTATCAAAGAACAATCAATCCAAAATTTTCTATCCTCATGCTTTACCTCTATCCTGCATCAATTAGTAATTAAAGTTTGGTCGAATTTAATTCTAGACACACAACTAAACATTTATTCAAACATCTTTGCAGGAATAAGAGATCGATTAATCTGTACCTTCGACAGGTATAGGCCGATAATAGGAAGTAGCACCAGTGCCAAGCTGCAGGAGAAGAAGAAAGTTAAGGAGAAGGAGGCTACTAATGAGTACTCCTGCACATTGAGAACCCATTGGCTTGGGCATAACTGTACCTCTACTGTAGGGGAGTTTCCAAAGGCAAAGGGAGAAGATTCAGAGAAGATAAACTTGCAAAAGGTATCGAGCAAATTGAATAACAATGTATTTATAACATTTGGGGATTGTTGAGAAAGGAGAAAGTTGGACATAGGACACACATTACGTGTCTTATAACACATATCTCACATTGAATAGTTAAATCAATAATAAATAATATATAAAGTTGAGAAGTGATCACCAATCACAAAGCTTAAGTTTTTTAGATGGAACTCAACCTTAGTTATTTTACTCTATATAGTATCGAGCCTCAAGAGGTATAATGATCCAAGCAAAGATTCTAATAACGTGAAAGATTAAAAAAAAAAGAAGAAAAAACTAAGAGTCTAACTACCTTGAACTTTTAAGTTCATTTGACGTTTAGTTTTGAACTTTTTTATTGAATTTAAAAATGTCTAGACTTTTAATTTTTTTTAAAAAAATTTAACGTATCTTTTAGTTTTTTATCATTTATTTTAAAAAATAACAATCATATGAATATTTTTATGATACTAATCATTCAGTGAGATTTATGGGAGGATCCTTAAAATTTTTTGGATCATTCCAGAGTAATTTTTTTTTCTAATTGTTAATATTTTTAATGTTTAATCAATTTTGAAAAATTCTAGAATTTTTCAAAAAAATGGACCAAATTTTTTCCAAGTATATGCAAAATTTTAGCTTAAAGTACCAAGAATTGAATTTTTTAGATAGAAAAATAATAGTTAAAAATCATTAAATGAACTAAATATGAAACAATTAAAAGTTCAAAAACCTTCAAAATAAAAATAAAATAATAATAATAATAATAACAATAAAGTTCAGATATTCAAACTTAAATGATTTAAAGTTCATTAGTGACTAGACCCTTTTAGCCGAGAAAGTGAGAAATAGCATATGCAAAATATGGACTTGATGTGCATATGGTAGCCGCAATAAATGTTGCCTCTTAAAGTACTATTTCAATAAAAAATTTTATTAAATATTTTATATTATTTTTTAACACATTTCAGTTAAAAAGTTTAAGTTTGAAACTTGAACATTATTAATAGATGATAAGGTTTTAAATTGTGATAATTTGGTTACCAAAATACTAATATCATGTAAAAATTCTAAACAATTCAAAAATTTGAATGAAATTTTAAAAATAATTTTATATTATTATTTGGCGTTAATGAAAGAAGTTACAGATAAGAGTAATGGCACAGAGATTCCATAATGGAAAAAGGAAACTAATCAATTATGGCCAGTGTCTTTAGGAAGAGCCGACCAAAATCTTCAAGGCAATTAACGTTATTATATCTTTCTTTAAAAGAATAATTTAAAATCTTTGATTATTTAAAAAGAAAAATAGTGAATAACCTTTTTTATAGCGAATTTAGCACCACCCTTTGTCATAACAAACTTTTTAAAATTGTTTTCATATGTAATAAGATATTTATTGTAGAGTTAGATAGTTAAAATTGTATTTTATCCAAAAAATTTAATTCTTATAGTGGTCGATAATTCCTCAATTTTATATATTGATCATCTTTGATTTAATTATTCAATGTGGTATATGTTCATTAACACTCTCTCTCACTTGCAATTCATTTTTTAACTCGTCAAGTGACTTAAGTTTTAGGATTTTTATTAGACTATTGTACCTCTTTGAGATTCCGGTACTATATCAACAAATCATTTCAATTCAAAAGCCTAAACTTTAAGACGAGGCTTCAAGAATAATTTATATTATTCTCTAACATATCTAACATGTAACCCCTGTAAAAACCCTTATCCGTAACGCGACGTGTATTAGAATAATTCTATATATATGTATATTAAGAGTAAGTGTAATTATCATTTCATCATGAGAATAAGAGTAAGTGTAATTATCATTTCATCATGAGAAATTAATGCTTGAAATATGTGATTTATGTTAAATTAAAGTTATTGTGCTTAAGATTAATGGTTTAATTATTAAAGAAATTAAATATGCAAAATCGGTGTTTTAAGGACTATATTCTGCCCGAGTTTTGTGTGAATTATTTGAGGCCTTTAGAGTAATTTTTGGGTCAACCTTAAAGAATGAAAGTTTTTCATCTATGTGTTTAATAGGCCTGTATAAAAGTTTATAATATTTGGACCTATACATTAAGAGTTATAAAAATTATAGTGAGGGTTGTTTCGAAATGCATTCTGCTAGAATTTTGGGAGAAGAATCTGCCCGAATCGTGTGAGATTTATTTGATGCTGTTAGATTGATTTTTGAGAAAAATGTAAAGAATAAAAGTTGTTTTTCTATGTGCTTACTATCTCTCTATAAAATTTCATAGATGTTGGATACATATAGAAAGAGTTATGGACATTTTAGTATAGATGGGATAGGAGGAAACACTGCTGGAATTTTGAGGGGAAAAGAAATTCCGAATTTTTAAAAATGGAAATTTCCGAATTTGTATGAAAGAAAGCAGTTTTAGTTACTTGAATTAAGTTAATTAATGATTTTAATTAGTCTAAATTTTATATAGACACCTAAGAAAATGCAATAAATGAATTTAATGCCAACTCACCCATTATGGATTCCAAAGCGACCGACTTTCCTCATGACTCACCCATAACCTTTACACCTTATCCCATTAATTTCTAACACTTGTAGCTGAATGAAAGTAAGTATATATATATATATAGCAAGTGTTAAAATAGGAGAAAAACTTTAGTAAACCGTAGGTACCGGAAATTGAGAGAGAAAAGGCAAGAAAGAAAAGAGAGGAAGAAAAACGTGAAGAGAGAAAGGAAAGGAAAGAAAAAGAGGAAGGGAAAAAGGAAAGAAAAAGAGCTAAGAAAACTATAATCAAAACTAAAAGAGGTAAGTAGGTTTCATTTCTTTGGCTGATTAATGTCTTAAATTATTTTTTAAAGTTATTTTGTTAGTGTTTATTTCATGGGTTGTAATAATTTTCAATGGTTATATGCTTGATGCTTGGAATAAATCTATGTATGGATGCCTTGTTGTGATGACTTATGATGTTATGATTTTTTAAAAAATGTCCAAGTATGTGGTGATGGGTTGGATTGAACTTGGACTAAATTTAAGTGAACTAAAACATGTTTAAAATTAGCTTGGAATGAACTAATAAATTAGTGTTAATAAGGAGTAAATTCTGTCCGAATTTTGGGGTGTCTATTCAAGGATTTTAGATCGATTTATAGGTGACACTTAAAGCATAAAAGTTGTTCATCTATGTTTCAAATAACTTCCTGTAAAATTTCTTGGTCATTGGATTAGTGTACAAAGAGTTACACCCGATTTAGTATGGATAGCTCTAGATAAACTACTATTAGGCAGATTGCTCCCTAAGTTTCAAAAATTTGTAATTAATTGTGTACTTGGTATTTAGACCTAATTTTTGGATATGTTATAAATAAATATTTCTAGTATCTAAAATAAAATGAGTAAGATTTAATTATGTTCTGAAATTAGAAAATTATTTACTCGATTAGGAGTTGCCCGGTAATAAACCCTAAAACCAAAAAAATTAGACTTTGACAAAATTAATAGGTTTGGAATAAACTAAATGAGCTTGGACTAAATAAAATGGAATTAAATAGAGTCAATGGACCTAGGATAAAGTTAATGGGCTTGGATTAAAGTAAATGGACTTGGACCTTCTTTTAAATATTAATGAACCTAATGAACAATATTAATGAGTGGAGATTGTGTTCCCGCTGTGGGTATCATGATTGGTATGTGAGCAATGGATAAATTCCGAGTGTGGGTTGGACCGTGAGTATGGCATGAGAATGAAGGGTTGGTACCCGAATTTGGTTGAATGTGATTAAATATGTCATCACGTGCATCATATGCATAGTGGGTGGTTTAAGACAAGTCAATTGATTAAGAAATGATTTATACATCTAGGTTTGATAACCTAATTGGAATAAATTGGTATTAGTAGTCCAATACTCTAGGTTGTGTGCCCGCACTATTAGACGATGGATTTTCGCTAATAGTAGTTACAACGAGGGATAATTTCGTTGTAGCATAAGATGATCCGAGGATCATCCGGATGAAATCAAGTTGTGTGCTTGCACTCGTTAGATGATGGATTCTCGCTAACAGTAGTTACAACGAGGGATAATTCCATTGTAGCAGAAGGTGATCTGCGGACCACCCGGATGATAAATAGAGTAGATCGGCTAATACCCGTGGTACCCGAGATTAAAATTTATGAGTATGGTGGGAAGTCAAAACAACATTGCATATCACGTGCATCACCCCGCTTACCGAGCTTCGGTTCACCATGTTGTTATTTTTTTTATGTCTTGACGGAAAAAGGACAAGTTGGTACGGATGCGGCTAGCTCCTCCTAACCGGCTCATGTGAGACACCATATATTAGTTTTTATTTTGTCCGTAAATTTAAGGTATGGAGTTCGTGAGAAATTGAATATTGCTCGTAATGTTTTATTAATGTATTTAATTATGTTATGTAAATTTTATCTTAAGGAGTTATATACGTAATGTACTTGTTAAAGTCCTAAGAATATCATAAGAAAACTACTTAGAGTTTAGGGTATGTCGGCGTAACGCGCTTCGTCCGAGACCCTACTTGGGTAGTAGAAATACGACCGGGGCGAAGGCGTTACATAACATACACTTCAAGTGAAAACTTTTTGAATTTGAAATTTACACAAAACCACATTATTTTGTGATTATTTAATTATAAGAGAAATAAAAATGATGAGATTGAAACTCACGATAATTTGATTAACAAACTATGATACTCTATAAAAAAAACTATCTCAACCAAAAAAATTAAGCTTTTAAATGAAACTCAAAAAATAATTTATATTACTCTCTAATAGTTATAACGAGTTGTGATGATAATAAATTTTTAGGATTAGGATAGGTAGTTGAGTAGATGTTAGGGATCCATGAATACATTCTCAGATTTTGAGGCCAATTGGATTAGATAAAGGGGAATCTACCTTAGTTCGGCAGGAGGCAGCGACCCCTAAACTTCAGTTTTGTCTAGCTTGTGTATTTTTGAATTTTTCAAATAGGTTTTTAATACTTAAAAGTATTAGATTTGGTCCCTCCAGTATATAATTTTAATTAAACAGTTACTGATTTTACAAGAAAAACAGTCTATCTTTCTTATAAACATTAATAATTTACCTAATTGAAAAATATGGTTAATCAAACTTAATTAATCACTAGGTATATATATATATAATAATTTGATAACTTATATGTAGTAATTAATATTAAAGTTTTACATGTTTTTCTTACTTCATATTTATGAAATCTCAGTAAATGATATACACACTCGTATGTCTCTCTCTCTCTCTCTGTTTATGTGTGTGTGTTTAATAAGGCGGTTTTAGCTTTTCAGCGTAGAATTTTTTAAGATCGAAAGATGCTAACTTTTTCTTTTGATAGTGCTTGTCAATTGTTATACATGAAAAAAGATGCTTTGCTTGATTTTTAAAATCCAAGAAAGGTGGAACATTTTTATTCATTGATTGAATCGATCAAGTTCACAATGAAAGATGACGAAAGATCAATGACGTACGAGTTAGTATTTGTTAGTGGTTGATTAATGAAAAGTTGACTTCATGAATTGACATGATGCTATTTTTTTTTTGGTTCAAATCCTTTAATTTCCAATGTCTAAAAGTCTTATAATAAGTTTACATATTACAATAGTTTATTATTAGACAATTTAATTGATTTGATTTCCAATATAATTAAACTCCATGCTAAATTTCTTTATGTATCCCAATAAACAAGTAGATTAACGTGTTCAAAATATTAGTGATTTTGCCATTTTTCTAAATTTTTGATCCATCAAGAAATTGAATAAAATAAAATAAAATAACAGTAAATTAAAAATAAAACCAATAAAATTAATTAATTAATTAATTAGGATTTTTTATATATTTTTTTCTTTTTTCTTTTCTGTTTAGTTAAGGTTTAATTTCAGGTAACTATAGAAGTTTAAAAACTAAAGTAATGAGTAACATAAATTTATATTTATATAAATAATTAGTTAGTTTTATTAGTTTTCTTTTTTAAAAATTGTCGTTTAAAAAAAAACACTAAAGACTAAATTCTCCATATCTCTTATGTAATTGGACAAATCTCTCTATATTCTTATGTTTTTAATTGTGTTTATTATATTATTGTATAATAATTAAATCTCTTTCGTAAGTAATTTAGACCATTATATGCTTAGATTTTTCAAAAAAAATTCAATATTTGACAAAACTTCTATTTTGGATCCAAAATATCTTTAATTTTTTTTTCTAATGTGATTAAATTATATATATATAATAAATTAGAGAAAAAATATTTAGGATAATCAAACCAAAATTCTTCAAAATTAAATGTAGAATTTAATATTGTTTATCTACTAAAAAAATAATTATATCTATTATGAAAGAAATAGAAATAATAAGAGAATTGAAGAAAAAGATGATAGAAAAATGAATTTACTCGTAAGATAAAGTAAATACAAGAGATAACAATTTTAAATAATCTCTCAATCTCTACAAAATACTTGTGCAAAAACTAATGAACAATCAAGCCTATTTATAGGCTTTAAGATCGTGGAGAGAATTGGAAGGGACAATAAACTATTAAAAGATACATAAATAATTGAATAAATTGCATCACTATTTCAATTTCTCATATTAAATGGTGAATTAAATCACATTAAGAATAATGGGTAGTGGGAATGTGAAATGTTCATGGACATTCATTATTTTGTAGCACTCCTCCTTAAATGTCCATCATATAAGGAGCATGCCTCATTAAAACATTACTAGAAAAAACCCAATAGGAAAAAATCCTAATGAAGGAAAATAGTACAATATTCCTTCTACACATTAACCTCAATGTTGGCTTCCCCTGTTGAAAACATCCTTTGAGATCTTTAAGACAATGTATTTCAATCTTGTGAATCATCTTTTTGAAAGTTGTGGTAGGTAATGCCTTAGTGAACAAATTTGTTGAATTATCACTTGATAGAATTCTTTCTTTAATGAAATTATGCAAGCAATATTATCTTCATATGATATTGTTAGAACATGTTTTGTTGGTAGATAAACTATATGTCTCTCGGATATGATAGATTGTTGATCTTAGCCCAACACATTCTCGACTTGCCTCATGAATTGATATTTTTACATGGTTTGAATATTTAACAGCTATAGTTTGCTTCATAGAATGACATGATATAGTCTGTATCACTAAGTGTAAATACATAACCCGTTTGTGATCGAGTTTTGTATATATCGGATAAATAACTTGCATTTGCATAAATAATTAAACTTGACTTTGATTTATTTGAGTAAAATAAATACCATATCAACTTTTCCTTGAAGATAACGTAGGAAATATTTAATTCCATTCCAATCTCCATATTGGAATAGAACTATGACTTTCTAATAAATTTATAGAAAAACTATATCGGGTTAAGTATTTTTAGCAAGATATATCAATGCATCAATGGCAGTAAGATATGGTACTTTAGGACCAAGTAGCTATTTGTTACCTTCTTGAAGTCAAAAATGATATTTTTGGATATCAAGTGAATGAACTACCATTAGGCTAGTCAATGGATAATCTTTATATAGAATAATTGTAGAACTTTTTCTATATAAATTGACTAATGAATAAAAATATTATTTTCTAAGTGCTCGAACCGCAAGTCAAGATAAAATTTTATTGCCCAAGGTATTCATATCAAATTATCCTTTTAGCTAACTTATAGCATTTGGAATCTCCTTAAGAGTTTCAATAATATTTAAATCATCATAATATATAGCAACTATCGAAATCCCTTTTCAAATTTCTTTATAAAAATACATGAATAAATATGGTTATTTTTTTTAACCTTCTTTCTATAAATATTTATTGAAATAATTATACCACATGCACATAGGTTAGTAATAAAGAGTAGATATTGAAAAATAAAAAAAATAAATATAAAAAGTATAGCATAAATTGAATTTTCTAAAAAATAAAATAATAAAAATAATACTAAAATAATTTTGATAGAGATCTCTATAATTTAATTGAATTCATTTCTCGATAATATGCATTATATGCTTCAAGCATCTTAAGTCCTTTTAAAACTTTCATATAGATATCATTTCAAATGAACAAATAAATTGTGATCACATTTATTAAATGCATGCATATGAATTTTATTTGTATATTTTATCGAGTTAACAAAATATAATTACATCCATTACAGGAGAATATCTCTTCTCATAGTCAATGTTAATTCTTTGCAAAAACTCTTATAGTAAAAGTTTTACTTTGTATCTTACAATCTCATATTTCTTATTTCATTTTTGTATAAATATATATTTATATCCCACTAACTTAACATCTTCGAGTGTTTTAGCTATGAGTTCAAAAAACTACTCTTTTGTAAGAGAACACAATTATGCCTGGATTGCTCTTTTCATTGAGTCCAATTATCTTTATGTCAAAATTCTCCAATAAATTTGGGCTTAGGATCCTTATTTTCATTCAAAATATCAATTAAAACATTATATGTAAAAATCTTATCAATAAATGTTTTTTTTTCAGTCTCCTCGTATTGGCATAATTTATTAAAGTCTCTTGATTTTTCTCAAGCTTTTGGACTTCGAAGCTATTATCGAAATATCTTAGACCATTTTATGAATATTTACATCCTTGATTTTAATTATTTTCCTTTTTCTTTTGGGGATTTTTACTTTTAAAACTGATCGGTCATTCACACTTCAAGCGTGCTTTAGATTCATTAGCTATAATATCAATGGATTGTCCTTCTAGGACATCAATTCTAATAGAAGCATTCTCAATGGGTACATGCATGTTAGTTACTCTTTTAGTATCTAAGAATTCATCTAGCAATTAATTTGTAATACTTTATAAACGAATTATCTTCCGAACTTTTAGTTCACATTATTTTGTACCAAGTTGATATAAAGATAGAGAACTCCATATAATATTTTTTTCTAACATTTTCAACTCGCTTATTTTGTTTATTCTCTCTCTCTAATGTTGAAAAAACTATTTCATCAAAATGACGATCGATAAATCGAGTTGTAAAAATATCTTTTATTCATGGTTGAAGATATTTAATTATAAAAAAGGATTCAAATTCGACATATATTTTCAATCTCCTTTAAGTGCTCATTTTAGTTCATTATAGAGGAGCACTCGCGGATATATACTCGCAATGCCAAAAAAATTATTAAATAAGAAATATTTGGCTCATGACCATAAATCAATTAAAGGGAGGAGAATTTTTGATAATTTATGGGTCCGATGCGAATAAATATTGTTGCATGTAAGATTGCATGTCCTCAAACATAAATAAGCGAGTTTTGTTTTTATAAATAATGGTTTAGCTATCGATTGAAATCTTTTGATAAATAATTATTCTAAACCTTTCGAGTATAAACATAAGCAATAAGCTCGTTCAATCTTTATTCTAATAGCTAATCAATAATAATTTAATGCTTGAGAAATAAATTCACCAACATTATCAAAGTGACTTATTTTAATGGCATAATCTTAAAATTAGCTCAAAATTAAATTATTTGCTAGCAATCTAAAAAATGTCGGGTTTCAAGTAGATAATAAGCATATATGTGACCATCTTGTGGATGTGTTTATTAAACTTATAAAATATTTAAATGGTTCACATGGTGGATGAATTGATCCATATATATCACCTTGAATACATTCTAAACTAGAGATTCAATCTTAATTTTACTTATGATGGCTTAATAATCAATTTGCCTTAAAAACATACAAAACATGAAAATTCATTAAATTGAAGAATCTTTTGGCTCTTCAATAGATGCCCATATGAATTTTTAATAATTTTTCACATCATGAAAGACCTAGGATAACTCAACTAATCATGCCACATAATAAAAGTATTTGAATCGGTAAACTTCGGTTTACTACAACATTTGTTTCAATAATTTTAATGTTTATAATAAAGACTGAAAGAGAAAGCGAATAATTTCTCCAATACATATTTTCTATTAGATGTAATTGTAATATTTAAGTATTCAATGTTTTCTACATTTGTAGTCTTAATATGATGTCCATTTAGATAAATATTTTTGAAACTTAACGAAATTCTATTAGACTTTAGAGAGAATAGTATATCATTTATAATAAAATTTGTTCTTTCAAATAATAAGCTATTTGCTCTTCTAGAGCCTTTAAATTATGTCACCGCAAGTAATAATATATCCGCTCTTCTAGAGCTTTTAAAATTTATCTTTTCAAGTAATAATATATTCGCTCTTCTAGAGCCTAAAAAATTTATTTCTTCAAACAATAATATCTTGACTTTTTTAAAACCTTCAAATTTTATTTCTTCATTTAATAATATAGTCTCTCTTCTAGAGTTTTCTATTAGATTGATATTATCATATATAATATTAGCATAGAATAAATAATTAATTAAATAACAATCAAATAAATAAATATGTGGTAAAATAAATTTATCATTATCTCTCGTGCAATAAAATTATTAAAAAATATAAGCGATCTTATTTATAAATAAAAAGCGAACAATTTACTAATTTCAATTACATCTATTTTGATATATAAAATTAGCCTCTATATTTTAGTCTTTTCTTTTTCAATGAGACTTGATAAGGCTCAATGAGAACTTTTGGTGTACTAAAGGTATGTGATCAATGTCCATTCATGCCACATTTATAACATTCATTTTTAAAATACTAACTTTATCTATTTTCATTCTTTTTTTTTTCATAGTTATCCACTTCGGTGGTGAGATTTAATATTATTGTCATCATGATTATAATGATAATTATTTCAACCACGTCCATGGCTATGACCACATCTTCATCCATGCCTAAAATTATTATAAATTATCACATTCACTTCATGGAATGGAGTAGATCCAATTAGATGAGATTTATTCTTTTTCATTAATAGTTTTTCATTTTATTTTGCCACAAACAAGTATGAAATTGATTCAAAATATTTTTTAAACTCTTTTGCTCGATATGCTATTGTAGGAGCATATTCGAGCCATGAAAATTAGATGATATTAACTCAGCATCAAGCACTCATAATCAATAAGTCTTGCCCAAAATGTCAAGTGCTACAAAATCAAGTTTTGTGATGGTTGATATCTTAAAATTATATATTGCAAAATACAATAATAATATTAGGAAATAAAGATAAAATATAATAATAAAATTTAAATAAATAATAATAATAATAATAAAATTTGAACTTTTAAAATAATATATATTAGATTATTAGATTCTATATATTAAATCATTTAAGTTTTTCAAATGTATATTCTATATATCATTAGATTTAAAGTACATGATAAATTAGATACATACCTATTAATGATCTAAATAATTTAGATCTTTTGGTAGAGCACTAGTGTAGAAGAAATTCAATTGTTAAAATAATTGATTAAGTATTTTGGTAGATACATACCTCATGGTCTATTGTCTTGATTGATTAGAGTTTTGTGTTGATAATGTGTTATAAAAGAAATAGAAATAATCGGAGAATTGAAGAGAAATATGATAGAAAAATGAATTCACTATAAGATAAAGTGAATACAAGAGATAACAACTCCAAATAATCTTTCAATCTCTATAAAATACTTATGCACAAACTAATGAACAATCAAGCCTATTTACGAGCTTCACGATTAGGAAGAGAATTAGAAAGGACTATAAACTATTAAAAGATGGATAAATAATTAAATAATTTGCATCATCTTTTCAATTTCTCATATCGAATGGTGAATTGAATCACATTAAGAATAATGGATAGTGGGAATGTGAAATGTTCATAGACATTCATTATTTCATAACAATATCCATTTTTTTATAATCTTTTTCTATTTTTTAAAGTCTTCGAATTTAATTATATATTTTTTTAATAATCATAACTAAGGGTATATAAAATAAGATTTAAATGATAATTTTGTTAACATGAAAGGAGTTTTGATCACAACTTCGAATTTTTGAATTATCTTTAATGTTGTGATATCTCAAATGAATTATTATAATTTACTCTAAATCGTAACCGGTAACTAAAAAAAAAAAACAAATTGTCACTCCTTACCTTTCTCTTTCAATACGACATCTCCACATCTCCACATCTCCATCTTGTACATCCGCAAACATCACAATAACCATACAAACCTTATTGTCTAGGATGGATTAAAAATTATTATTTCAAAGACTTCTATTTTTCAGTCAACATATAATTTCACGTCAAGTCGTTATTTCTTTCTTTCTTTGATGTGTCAAAATATGATATTAAAGATAAGTGGTTCTTAACTAAAGAAATTCCATACTGGAAAAGGAAAACCAATCAAGTAGTGCAAACCATAAAATCTTGGCCAGTGTCTTTGGAATAGCCGACCAAATTCTACAAAAGTAATTAGTCTTTCTTTCTTTAATAGAATAATTTAGAAAGCAATTAGTAAATGCTAAATCAACTATGGAGTTCCACGTGGATATGAATTCTCTCTTTCGATATTTAATTATGCTCTCATAGCTCAACTCAATAATAATAAAAAATATAATATAATAATCACAGTAATTTTAATGATAATGATGATGAGCGTCGTTACCCAATATTTACGTTACTCTAAAAAATTTATGATTTATTATTACAGAAAATTTTGTTTATTTATGATTTATTATTGAAAATTTATGATTTATTATAATAATCACATTAAGCATAATGATATCTAGTGATATAAAATAAGTCTGGCAATTGGATCAAATTGGATAAAATCTGAGAGCGAATTGACCAAATTTAAAATAGATAAGTAAAACTGAATAATTACGACTATAAAGTTAGATAGTTGAGATTGAGTTTTATCTAAAAGATTTAAGCCTTACAGATGAGTGGCTCTTTCTTAACTTTATATATTATTTATTATTAATTTAACTATTCAATGTGAGATATGTTTTAATACTTCCCCTCACTTCCAACTCTATCTTTTAGAGTCTATCAAATAGTTTGAGTTTCGGGATCTTTGTTGGGCCATTAGTGTCTTTTTGAGACTTTAATATTATATAAAGTTAGATAATTGAGATTAAGTTTCATCTAAAAAAATTTAAACCTTAACTTTAAATGTTATTTATTATTAATTTAACTACTTAATATGAGATATGTTTTAAGATCGAAAAACATGTTGATAGATCGAGCAATGAATAAAAATCATCCACATATGGAAATGGGTTCACCCTGTGGGGGAAGGTGAAGCGTCTTTTTCATCATGACAATTAATTGGCCAGCAATACCGAAAGAAAAGTTCTATCTTTAGCTTTAAAAATTTCTACGCTAAAAAAAGTTTAATCCCTCTTCTTTTGTACTAGATGTTTTTTTTATTAAGGCAGTGCTGATCTAAGATGGATGACGTATTACTAATACTTTAAAACACAAATAACTTTTACTGTTCATTATTATTGTTTCTTTCGTTGTTCAATGAACAGTGTTTCTTCAGCTGTTTTTTTTTTTTTCTTTAACTCCAATAGCTAAGGACGTGGCTGGCCTTTTTTCTTTCCTTCTTTTTTTTTCCCCCAGCACCTGCCTTCTGTTTTTTTCATTATATATATATTTTCTTTTTGGTTGAAGGCCTTGGCTAGCCTTATTTCTTTTTTTTCCTCCAGCGCCTGGCTTTTTTTTTCTTCTTTTTTTCCATATTTATATATAAACCCAGCAGCCTAGGACTTGGCTGGCCTTATTTCTTTTTTTTTTTTTTTCCCAGCACATGGCCTCTTTTTTTCTTTTTTCTTATATATATATATATATATATATATATATATAAACACCAAAATAAAATGATATTTTACTATTCATAATATTATTCACACACTCATAAATCGCTATTCATATACTCACAAATCATTATTTCTTTCATTATTTATATTATTTTTGTAACACTTTGGTCCTCAATTTTTCTATACTTTTTTTTTCAATTTTAGACTTTAATTATATTGTAATTTGATCCCGTTTTATTTTAGTATTTTTTTGTTAATTATTTTTATTATTTAAAATTTACAACTTTAATTTGTTATTTTTTTAAAAATTCTCATCCAATTAATTTAAAATTATATGGCCTTCAATTTTTCTATATATATATTTTTTAATTTTAAACTTTAATTGTATTGTGATTTGGTCATTTTTTTTATTAGTTATTTTTATTATTTCAAATTTGCTACTTTAATTTATCTTTTTTTCTCCATCGCCCGACTTTTTTTTTTTTTTCATATATATATAAACCCAGCAGACCAAGGCCTTGGTCGGCGTTATTTCCTTTTTTTTTTTTTTTCCCAGCACTTGGCCTCTTTTTTTCTTTTTTCTTATATATATATATATAAACACCAAAATAAAATGATATTTTACTATTCATAATATTGTTCACACACTCATAAATTGCTATTCATATACTCACAAATCATTATTCCTTTCATTATTTATATCATTTTTGTAACACTTTGGTCCTCAATTTTTCTATACTTTTTTTTTTCAATTTTAGACCTTAATTGTATTGTAATTTGATCCCGTTTTATTTTAATATTTTTTTGTTAATTATTTTTATTATTTAAAATTTACTACTTTAATTTATCATTTTTTTAAAAATTCTCATCCAATTAATTTAAAATTATATGGCCTTCAATTTTTTTGTACATTTTTTTTTAATTTTAAACTTTAATTGTATTGTGATTTGGTCCCTTTTTTTTGTATTTTTTATTAATTATTTTTGTTATTTCAAATTTGCTACTTTAATTTATCTTTTTTTTTCTTTTACATTCTCATCAAATTAATTTAAAATTATATTTACTAAAAGTTTTGATTTATTTCAATATTATTCATTCTTTTGTAAATAAATATATAAAAATTAAATTCATATTTTTTTCAAAAATTGATATTATTCATTCTCATCAACATTAAATAAAAATAAAAAAAATTTTCTGTTCAATTCTATGTAAGCTTTTAACAATTGTTATTTTTGTTTTTCGATATAATCTTATGAAATAATAAAGTTCTTTTGAAAATTTTTTTATTTAATTTTCTTTTTAGTTAATAATCCATGGATTAATAATAATAAATCCTTTTTCTAAAGAAAAAATTATGAAAAAACAGAAATAAGAAATAGTTAAATACGAAATTTTTGATTAAATAATTATAAATATATTTTTTCACCTTTGATTTATTTGATTTAATAGATTCATACCATAAAACAGTACTATCAAACTGAAATAATTTTCTAAATGATTTTACATATTTTATCCAACCCCAGCAGTAGCGCGTGAAAAAAAATCTAGTGTGAATCTATTATATCTGAAAAAAGTTTGTTGCCTTGGCATGTGCTTTATAAGTTCACTATTTTATTGCCTTGTTTCGCCTCCAATATTGCTATTTTAGTTTTCTTTTTCTATTTTGGAGGCGTTTATAATCTCCTTTTGGACTTGCTTCTTAGTTCTTAATGATATTTTATCTCCTCTCGTTAACGAAGAAAGAAGAAGAATAATTTTTGTAATAAATTTATTTTCTACCTCTGCTTATTTTCATACAAATTAAAATTGAAAAAAATAAAAAAATTGAAAAAAAATTGGAATGTTGAGTAGTTTGTTCTTATTTTAAGGCATTTTTTTTATTTCTAGGATTTTAATTATTTCCCATTTTTAATTAAAAAAAGAAAAAAATTTAGAAGATGATTTATCCCCAAATCCTAAAAATCCCCTGTATAAAGACCATCTCCTTTCATTTTTAGGGTACTAGAAAAAAAAAAAAAAAAACTCTAGCCTCTTACTCGTCTTTCCACTAAAAAAAGTTTAGCCTTTATCACCCTTATCTAGATATGTATAAGTTAGAATAATAAGGGACTCTTCAGAATTTTTTAAAATATGTCTAGACTTTTCTTGGATATCCTAGAGGCTCCTCTATTATTTCATAATCTTTTGGAGACTTTCGAATTTTTCTAAGTTGACCTATAGAAAAATCTCTCTTTCATTTGTGTTAGACCATTTGATATTTAGACTTCAAAAGTTTCAAGATTTGACACAGATCCTATTGGATCTAAAATATCCTTAATTATTATTTAAATAAATATCTGGTTAAATGAAAAAGTCTAATAAATTATAGAAAGAATATTTAAGAAACTCAATCAAAAATAATTAATTGGCGAATTTAATATTGTTCATCTACTAAAAAATAATTATGTCCATTTTTTTTTACATTTTTCTGTATTTTTAAAGTCTTTAAATTTAATTATTTATTTTTAATGATAATTAAAGGTATTTTAGTTTTTAAAAAGCTTTTTCTGTAATATGTTTTTTTAAAAACGTAAAGAGAATTTTTATGCCATATTCGAAGTTTTAGATGATTTTCAATTTTATGATACCTCAAATGAGTTATTATAATTTATCCTAAATCTTAACCGCTGATTAAAAAAAAAAATCTTTGATCTCTCTTCTTATCTTTCTCTTTCAATACCTCATCTACATCTTTTACATCCCCAGACATCACAATACCCATACCAACCTAATTGTCTAGAATGGCTTAAAAATTATTATTTCAGAGACTTTTATTTTTCAGTCAACAGATAATTTTACGTCAAATCGCTATTTCTTTTTCTTTCTTTATGTGTCAAAATATTTTATTAAAGATAAATGGTTCCTATCCAAAGAACTTCCATAAAGAAAAAAGGAAACCAATCAATCAGTGCAAACCAACCATGGCCAGTGTCTTTGGTAGAGCCAACCAAATTCTACAAAGTAATTAAATTTCGTCTATCTTTATTTAATAGAATAATTTGGAAAGCAATTAGTAATTGCTAAAGCACCTATCGAGTTTCACGTGGATACGAAAAACTCAATAAATTATATACACATATATATATATATATTCTTGCTGTTAGCTTTTCAGCGTAGAATTTTCAAAATCAAAAGATGCCAACTTTTGTATCTTTTGATAGTGCTTGTCAGTGGTCACAGATGAAAAAAGATGCTTTGCTTGATTGCAGGTCGTGTCTATATCCGCAATAGTTGTTTTAATAATTTTCCGACCAACATCATGCATGAACCTATTTCCAAAGTAAGGTGAAAATTTTTTTATTCGTTGCTTGAATCCATTAAGTTCACAATGAATGAATAACGATCAAATGACGATAAAATTGAAAATGTAATAGTTTGTCATGGATCAACGATGAATTTACGATGGCACATTAGCAATGGAAACAATTTCGTCACTACACTAATGTCGGTGATGTAATTGCGATAATTTAACTAGGGAATTTTGCGATAGATTAACATTTTCATCGCTAAAAACCGTTGTTTGATCGCTAATTAGTAACATAATGTATTCCGTTGCTGATTTTCTAGATTTTTGAAACTTCAAGCAATTGGATGCTAGTTTAAATTTCAAATTAGTGAAGGACATAAGTGTTCATCACTATTTAGCGATAGATTAGCGACGGAATCGCATTTCGTTACTAATCCTAAATCCCTTAAACTTTCAGCCCTTTTCTTTTCCTCCAGTTTTCCTCCTTTCCCTCTCCTCCTCATCTCATTCTCTTTTGCCGCCGACCTAGTAGCCCTAACCACCGCCCCACGCCACCCCACTTCCTCGCTAGTTCGCTCATTCCAAAGAGGCGCCCCTCTCTCTCAAAAAATCACGTTGAAACTACTGCAGCTGTCTCTCTTCTCCCTCCTCTTTTTTGTTTAGCTCTCTCTCTCTCTCTTGTTAATTAGATTAGTTTTGTTAATTAAAAGATTTTTTGTTTTGCAGTTGTTAGGTTAATTTTGTTAATTGTTAGTTTAATTTTGTTAAGAAAATCTCAAAGAATCTGAATTTGAAAAGAGGTTTAGATTTTGGAGAATTCAAAAAACCCAATATAGAATTTAAGGGACTATAATATGACTTTTTGCTATATTGTTTTGTTTTTGTTGACGTGGGGGTTGATTGTGAGTGAATTATAAAGTAGTGGTTTTCGACTGGTGGTTTGTAAGGGACTGGTGGCTGGTATTGCGATTTCAGAATGGGTATATTGTTTAGTTAATTATGAACACACTATTTATATTATTAGTTTAAATTTTGACTTTTATGAATCTAATTCACCCATGTAATCAAAATATATAAATTCAACTAAATCTGTAAATTTGACTTCTATTTTTCAGTCAACAGATAATTTCACGTCAAAATATTATATTAAAGATAAGTGGGTCTTAACTAAAGAAATTCCATAATGGAAAAACGAAACCAATCAATTACTGCAAACCATAAAATTATGGCCAGTGTCTTTGGAAGAGCCGACCAAAATTCTACAAAGTAATTAAAGTCAGTCTTTCTTTCTTTAATAGAATAATTCAGAAAGCAATTAGTAAATGCCAAATCACCTATGGAGTTTCACGTGGATATGAATTTTCTTTCGGTCTTTATGCTCTCATAGCTCAACTCAATAATAATAAATAAACAATAATAATCACAGTAATCATAATGATGGTGATGATGAGGATGAGGATAATTCATAGTTACCAATCCAGTAGTTCTTTGTATATTCTAATTTTGATCCAATGAATCGTCACATTTAACTATGTTTTCCCTTAAATCAAGCATGTTTTCACATAACAGATGAATAAAATAATTATCCAATTAATACAAAAACTTGGCACTCATAAGTCATAATCAATGGGAATTAATGAATGAGTTAAAAGAATTTTGAATTTTATATTCCATTATTAGTGAACTTTGTTTGCAGTCAAATTAAATTTGATAAATTAAAAAAGAAGCAGAAGATAGAATTGTTACGATTATTTTATCATGGGTACTTTTAAATTTATTAACAATTTTATTATTTCCATCACTTGATTTTCTTAAGACTAATATAAAAGTAGTCAGTAATTTCAAATTTATTAACAATTTTATTATTTCCATGACTTGATTTTCTTAAGACTATTATAGAAGTAGTGAGTAACAATTTTTATAGTAAATTTAACACCATCCTTTGAGTAGAATAAAGCATTAACCATGTTATATCTTGTATAAAAAATAAAATAATTGAGATTGAATTCTATCCAAAACATTTAAATTTTATAATGAGAGGCAGTATCTCAACTTTGTATATGACCAAGCTATTGTTTATTTATTCAATATGTTAAAGGCTTTCTAATATTCTATTAGTGTCTAAATTAATATGCATATAAGTTGTTTGCATAACAAAGATGCAAATGAAAATTTTCTAAAATTTTCTATTTTTGCCAAGATTGATCATAAGTCGAAATTCCAAGCTTTATTTCCTAAAACAAATTAATTTTTTATTTTTATTTGTGGCATCATATTAAACCGATCATCGGACCCCTCCATTGAGAGTCACATTAGTTCAACATTGGATCTAGTTTAAGTCTTGACATAATTGATATATTGGAGAAAGACCTAATTACCGAAAGGTGATCAATTTGGGCTAACATTAGTGATGTAGACCAATGGGCCTTGGAATTCATTGAACAATATGAGTGAGGTAGAAAACCGAACAAAAATTGTTGGCCTAATTTTGAGATTTTTTGAACCTAGTTTGATGCCAAACGAGCCAATGACCAAAACACATTGGCTATGCCTATGATGTAGGGGTGATTTTGGCCAAAAAACATCGTTTAGTGCCCTCAAATCAACTTTTATTGTTTTTTTTTGAGATTTTTCCTTAATATTTTAAAATTTTTAGTATTGGTTTCCTTTTTTAATTGTTTTAGGGTTTTGGCAAAAATTTACTATTTATGTATGACCTTGAGATAGAAAAATGCCACTTTTCTTGGCTAATAAGGTTTTATGAGAGAATATCTCTATTTTACCCTATTTTTTGGTATTTCTTGAATCAACGAAATCAAAGCATACTTCCCGGTATTTGTGTGAAAATCAATAGGTTATAGTAAGTCGATATCCGGGTTTCGCATCACTAATATTTATTTTTCTTTAATGAGTTTCTTTAGTTAGTTGGTATCGAGCCCGGTTGTTGCCGTTCTAACCATGTTGCCAAGGAGACAACAATAATGAGATATGGATAAGATCTATGAGCGCATTGATGTGGTGCACTTAAAGCGAGTGAGTTGAGTAGATGAATGATAGGATGGAACCATTATTACGAGCAATTGACATAGTAGATGGGGGCATTGGTGCAACGGATATGTGCGTCGACAATGGACATGGGCGAGCCATAGGAACAAGGCTTGAAATCATAATCGGGAGATAACCACAGAGTTGGTTTGGATGATGAAGAGAATGAAGAAGATGTTCCACATAGATAATAGAGGATTCTCGTCATAGATTATGACAATAGAAGGTGGGAAAGTGGTATGCGGATTGAAATTCTTAAATTTTATGGTACCTTCTAGGCGAGAGGAGTTCTTGGACTGGTTATCAATGATGGAGTAGATCTTGGAATTTAAAGAGGTTCTTGAGGAAAAATGTGTGCCTTTAGTAGCCACCGGATTTATAAAAAGAGCAACAGAGTTAGTGGAAGTAGTCGAAACCTACTAGAAACAGGATTGGTAAACCTAAGATAAATTCTTGGGCAAAAATGAAGAAGCACATGCTTACTATTTTCTTAACCTATAACTTCTAGAGGATGATGTACCAATAGTTATTAGACTTGAGATAAGAAAACCAATCTATAGATAAATATGCCACCGAGTTCTACCAGTTGATAGCTCGGAACGAATTGTAGGAGACGAGAGGATCGGTTGGTGGCGATGTATATTGATGGCTTGAAACCATAGATTAGGGACTCTATTAATAAGTTTGACCCTATGTATCTTTCTACCACCTTTCAAAAAGTACTATAGGTAGAGAAGCGAGTCACATTATTCGAGTATTTTTATTAATCCTTTTAGCATGAGAGGTAGAAGTAGCATGAATGGTCGTGTAGTCCGAGCGAGGAGATGAAGGTAACAAGAACACTTTCGTTACTAGACAAATTAGTAGAGAAACAAGTAATAATATAAAGTGCTTTGGTTATGGCAAAGTTAGCCACAAGCAATCCGAGTGTCAAAGGCAAGGAAAAGAGCACTTCTTACTAATACAAAGGATTACGATGAAGGTAATGTAGAGTTAGTTGGTGATCTAGTTTATGATGACATGGACATCCCTAAAGAGGAGGTTGTGACAGGTGATGAGGGGACAACACTCGGTGGTTAGAAGGTCCCGTCTAACTTCTAGAGTTGTTGTTGATGATCGGCTAAGGATTAATATTTTTTAATCCACCTACATAATTCAAAAAAAGCTATGTCATTTTGTCATTGATGTTAGTAGGTGTGAGAATATTATATCCGAGAAAGCGAATGCAAAAACTAAATCTTAAAACGAAGGGCATCTTAAGCCTTACAAACCGGTTTGGCTCAAAAAGGAAAGAGAGGTAATTATTTCTCAACGAGCTCTAGTTTCGTTTTCTATTAGCTTCAAGTATAGGGATGATGTGTGGTGTGATGTGGCTGCCATGGATGCATGTCATTTATTATTGGGTAGGTCGTGGCAGTTTGATAGCAAGTATAACTTATGATGGGTGAACTAATGCTTATAGTTTTATGTTTAATGGTGTAAAGATTATACTTGTACTAAGCAAGATCCTAGTTGTTTCCAAAACTATAGGAAAAAATAGCAAGCTAGTATCACTAGCTCAATTTGAGGAGGAGTTGTAGGATTCAAGAGTGATCTATATGTTGATTAGAAAGGAAGCTAAAAATGATTTGGTAGTATTAGAAGTAGTAACCCCTATAGTTGTAGAATTTTATGATGTATTTTCGGATGAGTTGCTTGAAAAGTTACCACCCTTGCGAGACATTTAGCACCGCATTGATTTAGATTCTAGGGCAATACGCCCAATAAACCCTATTATAGAATGAGTGCTAGTGAGCGTGAAGTGTTGAGGAGATAGGTTGAGGAGCTACTTGCTAAGGGGTATGTGCGAGAGAGCTTAGGTCCTTATGCGACACCTCGCTTTGTTAATGCCAAAGAAGGATGGTTGTTGGCGAATGTGTGTAGACAAGTTGAGCCATTAATAAGATCATAGTCGAGTACAAGTTTCCTATTCCATGACTAGATGATTTTCTTGATCAAATTAGTGGCACTAACCGTGTTTAAACAACTAGATTTGAAGAGTGGATATCATTAGATATACATTAGGCTTTTTTTCACTCACACACCCAAGACTCCTAGCAGAACTAGTCTCGCTAGGATTTGAACCCGTGATCACTTGTTGCAAGAGACCACTACCACTAGGCTATAAGCTCTCCGGTACACATTAGGCTTAGGGATGAGTGGAAGACAACATTTAAGATATGTGAGAGGCTTTATAAGCGGTTAATAATGCCATTTTGGTTATCAAACATATTGAGCACTTTTATACGTGTCATGAATCGAGCCTTAAAGCCATTTATCAATAAATCTATTGTTTATTTTGATGGCATCTTGATTTATAGTGCTAATCCTAAAGTTCATATTTCGCACTTGAAGGAGGTTCTAACAATGCATCATAGGGATAACTTTTATACAATAGTGAAAAAAAAGTGTGTTCATGGTGGCCAAGGTGATGTTCCTTGGTTATGTCATTTTTTGAGATGGATTGTACGTAGATAAGTCCAAGATTAAGATGGTGAGATAATGGCTCGAACCAAGCACCATTACCGAGGTTCGGAGCTTCCATGGTCTTACCTCTTTTTATAGACATTTTATTCCTCACTTCAGTAGCACTATGGCTCAATTACCAACTACATGAAGGGAGCTAAGTTTACTTGGACTAAAGAGAAAGAAGAGGCATTCCGGAAGATTAAAATATGATTGACAATTTTCTTAATTTTAGTGCTTCGCTAGAATTTATACAACCCTTCGAGCTACATAGTGATGCATCGAAACTAGGCATTAGGATAGTGTTGAGTCGGAATAGCGGACCAATGGCCTATTTTAGTGAGAAGTCATCGGGGGCCAAGCTTAATTATAGTATTTATGAAGTGGAGTCTTATGCGGTGGTTCGAGTTGTAAAACACTAGATACATTACCTATTCCATAGGGCATTCGTGTTGTATACCGACCATGAGGAATTGAAGCACTTACACAAGCAATATAAGGTGTTAGTAAGGCATACGAGATAGATTATTTATTTACAACGGTTTACTTTTGTGGTTAAGTATAAGGTTAGGGTCACTAACAAAGTGATGAATGCATTGAGCGAAGGAGTCTGTTTGTTGACATGCATGCAAGTTGAGGTACCTTATCTAGACTCTTTTTGTGATTTTTTTGATACTCGAACCATATTTCTTTGCTCGTTATAGGAAAGGTTCACGTAGGGGAGAAGATAGAATTTTTCTTACATGATGAGTTCTTGTTCAAGAGGAATCAGCTTTACATTCTCGATTGTAATTTATGTTTATAAATCATTAAGGAGCTATATAGGAGGGATTATGTAGGGTGAGATAGGTCATTGCAATTAGATCAAGCTTTGTACTTTTGGCTTACCATTCGTAAGGAAATGGAGAAGTTTCTATAGCATCGTTGAATTTGCCAAATGTCTAAAGGTGTAGCTATTAATGTAGGACTATACATGCCACCGCCTATGCCTTCGAACCTTGGCTACCTATGCCTTCCCAACCTTAGGTGGATGTTACCATGGATTTCATTTTAGGATTACCCCGAACACTATAAGGTAATGATTCTATCTATGTGGATGTTGATTATTTTTCTAAGATGGTCTATTTTATTCCTTGTAATAAGATGATAGATGTTGTTAATTTGGCTCGTCTTTATTTTTGAGAGGTGAATCATTTACATTGTCTATCGATATATATTGTGTCCGACGGAGATATAAGGTTCCTTAGTCATATTTGACATAGTTTATGGAAGATGGTGAACATTCAAATTAAATTTTAACGAGTGCCTATCACCCACGTACGGAGAGGCAAACTAACTTTATCAATCGGCCTTTGGGAAACTTACTATGATGTTTGCTTGGTGATCATGTCAAAAGTTGGGATCGAAGTTATACCAAGCTAAATTTGCTCATAACCATGATATAAATAGGAGTATGAGTTTCAATCCATTCCAAGTAGTGTATTCTATCATTCCGCATGGGCATTTGGATCCGATACCACTACCAAACAAGACCAAGATCATTGTAAGGCAACCGATTTTGATACGGGATTATAGGAAATTCATAAGGTTGTATATGATAACTTGAATCAGTCTTATTCGAAGTACAAGGTAGTTGTTGACAAGAAACATTGCCATTTTGAGTTTGAAGATGGTGAATTCATATAGGTTGTCTTTACCAAGTACCATTTCTCTATAGGAGAGTACAACAAATTGGTAGCAAAGAAGGTTGGCCTTGTGAAGATAATTAAGAAGATTAACCCTAAAACTTATCGCCTTAAGCTACCTAGTCATATTTGCACTATTGATGTGTTCAACGTCAAGCATTTAATTCTCTTTTATTGTGATTCTTCCGATGATGATAATGCAAATAATTCAAAGGCAAATTTTCTCTTTCTTAGGAGGATGATGCGGACCAATGGGCCTTGGAATTCATGGAACGATATAAGAGCGACGTAAACCGAACAAAAACTATTAGCCCAATTTTGAGGTTTTTTAAATCTAGTTCAATGCCAAACAGTGCCAACAATCAAAACTCATTAGCTATACCTATGAAGTAAGGGTGTTTTGGCCAAAAAAATGTCATTTATGCTCTCAAAATCAACTTTTACTATTTTTTTTTTTGGGATTTTTGTCTTAATATTTTTGAAATTTTTATATTTGTTTCCTTTTTGAATTGCTTTAGGGTTTTTGCCAAAATTTACTATTTATGTATGACTTTAAGACATAAAATGCTAATTTTCTTGGCTAATAAAGTTTTATGAGAGAGCATCTTAGTTTTATCCTAATTTCGGTATTCCTTGAATCAACAAAATTGAAGCATACCCTAATTTCTAGTATTCCATGAATCAACGAAATTGAAGCATACTTTCTAGTATTTGTGTAAAAATCAATAGGTTGTAGTATACCAGTACCTAAATTTTAGATCAACAATATTTATTTTCCTTTAGTGAGTTTTCGCTATGTCAACGAGCCTTTATTGAATATAAGACTTTGTTAATTTTTCACCTAGTATTTTCTATATTTTTGCTTTTTTTTTTTTTTTTATCTTTTTGTCTATTTTTCCCCTAGCATTTCCTTTTTTTTTTTTTCTTTTCCTTCATTTTTCTTTGTCATTTTTTTTTATCTAATCATTAGTATTTTCTCTTTATATATATATATATATATATATATATATATATATATATATATATATATATATATATAGTATTTTCTCTTCATATTTTTGGTGGGGAATTGTCATCAATCCTTAAAAATTAGAAGACTCGACGATTCGTCCACTAATTAATTATCTAAAACCAATTATTGAAATAAAGTCAAAAAATTAAACCTTGACTAAACAAATTCAAGAAATTCAAAGTATTAAATCTAAATTAAGCATTAAAAGAATTGCATACATAAAAGAAATTCAAAGTTAATTTAGGCAAAGAGGTAAAAATAGGGGTATTGGGCTTTTTGGGGTTAATGGGCGATCAATCCATTGGGCTAGGTCCACCGGATCGACCTACGAGTTGGCGTGCCCGTTAACTCTCTTCCCCTATTTTTCTTTTTCTTTGGGATGAACTAGACCCAACTCATTTTTCTTCTTCCTTTTTATTTTTCTCTTCTTTCTGTTCTTATAGCTCAGTGCGACCTCACTTGTCTTTTTTCTTCCCCCTTTCCTCTCTTTTCTTTCTTTTTTCTTTTTCCTTTTTTTTCTTTCTCCTCTTCTTAGACCAAATGTCTAGTCCCGCCTATCTTCCTTAGATTCTCTTTAATTGGCCAGTAATCACCATCGAAAAAGCTTATTTTTCCTAAAACTAATAAGTAAATCAACTTTATGTTCCCCGTTGTTAAGTAATTAATGATTGAATTTCAAGGATCTTACCATGATAGTGACCATGTTACTCGCCATAACCTCTTTTCAACTCTTGAATCTAAGAATTAACATGAAAAATTTAATGAGGATATGATTAAGATTACTTGAATGAAACCGAAGGAATGATGGATGGGTTTCAAGATCTTGTGTTATTGTTGACAATTTTAAAGGTCTAACTAAAGGACTATTATCCAAAGACCGAATGTGTTATTGTTAATTCTAGGACTTAGGAGTGACTTGCAATACACCTAGAACTAGGAAAATAGGAAGTATGTTGTGGTGGTAAATGAGGATTGGAAATACTACTTGAAGAACTAGGTTTCTAACATTTTTGAAACCTAGAAAATCAAAGTAGAAAACCCAAAAATTATGAACGTAAAACCCCCTTTTCTCTCTCGTTCGATCTCTTTCTTCAATCCTTATTATCTCTCTATAGAACTAGTTTTCTCCTTAAAACAAAAAAAAAAAGTCTCTCAAAAATCTCCTCTTAAAATCCAAGTGATCTTCAAAACCTAACAATTTCAAAAACAAGAAGGCTTTCCTCGAATCCTCTCTTCTCTCCTTTCGATCCCCTCTTCTATCCCTAATTCCTCCAAATCACCTCCAATCGTAGCTGAATTGAAACTAATTTCTACCTTAGGACCATGCCTTAATCAATTGAAACCCTTAATTGCTAAATCCAAAGCATATGCTTCGGCGTTCTTGACTCTTTGTGTGTGCGGACTAAAATCGAGGGGTAGTATGTGTAGTGTGTGGATTTTAATGATGGTGTAGTGGTGCGGAGGGTGTAGGTGAGTGGTGAGACGCACGATTTCTAGTTGATACAAATGCCAATTAATAATTTTAGCATCAATTGATCGTGTCTTTTTTCTATAAAAGATGATAAACTATACGGGTTGGGAAGAAGGTTTCTTGATTGATGCGAATGATAGGTTGTTCACTCAATTTTTAATTTTTTCATTCGCTCCCAAATATCAATTTAGTCCCTACATCTTTGTATTATCCATAATTATACCTTTCTATAACACAATTTTTATCATTTGGTCTTGTAATTTCTTCAATCGTGCTTTTGTATCCTTTAATTTTGGTCTTAAGATTTTCAATCATTCGATTGCATTCCCAATTGTTCTAATTTTAGGTTTTTTTATTCAATTATGCCCCTTAATGTGATTAATTTTTTGTATTTTATATTTTTAAAAATTTTTCCTTTTTTTGTCGTAATCCCAAAAGAAATGAAAAAAAATAAAAGTATAAAACAAATAAAGCAAGCAAATAAATAAAGAGGATAATAAAAAATGTAATAAAAATCAAAATAAAAAGGGATAATGTTTTTTTAGGAAATTTTTTTTGTTATGATAGTTACTCACTCTTTATAATGCTAATGATGCATATGCTAGATGAAGTGTGAACTTCAAATTGGGTTTGCTTATTAAGCGTACAAAGAAAAAAAAGTAGATTGAGCAGTAAAAATTGTTTGGTTGACGTGTGTGGCTTGATCTATAAAAGTAAAATGCGATGACCTTGTTAAAAAGGATAGCCTACTTTGAAAAGTAAAACACAATGGCCTTGTTGTCAAAGGTAGTTTATCCTAAAAAGTAAAATACAATGCGATGACCTATTTTCCGAGTAGTCTTCTTTAAAAGTAAAATGGAAATGATGGCCTTATTGTTTTGGGCAGCTTGCCCTAAAAAGTAAAAATGCAATTCGATGGCCTTGTTGTCAAGAGTGGCTTTCCCTAAAATGTAAAATGTGATAGTCTTGTTGTCAAATATGACTT
This sequence comes from Dovyalis caffra, assembly GCA_963924115.1. Classification (NCBI taxonomy): domain Eukaryota; kingdom Viridiplantae; phylum Streptophyta; class Magnoliopsida; order Malpighiales; family Salicaceae; genus Dovyalis; species Dovyalis caffra. The sequence goes on along the minus strand of CAWUPB010001166.1, from coordinate 206,000 downwards.
ATCTAAAAAGTAAAATACGATGACCTTGTTGTCAAGGACGACTCTATCCTAAAAAGTAAAATATGATGTTCTTATTGTTAAGGGGCGGCTTACCCTAAAAAATAAAATGCAATGAATCATTAGGCGATTTTGCCTAAAAGTGATGGTCAATTATTAGGCACCAAGCCCGAAGTGAGTTCACGGAGCGCGTTTCTCTTTGTTTTCTTAGGATTTTTCAAATTTATGCTTATATAGGATTTCACCTTTTTTATTGTGCTATAATTCATAAAATAAGACTTGGCATAATAGTTATTAATTACCTATGAAAAGTATAGGCTACCCTACTCAACTCCTTTATTGTCTCTCTAATGTTTCTCTTTTTGGTTATCAAGGCTTTGATGTTAGACTATGATATGTGATCCAACCATTATGACCTTATCCCCTAACCGTGCTTGTCATTTCTTTAAACTTGGGCTTGTATGTTATTTTAGTTGATTACTAAGGTAATTTTGATCATCATATTCCTCTTGAAGGTTGTGATCACCCTCATTAAGATCAATTGATTCTTTGACTAATTCCAAGCTTGGCTCGTGTTTCCTCGCTTTTTTCCGACTCAAGATCTCATATACATATCAAAACTTAGCTAGATTTCAATCAAAGATCTCGGATTCAAGGTTTAGATAAAACTCCTCGTACACTTCATGGACTTGTAATGCAAACATTATAATGTGGTAGATTTTGGGGTTTTCTTTTATAGTTGTGCTTTAATAAAGCGCTTAAATTATGACAAAGGTTTTGTGCTCGATGAGAGAGAAAGTTATTTAACCTTAGGTGTTACTATCCTTTAGCACTAACCATAATTTTATATAGCATGTGTTTCGATCTTGACTATTTATTTTCAACAAAATTCTTTTACGATCGCTTGATGACCAAGATTTATCTAACTATTAGATCATCTTTAGTTAGAAAGGACTTTTATTGGCATGAAATGTAGCCTATGGTGTTTTTTTTCCTTAAAGAATAGGTAATGATAGCTCAAATAGCTTTTCAAGATTCTTGATATGGGATCACTTTTGAAAAGCTTTTTTTTTTTTTCCTTTTTAATGACATGTTTGATTTTGATTTTTTATCGGCTTAAGTTGCTTTTTTCTTTTAAGTTTGGGATTACTATTTGGGATGTGAGTCCCTATCTTTACCATGTTTGATAGATTTTTTTTTAATAATTTTGCATAATAAGCTTGCAAAGAGGTATTTTTGTGAGGTTGGACTTGATTGTGATCCTTTTTTTTTTTTTTTTTTGAATTTAAGTATTAGAAAAACAAGTTATTTGATGATTTGTTTCTCATATCATATTTTCTTGGTGATGTTTTTATAGCTTTTTTTAGCGTTTTTCCCTCAATATGAGGGGTGATCCTTGTTGCTACACGACGTTGAATGGGACTCTAAAAAAATTTTAAGTTTTTATAAGTTTGTAGAGATATGCATCTTATTTACGGGGATTTTTAGGAATGCGAGTTATTATTGTATTTGGAGTCGCCACCTCGTATTAAAGGAACCAAGAACCTAAAATAGCAACGATACGGAGATTCAAAGGTAAGGAGTTGGTTTCGTTTTGGGAAGACAACGATCACCCAAAAATGCCCTTTCCTAAGAAAGGTACCACGTCTAGTTTAGTCTTAAATTCATCTTCCTAAATCTTTATTTGTACCAAGTTATTTTCGATTCGAACTCCAATTTTTCAAGGTAGGTGACTTACCATTCGATGGGAAATTGTCATTAGTCCCTAAGAATTTAGGAGACTCGACAATCCCCCTATTTATTAACTATCAATCCAAATATAGATATTTAGAGAAAAATCATTATCAGTCCACAAGAATTTAGGAGACTCAACAATTTATCTATCTTTCAATTATCTAAACTAGATAAAATTAATATTTTTTTTACATATATATATATATATATTTATTTATTTATTTTTTTTAGATAGAAGATTGTCATCAATCCCTAAATATTTAGGAGACTCGATAATTAATCTACCGTTTAATCATCTAACCTAATTAATTAAAGTTAACTAAATAAAAATTCAAAAAAAAAACAAAAATAAAACTAGAAGTAGCATCTAGAACTTAATTGTGAAAAAAAAAATTCTAAAACTAAAAATCTATTAAATTTAACTAACTACAAATTCAAAAAAAAGAAAAAAAGAGAATTAAAAATCTAAAATCAAACACAAAATAATCATGCATAAGTAGGCATCCAAAACAAACTATCTAGAATAAAGATAAGTACAATCAAACAAACAAAGCCCTTTTTTTGGCCCGTAAGTTATTGGACCTGGCCGATTAGATCAGGCCCAAAGGGCTCTTTCCTATGGCTGGGTTAACCTAGCCTTCGTTATTTTTTTTAATTTTTGGGCTAGGCTAGGTTCAGCTTATGTTATTTTGGACTACGTTGAATTAAGACCAACCCAATCATTATTCCTTTGGGTTGAAGCCCATAAACAATTGCTAGCTTCCTTTTTTGCATTTGTTTCGATCAAACACGTTTAACACTTCTGTTTCATTTTCTTCATGTTCATAATTCATGTTTTTTTTTTCAACTTGACTAGCTATAAACCAAATACAAGAAATAGCTTCTTGCCTCCAATTTATACATGATTCCAAAAAAAACAAAATACAAGAATAACTTCTGAGAGACTATGGCAACATCCTATGATAGTGATAAAATCATTGTCGGCTCACTCAATAAGATCAAGATACATAGATGTATATACATGAAAATAAAAGGGAAAGAAGGTTTAGGACTTTACCTGCAGAGTTTGAATGAAAGCGAGGAGCTGAAATGAAATAGAACCAGTGGAAGGGTTCACTACTTATAATTTTCCTTTTTGTTTTTCTTTTTTTCTTTTCTTTCCTCGCTTCCCCAGCTATTGTCTTTCTTCCTTACTCCCTTTCTTTTGTTTTGATTTCCTTGCTCTATTCCCTATCCGGCTACCTTTTTTTCTCTGCTATGCTCTCCTTTTTCTCCTTCCTTTCTCTCTTTCGTGCTCTATTTTCCTCTTTGTTTTCTTTTTTGTTTTTCTCTTCTTGTTCATCTCTCTTTCTCTTTGTTCTGCTATCCTCTTCCTTTGTGTCAACCCTAGAGCTTAGTCTTTATACCCTCTTTCAAACAATCTCAGCCCTTCCTTCTTCCTCGCCTTCTCTGAATGTTTGATCCTGTAGTACCTGGTACACCTACTGGCCTCCTTTTTTAGCAACATGACTTTCGACTCAAGGGAGGGAAAGACATGCCATGTTGTAAGTCAAGCTTGAGGGCCCAAAAACTCTCTCTCATGTTTGGAGTGGCGCCTGGCAGTTTGTTACAAAAATGTAATAAACTCCGTGAGCTGGCACTGTTCACTCCCCTTCGTTAAAGAAGCAGAATGAATAGTGAGAAGTACCAAAAAATTCAATAGCGGACGACAGGTCGTCCGTGGCCAAAGTGTTAAGTTCGTCCTATCGTCCACTCTCTCTTTTCAATTAGGTCCTCCTCAATTTGTTCTACAAGTAAGCCCTTTGTAATAATTCTTTTGGTCCCGTTGGTTTTAATTGATTCCAATTCATCCTTAATTTCCTTTAATATTTTCACTCATCTTCTAGTATTTGTAAATTTTCTCACACTATTCCGAAGTAAATTACAATTGGATCCTACCAAGCAAAATTAATCAATTCAAATTTTTTTTGTTTTTTTACGCTTTAATGTTTAAACCAAAATTTGGGTTATGACAATCCTAGTCTAGGTTTTTATAAAAGAAACGGAAAGTTTAAAGTTGGACTCAAAGGGATAGATTTTATTTGAGTGAGATAAAGTTTTAAAAAGACCTTTCCTCATTCTATCGACAAAATATATAATTTGATTATTTTCATTCTAGAAAGCTCGGCATTGGAATAATTTTTAGATAAAACTTAGAATTTAGACACATGCTATGTAGTCATTATGGGAGGCACCAAAGATAAAGATATATATTAACATTAGGGCAAAGATGAATGAATTAGAACTTGATTTATCCTTTCCCTTTTTTTTTTTTTTTTTATCATAACATATCGCATTTGTATGGCAATACCCGAGTGCTAGTGAGATGTATCTATTCCATTTTATCCGGGCCTATCATTTTATTTACCTAGTGTTTTAGTCAAATAGAATGCTAACCGATTAACTCTAAATTGAAATCTTGACCACTTTGTTTAGTCAAGTGTAAATTCACCTATACATGAAATCGTCAATTTGATGTAGGATCATGCATCCTATGAAGGTGCGGAGTAAAACAAAAAATTTTCTCCTTCGAAGGGTCCCAAGATCAAATCGTTGAATTAAATAACTATACTTACATGAATCAAAATGTGTTTAAAAGGATTAGCTTTTGTAACGAACATTTTAACCTTTGTAAAAAATAATTGTCCAAGCGTCCGACCTCTATCGGTAATCCATGTAGTCTAAGCACCCACACAAAAAGCACTTAGAATTTGTAAAGTGCTAGCTCTCATTTTTTCTAACTTGTTTAATGTTTTCTCTTTAGAAATCTAGTTAGGTATGTTTTGCAATAACCCTAATTGAGAGGGAAAGAGATGGCATGTTTAATGAAAGAGAAAAACTATTTTTCTCCTTAATTTTCACTCTAGTTATGTATGATATATATATATATATATATATATATATATATATATATTGTGTGTCTCTTTTGTTAATCATTCCTCTTTGCTGCACCTCTCTTTTTATTTATAGGAGGAGATTCTTCCTTGTCCTCTAAGGAGAAGGAATAAGCGGCATTAACTCCTAAAAAGGACTCTAAGTTATTGCTTCCTAATCCTTAAAGGATTAAGAGTTATAATGCATATGGACTTTTTAAATTTTATCTTTATAAATTTAATCCTTATCTAATAAGGTTTATGTTTATCTTCCTATCAAAATATCTTACGGGCTTTTAAATTAAACCTATTGGTCCAAACTCTTTTAGCTTAATTAATTATCGGTTAATTTAGACTATCCAAATAAATTGGGTTAGATATTTTTAAGAGGCCCACATTAAGAATTACTTTTTCCAAATTAACCTTAGACCTAAATTAGGAAACTAATTTTCTATTTAGGTAACTTCCAAATTTGGCATTGACTTTCAAATTAGGAAACTGATTTCTAAAATAGAAAACTTTTCATTTTAAGAAATGTTCAACTTTTTTCAAAATAGGAAACTTTCAAAATTGAAAACTTTTTTCAACATCTTTGCTTCTCTTTTATTATTTGAATGCTTAAATATATGCGTGTGACTTAATAGGCTCTTAGATATGTTGACAATGTATCAAGAATAAAAGACACCTCTTTTATCTCTTGATATATAAATCAAGATTGACTTCTAATAAGACATCATACTATCCAATTCTTTATAAGGCTTAATTAATTCATAATTACCTTTCATAAGCATGGTTACCATACAATTCAATCCTCATATCAATTTATTATAGTGTGATCTCAAAATTAATTATTGGTCTACTAGATTGTGATCACATAAGGTTTTTTCGATTCCTAATTATCTTAGCTCTCGGACCAAACCAACTATGCTCTATTGGTGTTATTATATTATGATCATAGATTTCTTGAACAGACATTTACCAAAGTCCATGTATATACCTTTGTATTTTTACATATCTTATTTACATGTTCTTTAGAGTCATCATGGTGTGTCATCTACACATCCTTTTTCTCATTTCTTGGAGTCGGTGTCTAATATTGTCATTTTATAAGTATTAGCTTCATATTTAAGTTACACATCACCATGTGTTGAGGCTAGAGAATCAAATCTTTTTTTCTTTTGATGAACTCGTTTTAGACTTATGAAGTTTTTGTGTATTAGTTTATGAGATATAGTATTTTTTAATCTATCTACTTAGGGTTTCATTAGTGGAGCATCGGTTTGTGAGTTTATTCAAATCTCATTGAGTTCAAATTTTCTTCTACTATTTCTAGCATCTATAAATTCCTTTCTAAGGAACATAGCATGCCTAGTCATGAGCAACACTTTGTTCTAGTGATAAGAAAATAATATCCATTCATTTGCTTCTGGATATTTCACAAATTCTTACTTCATTGGTTTGGGCTTTAGCTTGTCTTCGTCCTAATTTTTGATAGATGCTTTATAGCCCTAAATCTTTAAGGAAAGACAAATTCACTTTCTTTCCTTTCCATATCTCATATGAAGTATGATCAATATACTTAATTGGAATCCCATTCAAAGAAAAGGTTGTAGTAGAGAGTGCTTATCCCAAAATGAAATAAGAATATTTATTTGACTCATCATGGATCCGACCATGTCTAACATATGGTGTCTATTTATAGAGAATCTCATTCTCTTCTAGGTGATCCAAATATTTTTACGTGTAAGTATTCATCACCTTGATCCGATTAAAATGTCTTAACACTTTTGTAAGTTTGTTTTTGCCTTTAAATCTAATTTTTTTTTAACTTTTTAAATACTTTAGACTTGTGTCTTATACATAACTATAACATGATCTCGTTATCAATAGAGGTTATGTAATAATCATGTCCTCTTTTTATATAGGTGAACATGAGCCTAAATACATCTCCATGTGCATGGCCAAATTAATTAGTAGATTTTTCTCCTTTTCAACTAAAAAAGGATTTATGTCATTTTACCAAGTAAACAAGATTCATTGATATCATCAAATGATTCTAGGCATCTAAGTAGTTTGGATATAAAATTCTTATTTATATGGCTAAGTCAACAATGCTATAAATGTATTTATTTAGATCATTTGAGTCTTTTATTATTTATGCTATATATCTATGAGAGTTATGCTATGTTCATAGCATATAAATTATCATCAATCAAAACATTTCCATACAAAATTTCATCTTTAAAAGGAATAACAATTATTCTTAAATAAAATAAAAATTTTTTCCAAATAAGAAAATAGCAATAACATCCTTAGTCTATACTAGGAATAACATAATAATCATTGAGTCTTAGCATAATCCTACATGGTTGTGTTAAATCATAAGTGCCTACAACTAATGATCCAAATCTTGATCCATTATTGTTGTGTAGTTATGCTCTCTTGAAGCTATCTTCTTTCTCTTTCTAAGCTCCTACACATTTAAAAAATGTGAGCATCATATATATTATCACATACCCATGAGGTAGGATTTAAAATCTGGAAAAACTAACTTTAATAACATAAATACCGAGGTGGTTGTAGAACTCTTCTTCTTCACCTCTTCTAGGTACTCCTTATAGTTGTGCTTCCAATACCCTCTTTCATTGCAATGAAAGCAGATTGTATCCTTTAGGTTATTCTAAGTCTTGAACTTTTTCACCCCTCTAGTAGGCATAATGAAAGACTTCGTCTTCTTTTGTTACTTAGGCTTTTTCTTACCCTTCATCATGCTTTTTTTCTTATTAACAAGAAGTACGTAACTTTTATTCTTTTTATGAATTTCGGGATGAGCTTTCCTTAACATGGAAAGCTTAGCCACCCTATCGATATAGCCTATCATCTTGGTGACATGCTTTTCACTATTGGATCCTTCATCCATTCTAGCTTTAAAGAGCATCGTTGGTATGTCATAGCACTCATGCCCGGTATTCTCTTCAAACAAACTTTTGAGCTTTGCTATGATATCAAAGGCATTTGTGTCTTTATATTGGCACCTATGTTTCAACATTATATCAACCAAGTATGATACCGTAAGAGATGTTCACATCATTTTTTTGTTTGACCCATACCGTATAAGCTTTAGTTTAATCATAAGGAGGCTTAATTGGGAGAGGTTTCTCTATCATATAGAGAATTTTCTCATATTGGAGGACTATCCTTATATTCATTTTCTAGTCGAGTAAGTTTATGCCATTAAAAGCATTACTTCCATCAATGATCGATCGTATTGATGAGTTGTCGATCATATTGTGCAATATGATAAGATAGAAAAATATACGATTTTCATTAATTGAATTGAATAAATAAAACAAAACATAAATTAAAAAAGTAAAATCTAAGTTCACTCCCACTATTTTTTCAAGTTCTAGAACCTTCAAAATAGGACTCAAGAAAAATTTTCAATTCTTTTTCCTTAATGGATTAGGATCCCATCCTCTAACATGCATTAACCTTGAGTAATCTTAATAAGTAATACATAAAAGATTAGATAGGCAACTTCTTATCAATTGCATCCAATGTAATTCCTAATCTCATTGGCATTACAACTCTTTGTTATCTCATATCTTATATGCATACCAATATTTGCCTACAAATTTATTGGACATTGAGTTATCTCAATAAACCTAACAACTCATTTCATGTTGGACCCAAACGTTTGAGGACATCGTATGGCCCATGATTTGATCCCTCGAGGAAGAAGTAACCTTGAGTTTTCTCAACAAATAAACAACGACCATGAGAGTTCTCTTCTCATAACATTGGAAGGCAATTAACTTGATATTTAATTTGAAAGATTCAATATGTTAGGTCTTATCCTAGCATTCATATAGTCATTAATCACATTAATCCTAACATGCATACTAACAATCATAAAATAAAAGCATAAATCTCATGCATGACTCAAGGATCAATGAATGATAATAGATCTCCACTATTAACCCCTTCAAACCACAAGAAGATTAATAGGTCAAATACCTAGGTGAAATATTATTATAAATTCTTCAAGATTGTCTTCACTTCTTCACTTTTTCTCCTTATATCTATTCTAATAATCTATTTTTATATTTATTTTAATAAAAAAACGTTGAGTTATATTTGAAGGGAGTAAATGAGAAGAAAAATATAATAGAATGATCGAGAAGCGGGATATGCGAGCTCTATTTATCCAAAAATTGCAAACATTGATCCCATAAACTAGGTTTGACTAATCCATGCCATTTACCAATTGCTTCAATTACATTGATACATGGATTACTTATAAAATACATCTCATTTTATAATAAAAATTTTAAATGTGTTTTGATCATTTTATAAAAATATCTAAATTTATCTAAATTTTAATTTTAAGACTTATTAGGCCTTGGGCCCATTGGGCTTTAAAGGCCCATTCTTTGGCTAATGCTTGCCATTGGCTTGGCGTGCTCGTGCAAGCTAGGCTCGGCACTAGCCTCTAGCTTGGCATGCCGACTTGCATATGGCTCGGCATTAGCCACTAGCTAGTGCCCATCATTGGCCTTGGTGAGGGGCATTGGCTCGGCTACCCACGAGCCAGTACCTGAACTGGTCCGGTGTGTTAGCATACGCCCGGCCCAACATCTAGCTTAGGGCACGTGTGGGCACATCCGGCCTATGCGGGCCTTATCCATATGCATGCTCGACATGCACTCTAGGTGTGTCTTAGCATGACCTTTGGCTTGGCTTATACCCGATGCACACTGATATGTCATGCACCTAGTGCATGATTGGTCTACCTAGTAGGTCCGACGTGTGTAACACATACACGGCCTTAGCTAGAAGGCCGGACATGTATAAAGCATGCTTGGCCTATCGCATGCCCAGTGCGAGACAAGCCTAGCTTGGCCTAGAAGGGCTTGGCATATGTGAGGCACGCCTTACCCGTCACATGCCCACAACACGAGTAGCCTACTAGAAGGCTTGGCATGCGCTACGCATGCCCGGTCTATCGTGTGCTTAGCAGTGACCGGCCCGGCTAGTGCTTAGCTTTTCATGCACCCGACACATGATCAGCCGGGTATGTTGTGTGCTAGTGCATGACCATCCATCTTCCTTATTGCATGCACAAGTGCCAACATTCAACATTGGCCTCGAGCGTCCCACTCTCTTAAAACCTAAAAAGTCTATTTAAAGACATATATAAAATACCAAAACATTAGATTAACAATCAAGAATTGATAATTGATGCTGTATCATAATTAATAAAGCATACATTTAAAGATTCAATAAGTGGCTCGATACCAATTGTAGGATTATACATCTTATGGAGGTACGTAATGGAATAAAAAATTTCCTCTATCTAAAGGGCCTCAAGATCGATCGTTAAATTAATTAATTATACATATATGAATTAAAGCATATTTAACAAAATTATCTCTTATATCACATATTTTAACCTTTGTAGAATATAACCATCTAAATGTCCAACCTCTATCGATAACCTAAACGAATCGAAGCACCCACACAAGAAGCATTTAGTAGTTACGGAGTGATAGCTCCACCTTTTTTTAACTTGTTTAATGTTTTCTCTTTAGAAATCTATTTAGATATATTTTGGGACAATTCTAATTGAGAGGGAGAGAGGTGGCGTGTGTAAGGGAAGAGAAAAACTATTTTTCTCCTTATTTTCACTCTAGCAATGTATGCTCTTTTTTCTCTCGTATGTCATGTGTCTCTCTTGGTAATTATTCCTTTTCTTATATTTATAGGGGGAGAATCTTCTTTATCCTTTAAGGATAAGAAAGAGATGACATTAAGTCCAAAAAAGGACTCATAGATTATTGCTTCCTAATCCTCCAAGGATTATGAGTTGTAATACATGTGGACTTTTTAAATTTTATCTTTGTAAATTTAATCCTTATCCAATAAGATTCATATTTATTATTCCATCAAAATATCTCATAGGCTTTTAAATTAAACCTATTGGCCCAAACTCTTTTGGCTTAATTAATTATTAATTAATTTGGACTATTTAAATAAATTGGGTTAGATATTTTTAGGAGGCTCGCATTAAGAAGTAATTTTCCAAATTACCCTTAGACCTAAATTAGGAAAATAATTTCCTATTTAGGTAACTTACTTCTAAATTCGAAACTAACTTTCAAATTAGGAAACTAATTTCTAGAATAGAAAACTTTCCATTTTACGAAACTTTTCATTTTCAAAAACTTTTTCTAAAATAGGAAACATTTAGAATTGGAAAGTTTTTCCAACGTCCTTGGTTTGCTTTTATTATGTGAATGCTTAAACTTATACGTGTGACTCAATAGGCTCCTGCATAGGTTAACAATGTATCAAGAATAAAAGACACCTCTTTTATCTCTTTATACATAAATCAAGATTGGTCTCTAGTAAGGCATCATGACTACCACATTCTCCGAAAAGATTAATTAATCCATAATTACATTTCACAAACATGGTTATCGTATAATTCATTCCTCATGTCAATTTATCATAGTGTGATCTCAAACTTGGTTATTAGTTTGCTCGACTATGATCACATAAGTTTTTTTGATCCTCAAATGTCTTAGCTTTTAGAGTAAATAAATTATGCTCTATTAGTGTACTCCTAATGTGGTAATAGATTTCTTGAGCAAACATTTATCGAAGTACAATGTGATAACTCCCTTAGCATACAAGGAATGTCATGTCTTATCTTAGTTATTCACCTATCTCCTATAAATTCCTAGTGCATTCAACGAATCGCTCATATACAACCCTTTACTCGGGTCTATTAAAACGAGTGTCAAAGTATATAAATTCTCTAATGAGATAACCATGGCAAATTCAAGTTAAAAGACCACTTATAACCATCTCATATGAGATTTTCATATACTAAATCAAATGGATTATCATGGCGAGTCAAGTCCGGTGATATGTTCTCTAACATTAATCATCTAAGTACTTATTTTGGTATCACCATGCCAATAGGTGTGAGATCTCCTACTCGCTATTTTATAGCGTGAGCTTAGCACTCACAAGTCTTATCACATATAGTTAATGTCCATTCTTGATAATGCTATGACTTAGGAAATTTAATGATACCATTTAAGTGTATTAATGTTTGTCTCACATCTTTCGATCAACATTAATACAATGCATATCATATGAACTTCTATCTAATTCTATTTGATAAGTATAAATAATAAGAATTTAAGAAAGACTTTTTTATTAATAAAATATATAATACAATATTAAAAAAGTCAAACATATTAAAACAAGGTTAGATCTAGGGTACCTACACTAACTTTTGATTCGAAAGACACATGAGATCTAAGCCTTTTTTGGGTTCATTGGAACTCTTATGATTTTTTTTAGATAAATTAAGCAAGTTTTTTCTTGAGTAAAGAGTTATCGTGGCATCTTATATACCTATATACTAATTTATAAATAATATTAATTAAAATCATGTGATGATGAGAAAAATGATGGGCATTCGTTGAATCGGAGATATAAAGGCATAAAAAGAATGCAATGCACATGTTTGGCTTGAATTTCATCTTTTTATTTCATAGAGAATAAGATAACACATCTCATGGATAATGCTTTTTTTCACTATATCTGAATTTATAGGTTTAGCTATGCTATCCCATCCATTCGGCTAAAAGGATTTCCCATCTTGTGAATACTTTTCCGACTACATAAAGACCTTCATAATTAGGTGATCACTTGTTTCTATCTTCTCTAAATATCGACAGAATTTTTTTGAGCACCACATCTCGATATCAAAGTTCTATTGGTTAAACCTTCTTATCATAAGCTTTAGCCAACCTTTTTCTAATACATTTATGCATAACAAATAGTAGCCACCCTTTTTTCACTAGTCGTGTTTAGCTATTGATATCCGATTCTAGCCCATTCAACTTCTTCTAATTGTATTTCCATGAGCACCTTAAGAGAAGGAATCTCCACCTTTAAAGGCATCACCACCTCCATTCTATAAACTAGAGAATATGGTGTAGCTCCTATAGATGTTCTTATGGTTGTGTGTGTGTGTGTGTGTGTGTGTGTGTGTGTGTGTATGTAGAGAGAGAGAGCATATGAAAACATTTCGTGCCAATCCTTATATGTGACCCTTTTTTTCGTATGATCCTTTTGATATTCTTATTTCCTATTTCAATTGCATTATTAATCATGTGTCTACATAGTGTCGAGCTTAATCTTCCACCAATTATACAATTTCGTGATCATCTTCCTATTAAAGTGTGAGCATTGTTAGTGATCACTATTTCTAGCAAACCACACCGATAAAGCAAGTTCTTTTTTGATAAACTCGTTGGATAATTCTTTAGGTGACATAAGGTAAGAGGTAACATTGACCTATTTGGTGAAGTAGTCAATTGCAACCAAAATGACCGGTAACCATTTCTTGCTTTTAGATTGATCAACCGGATAACATCTAAACCCTACATAGCAAAAGGTCAAAGAGATACCATATTATGTAGTGGTGTAGGAGGAGCATTGATCTTTTCCCCATAAACTCGGCATTTTTGGCATTTGCGGATATATTTTATATAGTCTTTCTCTATGGCCATTAAGAAATGACCACTTTGTTGTATCTAATGAGTCATAGTGTGTCCATTTGTGTGTGTTACATAGATCTCCTCATGGATTTCTTCAATTATTTTCCTAGCCTTTGCCTTATTCAAGCATCCGAGCAATGTCCCGTCAAAGCTTCATTTGTACAAAAATTCACCATCAAAATAAGCCATCCTTATTAAGGTTTTTTTTTTTTTTAATTTTCTTTAAAGGCACTTGAAAGATACTCTTAATTTTTTATGAACATTTTTATGTCGTGATACCATAATTTTTCATTTACTTCTTCTTCTATAGTGTAGTAGTGAGTCGGTGAATTTTAAGCTTCGATGTAAATAGGCTATATTCTAAATCCCCGATTGAGTTAGGTGATGGAAGCTAAAGTCACCAATGTATTAGCAAACTAGTTTTTATCCCTTCCTAAATGGGTAAATTTGATTTCATCAAATTCTTCGACTAGCATGATAAGATAGGTCTAATAGGGTTTTAGCTTTTCATCTTTGGATTGTCATTCACCCTTGACTTGGCAAATTATCGGCATTGAGTCATCATACACCTCGAGCCTCTATATTCTACTCTCTTTAGCAACCTCTAAACCATGTATGTAGGCTTTATACTCTACTATGTAATTGGTGTAGTCAAATCGAAGTTAGATGGTTATTGAGTACTACTTGCTATTTAGAGAAATTAAAATTGCCCTCATATCATTGCCCGATATATTCATAACTACATTAAAGCACATAGTCTATTTCTTATCATCTTGACTAACCTAATTTCGGATGTCATAATGTCCTCATCGACAAAATTAAATTCTAATAGCTCATTATCATCACTTGTATTGTCTATCAAATGAAGGATTGTGCTATCTTTTACCGATTTTCTTGTCATATAGACAACATCGTATTCCATCAATAATACTTGCTATCTTACAACCCTACTTGACATGTATGGCTTCTCAAAGATTTACTTAAGAGGGCTCGTTTTCGAGATCAACCATATCGTGTAGTATAAATATATTATCTAAATCATCCGGCACTACACACGAGACTACAATATATCTTTTTAAGTGTACTATATCGAGATTCATAATTCATGATTTTTTTGGTTAGATAATAAATTACCTTCTCTTTTCTTTTAACATCATCATGCTCACCTAAAACACAACTCATTATCGATTTGGTGACCATTGGGTATGGAATCAATGGTCAATTGAGCATGGGTGGAACCAATAGAGGAGGGTTTTATAGATACTCGCTTAATCTTATCAAAGATTATCTTATAGGCATTGTCCTAAGTTCTTTGATTCTTTTTCCTCAATAGTCAAAAGATGGGTTCGTAGGTTATTGTAAGTTGAGAGATGAATCAAGCTACAACATAAGAATCCTCCAACCTCTTTCTTAGTAATCGGTGCCGACATCTCTTGGAAGGCTTTGACCTTCTCTAGATCCACTTCTAGTCCTCGGTTTCTTATATGAGAGCCGATTGGTGGTTTGGTAAGAGGAGGTCCGGTTAGAGTGGTTGTTTGTGTGGTGTGAGCAATTTGAGCTATTGGGAGAGCGACTGTTCCGAGCACGAGTTAGAGTGGACTGCTATGTGGCATAGTTGGCCGTTGCTAAAGTAAGTGAGGGAGGAATTATTTTTGATTTTTTGAGTTTGCATTCAAAGTCCTCCGAGTTTATCAAATAATTCATCAAAGTCGATGGGTGTGTCACGAACTCTAATAGTAGCGACGAACATGGTCAAACTCATCAACGAACACCTTTAAGGACATGCATGATCGGGTCATCCTCCGTAACGGGAGTATCAGCAATGGCAAGGGCATCATCGGTGGCTCTCGGATCCCGTAAGTACTCGGTAATGGAGCGAGTTCCACGTGGGTTGTCATATAGTCGTTCTTTAAGAGACATGATGCAAGACCGAGATTTGTTCGTAAAGAAGGATAGAGAGACGAGTCTATGCAGCCTTGAAGGAAGGGACGTTGGAGATGTGTGATTGAGCTTCGCCACACAACTTCCTATAATCGCATTTAGGGTGAGTTGATCCTAGCGATACCGGATGCGAAATGCTCGGGTTTTCAATTCTTTTGGTGCTATCTTTTGGGTTAGGGATTTCGGTTGTTGGTTGGAACAAAGGACCATCAATATGATCGAGGAGATCATATCCGATGAGAGCAGAACGAAGTTGAGTTTTCCATGCCGAGAAGTTGGATTGAGTGAGTTTGGTGGGGAGATGGGAGGGAGCATTGAAGGGAACGATCCGGTTGGTTAGAGATGAGGATGCCATTGATCGTTTTTTTATAAGAGCTTTTAATCACTAAGGCTCGATACCATAAAGGAAAGTGCTGCAACTTTTGGAAGACATATTTTTTCATTCTTTACCGGAGGGCTAAATACATGAGGTTACAAGATATGCTTTATAAGCTACACTTACGGGATAAGCTTTACATGAGATATGTATAGAAAGAGTACAACGAGACCGGGAGATAAAGACTAACCGACTAACTTCTTATGGTTATCTATAAGCTGGTTTGACACCCTCTTTATTATCTTTGCTTCATCTTCGATTGAACAACTCGGGTAAACTTAATACTTCCGTTTTCATTATTCAATTCAAATCATCACCCCTACCTCTGGTTTGATCAAAAACCAACAATAGAAGTGAGTCACCGCCATCGTAAAATATGCAACCCCCCTTATTTCCTTTTATTTGAGTGGAATCGACCAAAGACTTTCTTGGTTTAGGTTTTTAGGTTTTCCGAGTAAAGGACATGGAGGATGAATGAGAGACAAAAAAGTGAGAGAGTGAGGGAATTGGATTAGGTCTAAGAAAATGAGAGATACAAGAGTGAGAAAATGAAGGAATTGGATTAGGTCTATTTTTTGAACGAGAAAAGAGATAAAGGAAGGATTTTTTTAGGTTACTAAATGAGAAGGAAAAGACACAAGTGAGAGAGACGTGAGAGACATTTTTTATCGAAATAAAATGGAAAAGAAAAATGAATCCTATTAGTGAGGTCGGGCTAGTGTAGAAGGAAAAGGAAAAAGAAATGATGATTTGAAGAAAGGATGATTTGTGCCAAGCCAACCGACGTAGGACAAAAGGCTAGGCTAGCCTCAACCTAGCCTAGGCTCGTGAAAAAAAAAAAAAGGTTATCCTACTAACGGGCTGAGGTCCTGTCGAGAAAAAAACTATCCAACGCTTTAATTTCATTTTTTAGATAAATTGATCCTCAATGCCTTTTATTTATGCTTTTTGAGTTCTTATTTAATTTAGACTTAATGTTTTAGATTTCCTCAAATATATTTAGTTAATGTGATTGTAGGACGATGTCGGGGAGAGATGACAATTTTGGAAAATAGGAAATGGAAAAAAAATATAGACTCACCATCTAGTATTAAGGTTGCTAGGAAACTATATAGATGATGTTTAGAGTTATAGGGATGATTAAAAGTCATCCTACCCTATCCTGCCTAAGGCAAGTCGTAGTGCATATAAAGGTGACTTGATTTCTAATTTTTTTATGATGAAAATCTATACCTATTTTCTAAACACTTGCCAATCGGACAAGTGATTTAGGACTTGGCGAGCTAGGGACCTCGTCCTTACTCTAAAATGAATAGGTATCAAAATGAAATGAAAAGAACATAATGAGTGCATAAGAATATGTGGCTAGGGTGACTCGAATGGCGGCATGGAAATGTTGATAAAAAAAGGGAAAATAGAAAAAATAGGCATCAATGAAAAAATGGCAAATTAGAAAAAAAGAAGAAGATAAAAAAGACAAAAAATGGAAAATTAGAAAAAATAGATAAAAACAGGAAAATGACAAATTAGACAAAATGGATAAAAAAGACAAGAATGGTCCTAATCAAAGGTTGGATCTACAAGAATTTGGGCATCATATTTTTTTAAGAGAATAAGCACAATCAACCAAAATGGGCATTCACGATCAATTTCAAGACTCGAATTGATACAATTTCGAGCACCGTGGTTTTCAATCATAAGCAAGATACACACAATGAAATTTGGCAAAATTGGCAAAAGGTAAAAATATGTAAAACGTTGTTTGAATAGCAATTTGGACAAACACAAATTCTAACATTTTGGTTTTCAAACACAAACGAGGAAATGACAAATACTTGGCAAGCAAGTTGGCATACTTGGTAAGACTCAATCAATCATAATAAAAACAGTTCACTCAAATAATAAAATTTTCAACACTAGTAGTTAATTCTAAAATATTCTCGGATGGCATAAATTGAAATTCAAAGTTTCAATAACTTACCTAGAAGTCGAAAGGCTATGATGGATCGCTAAGATGTCGGTGGAATATGAAATTACTAAAATGATATTTTGGTGGTCGGCTCTAGTTTTCTTCAACTTTTATAAGATTGATCTATTTTTAATCGGCTAGAGAAAATAAATGGTATGTTGAAAAGCTGAAGAGGCCATCGTGAAACTACCAAAATACCCTTAAATTAAAAATTACAAAACTACCCTCACACATGTACTACACATGTTGTCGTTGTCCATGCATCATTGATAGCTCTTCTAATCACCTTCATTCATGTGGATGGCCTCACAGTGCTAGAGGAGGTCCTCCTTGATCTTTCTATGGTGGTCTCATCAATTGTAGTTGATGGAGGAGGGATATCGGCATAGTAAAGATTCATTTTCCTTTCTCTTTCTTTTGCAATCCAATTATGGTGATAATGGACAAATTCAAGGGATAATATTAATGAAGAATAACCTCTAAGATGTAAAGGAACTTTGATTTGGCCTTAAAATGGTGTAATTTGGCTAAAAAAATAGAGGATTTAAGTGGGTTGAGCCACTTTGGGTTGAGTTTGATTCGTTAATCAATCGACATCAATTCACTCATTTCTTTCACAATTTCAAAAGGGGAATGGATGCTAGAGGCTAGAGGAGGATTTATGTGATGGTGGAAGGCATCAATTTGGCTAGAAACTGCCATGATCCAAGCGAAATAAATGGGTTGGTTTGGGTTCTCTTATCTTTTTTTATTGTTTGGGGTGTTTTTTTGGCAAATTTTTAATATGATTTTGGTTAGATTTTAGAGAGAAACATGTTTAGCTTTCTTGGAAGATCAATTTTGCTACAAATTGGTCAATTTTTGAGAAGAATGCAAACAAGTCGGGTTAGTAAGTTAGTAGGTTGACATGTCTTGTAGTCTTTTCTTAGGGGATTTTTGGCTATTTTATTTGGAGATTGATTAGTAGCCGGTGGTGGCGGCTAGTGCAGCGAGCGAAGGAGATGGACATAGGGTTTTGCTACCGATGAGATTTGTTTTGAGAAAGACTATTGCTTTAAGGGTTTTTTTTTTCTCTATGTTGTATGTCTCATGTCCATGTTTTCTACTATAGTAATGAGGTTTTTTTATAGTGAGTTTTTAGGGTTTGATGGCGAAATTTTTATTTAATCCCTTATCTTGCGAGCCTCATTTTCTTTTACCCTTTCAACTCTTTATTTCTTTTAAATTACACATCTAATTGAATTTATTTGGTCCCTATTTCACTTGATTTTTTCAATCAGCATCCCTTTTATCTTTTTACCTTTTTTTTTTTAATAAATAAACGAGGTAAAAATTAGATGCTAATAGATGCACTCTATTTATAATGCTTACAATGCAAAGCCATTGAAAAAAGATATTTTTACGTGGCTTTACATAATAAGCTTGCAAAAAAAATAAAAAAATAAAAAAATAAAAAAAATAATCATAGAAGAGTGGCAAAAAAAAAAAAAAAAAATCAATTGGTAAGGTCAAATGATGAACGCCTATCCTTAAATCACTAGTCACTTATGGGTGACCTCTCTCAAAAAATAGGTTAATATGAGTAAAAAATCCTCGAGGTCAAAGATGTGACATTCTCTTGCCAATTGGTTAATACGAGTAACCATTCCAAAGGTCGTGTATATATATATATATATATATATATATATATATATATATATATACTACTCTTATTATTTAAAATTAATCTTTTTAATTTGTTGTTTCTTATAGAAATTCTCAACAAATTAATTTTTTATTCTTCTTTTTTATGTAATTTTATTTGTTAATAAATATAATTTTTTTTTTATATGTATGGATTTTTGAATAAAGTTTTCTAAAAAAAATTATCAATTGAAAACTAAAATTCAATAAAATAATTAAAATAATATTTTAGAAGAACAACCTAATAATTTGAATACAATTTTTATTCTAATACTATTGATTATTTTATAAATAAATTTATATAAATCAAACATGTATATTTTTGAAAAAGTTTATCTTCTCATCGGCATTAAACAAGAATAAAAAGATTTATTTGTTAAATTTTATACTAGTTTTTATATTAATTGCTGGTTTATTTTTTTGATGCAATCTTTTGAAAAAAAAATATTAAGAAAATTTTAAAATTTCAATATTAAATTTTTTATTTAATTAGATTATCACATGTTTTTATCTAAGAATGAGTGCATAAAAAAGAAGGTTTTTTTTTTTTTTTTTTTTAAACTTTAAAATTTATGAAAAAACATAAAAAGAATACATTCAATGCAAGTAGTTGATTAAAAATTATGAAATTAATTTTATAATATTAAAAAATTAACGAGTAAATAGTTGGTGTTATGTATATAGATGCATACTGAATTTTTAATAAATCAATCATTTTTATTTTTTATTTTTGTATATTATGATCATACTCGGTGAGCTAGAGTGTGCAGCATAAATAAAAAATATTTTTTAAAAATTAAAAATTTAAGTTGTAAGGAATATATTGAAGTTAGTAGATAGCAATAAAAACAACTACAAATTTGTTTTTGATATATTTTGATTATATAAAAAATAAACAAATAAAATACATGAATTTTATTTTTTAATTGATTATTCATTAAAAAAACTTATTCAAAAATTCGTACATAAAGAAAATTAAATCATATTTATTAACAAATAAATTATATAAAAAGATAGTAAATTAGCTTGATGAGAGTTTTCATAAGAAACAACAATGTGAAGAGATCAATTTTAAATAATAAGAGTTGTGTTTTTTTAATTATAAAATTTATGCAAAACATAAAGAAGAATAAAGTAAATAAGATTTTTCTGATTAAAAATTATGAAATTAGATCAAATTTTTTCTTTTATCTTAATTTTATATATTTTAGTTGATCAACAACATATTATAAGCTATCCAACTGAAATAAACATATTTTATTCCACTAGTAGCATAGTGGGAGAAGCCAACTAATTCTGACTAAACCATTTTCAGAATCAGGTTTCAATTCTTTCATGACAAACAAACTGTTGGCGAATGCCCCCAGTCAGTTTGTATCAGGACTACCACAGCAGTTAGCGACAACACAAGGCCACAACAACAGCAATGATACTTTATATGCTCTTGTATTTATCTCTTGTACTAACAAGTCTATGCACAATTCACTTGTAACACAAACACATTATTCTTAGAGACCTAAAGTATTCATTGAGGAAAAACTTATTTCTAAACATTCTGTTAAGTTCAAGTTTACTGCAAAGAGCAGTCAATTTCCTTATCATCACTCATCTATTCTTCAAATATATAAATTGATTCAAGCCTTTGAAATTTGTAAAAACAAACACATTATTCTTACAGACCTAGAGCAAAAAAACTCCAATAAAGACTAGCAAATTTAAATATTACAGAACATTCGCAGTATACACACAAGACAAACAAACTAACAATATTACAGACCAATAGCAGTATAAACGAAGGACAGACGGATTAACATAGGCTTTATGTAATATATTATGCAATAATTAATACGGTACATTGAGGCTCATTGTGAAGACATGCATTTTTGTTCACAGACTAAACACATGACAAACAGCAAATTAATAATATTACAGACCAATTGCAGTACAACACATGACAAACAGATTAACTAGCATGCCTCAGGCTATACTTATCTACATAGGTTTTATGTAATATGTTATGCAATAAGTGGAGGGACCAACGTCTTCACTCACCAATTGATACGGGGCACAGACTTCTTTCCTTAATCATCAACTTTCCTCCAGATCCCAGGCTTGTTAACAGAACATGGAAAATTTTTCAAATTGAAACAATTGCTAACCTCAATGTAACGTATCGACTGCATCGTCTTCTGTAACTCGCTCCAGTCTTCCTCCAAGTTTGGCAAGAATTTCAAACACAAACCTTCAAGGTAGTTCCAAGAGGAGGCATTCTCTTCCTCGGTATGAGCATTTGGGTTGATGAAGCTAAGGTCTCCATTCTCAATGCAGAAGTACCGCAGAACGGAAAGCTTCGTAGGATTAATCCATTTAGGCAAAATTTCGTTACGGTAGCGCCTCAGATATAACTCCTGAAGGCTTGGAGGAGGGCGTAGCTTATCTAGCATCTCTAAGACTTTTTTATCTTTACAATCTTCAGTGTTGATGGCTAGAACCTTGAGTTTCACAAGCGTTGATAAGACATCCAATTCACTTTCAATGATTTCGCTTTCATCATTGAGGTTCATTCGAAGTACTCTTAGTTGGACCAGTTGTTGTAGCTGAAGCAGATGGCAACTTTGTGTTGTTGATTGACGTACCACCCTGAATCCTGACAATTCTTGAAGTTTAGAGAGGTTTCCAATTCCATGGGGTAGGTATTGGAGACCACAAGATCCACAGTCCAGGACTATGAGATTCTTCAAATAAGAGATTGATGGATGCAGTTTGGTTAAATTACTGCATCCAGCGAATATCAAAAGTTGGAGGTTACGAAGTTTCCGGATTGAAGATGGTACTTCTTTAAGGTCAACAGCTCCACTAAGATTTAGATATGCCAGGCGTTTGAGCGAAAAAATCCAGCTCAAAAGCTTCTCCATAGAAGTGCTATCTAACCTGATGTGAGAGAGATCCAACACCCTGAGAGAGTCAAGCGACACCATATGAATCTTATGAAAAGGAACCTGACCTTGACCCATGCCCATTAATAGCAATGCCCTGAGCTTTGAACAAGACTTTAATGGTGTTGTGCTCATCTCACTCGTGAAGCTCAACCATCGCGAATCTGGTGACAATTTCTGCTTGCCTGCTTCAAAGCTACAAAACATCTCATCTTCAGCAATCATATTTGTTAAATCACGTACCAAATCATGCATCTTACAGCTGTAGACTCTTCCATCATAGCCACGCCTCTCCACAACTTCAACAAGGCATCTTCTGACTAGCTCCGTCAAATATTCATATCCCAAGTCCTCTGCAGTTTTTGAGTGATCGCCCTGGATGAAGCCCTCGCCAACCCACCAATGCACTAATTGCTCCGCTTGAATCACGAAATCTTCTGGATAAATTGAAAAGCACAGAAGAAATTGCTTCAGGTGTGTAGGGAGTGCATCATAGCTCAATTGCAAAGAAGCCTTAACTGAGCTATTCTGTTCCCTAGTAGTCAATTCATGGAAGTGATCAAGAATGTCCTTCCAGTCACCCAGGTTGTGAACTTTTGGTGCAAGCAAGGCTGCTATTGTTTTAATTGCCAGAGGAAGCCCCCCGCATTTTCCCACAATTTCTTTGCCCACTTTTTCAAACTGGAGATTAGGACATGTCCCCTTGGTCTCGGAAAAGGCAAAGTTGCAGAACAATGACCAGCTGTCCTTCTTATCAAGAACTTTTGGATGGTGAATACGTGAACTTTCAACACCCATAAGGGTTGCTGCATCTTCATTTCTTGTTGTGATTAGGACACAACTTCTCTTTCCTGTTTTCTGTATAGCAGAACATAGCTTACTCCACCAGTCTTGATTAAAGCTCCAAACATCGTCCATGACAATGAGACAGTTCTGACCTTGAAGGGATTGGTTTATAATACGCAACATTTGGCCGAGGTCAGAACCTGTCGAGGGATTTTGTCCCAACTGTTCCAATATGCTCCTGATCAACCTTTCCTCGCTGAAATCCTGAGAAACAGACACCCAGATCCTCTTTTCAAAGCAACAGGATACCACCTTATCGTCAAAAAAATTTTGTGCAATGGTGGTTTTACCTAAGCCCCCCATCCCCACAATGCCAATTCTTTGGAACACTCCGCTCGTGCTAAAAGCCCACTGTTTTAGCTTTTGAATATCATCTTCCAGTCCAACAATCTCAGATGGGTCAAAATCCTGCGAGGTAAATAACCTAGCTCGGTATGTGTTTTCTCCCAAGGATAGAATATGCTGTGGAGTTAAATATAAGCTCAAGTTAGTCCCCATCTTGTCCATGCGTGAATTTATGTCCTTCAGTTGCTTGCCCATTTGATACCTGAAGAAAAATTCAGGAGGTGTGTATTTGGTGCAGGACCCATCTTTCTGATATTCATATCTCAGGATGCAATCTGTCAATGCATCATCAGCTTCGTAAACCAGATCTCTCAGCGTGATCAAGCTTGTCTTGAGAGTCTCCTTCTTAATTTTTAGGTTATTTGTGTCAGCAAGAAAAGCTTTGATAAGATCGAGCTGGGTCTTCATAGCTTCAAAATGACTTCTGAACTCAATTGCAAATTGAGCTTGAGCCATGAGAGCTGTGAACACTTGCTCTACAAGTTTTCCAATAATAACGTCCTCCACTCCCATCTTCTTGCTTGGATAATATCTGAAAATCTCAAATTTAAGTCTTTGTTATTTTAGTTGATAATCAGAAAATGCACTAAATTCCCTACAAGTAGAAATTCCTGACTTTGTATGAATAAATCAAAGGCAAAATAGGCCATTTTTTACTAGCTGATTTACGTATAAACCAAGAGATTTCATTGAATAAACACTAGGGGAGTCAATACATGCCCACAAGGCGATAAACAAATACGAAAGAACTTAAGAGGGAGCAGAGAGCACCCGGCCCTCAAAAGTATTAATCCTTGCAAAATAGCAAAACAAGCCAACTAGCGAAAAGCCCTAATAGGATCAAATGTCCAAGATTAAATCTCTACCTATTAGATGCAGATAAGCATAATATGATGTCTAGGTACGAACAGAATGTTTGTGCCGATGCTTATTTTCGTATGAATCACTTCTACTAATTAGGTGCCAAATCGCAATATTGTTGTTCATCTCAAAATAATATCAAAATATCCTTCTTAAAATAATATCAACCAAATTGTTGATGGATGTAAGTGTAAAACCCAATAGTTTAGTTCACTTCGTCAAAAATATTATTTGAAAAACTAATCCAAAATGAATAGTTTGAAAAATAAATAAATAACATTAGTACGAGAAAAATGTTTCAATGTGTTAAAATTTTAGTGAACTCTTTTTACTATATTCAAAATTGGCGATTTACCAATACCTCCTTATCTTGAACTGGCAGCTACCAGATATCCCTTTCAAAGGAGCTCAAGCTTCATCGACTAATCAGATAAATTAACATAAGGGTATTGCTAAATCCACCATGTGTTTTGTTATTTTCACCAATTTTTTATTTTAAATTACTAACAAACCCTTACATCTAATCACTATCTAGTCATTATCTTGATGTGTGGTGATGTGTTGATAATTTACAATAAAAAATTTGATGGGAATAACAAAATATTTGATGAATTTAGCAATACCTTTAACAGAAACTGAACAAGATTGGGAGGGCCAAGCTTTTTTTTTTTTTAAAAAAAAAAACAGATTGGTAGGACCAAATAAATGAGAAAAAAATTTTTATTATTTCAAAATTAGAACCTGAATCTCATAAGCAACTCAACATGCCCAATCAACTATCAATAGCTTGCAATTGTTGGCAAAGCATATTGGTTTGAACCCTTCTGAAAAAAAGTGCAACTAAAAAGATGGAACTTGATACTTTTCTTTTCTAATCACTTTTTGACAGTTTTTATGCTATAAGATTTGAAACAAGTTCATACAAACCTAATGGGTAATAACGACCCTGTGGCTGAAGTTACTATTGTTGGAAACCTGCCTCTGCCTCCAAAATTTGAATTGGACTAGTCATTCAAGTTGATTGACAAAAACATGACCTTTTTAGTTTTCGGGACAATCATTGTCAACCTTTGGCAAGTTCATCAAGAAAATATTTGCTCATGTGACAACTAGAACTTTCTCCTACAATGATATTTTACTCACTCTTTCGGTTTATTTTTTTGGATAACATATTAAAAAAAACACGAGTTATTTAAAAAACGATATGTATTTTTTTTTTGTATATTTAATATTTTTTGAGATTTTTCAGTGGAACAAAATGATTTAATTGCAAATTAAAAATATTCAAAACCCAAATTGAAATAAATAAATAAATTATAAAAAAAATTTATTGACAAAAAATTCAAAATTTTTTATAACCAATTAACCATGACACAAAACTGACTAAACCATCATCATAGAGTTCTAATTTTGATTTTGCCATTCCTATAGCTAAACCATTTCCAAAATGATGAGAATATATCACAAAGTAAGATAATATATATATATATTGTTAGAAAAACTTGGGATCAAAATTCTATTGTTCAAGATCTCTTTGTTTATAAGGATTTAACAAAACATGATGTTTGCTTAGTAGGGTCATGATAAGTAGTTTTCTCTAATTGGATTTTTTCATCTGAATTACATAAAAAGGTACTGATAATTTTGGTGCGTTATTAAATTTCACTCCAAGAAACTGAGATTTAGTTATTTAGTTTTGAAAATCAGTTTCTAAAATAACATAAGAAAGTGTTGCAGTGTGGGATTTGAAAAAGTTAAATTCTAGAGAACATATCACATTTGAGCACGAATAAAATGCAAAAAAAAAAAAAAAAAAATTATAAACTTATTCTTCCAAATCTTATCATTCAATTTTTTTTTTTTTTGGAATTTCATATATATATATATAAACATAATTTATTAGGGATGCAATGAAATACTGAAATATGGTACAACATGTTTTATTAAGCTTCCATGATTT
This sequence comes from Dovyalis caffra, assembly GCA_963924115.1. Classification (NCBI taxonomy): domain Eukaryota; kingdom Viridiplantae; phylum Streptophyta; class Magnoliopsida; order Malpighiales; family Salicaceae; genus Dovyalis; species Dovyalis caffra. The sequence continues at coordinate 179,861 of CAWUPB010001166.1, read as the reverse complement.
TTGATACGACATATATTATTAATTATGAAACTTAATTGAGAACACAATAAAATTACAGAAGATCGATCATTTTCTAAATAATTTAATAATACAATAAATTTTCTGACAGATCACTTACCGAAGGGTGGCAAAGCAGTTTTGACAGCTTCCAACTGAGAGCTAATTCTCTACCTGGAAAACAAACACGTTCTGATGATGATAGATAAGTCAGGTGTGGCTTGAATAATTGCAAACTGGAGGATATATAGAAGTAAAAGAAAGGAGACAGAGATAATAAACGAAGGAACAGAAAAGGTACGCAAGATTGCTTTATATATGTAAAAGTTGCGGAAGAGCAAGAATTCTGGTGGATAGCATACTCTAACCTTTCTTTAACAAAAAAATAATAAAAAAATAAAATTGTAGGGCCTAGCTACCACTAACAAATACTCACACATATGCATGTACGTCATTGATCTTTCATCATCGTTCGTCGTGAACTTGATGGATTCAGTCAATGAATAAAAATTTTCCACTTTCTTTGGAAATAGGTTCATGCAAGCTGTTGGTCGGAAAATAATTAAAACATATATTGCGGAGATCAACACGACATGCAATAAAGCAAAAGCATCTTTTTTCATCTATGACAATTGACAAGCACTGTCTAAAGATAAAAAGTTAGCATCTTTTGATTTAAAAAAAAATCTATGCTGAACAACTAACGGGCCAGGGTCTACATATATATACTAATGAAATATACATCATGATAGTTATACCTAGTAATTGATAAAAGTTTTATTAAAGTTAAAGTCAAAATTAAACATTTTATTTAGTTAGATTTTAATCCCCTAAAAAACAAAAGGTAAATAATTCAATCTATTATTATATAATACTTTCCATCTATCTTTGAATTTATAATTACATCTCATATGTTTTTAAAATTTTTTAAAATATTTAATCTGTTTTCCATCAATTTTTTGGCCATGATTTTTTTTTTATCAAAATATTTCTGATTGAAATGTAAAAATAAAAAATCTAAAAACATCATACCTACATGATTTAAAGAAAACCTAGTTAAATGCCATGATTCATTGGATCATAATTAAAATATACAAACTAATGGATTGTGTAACTATGCATAATAATAATAATGAGCTAAGCTATGAGAGCATAAAGTCGGAAAGAGAATTCAAATCCACGTGAACTCCATAGTTGCTTTAGCATTTAGTAAGTGCTTTCTAAATTATTCTATTAAAGAAAGAAAAACTAACTGAAATATTTTATGGTTTCAATTATTGATCGGTTTCTTTTTCCATCATGGAAGGAACCACTTATCATTACTAAAATATTTTGATACATGAAAGAAAGAAAAAGAAATACAACTTGATTTGAAATTATATGTTTCCTGAAAAAATAGAATGTCTGAAATAATAATTTTTAATCCGTCCTAAATAATAAGGTTGGTATGATTATTCTGATGTGTGGGGATGTGAAAGATGGAGATGAGGTATTGAAAGAAAAAGGTAAGAACAAAGATAAATGGTTTTTTTTTTTTTTTTTTTTTGAAAAAAAGTTAGCCATTAAGATTTTAGGGTACATTATAATAACTCATTTGAGGCATTACAAAATTGAAGAGATTATACAAAAATTCCAAGATGTGATAGAAACTTTTTTCATGTTTAAAAGATACTACTGAAACCTTTTTTATATCCAAAATACACTTAATTATCACTAAAAATATATAATTAAATTTGAATATTTTAAAAATAGAGAAAGAATGTAAAAAAAAAAAAAAAAAGGGACGTAATGATTGTTTAGTAGATGAACAATTTATCATCTAATTTTGATGATTATTTGTTTGATTTTCTTAATAATTTTTCTATAATTTATTATTCTTTGTAATTTAACCACATATATATATTTTTTAAAAAATAATAATTAAGGATACTATTTGTATAGTTAGATAGTTGAGATTGAGTTTCATCCATAAGACTTAAGCCTTATATGGGTGACCTCTTCACAACTTTATATAATACTTATCTTTACTTTAACTCGTTCAACGTGGATATGTACTCTAACACTTCCTCTCCATCGTAGTCTATCTTTTGGAGGCTCCATTACCAAAAAAAAAAAAAAAAAGGAATTTTAGTGACGAGTTTAAAACTATTCGGAAAAGGCTTCTCGCTAAATATTTTATGATGGTTTATTATAAACCACCTATTTTTTTAAATAATAATGAAGGATACAATTTGTAGAGTTAGATAGTTGAGATTGAGTTCCATCCAAAAGACTTAAGTCTTATATGGGTGACATCTTCACAACTTTTTATATTACTTATCTTTACTTTAACTATTCAATGTGGATATGTACTCCAACACTTCCTCTCAATCGCAATCTATCTTGTGGGGGTTCCACTAAAAAAAAATAAAAATAAAAATAAATAAAAAAATAAAAATAAAAATTTAGCGACAGTTTAAAAATATTCGAAAACGGCTTCTCGCTAAATATTTTACGATGGTTTATTATAAACCACATATTTTTTTAAATAATAATTAAGGATATAATTTGTAGAGTTAGATAATTGAAATTGAGTTTCATCTAAAAGACTTAAGTCTTATATGGATGACTTCTTCACAACTTTATATATTACTTATCTTACTTTAACTATTCAATGTAGATATGTGCTTTAACACTCCCTCTTAATTGTACTATATCTTTTGGGGTCCACTTTCAAAAAAAGGGATTTTAGCGATAGTTTAAAACCGTTCGAAAAAGGCTTATCGTTAAATATTTTATGACAATTTATTGTAAACCATTGCTAATTTAGCGATGGATTAACCATCACTAAACGACCACTTATCCATTGCTTAAAAATATTTATAAGGTCGTGGATTTGGTGATGGATTTAGTGACTCGTTTTCAAAAACCATCACCGGATATGAGAAAATTTACATCATATTTAGCAAAGATTTTTCAACTCGTCTCTAATTTTTTGTTTTTATTTTTTTATATATTTTTAGTTATTTATTTAATCACTACTAAGAAAAATAAAATCCATTCCAATTTAACAACTACAATAGTGCTATGAAATAGATTTATAAATATTACAAAACCTTTATAATATATAAAATTTAATAAAATAAAATATATATTCAAACACTAAATTATTTTAAATTTTATTAATATTTTAGGAAAAAAATTCATAAAAGCGATAAAAAATTATGATGAATGAGATATATGTCATGACATATTATCATTTTCATTGGACGCGTGATAGTTAATCGAAGGATCAATGGATGAACTACCTCTTTGCATATTCGAGCAACATCTACCGCATCCATCGCATCATTGCATGCTACTCTAGAGTATACTACTCCAATCGCCTGCGACCTTCTAGGAGTGATGTAATAATACCTTCTAGTTTATGGATCTTTTCTTCTTATCTAGAAGTATTGGCCTTCATTTCCTTTCAGTGTGCCTCAATATCAACATGCAATTATGATGTGGTCGAACTAGAGGATGTAATAACATTAGAATAATAATGAGAGGCCCGTGACCCGAGTCCATACATCTTCTTCCTCTTATTGTCTCCTTCTCCAATAGCTTTCTTAAAAATCTCATTCATATTGATGTAGGGTGATGAAAGTACCCTTCATCTCAAGCAACCTCCTCATAAATTTTTTTCTTGATGGTCTCTTACATAATTGCACAAATTTAAATGTTAAATAGTTATCTCAATAAATTATATAAAAGTATCATGCATTATAAATTACTTACTCGAGAATTCTTGCCTGCTGATCGATGGAGACGTACTTATCATTAACCTTCCTCCTGTGAGTCCTAAAGCAAACATTATGAGCATCGAGTTCATGACCCAACTAATTATATTGAAACAAATATACTTAAATGTTTATTGATATTACAATAATCACAAATAACAAATAATATATATGTGTGTGTGTGTGTGTGTGTGTGTGTGTTTATAAATAGATTTTCCATGTGTATTGTATGCTTCCTATGGGTGATCGAACCCTCCATATGTCTAGATAGACCAGCTTCGAGGCCATCCGTCTTGATCTTGGGGTTCTCGACCACAAGCTCATATGGAGCACAAGACTCAACTTTTGCCCATTTCTTATGTGATGCATCTTGTATCTTCCGTGAGAGATACGTTGGTTTAGATATGATGAGCACAAATATTAGAAGGATAGAATTTGTCAAACAAGACATTAATTAATAGTTAAATGAATGCATAAATATAATAATACAGCATCAAAATATTTTAAAATATATACATAATACGTACTCTTTGCCATTAGTCGGTTGGCTTAGCGTAACAACCTTTTTAAGAAAATTACATTATAGCATTTGAATTTCATGTTTTAACTTTTAATCAATCAACTTTAACGTCTTCATGAATGAAATTACTTTCATCAAAACATCCGCATATTTCTTTCAAATAATCTAAATTGTATTCAAGAGAATCATCCAAGTTCACAACTTACTCTATGAGAACCGGATGTCTATTCAATGATCTTTCTTAAAAGATGATGAAAATTTCAAAACCAATTTGTAAATTATGATGCAAGAATCAAGAGACAAACATCCGAACAAGAGTAGTGATTGTGCCAAGAGAGTTGCAAATGTATGATATCAAACAATACTTGAAGGCATCTCATGACTTAATGTGAATAGTACTCTATAAAATTAAAAACACTTAGGGTTCAAGGGCTAGAATCTAACCACTCGATAAAATTTGATAATTGGTTGAACAATGACATCATAAAGTCAACTCGATTTGATAGGGGCTTATGTAGCAAGTATTTGAGCATTAGTCAAAGTAGCCATAAAGTAGCTAAACTAGGAGCAATAGGACTATCTCAAGCAAACCAAAAGTCAATAATCCGGTATAGTTCGGATTCAATAATTTGACAAAGGAAACGTTGAGCTTTCAAAGTGTAGCCTATGTCTCATAAGTAATCAATTGACCATTATGTCAAGTCTTATTTCAAGAACATTATAACACAAGAGGAAAGGTGAAATCTTTCTTAAGCTCCAAATAGAAAAATCCCAAGGAAACTAGGAGAAAGACGCTCTATGACTTACATTAGGCTTGGACACCTAATAATAGACCATCACTCTCTAACAGAATTGCCTCACAAATATTACATTTTATTTTTTATGGTCAAGCCACCTTACATAATGAGGCTATCATCTTTTATTTTTTAGGATATGCCACCCAACATAATGAGGCTATGGCCTTTTATTTTTTGACGGTAAGCAACCTTAATAAAGCTATTGCATTTTATTTTTTGAAGGCAAGCCACCCTATAAAATGAAGCTATTGCATTTTATTTTTGGAGGTCAAGCCACCTTGTACAATGAGGCTATTGGATTTTATTATTGGAGGGCAAGCCATTCTACACAATGAGGCTATTGTATTTTTTTTTTTTAGGACAAGCCACCCTACACAATGAGGCTATCACATTTTATTTTTCTAAGACAAGCCACCCCGTACAAATGTAGCTATTGCATTTTATTTTTTACGACAAGCCACCCCACATAATGAGGTTGTTGCGTTTTATTTTGTAAGAGCAAGCCACTCTACACAATGAGGCTATTGCTTTTTTTTTTTTTTTCTGAAGGCAAGCTACCTCATGCAATGAGACCATTGTATTTTATTTTTAGGATAAGCCATATAGCAAAATGAGGTTATTGAATTTTATTTTTTTAGGACAAGCCACTCGCATAATCGAGCTATCACAATTTACTTTTTTAGGGCAAGCCACCTTGCATAATGAGATTATCACCTTTTAAATTTTAGGGCAAGCCACTTTGCATAATGAGGCTATTGTATTTTACTTTTTAAGGACGGTCAATCGTGACAATCAAACCATTTTTTCCATACAATTTACTTTTTCTTTCTTTCTTTACAATCTTATTATGCAAAGTCCTAGAAAAACATTTTTTTCATTTCACTTTGCTCGATAAGTATTGTAAAGAAGGGGCAACTATCATAACCCAAATCCCCTCATAATTTTTTTATTCCTTTTATCTTTTATTTTATCCTTTATTTTCTTTCCCTTATTTATTTATTTTATTTGTTTCTTATTTTTTTCTATTATTGGAATTTACTTTTTTTAAAAAAAGAAAAAATAATAAAAAATATAAAAAAGGAAAAATAAAAAATCAAGGATATAATTAAATCAAGCAATTGAAATTGAGGCAATTAGGGATACAATAAAATCAATCAAAAATTTCAGAATCACAATTACTAGACATATGGACATAATTAAAGAAATTAAAAAAATACGGGGACTATATTGATGCATCCGAATGGCACAATTGAAACAAAACCTAACTAACATGGACCTAAATCAACCTAAGATGCATACGACATAATGAATTTAGACCACTCAAGCAACATATCGTCCGAGCTCCTCCAACAAAAATTTAGCATGTCAGTCCTACATTCTACCACCCTTTGGCACTTTTTCACCTTCACTAGTAAAGATAATAAGCCGAAGGTACAAGGTTGCCAGCTCCTCCTTATATTGCAATTCCCATTAGAGAATTGAAGTCTACATACCTCTTATCATGCTAAACCTATAAAATAAACAATAGCAATACACAAACAACACACAAAAGACATATTTTGCTCTATCCATGCCGAGCCAAAAACATACCATAAGCAGGATGGTTTGTTTCTTTATGAAGGAAGCAAGAATTGATATTTAGGGAAAAGGGACTCTCTCAAGTATAAATAAGGGTTTTAGAAAGGAGAAGGATATAAATTGTAGAGTAGGCATAGTAATTATGTTATAGAAGAATTGAAAAGGAATAGTGAGAAAAGGAATTAAGAGATAAATTAAACAAAAAATAAGCAATAAGAGAGTATGAGAGTTTTAGCAAAATGATTTGAAGGAGGAGAAACTAAACCAACTACACCAAGGTAGCTCTTGCAATTCTATGTTTAGAATAACCTTGCCACTAGTTTGGACATCCTCTACTTCTACCACTCGTCTACTCGAGCTCTAAGTAAGAGTATCTTTAAACTCACATCTTCCATTCCTACCACTATGACTTTTGGATTTTGAATGAGCAATGGCAATGAACTCTTCACTACCATTTTATAGTAACCTTTTCCTTTATTTTTCAATTTCACACACCCCACGTAGTGATTGATGAGTGAGGAGAAATGGGATGACTTAAAAGAGTTAGATTTTAAATTCAATGGCCTAGTTATGGGTTCGCATTTTATATTTAGACTGGAAATAGAAGAATGATTATGAGGATTATGGGTTTGAGTTTCACAGGACAAGGTCTAGGATATTAGGAAGCCCATAAGATAAAGAGAAATTATTTGAGTTTTAGGTTATTTTAGGAAGAGAGGGAGATTGGGATTAGATTTCTAGAGAAAATGGGAAATTCAACTAGTAAGAGAGTGAGAATGATCAAACCTAAGGTTGTAGATGTGCGAGAGGAAGGTGAGAATAGGAATCCGAGAGCTTTCAAAGGTTTGATTATAGACTTAATCGGTCTAATTTTGGGTTTCGAGGCTTGATTTAAGAAATAGATTAAGGTTTGTCGATTTGAGAAAGAATAAGAGAAATTTGGGAAAAGTGATTTGGTTTTTTGATTTGCTTGAGAACAAAGAGAAAATGGTTTGAGAAAAAAGATCTAGATATTGCTTAAGGGGAGAAAGATGCAAAAGAAGTGGGTGTTAGTTGTTCATCACTCAAAGTCTTCGATTTGAGAAAGAATAGATGGGATCTAGGGTTTTCATTAAAAGGCGAGGATGAGAAAAAAATGGATTCAAACGAAGATGAGGTGGCTTATGAGGGGAGATCCTTCGATGTCTTTTGGGTTTCTAGGTTTAGATTGAAAGAGATGAAGTGAAGGTTCTAGAGATTAGAGTAGAGGATAAAGAGAAATGGAGAGAGAGAGAGAGATGAAATCAAGTTTGATTTGGGAAAAAATAAGGATGGGGAAGTGACGTTGTTTTTTTTCTTTTAGCAAAATGGATTTTAGGTCCAGCCATGTGAGAATGAGATAATAAGTTGGGCTTCGGCCCGACTTGCACACAATCGCTTAGGCCGATCTTAGCCCAGCTTTGACGTAAAAATAGAAAAGGAAGAGGAAAGGTTGTCTAGCCTAGTGGGTCGAGGGTCCACCGACCCCAAAAAGCTTAATGCCTTAATATATATATAAATTGATCCTGAATTTTTTTATGTTTGCATTTTTATTTTTTGCTTAATTTTGATTTAATGCTTCGAGTTCCCTTGAATTTGTTTAGTCAATGTTTAATTTTAGAATCTATTTTAATAATTAACTTAATTAATTAACGGATGGATGAATTATCAAGTCTCTTAATTTTTAAGGATAGATAATGGTTCTCTACAAAAAAAAAAAAAAAAAAAAAAAGAGCAAAAAGAAAAAAACAAAATGCTAGGAAAAAGACAAAAAAAAAAAAAAAAAAGAAAGAAAGAAAGAAAGAAAGAAATGCTAGGGAAAAGATATGATAAAAAAGAAAAAAAAAGGAATGCTAGGGAAAAAAAACATAAAGAAAATGCTAGGAAAGTAATAAAAGAAAACGAAAAAAAGAAAAGCAAAAACATAGAAATCACAAAGAAATTAACAAAGTCTCATATCTAATAGAGACCGATGTTAACCCAAATCACATGTAGTATTTAAGTTGTTCTATGATATATCGATTATGTTGAAACTTAAACTAGATTCAATATTAAACTAACGTGACGTCTAATGAAAGGGTCTCGATGATTGGTTTAATATGATATCATAAATAAAATAGAAAACTTAGTTTGGCATATAAAATAAAACTTAAAATTTTGACTTAAGATCAATCTTGACAAAAATAAAACTTTTAGAAGATAAGCTTCTATGACTAAACTAGACATAATATCTTTTTTAGGAAATGATGCTTTTGGGTAATTGATATTTTTTCAAAAGTATAACCAACTCCTTACCAAAGAATCTCTAAACTAGTATCTATTTTAGATTCCTAGTTCTTTTAATACTAAAAAGTAAATTCAAAATTAATAATAACCCACTTCCTCAAAACAAACAAAATTTTAAACAAATAAATCATTAAATAATTTTTTGGAGTTTCACGAACATGGGGAAGCGACACACATCACTCTACATAATTTATTAAGCAGAACGCCTACAAAAGTTAACAAATGATTTGGGATAGAATTTATGACCAATTATTAATAAAATTAGCTTGGAGTTTATTTAGCCCTCCGTTGTGGTACGTTGTAAATCAAATCAATTAAATTGTTGGAACCTTTTAATTGTTTAGTCATAAATTATTGTAATGAATTGTGAATAAATTTATTGTTATGCTATTTGAATTAAAATGATTATAAAATAATATAATCTAATATAATATTTTTAGACTTTGGTAAATTAGGGGATTTGAAAAAAAAATAAAAATTAATGTCATGCCAGTTTATGAAGTTAACTTTTGATGATCAACTACTAACAAATACTCACAAATATGCATGTGCTAAAAAAATATTTTAACCATGAATGAGATTCGAATAATGATTTTTATTACTTTCTATCAAAAAAACCATTTCAACTCAAAAAATTAAACTATCAAATAGAATTTCAAAATATAATTTATATTATTCTTCAACACTCTTTAACAACATATACGTTATTGATCTTTGATCATCATTCATCGTGAACTTGATGGATTCAATAAATTAATAGAAATTTTCCACCTTTGTTTCCAAATATGTTCATGCTGTTCCTCGGGAAATAATTAAAACAAATATTGCGGAGATCAACACGACCTGCAATCAAGCAAAGCATATTTTTTCATCTATGACAATTGACAAGCACTGTCAAAAGATAAAAAGTTAGCATCTTTTGATTTTAAAAATTCTATGCTGAAAAACTAAGAGGGTATATATATATATATAACATTTAAAATTAGTTTATTTACGATATCTTGTCGGAACTTGAGCTATGAGCATAAAGACGGAAAGAAAATTCATATCCACGTGAAACTCCTTAGGTGCTTCATCATTTACTAATTGCTTTCCAAATTATTCTATTAAATAAAGAAAGACTAACTTTAATTACTTTGTAGAATTTGGTTGGCTCTTCCAAAGACACCGGCCATAATTTTATAGTTTGCACTAATTAATTCGTTTCCTTTTGCCTTTATGGAATTTCTTTCAATAGGAACCATTTATGTGGGTTTCAAGGCTGATTGGGAAAGAGTGGCGAGAAGTTGCAAGGGGTGGCAGGAGGCAGGAGCGAGGTTCGGGTGCCTGTTAGGTTTTTTTTCTTAGGGAGTGGATGAAGAGTTGCTAGGGTTTTTGTTTCGTAGAGACTACATTTTGATGTTTTTTGTGGGATAGGGGAATTAGGGAGGCTCTTTTTTGGCTCTTCTTGTGGCTGCTCCCTCAACATTAAGGAAGATGTTTGCTTTTATAGGAGAAATTTAGGGTTGAGAGCAATGATTTTTTCTTTTTTTTGTATTTTGAATTATATATATTTTATTTTCGTTCTTTTTTCATTTTTTTAGTAAATTTCAAAATAAAATAAAATGAGATAAAACAAAATAAAATAAATGTGAAATAATTAAAATAAATAAATTTTCAAAAAATTTTGGGTTATGACACAAATGACTACTATAAATTGGGAAAAAGGCTAAATAAGGGTTGGATGGTGGAAAATTAGAGGTTTAGAGATTGAAATTGAAGGACTCGAATGAATTATTAAAAAGCTTTAGGGACCAAAATGTGTGATTTGGGAAATTGAGGGACCATTTTATATGGGTGGAATTGGTCTTTTTTTTAACTAGATATAAGCTGAAATAAAGAGAAAGAGAGAGTGAGTTTAAGCCGGTAAAATGAATAAGAAAGAAGAGAAAATATTAAGGGGAAATGGAGAGAAATCTAGAGAGAGCATTAAATGGAAGGATTTGTGATGAAACCAAGTGTCTCATGCTTGGAGAAATCGCCAAGAAAACCCTTTATATAAATTTTGACTAAGAAGAGGAAAGAGTAGAAAGATGAGCAACTAAGGATTCAAGGTAGAACCAAAATCTGGTTGAACGTTAGTTTAATTGCAAAATCAAATAGGTCTAAACCGATTGGGGTGGGGAATTTCAAGGACTAAATAAATTCTTCCAAAATATAGGAATTGCCCATCGCATCATGTGCTCTCACGGACATGAGCAAAATGGTACCGTAGAGAGATGACATCGCCATATTGTGGAAACGGGCCTCACCCTCTTAGCAAAGGCCCATGTTTCGAAACAATATTGGACATACGCCTTTGACACAGCCTATTTTCTTGATTAACGGAATGCCCTTTCCTATCACCAAATATACATCACCGTTTGAACTCATGTTTAAGAAAAGCCTAGATTACTCTTTTTTAAAAATTTTTGGTTGTCTCCGTTTTCCATATTTAAGACCTTATAACAAACATAAAATTGATTTTCGATCCGCACCTTGCATCTTCTTAGGATATAGCCCATCATATATGGGCTATCGTTATTTTAACAAAATCAAAAATCGCCTTTACATTGCTCGTCATGTCCGGTTTGTTGAGTCGATATTTTTGTTTTCACAAATTCACTCTTCTATCACAAACACAAGTTCATCCACTCGTTTCACTTCCGTGGCTTAGTGTCCCACTCCAACCACCTCTATTACTCCAACCCGATCGGCATCACTCCATTACCCCGCTAGGTAATCCACTTCAAAACCCACCTCCACAAACCCTCATAGCTAGCCCCCAAACACTACACACCCACATGGATAGATCACTACCCCACCAATCCGTGACAACCCAAACTCAAACCCAAACCACACCTCACCCTCCCATTATCCCCAACTCCAATAGCCCAAATTGCCACTCCTAAAATCCAAGCTCGCACCTCCACCACACCGGTATAAATTTGTAATTAGATTTTAGCAAGTATGACTTGACCAACCAATGTGTAGGTAGTATTACAAATTCATCATCCAAAGGGGAGTTGAAACGAACCCATCCTATGGTTTTACGGAATATGGGTCCAAAAGCCTCTCTTGTAGTATCTTCTCAAGCAATTCCAAAAAGTCTTACCTGCTATATCGAAGCTAAAAACCATGCGGGATGGAGAATGGCTATGGAGTCGAGATTAATGCCCTCCTAAAAATCGACACTTAGTCCATAGTCCCCCTACACACACCATGAACATTAGAGGGAACAAGTGGGTCTTCAAAACCAAAAAACATGCAGATGGCAACGATAGAAAGGTACAAGGCAAGATTATTTGCCAAAGGGTTTCACCAACAAGAGGGGATTGATTTTGGGAAAACTTTTAGTCCAAGTGGTCAAGCCCGCAACTATCGAGTTGTTTTGTCCTTAGCAGTCTCATACAATTGGCCCATCAAGCAACTCGATGTACACAATGCATTCCTAAATGGCACATTACATGAAGCGATCTATATGGCCTAACCGATGGGCTTTGTTAACTCTCGCTACTCGCCTAAGTCCGTAAACCGCATCGCTCTCTCTATGGTCTTAAATAGTCCCCATGGGCTTGGTACTCGTCTTCGGGACTTTCTCCTAAATTTCGACTTTGAGGGGTCTAAAATAGATTCTTCTCTATTTATTTACAAAGTCGGAGGTTATAGAGCATTCCTGCTAGTCTATGTTGATGACATCATCATTACTAGTGACCATTCGGCTTTTTTAGAGATAATAATGCATGCTCTAAACTCCAAATTTGCTACACGAGACCTTGGTGATATTAGCTTCTTTTTGGGCATAGAGGTGATTAAAACATCGACGGTATTATAATGTCTCAACAAAAATATATCCATGATCTCCTTACTAAACAGGGAATGCTTGATTGTCGCCCCATCACCACACCCATGCCCACCATTTCAAAACCGAAAAATGAAAAAGCTGAATTCTTCTCTCGATCAAACTTTATATAGACAAATTGTAGGTGCCCTTCAATATGCTACTCGACTAGACCGGATATTGCATATGCTCGTGAAAAAAGTGTTTCAATTCATACACCAACCTACTTTAGAACATTGGGTGGTCATCAAACGCACCTTGTGATACCCGAAGTACACATATACTTGTCATTACCCGACGTCAAATGGGACTCCTCGAAAAATATCTAAAATTAGATTGAATATTTACAAGTTTATTTACGAGTCCGAAGTCGCCACTTAGTATCGAAGGAACTAGGAACTTAAAACGGACAATCGGTTCGGAGATTCTATGGTAAGGAGTTGGTTACGCTTTTGGGAAGATATCGATCACCCAAAAACGCCCTTTTCGAAAAAAGGTACCACCTCCGGTTTAGCTCTAAATTTATCTCCTAAAGTATTTTATTTTGCGTCAAATTATTTTTTGATTTTTTTAAACTCTCATTTTTTAAACAAATTGAATTTTTTAGTTTTTGAGCGTGGCATCGTATTGAAACGATCGTCGGTCCCCTTCGTCGGGTGACATGTCGATTCAAACATCGGATCCACTTTAAGCTTTGACACAACCGGTGTATCGGAGGATATTTTGATTTAAACAATGATTTTTTTTTGTGACGTCGGTCCCAATCAAATAGGAGACTTTTTCGAGAATTTTAGATTTTTTTGTGTGACATCGATCCCTATCATGTAGGAGACTTCGTTAAAAATTTGGATATATATTTTTTCTAGTTTTTTTTTATTTTCTTAATAAAAAAAACTCTAAGATTTTAATTAACTGAAATCAACTAAAATAAAATTTGAGAAATTAAATGTATTAAAATCACCGTCCAGTCCCTAATGAATACGAGACTTGTTGATCCAATATTTTAATCACATAAAAAAAATCACATGTTAGAATAAATTCCACAACTAAATATCTCTAGATTTTCGGACATGCATAAGGCAAAAAAAATTATTAAAAAAACACATAAAAAAATGAAAAAATAAAAAAACAAACACAAATAGTCCAAAATTCACGGACACCGTAAAATTACCAAAATGCCTATGGAATACCAAGAGTCATTGCCAAACGATCGTTCGTCTTTCGATGATCGTTTCGGCGCGTGGACCACCCAGCCTTGTAGATCGGGTCGTTGCGAGTCTAATGGTGGTGTTATCGACCGGAGACGACGTCGGAGAAGGGAGATCGGAGCCTCCAAAGATTCGGTCGGACCTCCTTTCTTCATCGGTGATTAATCCGATCTCCTTTCGGGATTCCAAGCATATCGGTTGACTCGGGAGGTTGAGACGAAGATGTCCGTGGTGGTTAGAACCTCCAATGTTGCCTAGATCGATTAATTTTTCCAGGTGTGTCAAAATGGGTCACAAACAAGTTGAGCTCAATTAAACTCGTTTTTCGATGTCGTTGGGTAGATATTTTTGAATGGAATTACTCGGAGGAGATGGACGATCATGTCCGTGGTGTTGGTTTGTGTGTTGGTGACCGAAGTTGAGAGAAGCGAACGAGTATTTTTTCAGTGTCCGGTTTTGGTGGTTTGATCTTCGATTTCTCTCTCCTCCATGATGTTTTCTCTCTCTAACCGGTGTTGATGGACCGATCTAGTGATGGGCTACACGTGGGTATATTGATCGGGGTCAAAATTTGATCGAAAAACGATTAATTGAGGCTCAAAAGTTTCGACTGGGTAAACGGGTCATTGGGTATGGTTATTGGGTTAGGGCGTGTTTGGCTTCTTCTTTTTAGTTTTTTTAGTTTTTTTTTTTAGCTGCGTTTTTTTCTTTTTTTTCTCCCCCTCTTTTTTTTTTTCAAATTGAAATCCAAAAGCTTTTTATAGGCTGAAAACGTCCTAAAATTTCTCCCAAAATCAAATTAAATTTTAATTATCGAATCTTAAATTTGAGATTTTTCTAGCTAAAAATAGGAGATTCTAATTAAAAAAGATCGGTGGAAGATTTCAACAGATTTTTTGGAGATTTTATATTTTATATTTTTTTGTTTTTTTTTGTTTTATTATTCTTTTTTTCCTTTTTTGATTTTTTCCTTTAAAGGAAAAATTGGGTTATGACAATACTTATGGTTTGCATATTCGAAAATCCAACTCTCAACAATTGATAGGCTTTTTTGATTCAGATCAGGCGGGTTCTTTAGACGATAAAAAATCTACGGGGAGGTATGCTATCTACTTAGGATCGAATTTAATTATTTGGAAATCCTCCAAGAAAAGACAGTAGTCCGCAGCTCTACCGAAGCCGAGTACAAAGCTGTCGCGAGATCTTGCGACCGAAATCACTTGGGTCATATCTTTACTAGGTAAGCTTGACTCCACACCGCCTAACAAGCCGATTATTTGGTGTGATAATATTGGAGCTACTTCTTTGGCGAGAAACCCGGTGTTCCATGCACGAACTAAACACATGGAAATTGATTTTCATTTCGTCGGAGACATAGTTGCAAGGGGAGCTTGCAAGTAAAGTTCATTTCCATACGGGATCAAATTACGGATATTCTAACCAAATCTCTTTCCACTGCCCGGTTTAAATTCTTGAGGGGCAAACTCACCGTTGGAACTCGTCCACAGTCGGCTTGTGAGGGAGTATTGAGATAAGAGCCGGCCACAACAAGTTCTCGTCGCACTTTAGAGATAAACTCTGCTGCAGTGTTAGAGTTTGTTAATTACTTGTACTCTCTAATTTTTATCCATTTTATTGTCTAGAATTCTAATTAAACTATACTTGTACATATATATAAAGGACATGTTAAAATCCTAATAAAACAAGGCTGAAAAATTACTCTTCCAACGACGAAGCATCGGACGTTTAAATTAATTTGTACCTTCATTTGCTCGTAATGTTACCAACGGCAGTGGTGTCACCATTATTAGCGGTAGCTTTAGTGCCATAATCGGAAGTAGCCCTAGTGCAAATTTGCCAAAGAAGAAGAAAATTAAGAAGAAGTCTAGTAATGAGTATGCTCGAACCCATTGGTTTGGACATAACCGCACCTCTACCGTGCTTTTCTCGGTGAGGGCGTGTGCCAATACTCGTAGATAAATATAAACGTACATGCATGAAAAAGACAAAAGGAACCTTCGCATTCATAGGAATGTTGAATTACAAGAGAGTATGGGGTGAGCAAACGGTTCGGTTAACCGAAAACCGAATAAAATCAAATCGAATTATGAAATTTGGTTCAGTTTTAAATATAAAATTATACAATATAAAAACGAACTGAAAAAATCGAAATTATTTCGGTTCGGTTCAGTTTTTAGAAAAAAAATTTCGGTTTCGACCGAAAACCGAAATAAATAGTAAAACATTTCCTAATTTCTAAATCCCTAACTTTTGAATCTTCATTCTTATTGAAACTGAAACATGCATATGAGAAGTAAATTTTGAGGACTCGTTGGGGTAAGAAAAGAAAGTGATATAGTGTAATTAATTGGGATACATCGTGTTTGAATGAGCAAATTTATTACACTTTGACTCGTTTTCATTAAAGCTTAATTAAAATCTTCAAGGGCTTTGTGATTGTTTATAAAAAGGATTAATTGATAACAAGATGTTACTTTATTTGCTAGTGGACTAAGTGCTAGTACAAAATATATCTCTATAATGATTTTTTTTTACAACAAAATATTTTGGTTAAAACTGAAATATTTCGAAACCAAACCGAATTTATTTCGGTTCGGTTTTGGTTTTTATTTTTTTTTAATTCGGTTAACCAAAAACCAAACCGAATCGTACAAAACCGAACCATTTAACCGAATGCTCACCCCTACAAGAGAGATGCTCGACAAGTCTAGTGCTTTTTTCTTTGCTATTAATGGATAGGGACTAAAGAGGAAATACTTCTTTGGCAAAGTAACCAAAGTAATTGCTTCATGCCTTTCATGTCCTTTACTAGCTACTGTATTATTTGGATTTTGTTCCTTTAAATTGTCTCTGATTCCGACAAAAATAAATAAATAAAATAAAAAAGAGGGAAGAGAAAATCAAGAAAAAGTGCGCAATAGAAATGGAATCAGGTATTTCTTAAATACTATCTTTTATTTATTCCAACAAGATTGGGAACCACTATAGTTAATTGATTAATTAATTAATGGTTCAGGCGAACACCTCAGGTGTTGTTATGTCACTTTTTAATGAATTATTTATTGGCACTTGGTGATATTTAAATTTTCTTTTGGAGAACTTAGGATACATTAAGCACCTTGGAGAAGTAAACAAAGAAAAAAGGCAACAATGGTAGCCACCAGCAAGAATTTTTATTTATTTATTTTAATGCACAAAATCAAACTAGTAAAACTTATCAGTTGACCGCCGGTTTAAAAATCAATCACGAACGGACTCAGTTTTGGATTACAAAATCTAATCCGAAAATACCTTTATAATAATAATAATTAATAGATAATTTTAAATTCCAAACTTTTCGTTAAATCACATAAAAAATTCAATGATAAATAATTTTATGATAGTTAATAACTATTGTATATATGTCTAAAAAAACGTTTTCCAATTACTCAAGTGTAACTACGCCAAATTTTAAGATTTTATTGATTAGTATTAAATTGTATATTCATTAAAAAAAATAGATAAATTGAAGCTTATGAGCTCAAGCTCAACTCCAGTTTGTGACGTGCACGAGGCTTGAATCGCAAACTCAGCTTCTTAAAAATCCGTTAGGCTCAGGTTAAGTTTAGCTTTGTTAAAATATTTATCCCATATCAAATAAATAATAAATAAATGATGAATAATAAATAAAATTGAAGACAAGTGAAGGAAATTGTTAGCAAACAATAGTGAAAAGGAACCGTGCTAGCAACAATATTCAAGGAAAGTGTTAAAGAATAGAGTTTATCCCACATCAAATAAATAAACAAATAATTAATGAGTAATATATAAAGTAAAAAAAAAAAGCCATTCAAGAAAAGTGTTAGGAAAAGGAATCTATGAAGCTATTCCACATCGAATAAATAAAAAAAACAATTGATGAGTAATTTATAAAGTTAAAAAACTATCATCTTTTACAAAATTCAAGTCTTTTGAATAAAACTCAATATTCATTTAATAACTTTTTTTAGATGAAACTCAATATATACTATTTAATTTAACACATTTTTTGGTCCATATGGTTTTTTAATGTGATGTCGAGCTTTGTAGACCAAGCGACTTAATATCCGAATTTAATTTCTACACTTTATGTGAATATTTATTTTGTTAAGTATTTCCATTGCATGCTTGAGTTATTGATGATAAATGTTTCATTTGTAAAATTATTATTTGCTAAGTGTTATGTGTGAGTAGTGAATTAATTAGCAAGTGAAGAACTTAGAAAATATAATTTAGTTAAATATTTTCATACATTTGTAACATAGAATTTAATATTTAATTAGTGTCTTAAACATAAATTAATCTAGGAAATAATATCCTAGATAGGTGTTCTACATAAATTAAAATGTTTAAGTGTAAAACACCTACTTTAGAACATGTGACTCGTTAAGGTTATTTTGGTCAAAAAATTTTATCCCAAAGAGGGATACAAAAAGAGGGAACGAGTGGTTTGGCTTTCGTTTATTGCTTTCATCCATTTGAGAAGCTTAAAACTTGGAAGAAACCTAAATCAACAAGATAGAAAGTCTGGAGAGAACCGAATCTACCTAAGGAAGACAAGCTTGACCAAGAGAGAGGAGAGTTTAGCCAAGAGAAGATTGGTCATGAGGAGGGCAAATCTAGCAGATTTGCCAAGAGTAAGAGCAAAGAGAAAGAGAGGAAATCTTAAGGATTTTAAGGTGATTTTCACTTCAATTAGACATAAGATAAATGTAATCTCAACTACACCATAAGAAAATGATTAATTTGATGTTAGATTGTTATTATTTTAGAGTTTTAAAATTATGAATTGATTTTTCAAATTAATAGGTTTTGGTGTAATTGATATATATTAACAAACTGATGGTGAAAACATGTTTAGGAAGGTTGAAATAGCATGATTAAGGATTCAATTAAGATTGGGTCGAAAAATTAAGATTGGGTAATTGAAGCTGAAAAATTCGAGTGAAAAATAGTGAAATTGAGGGAAAATGTAAACTTCCATAATTTTGTATTCTTACTTGCTCTTTAAGTGGATTAGACATGTTTAAGGATGTTTGATTGAAAAATTTTGGTTGAATATTTTTGTTGGTCATTTTGGCCATAATTCTTTAATTTAGATTAATAGAATTAATAGGTGTAATTGGTATAAGTAGTGTAATTGGAATTGCTATGTGTTTTTATGTGATGACTTTGGTGTGAATGAATATATTTGAAAGTGTTAATGTTTTGGGTGTTTAATTAATGCTTCATTGATTAATTGTTATTGTTGTGAATTGGGAATTGGGAATTAAGGTTTATGCTTAAATAGTGTGATTGTGTGAGATTTAAGTAATTGAATTTGCATTGGTGTGCTTAGTGAATTGATGATCATTATTGGTGATTAGTTGGTTATGTTTAGTGATTGAATAAGAGAGGAAGGAGCTTAAGGAATGGGTTCAATGGGATGAAACATTTAGCTAAAACTAGAAAGAATTGGGGAAGATCATGCTAAAGGAAATTGATGCAATTAAGGTGTTTGATAAAATGTATAATCATGTTTTGGACTTGATACATGCTAAATTAGATTTTTCATTATTTAGTAAGCTTAGCCCTATTTCTTATATTTTCAAATAATTAACTCTTGTATCAATTGGAGATCCGTAACATCGGTTATGGGTTAAATATTGCCACCGACTAAGCCTATCCCTGCAGACTTGAGGATTTCAACTTTGTAGCTAAATTTCTCCACTAGACCACCCTATTTTGGACTCAAGACGTAATAAGAATTTTAGTTGTGCCCCTTAAGTATTCCATGGGCTTAGCCTTGAATCAATTGGAGTTTAGAAACTCCATATATAAATTAAAAGTCATAACTAATCTATACTTTGAAAAGGATTCGAATCAACTCTCTAGACCGGGATATAAAATATTATTTGAAAGCCCAAATGAACTTAGATTTTAACCCACTATATCATTATAAAAATACTGAGAGGTCCTCCGAAAAGGCTCTAAAGACCACTTCTTTCGAATCCAATTCTAAGGCTTTTGAAGATGTGCAAACGACTTAGAATGTCCAAGTTCATTATTTTGAAACTCTCTAACCGTAAAGTAAGATTACTATAAATTCCTAGTTTATGTTTTGAACATAAATATGAACATAGTTTATTGTAATAAGACATAAAACATAGGAAATAAACTAAATTTAAAGAGAATAAAGATATGATATAATATTTCTATCCAGTCATGACAAGTGCTTGGAATGGAAGGGTTAGTTAGGCTTGATAAATTCGACCAATATAGGAATTAGAGTGAAATTGTGTATATTAATGTATTATGGATTAAATGGTGATTAAATGAGATTAAATGGTAATTTTTTAAGGATTAATGACAAGAAATCACTTAGTTGTTTGGTAAGAGAGTCACTCGACTAAATCCCAAATTTGAAAGATTATGGAATTAGATGGTTAAACAATGAAATTTAGTGACTTTAGCCTTGATTAGGTGAAGTTAGATGTAAGAAAATGAAGAAATAGGATGGATTAATTAGGAAGTAGATTTGGCCATTAACCCTAATAATCCTAATTGCCCTAAAGACTAAGTTAAATGAATTTAATAGAAGATTAGGCTTGAACATGATAAGATAAATTGTATGGAATGAACGTTTGAGAAATTTTCTCTTAGTTGATCGGATGAAATATTTAGCAAAGAGAGGAATATTTGAATCGTTTGCCTAATGGTTTAAGTTGTGATGGATTATGATGAATATGTATGTTTATGGATAAATGAATGTAAAATGGTTGAAAATGATTATATGTATGATGGTATGGCCATATTCAGCCAAGAGTGAATTTCCCTAGGTTAAAGTTTGTATGAGATTTTGTGATGGTTCATGCCTTTTTATGACTTGTGGATGGTGTTTTGGATTGTTTGAATGATAATTTATTGAGTTATTGTTATATGTTTTCGTTGACGAAAAGTGCCAAGCTATGACATGTAATTTTCATTGACGAAATTGAGAGGCCATAACATGTGATTTTCATTGACGAAAATTGTTATGTCATAACATGTGATAGTCATTGACAAGTTTTCTAAGTATGGTGTCTTTGGTTAAATAATATGGTGGGTTGGGTTGATGAAGGATGGTTCATCTTAGGTAGGCTTAATGAATAATTCCGTAATTATATCTTATGATAAATTCAACCAATGATCATGATTGTTTGAGGTTGTCATGGCTTAATGGGTTCGGGCTAAGGGAAATAATTGAGGTAGCCTAGATTATGTTCATTGTTATTTTTGTCTTGATGCTAAATAGTTGTATGCTTGGGGTGCCATGTGAGGGATTCAAACATGTGCTATTTTAGGTTATGTTCATGAATCTTTGATGACATATGAGTTGTGTTCATGGTTGTTTAAGGCTAGATAGTTTCAGCCTTATTATTTCATGTTAATTATATTCATGGTTGATTTAGGCTTGATGATATTCAGCCTTATTATGTTATGTGAAATGTATCCAAAAATGGCTTAATGCCATATGATTCATCTTCATGTTTATGTTTGACATTGTATCTTAATTGCATTCATATAATGATGTTTTATGTCATGATGTCAAGCATTCAAGACAAGACATGTACATAATTTTTATAAGGACATGACATAGCTAGGCAAGTTTAAGAGGGACAAGGACAATGATCAACCCTATGACGTTCATTGAATCGAACATGCCTAGAGCCTTTATGAAAAAAAAAAAGGGCTACTATATGTATTCAGCAGGATGCACCCAAAAGATAGAAAAGAATTTCAAGCATAAAAAATAACAATTTTAATTAGATTTCATGTATGGTTACATGTATTGAGTTTAGCTCAATGCATAGGTGAATAAAGCAATACTTAAAGACATGTAGGTGTGTTGAAGATACTGGTCGAGAGCTATAAAGTTTGCAAAATCATGTACTATAGGTCTAGGTTTAAAGTTTGAAGGTTAAACCATTGCTAGGTTTCGAGTCATTTTGAGTTGTAAATGATAACTTTAAGTCATTTTGGATATGTTTATAGATATATTAATGAGATTAAAGGATAATGAAATGTTTATATCCATTTTGAATATGTGGATGAACTTATCTATTTAAAGATGCATTGATGCAATTATGGAAAAGATATTAAGTTAGTTTAACAAGTGAATGGCTTTAGGTTTGTGCACTTGTTAGTTTTAATCCAAGGATGAAAATAAGGTTGTGTCAAATGTTTATAAATGGTTTAGGTTGCAAAAAATTATTAGTCATAAATGTTAAATTTTAGGAATCCTCGAACTTTAAACTGAACAAAGAATTATGTTGTGTAATGTGATAGAGATCTAAGGTAGAAGACATAATGCATTGCCTTATACCCTCGAGTGTGAGATAGCACAATATCACTTTTGGCTCCTTGTTGGGCTATGGTCGTTACAAAAGGTCAAGGCTTTGAATTTTACCATTATCATTTTCTCTTTTAATTAATAAAAAAAAAAAAAACAAGCATAAGATAGCTAGTGTGCATTTGTATAAATTTTAAGCCCAAAGAGTTTCATTTGAGTGAGCATGTTAGAAAGTAATATAAATAATTTCCATGGCCTCACCAAACAATTTAAATTTTTGAATTAAGATAATTCTTTGATTAAATTACTTATGTTGATGGCTTGCATAAGGCCCGAAACTTGAAAACAACTCTTTTACATTTTATAGCCTTAGCTTTGGTTTAGGCTCATCTAGAAGTTATGTAAAATCTCTCTAAGTATAAATATGTTGTAGGAATAATTAATTTATTATTTAATATATGAATATTTATTTAAGAAAGGAATTAATATTTTATGCTTGTATAGAAAATAAATTAATGTATGCAAGAATATTATGAGAGGTGAATAAATTATTTAATGTTTGAATTAGTAAGTCATAATATTCATTGTTATGATTGTTATAATTTAAGGGTGTAATTGCAAGATTTTAGGAGGTTCAATTGCTACAATTAAAAGAATAGGTACTTGATTAAAATAATTAAAAAATTCAATTGATCATTATAAACTAGGAAAAGCATGGATTAAGGATTTGAATGTGGAAAATTGAAGGTTTAGGGATTGAAATTGAAGGATCTGATTGAACCAATTAAAAAGTTTAGAGACTAAAATTTGAGATTTTTGTAAATTGAGGGACTAATTAATTCAGATAAAATTTATCAATTTTAACCGTATTTAAGCTGAAATAAAGAGAAAAAGAGGGATGAGTTAAGTCGGCCAAAAGAAGAGAAAATAAGATAAAGTATCAAAAGGAAAATCAAGGAGAAATGAAGAGAAATGTAAAGAATTCTAGAGAGTGGTATAAATATTTCTAGATATTTATTAATTAGTTGGTTTGGCAAGTAAATTACTAATTAGACAAGGAATTAAGTTAATTAAATATAAATTAGAAGTCAAACTAACAAAGGGCCAATGACTAAAAATATTAAATGGTTTTAATTAGTACAAATTAATTAAATCGATAGGGCAAATTCTAAACTAAAGTAGTTTTCAAAAGATTAGGTGAATTATTTAGTTTTCCTTAGGACAAGGATTAAAATACAAAGAGTTTAATTAAATACCATAGAATTTCTAAGTAATAAATTTATTTTAGAAATCTGAATGTTTCTAAAAAATTACTTGTGTAATAATGTTATACATGTTGAATTGGCTTAATAATTAATAAAAGTTAAATGGATTATTTAATATTTAGAAAGATTATTCAGAAGTATTTTAAGAGAAAAGAATTAAATGAAGATGGATTTAGACCTAAAGTGGTTTTAAAATAATTAATATGTTTGAGAACAACATGTCTTACATATGTATGTTTTCATAAACATTACATATATTTAGAAACGTTGTTTTCATAACTATATTTTTAAAAAATGTTTGAAGAAAGTCTAAATAAATTATTAAGTTGTGGTGATTATTAACTTAATTTAGTAAAATTTCTTACCCGAATTTAATTAAGAATGGACCTAGATGTATAAATTAAATGTTCTTCCACGTAAATTGATAAATATTTAAGCAAATAACGACGAAAGGCTTAGAGTCTCACGTTCATTGCATTAAGAAAGTGAGGCAATGCCGATGATACTCTTCACATATTTAGGTTCTAAGTCGAGGGTACCGTAAGTTAATTTGCTTAAATTGATTAATCAAACTCCGAATGAGCTTAGCTTAAACTTTCATCTATTCATATTTAATAATTGGTAGGAGATAATAATTTGAAAATAAAAGATTTAGAATTAAAAATTAGCAACTTGGAAAATTAGTTTATTTATGATATCTTATACGAACTTTATTTTTTTCCCCCTAAATCTGATATTTTCAAATTGTTATCTCGTGATAAATATTCATAAATCTCAGGATAAGCTTGTCTAGAAGCCTATTAACGAATGTAATACTTCTAGATCATGAATCTAGAAAAACGAGTCTAAGCTAGCTCAAATTGTTTCTTAAAATTAGTAACAATTTAAACTTTTGAATTTTTGATATGTATATGAATTGTATGTTATTAATTGGTGGGTATAAAACTATTCTTCTTCTTTCTTTATTAAACGAGAGGAGAAAAAATATCATTAAGAACTAAAAAACAAGTCCAAAAGGAGACTATAAATGCCTCCAAACGAAAAAAGAAAGCTAAAATAGCAATATTGGAAGCGAAAAGAGGCAATAAACTAGTGAAGTGATAAAGCACGGGCCAAGGCAGCAAACTTTAATTTTTCAAATAAAATAATACTATTATATATATATAAGCTAATTAATCAGACAAGTCATCGGTCTTTGATCAGCACTATCTTAATAAAGTGATGAAACTAGAATTCTAAATAAAAACATATAGTACAAAAGAAGGGGGTTAAACCTTTTTTTAGACTAACCAACAAATTATTGGTCCAATAATAAGCAAACTAAGACAAATTTTTTATTAATGTACAGAGTTAGAATCCATAAGTTGTACTTATTAAAATAGGTTAAATCTTGTTGTTTTATTCGAATAATGATATTTGAGAGAAAAACCAAAAAAAAAAAAAATGGTAGAAATTTTTAAAGCAAAAGATAGCAGCTTGTCTTTTGGCAGTGCTTGTCAATTAATCGTCATAGAGGAAAAAAGATGCCTTTGTTAATTATTGCCCGACCGGATGAACCCATTTCCATATGCGGATGATTTTTATTCATTGCTCGATTTATCAAACTTTTTTCAGATATAATTGATTCACATAAGTCATCCATCCTAGACCAGCACTATCACGTTAACGTGATGGAATTAGAATTCTAAATAAAAACATTTAGTCCAAAAGAAGAGGGGTTAAACTTTTTTTAGCGTAGAAATTTTTAAAGCAAAAGATAGCAACTTCTCTTTCCGTATTGCTTGTCAATTAATTGTCGTGGATGAAAAAAGATGCTTCACCTTCCCTGACAGGATGAACCCATTTCCATATGTGGATGATTTTTATTCATTGCTCGATTTTGTCGCAATTATTCAATTTTACTTATCTATTTTAAATTTGGTCAATTTGTTATCAATAAAAACATCTAGTACAAAAGAAGAGGGGTTAAACTCTTTTTATCGTGGAAATTTTTAAAGCAAAAGATTGCAACTTTTCTTTCGGTATTGATTGTCAATGAATTGTCATGGATGAAAACAGATGCTTTACTTTGTTGGCCCAGTATTTGCTTTGATTATTCCCCGACAGGATGAACCCATTTCCATATGTGGCTGATTTTTATTCGTTGCTCGATTTATCTATATGTTTGTCGCAATTATTCAACTTTACTTATCTATTTTAAATTTGGTCAAGTTATTCTCAGATTTTATCCAATTTGATCCAATTGCCAGCTTTTGTTACATCACAACCTATAGGCAAGCTTATCTAAAACCTTGTAAAATGGTTGTTTGTGCTTAATGCACATATATTCCTGATGAGGTCATGATCCATGAATTGTTTATATATATATATATATATATATATATTTTACTGATCTTAAGGTATATACTAGTTTTCATCTTGGAGTTCTATTGCGTATACGTGTAGAATAAAGTTTTTCTCTAATGTTTGAAGGACCCTTAAATGACTAAATTAGCATACGAAGAGATATGTTTAACTTGATTCGGTGTAAATATATATATATTTTTAGCGAATTTGGTTTGAATAGGCTTAGCATGGTGTTTTGCTGCTACTATTTTATAAGTATATAGAGTATAGAAAGCAGAACCTATTATATGTATATTGTGTTATCCTTTATATAGTAATATAAATTGTCAACTTGCATGAAGTTAAGGGTATAATTGTCTTTCTCATGAGCACAAATGGGTTTTTTTTTTTTTTCTTCTAATTTTACAACAGACTCTGACTAGAGCATCTACAAATTGAGATCCTCCTAGGTGAATGTTTTGTGAATATTGGTGCAAGTACCATCTATTTTAATAGCAACATGTGGGTGATGTGTTTTTAGTTAATGTTTATCCTTTATGTTTCTTTCCAATAAGAGAATGAATTAAGTCAGGAGATTGGTGATGAAGTTGGTGAACCGTCGTTTCTGGTTGCGGGTCTTTTTTTTTTAAATGTATTATTTTAGGTGTAAATGGCTTGTTTAAAAGTAAATCAGGATCAATCTTAAGTTTAGATCATTAAAAAACAAACAGTTCGAGAATACAGTTAATATTAAGACAAATAATAATAACAACAATATTAAATAATAAATAGATAATTTCAAACTTCAAACTTTTCCTTCAATTATATCATAATTAGGTGGCCAATAATTTATAATAGTTAATAGTTATTATATATATATATATATAAACATTTTCCAATTGGTCCTGTGTAATTGGACCAAATTCTATAAATGATATAGTAGTATTAGTAGACTAAATCTACTTAATCGTTTCTCTTTCTAGAGCTGTTTAGGCCTCGAAGTCTAAAATATACATATTGTACCATCTTCTTAACAATGATTCTATCATCCATCAATATACTGGTAATATCCCATAATTTAATATTCTTAATTACTCTAACTTAATGTAATTAATGCCATTAATTTAATATTTCTCTATAAATAAAGAAACATTTAGTTTGTACTTTTATGGTTTGCATCTATACATAAATTTTAGTTCAATTTATCTTTATTCATAAACTTTATCAACAACTTTTATGTTTTTCAACCAATAAGTGTCGCTGAAACATTAGGATCGACAGAGAAGCTTATCAATGAAAGAATGTGTACTAAAATGGACGCCTAAATGGCCTGAACCATAAAGACAGAGATGGTTATCAAAGCAGGAAAATGACATTTTCACCTTGCTGCTGTTGAAAGTAACAGAGACGAGTCTATAATTTGTAGTTTTTCTATTTTTGTAGTTTTGAACTGTAGATACATATATATATATATATATATAGAACTAGATGAGTTTGTCATTATATAGGTATCTATCTTGCTAGAGTATATCTTTACAATGTGATAACTGTTATGGTGCAGTAGTTGAGTCAATCCTAACACCCCTCTTCAAGCCCTTGCACGGGAGAGGCAGTAGGCATAGCTTGTCCCTTAAAACTTGGTGTCGTCGAGCTGCAAGTGGCTTGGTGAATATGTCTGCAATTTGATCATTTGTAGAGAGGAAATTTATTTGAAGTGTACTAGCAGCAACAAGTTCCCGGACAAAGTGATAGTCCGGTTCAATATGCTTTGTGCGAGCATGAAATTTTGGATTTGTAGAGAGATATATTGCCCCCAAATTGTCACACCATAGTTTTGCAGGTTTGGTGCATGGGTAGCCTAGTTCTGTGAGTAGGGAACGTAACCAAACAAACTCTGCTGCAGTGTTTGCAATAGCTTTGTACTCACTTTCAGTAGAGGACCTCGCTATTGTGGGATGTTTCTTAGCAGACTAGGACACAAGGTTGCTGCCCAGATAAATGGCATAGCCACTGGTTGATCGCCTGCCATCGGGACAGCCAGCCCAATCGTTGTCAGAGTAACAATGAGGCTGGAGGTCTGATGATTTGCGAAGGAACAATCCCATAGATGTTGTGTGGCGTAGGTATCTCATTAATCGCTTCAGTGCTTTCCAGTGTTCATCCGTGGGTGAGTGCATGAACTGGCATAGTCTATTAATAGAGAAAGAGATGTCTGGCCTAGTCATTGTTAAGTATTGTAACCCACCAAGCAACTGTCTGTAGGCCTCTCCATCTGGAAGCAGTGTTCCATCACTCTTTGACAGATTTGGTGAAGTGGCCATAAGAGTAAGGCATGCTTTGGAATCGGCCATGCTTGACTTCATGAGCAGGTCTTCTGTGTATTTTTGTTGTGTTAAGAGTTTGCCAGTTGCTAAGTTATGAACTTCAACACCCAGGAAGTAGTGTAGTATGCCAAGGTCACGAATTGGGAATTCTGAATTAAGCTGGCTGATGATGGCTTCTACCATATGAGAGCTGGAGCCTATTACAATAAGATCATCAACATACACAAGTATAAAAATTTTTTCATTGCCAATATGTTATATGAATAATGAGGTGTCAGCTTTAGATGCCTTAAATCCATTTCCTTCCAAAAAGGTGCTCAGTCTGCTGAACCATGCCCGTGGAGCCTGTTTTAGACCATAAAGGGATCGATGCAGGAGGCATACATGGTCTGGATGGCTGGGATCAATGTGTCCTTGTGGTTGTTCCATGAAGACCTTTTCCTGTAGATGACCATGAAGGAAGGCATTCGAAATGTCCAGTTGGCGTAGAGACCAGCTGTGGACTATGGCAATGGAGAGTATAGTCCTTATAGTGGTGGCTTTAATGATCGGACTGAAGGTCTCAGTGTAGTCCACTCCTGACTGTTGGTTGTATCCTTTTGCAACTAGCCTTGCCTTGTACCGTTCTATGGCACCAGTGGATGTTCGTTTTATACGAAACACCCATTTGTTTCCTACTATGTTCTGGTGGGTTGGTCGTGGTACCAAGGTCCAGGTTCTGTTGGAGATAAGAGCATTAATCTCATCACTCATAGCATTTCGCCATTCCTTATGGTTTTTGGCTTGACAGTATGAAGTGGGTTCTGTATGGAGGTAGTTTATTGATTTGGAGGTGGTGAGGATGGCATGGGCGAACTTGCGAGGGTGAGGAATGGGTCTTAGTTTCATAGGATGAGTGTGGGTGGGATTGGTGTTTGCGTTATTGGTGCTATTTTGGGCAGTGGAATATTGGGTGAGGTCCACAGTGAGGTTTATGGTAGGTGACGTATGGGAGGAGTTTAAGGATGTGGGATTGATGTGTTGGTGGGGAACTGGAGGTTTGCTTGGCTGATCTGGGGAAGTGGCTGTGAAGTGAAAGATTTTTGTTGTAGTATGATTTTCAGAGTTTGTTAAGGGTGCAGTAGGGTGTTGTGGAGATGAGGGTGAGAAATGGTTACCTGACATAGATGGGCTCGAGTGTGCTGGTATTTCAGTGGTGATTTGGAGCCAATGCTGCTTGTCATAGTTATTTCCTGCATATTTATTCATGTGGACAGTAGCATAGGGAAAGATTTTCTCATTGAATTTCAAGTGTCGTGCAATGTAGATGCGTCCTGTTTTAATGTCTAGGCAGCGATATCCTTGATGAGAGGGGGAGAGGCCAAGATTTACACACTCTGTTGTGCGATGAGAGAATTTGTTGGAGTTGTATGGTCTAAGCAGTGGGTAAATGGCACAACCAAAGGTTTTGAGGGGTGCAACAGATGGTAGCTTTGCAAAGAGTTTTTGGTAAGGAGTTGTATTTTGAAGAATCGGGCTAGGTAGTTGATTAATGAGGGATGTTGCTGTATCAAATGCATAATTCTAAAACTTTAAGGGAATGGATGCATGGGCTAGAAGGGTAAGGCTAGTGTCTACTAAATGGCGTATTTTTCTTTCTGAAATTCCATTTTGTTCATGAGTATATGGGCAAGCAATTCTGTGAGTGATTCTAAGGTTTTTGAAGAGTTTGTTTAGTTTTTGATACTCACCACCCCAATCAGAGTGAAATGCTAAGATTTTGGTATTAAACTGACGATCAACATATGCATTAAAATGCTGAAAACTGGAAAATACATCACTTTTGTTCTTGAGGAAGTAAATCCAAGTGTATTTGGTAAACTCATCAATGAACAGGAGACAATACCTATGACCTAAAGAGGAATGAGTTGGTGCAGGACCCCAAACATTGGAGTAAATTATTTGAAATGGTTTTGTGCTCTTGTGTGCAACTGAAGCAAGGGAATTCGCGCAAGCTTGCCTAGGTGACAGGATGAGCATTTGAAAGCAGGAGATGGTAGTGATGATAGTTGATTGTCTTTGAGAATCCTATGAACTGTACGGAGCTGGGGGTGACCCATACGTGCATGCCACTGTTCCAAGGGGAGGAGTTCACCATGACAAGCAACTTTTGGTTCCAATGCTTCACCAGTCATAGGATACAAACCATGTTCACTCGGGCCGTGAGATAGGGTTGCCTTGGTCACCTGGTCCTTGATAAGAAAATGTTTTGGCCAAAATTCAAAATAACAATGGCTGTCAGATGCAAATTTTTTAATGGACAAAAGTGGTTTTGTAATGTGTGGGACGTGAAGAACATTATTTAACGCAAACTTTTTATTTGGTGTGTAGATATAGGAAGTGCCAGAGTGAGAGATATGCAAACCTTGTCCATTTGCAACACTTAGCTGATCAGTGCCTTTGTAATTGGTAGCAATACTTAAGGCAGACAGGTCTGGAGTGATGTGATGGGAAGCTCCTGTGTCAAGATACCATGGTTGAGATGAGTTGCCTGCAGCATGGAAAGCAGTGGGCTGGATGTGAGCAGGGGACATAGAGTGATATTCATGGAAGGATTCTGGCACAGATGCAAGTGATGGCATCCTTATGTGTGTCCCAAAGACTGCATTGGCTTGAGGATGAGAAACTGGCCTAGTGGAATATCGACGACGACAACGATCAACAGTGTGGTTACGCATATTACAGATCTGGCATGGTCCCCTGTTCCTGCGATAATTGTTGGAATGAGATTGCATGGGTCTAGGAAAGGCTGATAGTGTTGGCGTGGGCAGGAGTGGCGGACAACGGGTTGCAAGATGAGCCATGGGGCTCTCATAAGTGCTTTTGAGTAAGATTTCGTGAGCCCCCAGATGGCCATGTAACTCATGGAAGGGTACTGGTTCAGCTCACAAGTTCAAAGCCGTAATAATGTTGTGATACTCTGTTCCAATATTGCGATAGATGATCGCGTTAAATTCGACTGTTGTCATCCTTCGCCCCGCTGTGGCTAGTTCATCAGCCAATGATTTTTCTTTGTGAAGATAGTCATGCACAGAGAGAGGTCATTTTTCTTGAGCTCTTGTAACGATATGTGAAACTGGAGTTGGCGATTTTGGGAGATGGAGCCAAAGGCACTAGCCAAGGCAGTCCAGACCTGAAAAGAAGAGGTTAGATCAATAACATAAGAGAACATGTCCTCAGTGAGAGAAGAGAGGAGCCATGAGTGCAACATCTGGTCCTTTTGAAACCAGTTGTGATAAGCTGGGTTAGGGAAGGTGACGGGTGGTTCATCAGAGGAGGTGATTGTCTTGGGTGGAGCAGTAGTCGTGCCATCAATGAAACCAATTAGGTTTTGGTAATTGAGAAGAGGAAGGAATTGGGCTTTCCAAGCTAGATAGTTCTTAGTGTTGAGTTTGACAGAAAAGGTATGATGAGCAGTAGACGGAGAAGAAGTTGTTTCCAAAGCTGGAGTTGTTTATGAAGAGGAGACAGCAAGAGTAGTCATTGGTGGCGTGAAAAAGAAGAGACAAGAACATAAGGGAAAAGAGGAGAGTGAAAAAAAAGAAAAGGAAAAAGAAGGGATCACAACTTAAGCTCTTGATACCATGTTGAAAGTAACAGAGACGAGTCTATAATTTGTAGTTTTTCTATTTTTGTAGTTTTGAACTGTAGATACATATATATATATATATAGAACTAGATGAGTTTGTCATTATGTAGGTATCTATCTTGCTAGAGTATATCCTTACAATGTGATAACTGTTATGGTGCAGTAGTTGAGTCAATCCTAATAGCTGCAAGTGGAGTTTGTTTAGCAATTGTTAATAGAAACCATATTCCAAACATTGGAAATTAGAATAATTTTGGTGCCACCAGTGGTAGAATAAATAAAGTGGCTGAGTTAGAGCTACTTTGTTAAAGCTGCCTTTTCTTTTTTTAGCATATACCCAAAGAGGTATTGATCATGTTCCTCATTTCTGACAATAAGCAATCATGCAGTGGCCATTATTGTGGAAAAAAGAGGAAGGAAAGGAAACAAACCTACAAATTATAGGGTCACCCCTAAATTTGAAAGTAATCTATAAATTAGTTCATATAAATTAGTTTATTTAAATAATCAATGATGATTATGATTAAATTAATATTATTTTGTTTCAAAAAAGGTTTTTGTAATTAATATTTTTATAGTTTTTTACTTATGTTTTCTCCTTTCTTGCTGAATTCCACATAATCTAATAAGCGAGGGAGAATTAGTCATGGCAAGTTAAAAGCAGATTCCTTCAAAATTATTGTTCTTGATATTCGAATGAGTCATGTCAAGTTAAAAGCAGATTACTTCAAAATTATTGTTTTGATATTCCTCATAAACATCCAAGAATAAGGGAAATTAACTCAATAATTTGCAATTTTGGCCATATTATGTCCTTTCGATAACTAAATGGATGTATTTAATTCTACTTAATCGTCTCTCTTCAAATAAGTTGAAAAACCAGAGTCCAAAAACATGGACCAAACAGAAAACCATTCTTGTATGGCAGCAACTGTAAAAAATTATACCATAAAATTTGCATGAACTTTTGACGGATAAGTCCTATCAGCTTAGAGACATTTTTTTTTTCCTTGGGGGCCAAGAGGTAGTCAATGATACTTGTGTTTCCAGCTGGTTCGACCCTACTGCAAACGGAGGCAGATCTGCTTTGGCTGAACTGATAGGGTCCAACACTGTTCTCTATCAAATTGATAGAGAAGAGTGTAGACAAGTCTTCAAAGGGATTAATACTCCTTACTATTTGTACATAGGGCCCATAGACTATGCAGTTACCACTTAACTATCGTAGAAAACTAGAAAATCCTAAAACAAATGAGTCCGCATAGATATATGGGTAAGGAATCGGTTATATATGGGAAAGATCAACATCACCACCTTCCCTTCCTATATGAGGTAGACTATATTTTATGCTTGTGAAAATCAAGGTCTCGGTTTTAATATATTATGACTTTTTTTTCCAACATAAGTGAATTTGTTTTATTGGAATAAAATGATCAAGTAGTTTAGGGTTTAGGCTAATCAAAAGTATATACCCATACTCTAAGGAGAAATGGGGATAGTAATTGAAATTTTAGCTAGTCCTTAGTGATTGCAAATCTATATCAACTAATAAGTGAGTTTCTAAGGATTGGAAGCCCATATTGACATGAATAGAAAGTCCATGACAACTTTATCCACATAAATGAAAATCACTAACAACTTTAGTTCATAAATTTAGGAAACCGTCAACAATTTTGTGCACAAATAGAAAACCATCAACGGATTCAATTCACACAACAACAATTCATTTTGAATATTTAAAAGCCATTAATGGCTTCGTCCTAATAAGAGGAAAGCCACTAATGGCTTTGTTTTAACAAATAACAAGTCATTTAAAAATTAGTAGAAGCCACTTAGCGACTTCGTTCACATAAATAGGAAGCCATTGATGGCTTAATTTCAACGAACAATAAGTCGACTAAAAATGTTTGAAAGCCATCGACGACTTCGTTTCAATGAACAACAAGTCATTTAAAAATATTTGAAAACCACTAATAATTTCATCTACAAAAGTAAAAAGCCATTAATAGTTTCATTTCAACAAATAGAAAAAAAAAAAAACAAGTTTTGAAGCTTCGGTAGCTTCATCCATATAAATGAGAAGTCATTGACAATTTTGCTTCAATAAATAGTAAAACGATTTGGAAGCCCATAATGGCTTCGTCTACATAAGTCGAAGTCATTGACGACGCTGTTTTAACGAATAGCAAAATAGGTAAACAAGTTCGGAAGTCACCGATGGCTTCATCCATATAAGTGGATGCCACCGATGACTTTATTTCAACAAATTACAAAATAGCTAAATAAGATTGGAAGCCATTGATAGCTTCATCTCGCATAAGGAAAAAGCCATCAATAACTTTGTTTGAAGGAACACCAAAATAGCTAGACAAGTTTAGAACCAATGATGGCTTCATTCACATGAGTGGAAAACTACTAACAATTTAATTTTAATGGATAGCAAAATAGCTAAATAGATTTAGAAGCCATTGACGAGCTTCGTCAATATAAGTGGAAAGCGACCAATAACTTCATTTTAACGAATCGCTAAACGAGAGATAAAAGCCATCGATGACTTTGTTCATATGAATGGGAAGCCACCAATGGCTTTAATTTAACGAACAATAAAACAACTAAATAAGTTTGAAAGCCTCTAGTGCCTTCATCCATATAAAGAGGAAGCCATCAATGATTTCGTTTCAACAAACATCAAAATAGATAAACGAGTTTAGAAGCCACAAGCGACTTTATTCACATAAGTGGAAAGCCATCAATGGTTTTGTTTCAATGAACTTTAAAATAGCTAAACGAGGTTTGGAAGCCACTATGGCTTTGACCACGTGTGGAAAAAGATCGACAACTTCATTTTAATGAATAGTTAAATAATTAAATAAATTTGAAAGCCACTAGCAACTTTGTCCACATACGTGAGATGCAATTAATTGTTTCATTTCAATGAATAGCAAAACAAGTAAACGGGGTTGTAAGCTTCTAGTAGCTTCACCCATATAAGTGAAAAGCCACCAACAACATTTCAATGAACAGTAAAATAACTAAATAGCATTAGAAGGTACTGGTAATTTCGACCAAATAAGTGGCAAGTTATCAACAACTTTGTTTCAATGAATAACAAAACAATTAAACATGTTTATAAGCCACTAATAATTTCATCCACATAAGTAGAAAACCACTTATGGTTTCATTTCAGCAAATAGTAAAATAACAAAATAGGTTTGGAAGCCATTGGCTACTTCAACTACATAAGTGGGAAGCCACTGATTGCTTCATTTTAATGAAAAACAAAATAACTAAAAATGATTGGAAGCCCCCAATGGCTTCATCCACATAGATGAAAATCCATTGATAGCTTCATTTTAACAAATAAAAAATCATTTAAATCATACATTGCACATGATTATTATGTAATCAAAACATCACACTCAAAAAACTAGATCAATCATATCACCTAACACAAACACAAAAATCATTTTTAAGTACAAAAATTAAGACCAACACATGTTCTAGATAAAATATTGAAATTAAAATCAAAACTCATCCTCCTAACTCTATCGTAAAGCATTGATCAATTAGCTTTATTACTCTTCAAAAGACTCAAGATCTCTTATCCTTTCGGAGTTCGATACACAATGGTGTATGTAAAACACTTCAAATATTCCAAATACAAGCAACATGTTTTTTTTTAATACCATTCATTTGAAAATAATAAAAATATATTATTTATAATATTTTATCTAAAAATAAATAGGTAAAATCAAATTTTGAAAATTTACCCAAAATGATTCGAAAGGGTGTGAAAATTATCAAAAATTATATTTGGCGTGAGTTCTACTCTCTTTAATCGTAATAAAGACTTAATATTTGATCACTCGGAAGCGGGAGAGTGGCTTCTCATTGTTATGGGTCCTACTTTTGCTAAAAGGTGACTACTAAAAAGCTTGAAATAGTGGACTTGTCATGAAAAGTTACTGGAATAACTTGAACAACTATAGGGCTACTACTCGGTGGTGGTTGAATGTTATAGAAGCTACTAGTACGTGCCAACTACTTTCCATATATAGGGTGATTGCTTGCTAGTTGACTTAAGATGATGGAGGAGCTATGTTCAACACCAAGCTGGAGAAGAAAACAAAAAGCTTGTATTTGATGACGAGTAGATTCGATGACTGACAACTAGGTTAAACAATGATGATAGATAGGAAATGATGGTAGTTGAGAGGAGGATAGTGGTGTTTAGCTTAGTTTTGATTAGATTTTTCATTAGGTTAGTGTCTTTAGGTGGTTGGTTCAATAAAGAATGATAGTAGGGTTGAGTTTCTAATTATGGGTTATATTTTTTAGATGAGGGTCACGGTAAAGAGTGGTTGTGGAATTCTTTTTATCAATAGTGCTCGAGTAGAAGGGGTGCGTGGGTCTCGAGCTTGGATAAAGAGGGATGGATTTTGGCTAGACTATGAATTAGTGGCTCGTGGTGTTTGGTTAAGAATTTTATAGGTCTAAGAGGATTCGTCAAAAGCCGGAAAGATATGGCTTTTTAGTCTTAACATATGGAGATATGTCTATCATACGAGATGACGAACCTAACACCTATGAAGAGGCAATGTTAGACATTGGCTCTAAAAAATGGCATGAGGCCATGAAATCCAAAATGGAATCCATGTACACTAACCAAGTATAGATTTTGGTTGATCACCCCGAAGGTGTTAAACTTATTTGGTGTAAGTGGGTCTTTAAAAGAACGACCAACATGGATGGACATATATATACGTATAAGGCCGGATTGATGGTTAAAAGATATCGTCAAAAGCAAGGTGTTGATTATGATGAAAATTTCTCACCAGATCACAAAGGTTAAATCTGTTCGGATTATGATTACATTTGTTGCATATCATGATTATGAGATATGGCGGATTGATGTCAAAACTACTTTTCTTAATGGAAAATTAAATGAGGATGTGTACATGACACAACGTGATGGTTTTGTCATCAAAGGACATATAAATAAGATTTATAAATTTCAAAGGTCCATTTATAGACTCAAGCAAGCATCTAGGAGTTGGAATCAACGTTTTGATGAAACAATCAAAAAGTTTAATTTTTCACAAAACGAAGATGAACCTTGTGTATATAAAAAAGTTAGTGAGAGCTCAATTGTATTTGTTGTACTATATATAAATGATATTTTACTTATAGGCAATAATACCATCATGTTGTAATCTATAAAAGATTGGCTATCTAAGAATTTCTCCATGAAAGACATGAGAGAGGCAAGCATACATTCTAGAAATCAAGATCCATAGAGATAGATCAAAACAATGTTAGGTCTTTCCCAAAGCACGTACATTGACAAAATACTAACGAGGTTTAATATGGAAGAATCCAAGAGAGGACTTATCTAATGTCACATGGTATAAAACTATCAAGGTTGAGTATCCCAACACACAACATGAAAGAGAAAGGATGAATCGCATTCCTTACGCATCGGCCATAGGATCTATCATATATGCCATGTTATGTACACGGTTTGATGTCTCATATGCTTTGAGTATATATAGTAGATATCAAGCTGATCTAGGCAAAAAACACTGGATTGTCGTGAAGAGCATTTTGAAGTACTTACAAAGAACTAAAGATGCCTTCCTA
This sequence comes from Dovyalis caffra, assembly GCA_963924115.1. Classification (NCBI taxonomy): domain Eukaryota; kingdom Viridiplantae; phylum Streptophyta; class Magnoliopsida; order Malpighiales; family Salicaceae; genus Dovyalis; species Dovyalis caffra. The sequence goes on along the minus strand of CAWUPB010001166.1, from coordinate 142,305 downwards.
GTCTATAAAGGAGATGAACTAGTCGTGAAAGGGTTCATGGATGCTAGTTTTCAATCTAACCATGATGACTTTAAATCATAATCGGGATTCATTTTCCAATTAAATGATGGCGTTGTTAGTTGGAAAAGTTCTAAGCAAGAAACGATGACCAACTCAACAATCAAGGCTAAATATATTGCAACCACGGAAGCGACTAAGGAGGTCAGTTTGGATTCTTAAATTTTTGTCCGGACTACAAGTGGTTCCTAGCATTGTTGATCCAATAGTATTGTACTTGTGACAACAATGAAGCTATAGCATAAGCCAAGGAACCAAGGTCTCATCAAAGATCTAAGCATGTATTACGATGCTACCATCGGATTAGAGAGATTATCAATCATGGCAATATAAGGATAGAAAAGATCCACACCGATGATAACATAGCGGACCCCTTGACTAGGCCTTTGTCACAGCAAAAACATGAGTCCCTTACTCGATCGTCGAGATTAATGGATGTGGCTGGTTGGCTCTAATGCAAGTGAGAGATTGTTAGTGTAGGTGCCCAAGATCCAACCATGTATGGATGAGCTTAAGTTGATGTAATATTGCATTATTTATCTTGATAATAATAAAAAAGTTATTTTATTAATTCTTTTATTTACATGTTCGGTAGAATTATATAGAAGTCCTTATGATATGTATTTGCAATAGTGATTGATCGAAAGATGTGAGACAAACACTAATACATATAAATGGTATCATTAAATGTCTCAAGTTGTAGCATCGTCAAGAATGGACATTCACAATATGTGGATAGACTTGTGAATGTTATGCTCATGCTATATGATAGCAGTAGGAGATCTCACACCTATTGGAATGGTGATGCCAAAGCAAGCAATTAGGTGATTTATTTTAAAGAACATATCACTAAACTTGACTCATCATGAGAACCCATTTGGTTTTAGTCTATGGGAATCTCATACGAGATGGGTAAAAATGGTCCTTAGACTTAAAGTCATCACGGTTATTTCATTAGAGGACTTATGCATTTTGACACTCGTTTCAATGGACCCATTAATGGGTTGCACATGGGCGATTCATTAGATGTACTAGGAATCCAATAGAGATAGGTGTATGACTAAGATAGGACATATCATTCCTTGTATGCTAAATGAGTTATCACATTGCACTTTGATAAATATCTGCTAAGAAATCTATGACCATAGTTGGAGTACACCAATAGAGCATAGTTCGTTTACTCTAGGAGCTAAGATATTTGAGAATCGAAGAAAACTTTTGTGATCATAATCGAACAAGACTAATAACCAAGTTTAAGATCACACCTGTGATAAGTTGACATGAGGACTGAATTGTATGGTAACTATGCTCATGAAAGGTAATATCTGGATTAACTAATTCTCCTAGAGAATTAGGTAGTTATAATGCCTTGCTAGAGGTCAATCTTGATTTATGTATCAAAAGATGAAAGAGTCTTTTATTCTTGATACATTGCCAACATATCTAGGAGCCTATTGATTCACACGCATAAGTTCAAGTATTCACATTACGGATGAGAAGCAAATATATTAGAAAAAATTTTCAATTATGAAAGTTTCCTATATCGGAAAGAGTTACCGAAATGGAAAGTTTTCTATTTTAGAAATTGATTTCCTAATTTGATAATTTCAAATGTGAAAATAAAGAACTTAAAAGGAAAGGAGTTTCTTAATTTAGGTTAAAGGGTATTTTAAAAAATTATTTCCTAATATGGACTCCGCTAAAATAATCTAAGAATATTTATTTAGATAGTCAAAATAAATTTATTGGGCTAAAATATTTTTGGCTCGTTAGGTTTAATTAAAAGCCTTAAAATAATTTTGGTGTAAGGATAAACATCAATCTTCTTAGATAAGGATGAATGTTTTAAAAATAAACATTAACCTTATTGGATAAGGTTGAATGTTTTAAAGATAATAATTAAGTAGTCCACATATAAAATAACTCTTCATCCTTGGAGGATAAGGAAGCAACAACCTAGAGTCCTTTATGGAGTCATAGCCACCCCTCTCCTTGTCCTTAGAGGACAAGGAAACTCTCCCCTATAAATAGGAGGCGATATGCGGCATAAAGGGAAGATTACCTAAAAAGAGTATTTTTGGCCAAGTAAAATCATAACATAAAATTTGGTCAATAAAAGAGAGAGAAAAGAAAAAAATTCGGTCAGCCCCTAAAATCATCTATGGCACACGACTAAGAGAGAAAAAAGGAAGAAAATAGTTTTCTCCAAAAATCCTAGCAAGAAATACTCTTACCTTATCCTTTAAGGTTGTCGTAAAGTTGTCCGGTATTGATTTGTAGAAGAAATACTTAATCGAGAAAAGGTGGAGCTAGCACCCTATTAATTTTGAGTGCTTCTTTGTAGATATTTGGGCTACGTGAATCATCAATAGAGGCCAAACACTTGAATGGGTAATCAAAGAAGATGACTTTAGATCTACACTACAAGAGGTAATACTTTACTTATAGCTTATTATTCATATGTGTATGATTAGTAAATTCAATCGCATGATTTAAAGCCATTGGATAGAGAAATTTATTTATTTATTCCACACTTTTATATGATGCATGATCCTTCAATATCCTCCTAGACACAAATTACACAAGGGTAGTAAATAGAATCCTAGCAATGCAATAAGAGTAACTACTCATTTTGCTAATTTGGCCACCACTAGAATCAATCGGGATAAACTTCAACAACTACCGTCTCTATTGAAATAACCAGGAGACAAAATACTTGAAGAAACCACCATAGGTAAATACTCATTGTTTTCTCTCTTCTCATTCATAAGATATTGCCCTCTCTACTTGGATTTTAGATAATGGCTCAACCGATCATATTTGCCTATAACCCAATATGTTTACTACCATCGGACCATTTACCCATATACCCTATGTTAGCTTACCTAATGGTAACCTAAAATAATATCACTCATATTGGCACCATACAACTAAGTGATACAATATTACTCTAAAATATTCTATGCATTCCTAGTTTTAAATATAATTTGATATCTATAAGTGAACTCACTAGAGATCTAAACTATGTAATCCATTTTTCTTTTGATTATTGTTTGGTGTAGGACCGTATATTGAAGAAGACTTTAGGATTGGCAAACAAATTACGGGTTTGTTCACTCTCCTTAAAAGCATCCAGCGTCCTCTAAGAGCTCTTACCGATTCCACTGCACCCATCAAACATGTTAGCACCTCCCAATAGTTGTGGCATCATCACCTCGGTCACTCGTAACATTCTAAAATGCATTTTTTGTCCCCCTATATTCTTGAAATAAAACAACCACAACCATCAATATGTGAAAAATGTCATATGGCTCAACGTAAATATTTGTCCTTTAGTAAAAGTATTTCATCTACCACAAATATTTTTGATATAGTCCATCGTGATGTTTGGGGACCTTATCGGGTCAAAACAATAATAGGATCATGATACTTTGTCACTATTATGGATGACTTGTCTAGTGCTACTTGGTCATACCTCATTAAAGCCAAAATAGAAGTACCATAAATCATGAAAAAATTTAGAGCCATGATCGAAACCTAATTCGGCAAAATAGTCAAAACCATTAGAATAAATAATGGGTTAAAATTTTTTATTCAATCTTTTACCTCATTTCTAGCCAATAAAGGCATCCTTCATTAAAGCTCCCGACCTTACACCTCACAAGCATAGTGGGATAGCGGAAAGAAAACACCGAGCATCTCTTGTCCATTGCCCGAGCCCTCATATTCCAAGCAAACCTCATATTCGAATTTTAGGGAGACTGTGTGTTGATAGCCACTTACCTTTTAAATCATATCTCTTCTCCATTACTCCAACACTAAACTCCTTATGAACTCCTACACAATAAAATTCATTCCTTTGTCAATCTAAGTGGTCTTTGGGTGCCTTTGTTTTGCCTCCACCAAAACGCATGATATAGATAAATTCACCCTTAGAGCCACACCATGTGTTTTTCTTAGATACCCATGAACCCAAAAAGGATACGAAGTGCTTGATTTATCCTCTCATTGCATTTTTGTTATAAGATATGTGATTTTTTATGAAACTACATTCCTTTTCTCCACCCACCATAGCTTGAACCTAACCTAAATTCCTTTTCCTAGTGATGCCATTGAATTTATTGATAATATTTCCCTCTTCCCTTCTCCCAATATCACCCGATCTCCATTTCATCATGCCCAATCTCGGTTTTCTTCAAACATGCAACATCCCAACCTTCCTACCTCTCCAAAAACTTCCTCCCTTTTATTTTTAAATCCTAACTAGTTCCCATTCCGCCTGACCCCTTATAGCCACCTTCCCACTCATGGGCCAGCCTTTCGTCCCCCGAGGCCCATTCCCTAAGCAAGCTAGACCCTCTTTAAACTTAACCCATCACTAGCTCAACCAATCCTAGCCTTATCCCTTCACTCACACCAAGCCCTCACTCCACACCACTCTAGACTCAACCCACCATTGATTCAACCAACAACGATCTACCATAGTCTAGCCTATCTACTAAATCCCCTTCCTCACATTGGTACGCTACTCATCCCATACCCATTGCCAAAATTAGCCAGCCTTAATTATCTCAACCTACCTCTCTAACTGGATTTTCAAATCTTCCTACCGCACCCTCTTCCCCATCTCACACTACAAATCACATCACGACTATCAATGACATACAATCTCGGTCTCCATGTTCACCCATTCAGCTTATGCCACTAACGGACCTCTTCATTACCATGTCACGTCATTCCACTCGCCCAATTAAACCACCCACCTAGACTTGAGATTATGTTTGCTAATTCTCATCTCTCATACAAGGCAGTTTTACTCCTACGTCGGTACCTTCGTTACCCCATATCCTTTACTTAAATATCTTAGCTACTCTATTCTCTTCCCTTCCCATAAAGCTTTTTGTCACTCAAACAACCATACCTTCGAACCTCAAAATTACACCGAGGTTGTCCAAAATCCACTTTGGAAAGATGCTATGTCATAGGAAATTCAAGCATTAGAAGAGAATAACACTTGGGTCTTGACCTCCCTACCACTTGGAAAATACATTGTCGGGTGCAAATGGGTGTATAAACTAAAATTCAAGTTAGATGGTACTGCGAAGAGGTACAAAGCTTGCCTTATGGAAAAAAGGCTATACATAGGTTGAGGGTCTTGACTATCAAGAGACTTTTGCTCCGGTTGTTAAAATGACTACTTGTTTGCACATTTTTGGCAGTAGCTACTTCCAAGGCTTGGCCAATTTCCTAATTAGATGTGAAAAATGCATTTTTGTATGGGGATTTATAGGAAGATATTTATATGAAGCCTCCACTAGGGTTCTATACCAAGGGGGAGCCATTGGTATGCAAGCTTAACAAGTCTCTATATGGCCTTAAACAAGCCAATTGCTAATGGTTTGCTAAGTTCTCTTCCTTCCTTTAATCCCTTGGATACACACAATCACGTTGTGATTACTCTTTATTTGCTCGACTCGTGGCTCGATTTCATTTCTTTTCTTAGATATGTGAATGATGTTATTATCACGAGAACCAGTTCTATATTAATCAATGTAGTGAAAGATCATCTCCACTCTCCTTCCACATAAAAGATCTCGGTTCGGTAAAATATTTTCTTGGCCTTGAAATTGCTCACTCTTCTTCCGGCATTCATCTTAGCCAACGTAAATATTCCCTAGATGTTCTTGATGATGTTGGTCTTCTTGGTTCCAAACCTCCGATGGAACAACATCTTAAATTGAATAATAGCACAAGTGTCATTGTTTATGATCCCAATCATTTTCATCGCCTAATGGGTCGCCTCATTTATTTAACCATCGATCGACCACATATATCCTATCCTGTGCACATTCTTAATTAGTTTATGGCCTCACCTTATGAACCACACCTTCAAGCGAGCTCATAAACTATTATGCTATGTCAAGGGTACCATTGGTCAAGGCTTGTTATTTCCATCACATAACCCTTTGACTATGATTGCTTATTGTGATTCCGATTAAGCTCGCTTGTCTAATGACTCGACGATCTATTTTTTTATGTTTTTACATCCTTCTTGGTGATGCTCTTATTTCATGGAAAACTAAGAAACCCACAGTTTCTCGAAGCTCCGTTGAAGCTAAGTATCGCTTCATGGCATCTACTTGTTGTGAACTTACTTGGCTATAAATTTGCTCCTTGACTTGTTGGTTCATTTGCCACTTCCCATTCCATCGCATTGTGACGATCAAGTCGCCCTCTATATCGCAACTAATCTAGTTTATCATGAACGCACCAAGCACATTGAATTAGACTGCCATTTGGTTTACGAAAAGTTGAAACAAGGTTTCATTTCTACGGCTCATATCCCTACTCAATCCCAACCTCGTTGATATGCTCACCAAGCCATTGACGAGGATTTACTTCTTCGTCATCTTGCCAAGTTAGGTATGCTCAATATTTTGGACCCTCTAACTTGAGGGGGAGTGATACAATTTGATATGATCATGGTTGAATCACATTCCTATATTAGCATCTTAATTAGGAGAGTTTACCATTTTCCATAAGATGCAATTACTTTTCCTATTTTATGTAAGATATAGAAGTAAATGCTAGGTCTTTTCCATTTGTATTTATATAGACTTTTTGTAATCAGTTACATATGTAAGGAATAATATTACACAGTTCCTTCTTCAGCTCTTATCTTCTCCTTTTCCTTTCTATCAACCTTTATGTTTTTCAACCGATAAGTGTCGCTAAAAAGTCCCCAACGCTGGCTAAGGGTCACTATAGTCAATATAAGTATGAGTTAAGGATTCGAATATATAGTGATTTGGATACAAGGAAAGCATTTTCTTCTCTTTTTTATTTTTATTTTTTTGAAAAAAATCTTAATTTTCAAAATCAACCTAAAATAATAATCGCAATATATAATTATTACATCAATTAAATAAAAATTCTTGAGATCCTACATTCAAACATACATGTTGGAGACTAAGAAGATGCATGTTATAGGCGAGATTGCCTTCTTCAACCTCCTCGAAACTTTTAGAGACATCCATTGCTCAAGCCTCAAAGGTACATTTTCAAGCGGCACTCTCACAATTCTTGATACCTGGCCAACAAAAACAACACCACCACACCTTTGAAAGTCTCTCAATTGGAATTCTGTTCATATATTTTTTCTTATGTCATTTTTATCCATACACTAGACTAATTTTTTTTTCTTTTCAAATTTGTTTATACAGATATTGTTATGAAATTACCTATAAATTCTATCTCATTCATATTTTTTTTTAAATCAATAACTAATTCACGGACTAGAGTCGTTGTAACATCTATTCAATGTTCTAAATTACGACCCTCCCCAACAACTAGTACTACCCCAGCAGGACATCTCCTACGTACCAAGCACCATCTAGGAGCTAATTTTTCCAGTTGCATCAATGGTCTGTTTTGAGGTGAAAGTTCTATCTCAAACCTTCACTTTTGTTTCTATTCCAATAACACATGAATTGAGTGAACTACACAACAATAGTTTTGTTAAGCCGAACTCTCTCTTTGTTTGTCAGACTGAAGTAAAGAATATTGTAGCAGATAGTTTAGCTAATCATGTTAATAGCAGGAAAAAAAAAAATTACTAGCTTCCCTCTAATCTTTCTAACTTTAGTACCTTGTTTTTTCTGGCAATATCTTGCTAGTTTTTAATTTAAGTCTATATATATATATAACACAACAATTATTTTAAGAATTCTTATGTAGAGAACTAATATGGTTTGTTATGGATTACCTTTGATTAGTGCTCACTGCGCAATTTTCTTTGTCCTATCCATCCCATTCTCCATATGAACGCCAACAACAACAGCAGAAACAAAAAACAGCCTACTGTAATCAACGCGATTTCCCAAGGATGTAGTTTTCTGGAGACTTTACAAACATAACACATCGGTTGTCAACCAAGATTGTAACAACAGAGAATTGAAGTGACTAAAAGAGTTCTGCAAGGTTTTAACAGAAAAGGGAAGAGTCGCCTCCTACCACGAGTGACAGAAATGGCTGCTATGAGAGGTCCATTGATAGCTGGTGGATTGTACAGAGATCCTTTGCCAGCCCAGAAAAGCTGGATCTCCAAGGAACCATTGTTTATTTTAGCTGGGAATTTTAGCTTTCTTACTTCATTTTGTGGCCCAGGGATTTCCTTTATGTTGAGATCTTTCCTCACCATCCGTCCCTACAATCAAGAGTTCCTTTAGAATGTGACATTAGTACATTAATTGGATTATGAAAATTGAAATACTTAATTACCTGAATATATACATCAAACACACGTTTCCCTGATATGCTGTAATCTTCACCCTTTGAGTACAATGTTTCAGCAAAATGAAGTGTCACAATGTACTTGCCTTTACGCAAGCAGAGCCCATAATACGTTAGAGAGACAGGAGCAAGGCGAAAATCGTTGTCTATTTTTTTCTCTGGAGTACAAACTTTACATGTCGAGTTTCTTACTACAATACTGACTTTAGTTGTTGACCACAGGTAGTCCCCAGAAAAGCTATAAGCCCAATCTTCGGATGTACTTTGGTGAAAACTTGATATTGAGGTATCTTTATAATAATGATCCTTTCCCAAGTTAACCTCCTCACCACCACAATTGATAAACAAGGAATTATCTGCAAGAAAATTAATTTTCAATACAAGCATGATTGTTCTCCATAACAAATTTAACCAACATAATTAGAAAATACAAATTCCCTATCTATCTATCTATCTATGTGAGCTTGCGCACTAGCTATGATCCCTTGCATTTGCGAAGGGGTCATGGTTTTTAATCCCATTCTTCTAAAGAATTTGGGCTTAAATTGGTTTTTTTGCAAGAGGAGTCCAGATAAGCCTCTCAGCTGGTCAATTCAAATCTATCAAATTTTTTGCTTCTGTTGGGACATGGGCCACTAGGTTGTATTGATGTCTATAAAAAAATAAAATAAAAAAAATCAGGAATCCCAATTGGATGGGCAAATTAAGCCAGACGACTTCATTTAGCTTTCAGAAGAATGAACATACGCTTCCGATGACATTTTTCCGCCTGCATGTTAGCTATGAAAGACCTAATAAACACGAGAAATTAACTTGTTAGAATACTTCAGGATCACTCTTATTGCAAAAATGATGCTACTACATACCTAGTTGGGTGTCTGGAGAAGCACCAACATCATGGCGGAGGAAAAAAAACATTCAGTGAGAAACTTTCAGAAGTGATTTACTGAATTCAACAAAATTGTCACATAATGCAAAATAGGCACGAGTTTGGTCAAAAGCCTTACATATTTACACCTGCCAGTCCAGAGCATGTTTCATCTGTACAATTCACATTGAAGTTATTGTATGAAAGATCCCTGCAAGATAACAATTAATTAAAATGAAAGTAATTATAATTCAAATTTCTCCTTGAAATGCTTTCATATTTCCATCCACAAATAGCAAAATACTTTCATATTTCTGATTCTTTGGTTAAATCTAGTCTTTATAGTTCTAATAAATTCTTAGCTTAACTGTAATCTATTTTTTCTAGCTCCTTGCTAGCTTCATTGATTAAATTGTTGATTTCATAAAATAAATTAATTATCATGTTTGTGCATATGAAAATTTTGTATAATAGTGTTAAAGAAAATATCCTATATTAAATAGTTAAATAAAAAATAAGTAACATATAAAGTTATCAAAAGGCCATCCACCATAAGAATTAAGTTTTTTGGATGAAATATAATCTCAATTATGTAATTTTATATGATATAAAAGCCTCAAAGAGTATGATATGAAAGCCTCAAAGAGTTTTAACACCCCAATAAAGATATTAAAACACAAGTCACTTGACATACCAAAAGATGGATTGCAAGTGAGGAAAAATATGAAATATAATATCCAACAAACTTATCAAAAAGTCGGGTTTTATTATTTTAGGTCTCTCAAAACAAAATTCAGCCATGATTTTGTCTAAAAAACACCTCAAAATCATTGAAATAATAGCAACAAACTTGTTTAGAATTTCAAAATCTATTTTAATTCACACAAAAATTTAAATCAAAATAAAAAATTCAAAATATTTCAGGTTTTTTGATCTACCTCCTTCCATCATTTCATGACTAATTACCATCACCGCAAACAATTTCTATAATGTATTAAATTCTTAAACAAAAAATAAGTAATATATAAAATTATGAAATTATCACCCACTCTAGGACTTAAGTTTTTTTTTTTAATGGAATTCAATCTCAACTAAAACTCTATAGATAGTATGCCATTAATAACTGAATTTGCCTCCCCTTAACCTACCCTCATGTTCCTCCCTAATAATGGGTAAAATAATTTAAGTTTTTTTGTGATTCCTAAGATGAATGATTAATGAAATGAAATAAAAAAGTTTTGACGCTACTGAAGCATATATATATATATATATTCACGAACAATATGTTATGTAGACAATTGCAAATAAGCTTGTAGAATGGACGTTAATCTACTGTCTTACGCTTTAGGGTAGGAAGATGGCCTTGCCTTCGGCTTCTTAGTGATCCAGAAAGGAAGCTCAGTAAGCTCGTTGTTTGTTAAATATCTAAGCAGGAAACACCAACCCATCAGCAACACTGGTTTACCAGCTCGTTATGTTGTATATAGAACAACTTATACACATACAACTTATTCAGGGTCTGAAATGATTCCGGAATGCGGCCAGTTAGTTTGTTGAAGCTCAAATCACTGCAAGACGAAGCAAAATGCATCAAATCTTGTTTCTATAATACGCAAGACTGATAACCTAAGATGGAATATCATATTTAAGTTTGAAGCGAACATATAACTGAAGAAGTACTGAAAAAAATGTTAGAGATCATAAGAGTTGAGTCAGGTAAAAACAATTATCTTAATTCAAAATTTTAAACTATTCGGTGAGATTCTATAATAATTTTATATAATTAACTCTTCAATAACAAGTGATTGTTTAACCACTTTGGTGTAGATTTGCCAAATACTAAAGAAAAAAATAAACTAGTTAATATGGGAAAGCTACTAGGTATTTAGAAAAATGGTAGACGTACAGATATGATAATTGAGGCCACTTGCCAATGTATTGGGGTATTGAACCATTGATTTTGCAATTTCTCAGAACCCTGCATAAACAATTGAAGAAGTAAGGGAATCTATATTTGCAGATTAACAACTTCAATTTTATTTATTTATTTATTTGAAAATCGAGAATAGATTAATAGGAAGAGAGCAGGTGGCTGTCAAAATTACAAAGTTTAAACATTTTTTTTTAAAAAAAAAACCATCTAAATAACAAAATTATTGTTTCTCTACGGACTACTCTTAAATACTCTAATTTATTTCAAGTTAAGCATCAAATGTATACAATTACAATAGTACTGAAAATAGTGTTTTTATTTTTATTTTTTCGTTTTCTTATAGTAAGGCCCAAATGTGCCTCGAGCTACACACCAAGGAGGTATCCCTCTCTCTTTTTAACTTCCTAGTGTATATCTCAAGCCTTAACAGATAGGCTGTACTCTAATCTGTCGCTAAAGTTCGTCTGTTTTATTTATTTATTTATTTATTTATTATTCTTATTATTTAACTTCATTATTATTATTATTATTTTTTTTTTTTTTTTTTTTTTTTTTGAGGTAAGGGAATAATGATAGAACTCTTGGATTGATCCAGAGAAAGATAGCCATTATAACTATACATGAAGAAAAGCACTCACACAGAGAACACATTTTTTAAGATTACTTCATGTGTTGGGAAAGATATTCCAGGATTGCTTACGTCACTGACAAACCTGGAATCATTGGACAACACTTTAGAATTCTTTAGCAAAAAAAAAAAAAAAAAAAACATTCTAACTCCGAACAAAAAAAAGAAAAAAAAATTGCAGATGTTACCGGAATGCACATACAATCTCTGTAAATTTGGCAGAGTAAAAGTTTCTGCAGGCAGATTCCCTTCAAAATTATTGCCCATAAGAATCCTGACAATTACACAATGAAAAGGCCAGCTAAATATCCTTCTTATCGTGTTCAATACATCGAATTGCTTTCGGTTATAAATTTAATTATCTCCAAGAATGTTCATAATTCGACTACAATTTTCCGGGAAAAAAAATTATATATCAAAGAAGACTTACAATTTAGTGAGGTTGACCCATTTTCCAATATAACTAGGTATCCGACCGGACAAATTGTTTCCACCCACCGCACTGCATTGACCCAAACCGTAAAACAAAATAATTGAAATAGTAATAGAAAAAAAAATATAAGGAAGAAACTCACAAGGTTTTTAGAAGGATAAGTTTGTCATATGTCTCAGGGATCTTCCCAGTAAATTTATTTGCTGTCAAATAGCTGCAAGAAATTAAGGCTGTCAGGCGAAAGCCAAAGATATGACAATTCTACGTTCTCTCTTCGTTTTTTTGTTTTTTTGACATAGATATAACCATCCATCCAGCTCATAATCTAAAACAGACAATCATGGAATTAGTGTTAGTAGTTAGTGGAGAACAGGATAGGTGAGTCGTATTACCATGACAAAAGTTGAGAGGCTACTCTCATAATGGGGTATTTTCAAACTCAACCTGTGACCTCTTTGTAAGTACGAGATCGAGGCTCATGCCATTAGGCCCGAGGCCTGTAGGTAATGCCTCCTCATGTATTTTCCATTGTTTCTTGTCCTTCTAGAAACTCAGGTGCACCAATCCTCTCTTAGGAGGGTTGCCACCCACTTGCATTAATCAAGGCGTTGCGATCTCAACAAATCTCCGTGATGATAAATAAAAACGAAAGAAAGAAACTTACAGATGTTGAAGGTTTTCCAAATCTCCAAGCTCCATAGGAAGTTCGCCTTCGAGATTATTGTCATCCAGATTCCTTTTTCCTCAAAGGAAACAGACAAATAAGGAGAAAATTAATTTATAATACACTTGAAAGAGAAAATAAAATAAAAAAAAATGGTTTGTTAGTATATTTTTCTTACAAAAACTGGAGTACAGACAGTTGTCCTAATGCCGCAGGAATATGGCCCGATAAAGAGTTACTGTAAAGATCCCTGCAAATTGTATGATATCATGTAAGAGAAACCAAGACGCAATCATGTAGAAAGAACAGATCAGTGACGATCAGAATTTTGCAATCTTGTTGAACCATATCCAATTAACTTAATAGCTGGCTGTGAAGTTCCTTACAGAATATTTAGTGAAGAGAGTGTGCCTAATGCCTCAGGTATAGATCCACTGAGGAAGTTTAAGCGGAGAGTGCTGTGACAAGAAGATGCACAGTTTATTTGAAACCGCAAAGTTTCATAATGCTTCAAAAAAAAAAAAAAAAAAAAAAAAAGTAATACCGGCACTGCTCCCTCAAGACAAAAACAATGTTCTGCCGTGGGCTTAGAATTCTTAATCACTATGCTGTAAGCACAAAGACTTACATGATAATCAAGTTTTGACAATCACTTATGCTGTCTGGTATAGGTCCAGTCAATTTATTCCTTGAAATATCCCTGGTTTTGAACACATATATCGGATCCATTAAAGATGTATATATAAACAAGAAAAGATATACGAAACCAAAGCTAGCATGCACGGCATTAACTTACAAAATGCCAAGCAATTGCCAACCCGTCAGATTCTGAGGTATGGCACCGTTAAGATCATTTTCGGAGAGATTGCTGTTCGGGTGAAATCACCGGACATCCCAATAGAAAAGGACTTTCAGCTAATTTGCATGAATTGAATTTATACACTTCTATGGAGCATACTAATTCCAAACGGTTAGCATAATCATGATGTAGCAAAAAAGTCTTCCTGCATTTGTCTTTGGAAGCAATATACTCTCTTTCAGTAATCTAGATACATTCCAGATTTCTTGCAATTTTTAAAAATTATTATTATTATTATTATTATTATTATTTGGGAAAACCTACAAGTGACTTTAAGAAAAAAAAAGAAGAAAACATTCTAAAAAGGGTAGCTTGTTTGGAAGCTTTTGTATTTTATTTTTCTTGTAAAGTTTGCTCCATGTGAAAAATTATACCAAAAATTGTACAAGATCACAACCAAACTCCGACAAGAGAAGTAGAGAGAGAGATATTGTGATCTCTCATCACAACTATTGAGATTTGAAAATGACACTTTCAGTATTTGGTTGTTTTACTTAAAAAAATTGTATTTTTATTTAAGAAAATAGTAGAGATCACATAACAAATTGTTTTGCTTCTTTAATAAAAATAAAAATACGTTCTGTAGCAAATTAGTTTTTTTTTTTTGGCGAATAAGTGGATATCAGACTATGCAACTATGACAGACTTACAGAACTTTCAGACTATGCAACTTTGTAAGGCTTGAAGGTATGGATCCGTTCAACATATTTCTGGAAAGGTCCCTGAATTCAGCACATAGCCATTGTTCCATTAGAAATAAGCAAAGACTATGCCTGCCATCATTTACATAAAACCATGAATCATAGAATTAACATACAATTTTAGAAGACGCGGTAAATTCCCTAGCGAGGGAGGAATTCCACCAGAAAGCTGGTTTTCGGATAGATCACTGTTGTGGCAATATGATCAGACCTCAATTTCATCATTCGTGACCGCTGTAGGCGTTTAGCTCAACAGGCACAGCACATTTCACAGTAGTCCAATATGGGAAAGGGAGGGATACTTACAGCACTTTCAAGTTGTTAAAGACACGTATTGATGAGTCAATGAATCCATCCAACATTTTGCTTGCCAAGTTTCTGTCAAAAAAAGTGATGTGATGCGAGGATTATTTTGAAACAGATTTCATGCAATCTTGATCGTTTTCTTTTTACATACATTGTAGTAATCGAACAAGTCGATCCATTTTTGGTGGCGTTACACGAACATTTGATCTCAGCATCCTTATTGGTAGAACAAATCGAATACGACAGAAGAAACTTCGTTGTGTTTGTGGACTTGAAACTCTTGAAGAGGATTCGAAGAGCACTTGCTACCGAAGGTTTCAGCACAAAAACATCTTCTTATTAAATCCGACTAAGATCTTCTCATCTTGAGATAAAAATACTAAGTCGACCTTATTCTATACGTACATAGACGGGTTACAATGACCAATACGTTTAATTAACCAAGAAATGTAACTAATTATGTTAACAGTGATAGATTTATTCTTAAGAAATTCTTTCATCTTAAATTCTATCTCCATGCTTTAACAATATCCTACATCAATTAGTCATTAAAGTTTGCTTGGAGCTAAACTCTAGATAACAATTAAACACATGCATATTCAATAACTTTGAAAGAATAACCAACAATTTGTACCTTCAACATCCATAAGAGCACCACCTGTGGACGTAACATTATTAGAGGTAGCTTTGGTGCCATTGCTGAAAGTAGCCCCAATGCCAAGTTGCCATAGAAGAAGAAAGTGAAGAAAGAGAAGTCTGATGCTCAGTACTACTGACCATTCAGAACCCATTGGTTTCGATGCAACTCTATCTCAAGAATGTGCTTTGTTTCGATTTGATCTCCTTAGTATATAAACACACATTATAAAAACATTTATGCACAAAAAGATAAGCCAGCTATCAGAGTCACAGTGTGTAAAACTGCCCCTTATCCAATCTTTGGACACCATCGGTTGGGTTCATGGGTCCCTTTTCAACTAAAAGTTATCTTGAGAGCAGGCTATGCGTCTATCCGGAGGTTATCTGATGTGCACCTAGTTCGATTTCATCATCAATGGAGAAAATAATTTAAGCTATCTTCTCATTGACAACAATGGTAAACTAATCAAAAGTGAGATGCTCAACCTATATAGGCAATCTAAAGCTTTGTTCTATTGAACTACTTTGTTCTTTTCGTCTTTGAGAAGTAAGCATCAAATGAATGAAATCATTACACTACGTCGAGGTGGGGATTGATGAGATATTGGATAAGGATAAAGAGGAATACTTCTTTAGGAAAGTAACAAAAGTAATTGCTTCACTATAGAGTAAGCCTTTAGTTTCTTTATTATATGCATTTTTTACCTTTAAGGTATCCCTGATTCCGACAGAAAAAATCACATGGAAGAAAGAGAAAAAGCAATTGAGAAATAAAAAAGGTAGAGAACAGAAATGATAAAAATAAAAAGAAATGGAATCGGCTAATTTTAAAACATTTCACAATTCTGTATAGCTAAATGTAAGATTTAAGTTGTTAGTTCAAAATATTGACGAGAGGACATAATGATAACAAAAAGCAACTGTGGAGGGATGAGATTAAGCTAAGAAAGAGTAGAAATACGAAATAAAAAGTAAAGGGACTCTTGCTAGCATTACCTACAAAACAATTTCAATTTTGAGACGTAAAAGAAAATGGTGTCTCTCAACAAATATATGTTTAGGATTAAGCAAATATAATATATCATGATTAGATTTAAAGGGAAAGTTTTCATTTAGAGCAAAGGATATATGATTGAATTAGGTAATATATTTACCATATTATTAAGAAAAAATGACCAATCAAATTAAATGATTTATATTAGATGAGATGAAAAAAGTAATATGTATTAAATTGTTTTCCTTTTTATCATGAGCTAAATCAAGCATTCAAATTGAATTTAATAGTTACTACTTTTTATATCATGATTTGTTAAGTTGTAGAGACCGATGTGGATGTAGCCTGCAGTTTAGGATGCTACACACATGGTGCTCTCTCTCATGTTTATAAGCAACCACTTGATAAAATCTTAATAAGAAATCCTAGTGCAGTCATAGAGTAGGCATAATTGCAAAACCACGTAAATCATTATGTTGTGTGATTTTTCTAGTCTTTTTTTTTTTCATTCATTTCCTAACAACTAGTGTTAGAGTCCTAGTTATGTAGGTAAGGAGGAATGATGGCGGATAAAAGAAAATTCAGGATTGACAAGTTCGATGGCAAAGACTTCGGATTCTAAAAGATACAAATTGAAGATTATATGTACTAGAAGAAGCTATATGAACCCCTATTAAGGAATAAGCCGGAGGAATGAAATATGTTGATTGAGTTCTATTGGATCACTAGGCTTAGAGTGTTATTTAGTTGACATTGAAGTGAAACGTTGTTTTCAACATCGTGAAAGAAAAGACCATAACGGATCTGATGATGGCTTATCAAATATGTATAAAAAGCCATCCGCCTCAAACAAGGTATTTTTGATGCATTGATTTTTCAATTTGAATATGCTTTTCAAAAATTCAATTTCTTTCTAGAATAAATTCAAAATTTTATTAAGAGGATTTAATCTAAATTTTCATAATTTTTGTACCTTATTTAGGCCTCCAAATTAATTATTTAGTGTAAAAATTATACTATTTCCTATGAAAAAATATTCCTTATACTCGATAAAATTAATTTAAATTTATTAAGTAGTCCTACACATTCTATATGATTTTTCTATGCCCTTAAAAAAATTCCTCATACTTTTGACATACCTAATTAAATTCTTCTATTGCTAAAACACTATTCCTATACAAAACAATTCAAATAAAGTATTCACAACACATAAAAAAAATTCACTCAATCATATACAATAATTCAACGCTCCTCTAACAAATATTTTAAGCAAGAAAAATATTTTTCATGCATATACAACATGCTCAAAATAATTATTTCGTGCAAAAGTTACTATTCATACATCAAAAAATCAATAAAATATCTATTAAGCATAAAAAAAAGGCTATTTTAACTATTCTACATATTCTTTAAATTCCTTAAGGATTATCTCATATTTTCAAAATATTTCTCACATACGTTTAATATTTAATATTTATTTAATTTTAGTTTTAGCGTGTATCGATTATTAAATCCTTCCTTCCTTATAAAAATTTCATCTTCGAAATTTCTATTAAATAATTCGAGATACCGAGCTCGTATTTTCGCTTCTCTCTCCCTTGTCGCCTCCTCTATCTCATGATTCCTCCATAATACCTTAACTAGAGAAATTTTCTTATTTTGTAATTTCTTGACCTCCCAATCCAAGATTTGTACTAGCCCTTCTTCATAGCTCATATCGGCATGGAGATCTAGAAGTTCATTACTCAATATATGGTTCGAATCTTTTAGGTATTTCGAAGCATAGATGCATGAAACACATGTGGATTGATGAGAGTGAGGGTGGCAATGCCAATCTATAGGCTTGATCACCAATCCTCTCTAATATTTCATAAGATCCTATATATCATGGACTTAATTTTCCCTTTCTTTCGAATCTCATTAAACCTTCATAGGGGCTATCTTTCAAAATACTTTATCGTCGACTTGAAATTTCAATTCTTTTCTTCTTACATCCCATAACTCTTTTATCGGTTTTATGTTGTTTTCATCCTTATCTTGACTTGCTGAACGACATCAACTATTTGCTTGGATCAATTCTAGTCATATTAGCTTTTTGTTCACCTACATCATCCTAATGTATTAGTGATTGGCACTTTCTTCCATATAAAGCTTCGTAAGGTGTCATATTGATACTTGCTTGGTAACTATTATTGTAAGTGAACTCAACCGAGTGATAAATATTTATCCCAACTCATTGACCAATCCGAGCATACACGCTCGTAGCATGTCCTTCAATATCTTATTCACCCGTTCGTTTGTCCATCCGTTTGTGGATGAAAAGTGGTGCTAAAGTTTAATTTAGTTCTCACCATCTCATGTAGACTCCGCCAAAATCATGACATTAACCGAGGGTCCTTGTTTGACACGATTAAGATGAAAATTCCATGTAGTCGGATTATTTCTCTTAAATATAACTCTACATATTATTGCATGAAATATGTCATTTTAATTGCTAGGAAGTAAGCTAACTTCATCAATCGATCTACTATGACCCATATGCCATTTTCTCCTCATTTTGATCTCGATAGCCCCAATATAAAATCCATCGATATGTGCTCTTATTTCCATTCGGGTATATCCAATGGCATCAATAATTTTGACGACCTTTGGTGTTTGACTTTAATCTACTCACATGTCAAACGCCTTACCACATAATCTATGATATCTCATTTCATCTATTTCCACCAATAAGTCTCCTAAGGTCTCGATATATCTTCGTACCACCTAGATGTATGGTATAAGGTGTAGTATAGGCTTCCCTCAAAATTTCTTCCTATAATTCCTTTTTATTCTCAATAATGCCAAATACCTTCATCATCTAAGGCAAACTTTGTTATTTTTTCTTCCATCACCTTTCGTTGAATCTTAAGGAATTTCAAATCTTATGCTTTCCCTCGCTTAACTTTCTACTTTATGTTTGGTTGTATAGTCAATGCACTCAAAAAGTTTCCTTGACTTTGACCAAGCATAACTTCTAGTTGAAGTTTCTTCATATCATGCATAACTTGCGCTTGTAAAGCTACTAAAGACTTTCTACTTAGTACATCAACCATGACATTCGCTTTTCCTAGATGGTGATGAAAAACAATGTCGTGGTCATTAAGCATCTCGAGCCACCTTTTTTGCCTCATATTTAACTCCTTTTGAGTAAAAATGTATATAAGGCTTTTGTGATTGATGTAGATATTACATCGAACACCATATAGGTAGTGCCTTCAAATCTTTAAGGCAAAGATTAATGCAGCCGACTCAAGGTCATGAGTGGGATAATTTCTTTTGTAGTCTTTCAATTATCGAGATGCATAGATGATTACTTTTCCATCTTACATTAACACTCGCTCCTAGACTTTTGTCCATGTCGAGAATAATATCGAAATCTCAAATACTTAAGACCACTAAGATCGACAAGTAAAGTAAAATCTTCAATTTTCATCTCACATTCTCTAATTATGGTATCGGATTCTAGCGACTCTCCCGATGGGAGTGCCACCTCATACATCACATCTAAGGTTTACGGTGCCATACCTAATCGTCTTAATAATGAGCATGTAATCAATAATGTGTGGCACTTGAATCTATCAATGCATATGTAGTAAAGTTTAGGAATGAGACATTATCGCATATAATGTTAGCATCGTCCTTATTTGCATCCTCTTACATTAAAGTGTACATGCGTCCAAGCATAAGTTATCCTTCGATCGGTTTCTTTTCGGAGAGTTATTGGATAGATGTCCCGCCTCCCGACAAAAATAGCATGCATTTGTGCCCATTAGACAATCACCAACATATGAGCATCCATGCCTTGGACATTTTTAGTTACCTTCATCCTCTCGCCCTTTAAGACCTTATAGGTGCATTTCCTTTTCTTATTGTCCCATTTTCATTTTGGATTGAAAGGCCTCTTCCCGGTAAGTCGTTCTCTAAATCTATTTTTAGGAATTCCTCTTTTTCTTATACTCGATGATGGAATATGAGCACTTTTCTTCCGCTCCACTTCGACTCCAAATGCCTTTCTCATCATATCCTTATAAGTATCGGCTACCATTTGAACAAAACTTCTTATTTCCACCTTAAGATCATGGAGGAAGTGTTCTTTCTTCCTTTCCTCACTTTTAGCAATGAAAGTGGCATATCAACAATTGTGTTCAAATTTACAAACATATTTCGTAATCGACATATCTCCTTGCTTAGGTTGGAGAAACTCCTAAATTTTATTAGACCTCATAATGTCAAAGAAGTATTTCTCATTAAAAAGGTCTTTGAATTAACTCTAGTAAGTCATCAAGAGAGGCTTTTACTATTTCTCACTAATTACGTGCATCGACAATCAACATACGAGTGGTGAACACTACCCGATCTTTGTCACTTGTACCTAAGTATTCAACATAACCTTTAAGCATTCAATTTATTCCTTCACAATATTAGGGTTCAAAACGCCTTAAATTCCTTCGGGTTAAACCTCCGAAACTATTTTAATGTTTCGATCCTTTATGGTTGACGTGTCTCGACACATCAAGATTGGCCTACATCAAGTTGTCTCTAGTATTCACTATAACTCGCTCCTCATGCCTTTCCTGTTGTCACTCCATCATCTCCTGCTACCTCCTAAGTAGCTCCATCGAGTTCTATCTTTCGATCATTCGACATACGGCTCGACCTCATGTTATTACTCGTTGTTATTATTATTAACCCACTTTGGTGGCATGATTTTTCCTCTTTTAATTTTGCACATACACAATGCTCATTAAGTCATTCATATCATATTAACTCATAACCTTACTTTCTAAGATAACATCACATCATGTACATTTATCATATACATATCAAACAATCACAACCATCATTCATCAAAAATACTTACTAATTTTTTAGGTCATCTTCTATATATCTTGGATGTGATTCGATAAACTTTACTCCGACCTTATGTCCGTAACACTCCCGACCTAGGACCTAAAAGGTTGAGAATATTATCACTCTTAACCTATATTCGAAATGCAATAAATGTAAGCTAACAAGGCACTATGACTTAATCTTAATATGTAAAGTGAAATCTATGCCTTAGAAGTCTAATGTTGGATAGGTAAATCCTATATTTTAACTAAAAAGACATTATAAATTTTTCATGTTTAATTATTTGTTTGTATACTTGAATTGGAATATTGGTTTCATGTCTATCTATTATCTTAAATTTCTTCCTTATTAATTATTGAAAATTTATTTAGTTATAATTCATCATTATTATTATTATATTACTAATTCTTTTTCTTCTTTATCGTCCTTTTTATTTGGTGAGCGTTTTATCAAATTGCGTAAGTGTCCAAAGGATATTAACATGCAATGAACAATTTAAAGCAACTACGCTACTATCAATATGCTATCATTTACTAATAGTATATTGGTTACATACAAGCTACGATTTACATATAAAACTCGGTTATGTGCCAACTACTATAAAATTTAACTTATTTACTAACTACATTACTTTTAAAATACTACATTTACTTATTCATTGCTTTTAATATGACATAAAACAAATCAGCTAGGCCTAAGACATATAAGATAATAGCTAGTACCATGAACAAAATAGCATGCGAGTAAGTCCATCTAGAATCGGAAGCCCCATCTAAGGTATAAGCATTTGTTATATCCATCGAAATCAGCTTCGTAGAAAGTAAGCCATTGTACCTTAAATATCTACATCACAAGAGACTAAGTGAGCTACGGACCGGTAAGTTAACTTATGCATGTATAAAATATTAGTGTATGCATAATAAATCCCTTCTTCATATCATAAAACATTTCATAAATAGCTTGAAAATCCTTCTTCTATCTTTGGAAATGTCCCATTTTAGGTACTTCGTAGTTTTCATAATATGTTTCTATCAAACCGGATCCATCTACGGACGTGCCCTACCGAGCCTCTAAAAGTGCATATCCGCACTTGCCCGACTAAACCATTACCATTACCATTACCATTACCATAGGGAAAACCCATAAAGTCCATCCTTATAAAAATCCTTAAAATCATGAAAACCATATACCTTAAAACATTTTCGATCGCTATCAAAAAACTATGACATAAAACACATTTTCATGACTTAAAACACTTTTCATGAACTTTGGCATGTTTATGCATTATAATGGTAATGCATAATTGGTATGAACTTATGAAAATGCATGCCATATGCAACCGTGTGACCACATCATGATAATGTATACTATTAGCAACATAACAATATTAATAACATTATCTCGTATAAACCATATTAAGCTGTCACATTCCACACAATACCATTGAAATAACACAACATCATAATTACCCATATGACATCCCATACATCATTTGCACATCAAGTACATTAAACATTAATCAAAGAAACACAATTATACATAAAATTACACAATACAAACCAAAGTTTCATATTGTCTTCCTTAGGCCGAATTTTACCCTATTGTTACTTAACCATTTCCTTTCAATTCCTAAAATCCATTTCACATTAATTAATACTCAATTATATTCTCATTTAATTTAACTAATCTTATTAGGTATTGTTTAATTAATCATGGGCATTATTCTCCTATTTGGCCTTATTGGGCCAAACTCCTAACTTGACTAACATAAGTAAATTCCTAGGTTTTAATGAATTTATTCATCCTAATTCATCTAATTAGATTGTTTTAAGCTTGAATTAACCAAATTAGATATTAGAAACCAATTGAAACCTAAAACCCTAAATTGTTCCATTTGGCCGAATGTACCCTAAGTCGAAACCTTAATATTTTCTTCTCATTTTGTCCTAGAATTTAATTACTAAATAGCTTAGTCATACATTGATAATAGGAATCAATTTAATTAACTTTTGTCATGCAAATTCATGCCTAAATCAGAATTGGGCCGAAAATGGGCCTAAGTCCATTTAAGCAATTTTCTTCAAATTTTTCATTCCTAGACATCAAAATATACTCATTCAAGTGTACATTAATCATCAAACCATAAATTGAATGCATGAAGCTTAAACTCGTAAAATTCAAATTTTTGTCCTAGAATTTTAAGACTAAATAGCCTAGACATATGTCGACAATAGGATTAATTTAATTAACTTTTGTCATGCAAATTCATGTCTAAACCCAAATTGGGTCTTAATGGGTCAAAAATGGGCCTAAGTCCATTTAAGTAATTTTCTTTAATTTTGTTTAAATTTTTAATTCCTGAACATCAAAACATACTCATTCAAGTGAAAATTGACCATTAAACCATAAATTGAATGCATCAAACTCGGACCCTAAAATTCAAGTTTTAGGCCGAATATACCTAAGGATTTTCATGGATTTTTCTTCAATTAAATTGAGATTTTTTATTCCTAAACACTAATTCATACTTCATTAAGTTAGAATTAGGCTCTAAAATATCAATTACATGAAAGCATCAAAAACCCCTCATTTGGTGAATTGGGCCGAAAGGCACCCTTAAGAGAACCCTAGAAAGTTTTAAGTTTTAAACCTCAATTTCAAGCCTAATCAACCTATTTCAATCTCAATTACATGAATTACAAGTTCAATTTGATTTTCATCAATTTTTGTTCATCAATAAGCCTAATTCTAATTTTTGAAATCAAACCTAAAATTCACCAATTAAAGCACATAAACCATAAATTAACAACAATTAAACATGCCTTGTGATGTAGATGAAGTTAACTTACCTAGATAAGCTCCAATTAAACTAAAAAATTAGAAAAATTATAAAAATCTTCCTTCCTCTTCTTTCCCCCATAGTCAACCTAAATCCAAAATTTTCCTCCTGAAAATTCTTGAGCTTCCAACTTGATTTACTTGTTTGGGTAGGTAATCTAAGGTGTGTAGAGGTGGCTTTGGGTGGTTATAGGTGGAATTTCTTAGGGACAATTTTTGCAAGAGTTTCTCTTGATTTTTGCTATTTTTGGTACATTTTTCATAATTTCATGCACCCCTATTTATAGTCATATTTTTGGTGGAATTTTGACTTCATCTCCACCATTGAATTATGGTGTTTTGGAGTGATCTTGCCCATTGAATTGAATTTTAATCCTAACCCTTCAAATGGATAAATTTTAAGCCTTTAATTCTAAACCCTCCATTTTACATGCTTCTTAACCTCTTCTTTTTAAGCAAGTCAAAGTGCATTAATTAGGCCATAATCATGCAGTAAATTTTGGCTAGAAAGGTGGAGAAGTGTCCAAAAAATATTCTTAGTTTTAGTCCCTCATTTTACTAATCTTTTCTCTAATTACTCCTCTCACCATCCTTCCATTTATCAATTGATCACTTTAAGTCCTTCCCCTAAACGTATCTTAATAAATTTTAAACTCCTTAGGCTCATCAATAATTTAATTTAGAAGTTCAAACTTTTAATTTCATGCAATTAGGTCTTTAATTCTAAAATTTTATTCTATGCTTTCCAAAAGTCCAATTTCTTTCCAGAATAATTTCAAAGATTATTAAGAGGATTTATCTAAATTTTTATAATTTTTGTACCTCATTTAGGCCTCCATATTTATTATTTAGTGTTAAAATTATACTATTTCCTATGAAAAATATTCCTCATACTTGATAAAATTAATTTAAATTTATTAGATATTCCTACACATCCTATATGATTTTTCTATGACCTTCAAAAAATTCCTCATACTTTTTAAGTACCTAATTAAATTCTTCTATTTCTAAAATACTATTTCTATACATAACAATTCAAATAAAATAATCACAACACATAAAAAAATTCACTCAATCACATAAAATAATTCAGCAAATGTTCTAAGCAAAAAAATATATTTTTCATGCATATGAAAATGTTCAAAATAATTATTTCATGCAAAAGCTACAATTCATGCATCAAAAAATCAATAAAATATCTATTAAGCATAAAAAAAATGCTATTTTAGCTATTCTAACTATGCTTCTAAGTCCTTAAGGATTATCTCATATCTTCAAAATATTTCTCACATATGTTTAATATTTAATATTTATTTAATTTTAGTTTTAGTGGTTACCGGTAATTACGGATCGTAGACTAATAATAATGGTGTACGTGGACATGGCATTGCTAGTCCAACTATCCGAGGTCGCGAGACTTGATAGTGGTGCCGGAACATTTACATCCTTTCCATTAATGCCTCATGTTGTGTATGATCCCACTATGATTTTCTCGACTTCAATAAGTTCTACAAAAGTTGATGATGGATGGACCATTTGGTTCTTGAATAACTAGTAAGTAACATGTTTTACATGTGATAATTAATTTTTATTTTTATTTATTTAAATTTAATTATTAAATCACTTATTTATTATTATTATTATTTGTTCGACAATTTGGTTCCATCAAGCAAGTGTTCCACAAAAATCACTAGAATTTTCAAGAAGCGGTTGGATATCATTAGCTTCACATGGAAGTCTATCGCCAAAGAGATAAAAGACTTCTACTTCAATGAGTTTAGGGTAAATATTAATTATTTTCTTATATTTCATCTAAAGTGTTAATTTAACATGAAAAATACCTAAATTATTTTTTTCCTTCATGTAGAAGTACTTTCTATGAGATGCGATCGTCAAGACCGTGATTAAGGATGTGTGGAAAACTTTGGCACGGAGGTAGTACGATAACATGCTCAACAAACCGAAGTATAAGGATAACGGACTTGCGTATGTTAAACATGAGGTATGGGAAGCATGGCATTTGGATTGGGCCACTCTCAAGTATCAAACCCAATCTCACAAGCATCTCAAAACCATATGTCACGGATGAATGGTATCGGTCTCGGACCCATCCAAGCATATTGAAGGGTCCATCTTTATGATCGAGCACATTGAGTATTAGGTAAATATTTTATTATCTATCATGTTATAAAATATATTTTTTTATTTTATCTTGTATTATTTTTTCAGCATCATAAATTAGGTCACAACCTGAATCTTATAAGTTGTTCATGACCACTCATAAGCGAAAGGATTGAATATTCATCGATCGGTGGTCGAAGAAAGTAATGGTAAGATTTTATATTTTTTTAAATATATGTATATCTACCAATATAATCTAAAAAATATATTTATGATTTAATATTATTATTATATTAACTTAGGAGAACGTGCAATCAATGCAATAATCGATTGCTAAAGAGTGGTAAGAAGATGATGTATCATCTCAATATATCGACATGTTCAAAATATATTTAAATGTTGTTAGAGGAAAGAAGAAATAGAGAGTGTACGACATTAGAACTTATGCATCCCGATGTTACTTGCATTCGGCACCAATTCTTCCTTTATGACTTTGCGAGCATTCGGTGGTAATAAGGAGGTTTCGCCTAATACAAAGGTTAGATCAAAGGGAAGGAGGCTACCATCCAAGTAATAGGCCACTCAAGTTAGTAGTATGCGGACTCAATTGCATAGAGCTATAAGCTTGTTAAAGAATCTTTATCCGCCTCCCGTCCCTCCTACCAACCCTCCCACAACCCAAGCAATCAATCGTTCCTCTCAACAACCAGAGAACCAAAATATGATGTAGGAGATGGTGATGATGAGCACTAAATTTCTTTTTTTACAAAAAAACGTTTTTAATATTTTTGTACCTCTTAACGCATTTATATTTATTTTATTTTAATTTATATAATTTCAATTTTATTTAATAATATAGCATATTTTAGTAAGTTGTTGTTTATATTTTTTTATTTTTTTATTACCAACAAATAGCAATTGATTTAAAAAAATGACGACGGAAGAAAGAGGATAATTAACGATAGATGCATACTTAGTCACTAAATAGCGATAAAATTGCAAGGATATTAGCAACTAAAATTTAGCAATAGAACTTTTCATCTCTATTTGTTAATGGATGTAAGTGGAAACAATGATGGTTGGTGACGGATTTGAAATGTCAAGGATGACTAATTTAAGACCATTTAGTGACGGACATTCAACGAAATAGTGATGGATATTTCGTCCGTGATTAGTAATGAAAAATTTTGATCTCCAAAAAACATAGCAACCATAATTTTAATGACGGATTGAATATTGTTGCTAATCCATCTCTAATTGCATATAGTAACGGATTTTTGCCAAATAGCGATGAAAAAAATCCATCACTATTTCATGAAAGGTTTTTAGTGATCCTTACCAAATAACAATCCTAATCTCTTGGCTACCATAATTAACAAGTTTAGCACAACTTTGCTTTGAAATTCTCGAGCCACTTTATTATTTCTTAGGCATAGAGGTATCTTAGATGTCATTAAGGATGTTTCTCTCCCAATAGAAATATATTTGTGATTTACTTGCCCGTAGCAAAATGGATCAATCAAATTCAATCTCTACACCTATACGCTATAGGGTGTAAATTTTCAAACCCTCATCTATATAGAAGCACTATGGATGCTCTTCAATATCTATGACAAGACCATATATATCATTCAGCATTAATTGAGTATCTTAGTGCAAGCATACTTTTACAAAAGATCATTGGAAGACTCGTTAAACGTATTCTTTGTTGCCTCTAACACATATCCCCTTATGGGCTTACGTTTCACAAAAATCCACCATATCATATCTTAGCTTATAGGGATATTAACAGAGGTGGTCATCCCAATGATAGCAAATCAACAACTAGCTTTGTTATTTATGTTGGCTCTAATTTAGCTTCCTAGTGCTCTAAAAAATAAAGGATGGTAGCAAGATCATCTACGTAAGCTGAATATAGAGCTCTTGCTACAACATCTTGTGAAGTCCTATGGCTTTGCTCATTAATTTAGGAATTAGGGTTTACTTTACCACATGCTACGGTTTTATGGTGTGACAATATCAATGCAACTTCTCTCAATTTAATCCTATTTTTCACTTTCATTCCAAACACTTAGAAATTGACTTTCATTTTGTAGGAGAAAAGGTGGCTCCAAGGAACTTTAGGTTTTATATATCTCCACTAGTGATCAAATCATGGACATCTTATGAAACCAACGTCCAAATAGATATTTCAATACTTCAGACATAAGTTAGCAACCCTTTCATCTATTGTCAACATGAGGAAGAGTGACAAGAATATTGCTATTCAAAATAGAATTCAAACATAGATAACATGATAACTCCTGGACTTTATTTGTACACTTCAAATATATAGTTAAACAACACTTGTAGGCTTCTATATATACTCTCTTGTATTTACACACAAATAAATTAAATTAATGACTCTTTCGACAACAACTCATTGGAAATTGAATTTAATGGTTTAAATTTAAGAAGAAATTGCCTAGTATGTCCTTATATAATGGGATCAATATCCAATCTATTTTTATGTTTTAAAACGAGTCATTATATGCTTGAATTTTAAGTGATTTTTTAATCTGTCATTTTAGTAATTTTTTCGACCAAACCACAAAGAAAAATCATGTGACTTGTACTGATTAAATTTTTAAATCTATATAGACATGCAGTGATTTATGCCGAGAAGTTATTAGAATGCAAAAAGCAGTCCATTTCCTTATCATCACTCATATATTCTTCAAATATATAAATTGAATCAAGCCTTTGAAATTTGTATGCACAAACACATTATTCTTACAAACCTAGAGCAAGCAAACTCCAAAGACTGTATAAATTTAAATATTGCAGAACATTTGCAGTATACACACAAGACAAACAGATTAATGATATTACAGGCCAATAATTGCAGTATAAATACAGGACAAACAGATTAACATAGATGCATAATGCTCTACATATTTACATAGGTTTTACATAATATATTATGCAACAAATGGAGGGACCAATGACTTCACTCTCCAATTGATATGGTACACAAACTTGTTTCCTTAATCTTCAACTTTCCTCCAGATCCTATGCTTGTGAACAGAACATGGGAAATTTTTCAAATTGAAACAATTGCTAACCTCAACGTAACGTATCGACTGCATAGTCTTCTGTAAGTCACTGCAGTCGTCCTCCAAGTTTGGCAAGAATTTCAAACACAAACCCTCAAGGTAGTTCCATGAGGAGGCACTCTCTTCCTTGGTATGAGTGCTTGGGCTGATGTAGTTAAGGTCTCCATTCTCAATACAAAGGTATCGCAAAACAGAAAGCTTCGTAGGATTAACCCATTTAGGCAAAATGTCGTGACGGTAGCGCCTCAGATACAACTCTTGAAGGCTTGGAGGAGGTTGTAGCTTATCTAGCATCTCTAAGATACTTTTATCTTTACAATCTTCAGTGTTGATGGCTAGAACCCTGAGTTTCACAAGCTTTGATAAGACATCACATTCACTTTCAGTGATTTCACTTTCGCCGATGAGGTTCATTCGAAGTACTCTTAGTTGGACCAGTTGTTCTAGCTGAAGCAAATGACAACTTTGTGTTGTTGATTGACGTACCACCCTGAATCCTGACAATTCTTGAAGTTGAGAGAGTTTTCCAATTCCATGGGGTAGGTATTGGAGACCACAAGATCCACAATCCAGGACTATGAGATTCTTCAAATAAGAGATTGATGGATGCAGTTTAGTTAAATAACTGCATCCAGCTAATATCAAAAGTTGGAGGTTACGAAGTTTCCGGATTGAAGATGGCACTTCTTTAAGGCCAACAGCTCCACTAAGATTTAGATATGCTAGCCGTTTGAGCGAAAAAATCCAGGTCAAGAGCTTCTCCATAGAAGTGCTATTTAACCTGATGTGAGAAAGATCCAACACCCGGAGAGAGTCAAACGACTCCATATGAATCTTATTAAAAGAAACTTGACCTTGACCCGTGGCCATTAATAGCAATGCCCTGAGCTTCGAACAACGCTTTAAGGGTTTTGTGCTCATCTCACTCGTGAAGCCCAACCATCGCGAATCGGGTGACAATTTCTGCTTGCCTGCTTCAAAGCTACAAAACATTTCATCTTCAGCGATCAAAGTTGTTAAATCACGTACCAAATCATGCATCTTACAACTGTAGACTCTTCCGTCATAGCCGCGCCTCTCCACAACTTCAACAAGGCATCTTCTGACTAGCTCCGTCAAATATTCATATCCCAAGTCCTCTGCAGTTTTCGAGTGATCACCCTGGATGAAGCCCTCGCCAACCCACCAATGCACTAATTGCTCAGCTTGAATCACGAAATCTTCTGGATAAATTGAAATGCACAGAAGAAACTGCTTCAGGTGTGTAGGGAGTGCATCATAGCTCAATTGCAAAGAAGCCTTAACTGAGCTATTCTGTTCCCTAGTAGTCAATTCATGGAAGTGATCAAGAATATCTTTCCACTCACCCAGGTTGTGAGCTTTTGGTGCAAGCAAGGCTGCTATTGTTTTAATTGCCAGAGGAAGGCCCCCGCATTTCCCCACAATTTCTTTTCCTACCTTTTCAAACCGGAGATTAGGACATGTCCCCTTGGTCTGGGAAAAGGCAAAGTTGCAGAACAATGACCAACTGTCGTTCTCATCAAGGACTTTTGGATGGTGAATACGCGAGCTTTCAACACCCATACGGGTTGCTACATCTTCATTTCTTGTGGTGATTAGGACACAACTTCTCTTTCCAGTTTTCTGTAGAGCAGAACATAGCTTACTCCACCAATCTTGATTAAAGCTCCAAACATCGTCCATGACAATGAGACAGCTCTGACCTTGAAGTGATTGGGCTATACTACGCAACATTTGGCCCAGGTCAGAACCTGATAGAGGATTTTGTCCCAACTGTTCCAATATGCTCCTGATTAACCTTTCCTCGCTGAAATCCTGAGAAACAGACGCCCAGATCCTCTTTTCAAAGCAACCAGATACCACCTTATCGTCGAAAAATTTTTGTGCAATGGTGGTTTTACCTAAGCCCCCCATTCCCACGATGCCAATTCTGTTGAGTATTCCGCTCGTGCTAGAAGCCCATCGTTGTAGCTTGTCAATATCTTCTTCTATTCCAATAATTTCAGACGGGTCAAAATCCTGGGAGGTAAATACCCTAGCTCGGTATGTGTTATCTCCCAAGGATAGAAGATTCTGTGGAGTTAGATATGTGCTCAAGTTACTCTCCATCTTGTTCATGCGTGAATTTATTTCCTTCAATTGCTTACCCATTTGATACCTGAAGAAAAATTCAGCTGGTGAGTATTTGGTGCAGGACACGTCTTTCTGATATTCAGATCTCAGAATGCAATCTGTCAATACATCATCAGCTTCGTAAACCAGATCTCTCAGCTTGATCAGGCTTGTCTTTAAAGTCTCCTTCTTCATTTTTAGGTTATTTGTGTCAGCAAGAAAAGCTTTAATAAGGTCGAGCTACGTCTTCATAGCTTCAAAATGAGTTCTGAAGTCAACTGCAAATTGAGCTTGAGCCATGAGAGCTGTAAACACTTGCTCTCCAAGTTTTTGAACAATGACTTCCAGCATCTTCTTGTTCGGATAATATCTGGGAAATTCAAATTCAGGCTTTGCCATTTTAGTTGATAATCAGAAAATGCGATAATATCTGGGAAATTCAAATTCAGGCTTTGCCATTTTAGTTGATAATCAGAAAATGAAATAAATTCCCTACAGGTAGAAATTCCTGACTTTGCATGAATAAATCCATGGCAAAAAATTCCCTACAAGTCCTCGTATGACTTTGTATGATAATTTTCAGCATGATGAAAGCTACTTATCTATGCATGTGTTTCCCCTTATTCTAAAACCTTATAATGATAACAATAGAACATATGTATAAGATGCAAAGATCAGCTTCTGTCACAATGGTTTATCAATGAATCAAATTCATCAATGTCTCATAGCAGCCCCTAATCTTAATGAAAAAAATTTGGAAGAGTTTCTCTACTGGCCCGTATTTTTAAGGGTTTTTTTTTTCAATAAATAATAATAATTTAATTCAATTTTTTTGCAATGATTTTGCTATTATTAGAAAATTAAATGTTAATTTAATTTACCTTTATTAGTTTCTTTGTAGAAAATACAATAATATATATAGAAATTAGGTAACTTAATATATTTGTGTATCCTCTATGATACAAATTTTGGAAAAATTATGTTCTTATATAATATGGGTAAGAAAAACAGGCCAAAAAGATCCTATGTTTTATTTAAATCTCAAATAGGTCCATCTGTTAGTGTGATTTGTCAAAATTAACAAAAAAACAGTCATCAAAACCTCCTCCAAACAGCCCATACACCACCGAAATATCCTTATGGGGAATGTTTTAGTGCTGTCCTTAAGAGCTGTTTTGATGCTGTTGGCGTGACTGTTTCAGTGCTGTTTGGGGGCTATTTTGGTGCTGTCTTTGGGCTATTTCCCATTAACTTTGACAGCTTCCACCAACAAAAGGATATATGAGAGACTTAATGAAACAAAGCATCTTATTCGCCTGTTTTTTTTTTTTTTTCCTAATGAATATGATTAATTTTTGCTAGAAATTTAAGAATATGAAATAAATTAAAACATAAAGGAAAGAATGTAAATGATTCTTTAATTTGTAATTGTTATGAAAATTTTCTCATTGATTTAATCTTTATTTGTTTTTTAATGAAAAAAATCCTTCTTAAAAACATATTTTAAAAATAGATTAGATCACTTAATGTGATAGATTTTCATACGATATTTCAATGACATAATTTTAAAACAATTTTCGAAACTTGTGAGAAAAATTAAAAGCTATACAAACAGTCCCATATTAAAAAAAAAAACAAAAAAAAAGATTTCTCAAATGTAACAAAATTAAAAGCATTTAGCAGTATGAAAAAAATACAGCAAAGCCTTAGTACTATTTCCTCAGCGAAAAAGTCGGAAAAAAAATTCAGCAATTTTTCTTTCAATTTTAGTTGACAATAAATTAACACATCAATTTGAAATGCAATTCTCAATATGACAATCGATTCATTTGAAAAAACAGTTCTTTGAAACAATGTGTGTGTGTGTGTGTTTTGGGGGGTGTACAAAGAAAAAAATTGTTGTTAAAAGATGATGTTTACTTAGTACGGTCATGAGAAGCAGTTGTTTCTAATAGGATATTTTCATCCTATTTACATTAAAAAAAAAAAAAAAAAAACTACCGATAATTTTGTTGTGTTATTAAATTTCACTCCAAGAAACTAAGATTTAGTTATTTAGGTTTGAAAATCAATTTCTAACATAGCATAAGAAAGTGTGGCTGTGTGGGGTTTGCAAAAGTTAAATTCTAGAAATATATCATATTTGAGCATGAATGAAATGCAAATTTTTTTAAAAAAATAAAAAATATATATTCGTCCGTATCTTATCAATCGATGTTTTTTTCTTTTGTTTTTTAAGTTTTGGTTTTTCATGTATATATATTTTATGTAACATAATTTATATTGGGATGCAATGAAATACTGAAATATGCTACAGCATGATTTATTAGACTTCCTCGATTTATGATACAAACATATGTTATTAATTATGAAAGTTAATTAAAAAAAACATTATAATTCAGAGAACATCGATAATTTTCTAAATAATTTAATAACGCAATAAATATATAAAAGATCACTTACCGAAGGGTGGCAAAGCAGTCTTGGCAGCTTCCAATTGAAAGCTGATTCCCTGCCTGGAAAACAAACAGTTTCTGATGATGATAGAGATAATTGATCAGGTGTGGCTTGAATAATTGCAAACAGGCGGATAGAAGTTAAAGAAAGGAGGTAGACAAAGTATGATAATGGGCTGTCAGAAAATGAACGAGGGAACAGAAAACTTACGCACGATTGCTTTATAAATTAAAAAGATGCGTAAGAGCAACAATTCTGGTGATTCTCTTGATGAGACCCATTAAAACTTGGATAGCATCTTACCTTTCTTAAAAGAAAGAACAATTATATTAAAATTGTAGGGTTAAGCTAATAATTAATTTGTGGCAGTGATTGGTGTGAAGAAAAGAACAAATAATAGTCTCGTACCAAAAGAAAGGAAAGAATCTAGTTAGGAATAATAATTTCCTGCTGTCCAAGAACAAGGAATTCCTCCTATCTAATACATAGCATCTTTCAATCTATCACATGTAGGTAGTATTAATAATATTTTTATTTTTTTAGTCAATTAAAATCTTTGGTTTTATCATAATGTTTTTTTTTTTTTTTTTTTTTGGGAAAATGAACATTTTTATTATACATGATTGATTTGGATTTTCAATATTTTTGTTAAATGATAATGCCATCTAATATGTGAATGGTATAAGAAATGTCATGTATTTAACAGAAGAATTTCCTACAACTGTGGGCAGCAAGATATTATTGTTCTTTAGAGAATCCGAACCCTTAAGCCAGCTCACTTCAGTCATCAGAGATGAGAATGTTTTAAAAATTCAATATTGTTTTGGTACAAGTTGAAATATGAAAATTAGTTGAAGCCTATGCAAAAGAAGCAAATAGCTCACAAAGGAAACTGACCCACTTATGGCCTATTTTTTCCATTGCTCTAGCAAATTAGGCTCTAAGAACATAGGACCCACATAAGTTAAATATGAGTCAAAATCACGATACAGGTCACCCACATTAGTAAGAAATATAAAGTTCCATATTAGTTTTAAACAATTAAGTTTTTGCTAAGTAGCAGACATGTCAGTCTACATTGAATAATCAATCAACAAACTTAAAAGTTTTCAGTAAATAAATTGTAAAATTTATGCTGATTAGAGCACTATTAATAACTTAAAGTTTAAATTTTTAGATCACGAGAGAATGAGGTCTAGTTATCAAGTTAACATGGATCGGTTGTTGCTTGGAATGTGTTAGAACATATCCTACATTGAATAGTTAAACTAATAATAAATAATATAAAGTTGAGAAGGGGCCACTCACCATAAGGCTTAAGTTTTTTGGATGGAACTCAATCTTAACTATCTAACTTTATATGATATCGAGCCTCAAAGAGGCCCAACGGTCTATCAAAGATCCTAGAGCCCAAGCCACTTGATAGACCCCAAAACATGGGTTGCACGTGAGGGGGAGCGTTAAAACATATCCCACATTGAATAGTTAAACCAATAATAAATAATATATAAAGTTGAGAAGAAGTCACTCACCATAAGGCTTAAGTCTTTTGGATGGAACTCAATCTCAACTATCTAACTTTATAGAATTTTTTAGATGTAGCATTTTTATCAAAAGGTTTGGGCATTTGATTTTTATTTTTCTTAAAAAAAATCATCATCACTTTTGTCCCACAATCATTTCTCGATCATTGCAAAAATAAAATGTATAAATTCAAAAATATAGAGTCACCACTCGGTTTTTAAAAAGATGCAAATTAAGAATAAAATCTAGCACTAGTATTAAGTATTCTAACTAAGAAGGTTGATTACACAACTAGAGAATACTACAATCACCCTAGTGTGCTCTCGTAATGAGGTTACCTTGCATTGTTAGACTAAAAGAACTAATTCATGCAAATCCATTCACATGTCCACTTGTTTATCTTGATTTGTGAGTTTGATTATTTGAGTTTTTTTTCTAATCGGTTCTACATAAGATGATTTGGAGACGAAAAAAGATTCGATCTCTCATCTAATATGTCGTTAGGCCATTAGAGCCCACTTGGTAAGGTAAAAAGTAAAGCTTAAAAGCTCATTGCCAATTATATAACCTAAGTCCAAAAAGTAAATCGAGCTTGAACCTTAAGCTCAAACTCACTTGCCAAACCATGTCATTAAACAATTACAAAAATCCATAATAACCAATCTAAAAAAATATAAACATGGGTCTCCGACCCATATTGTCCTACTATACTATGTTAAAATATTAAACTACGCTCCAAAGCCAAGATAACAAAATTAATAACGCCAAAGAATAAAATAAAATTAACATTGAACCATATAAACAATAATTTAAGAAAAAAAAAAAAGGCATGCCATTGGAACAAAATCGATTTCAAATCCTAAACCTACTCCATCTAGACTATCCTAAAATTTCATAACATAAAATAAACACAAAAAGTGCAAGACATAATAAAATTAGCATGTCAAAATTACAAATTGCATAAGATGGCACCATGAAAAATAAAATAGCCAATAAGCCTCCTCAATTTCCTTGTCCTATTAATTCATATTAGCTTATTTTAAATTTTTTAGAAAAAATTGCTAGCGTCATCATTGACGGACGGTTTGTTAGGGACTTTTTATATAAAAAATAGAAATATTATACTTGTGTCTCAAACCCTTAACCCTTTTTTATGAAAAATAATAACAAGTAAATAAAATTAAAATTAAAGATAGTAATCCTAAGCCAATCGGATTAAGTTTTAGAACACACAAATATCACCCCAAAAAAAATTAAATTTAGAACCTTTTTAAATCTATCAAAAACTACAAAGTATAGCAATTTCTGATTTTTTTCAATTTCACATTTTGAATCAAGATGCTTTAATCTCATAATCATATGAAATCCATCTTAATCAAGTAATTAGCATAAAAAGCATATTAATCAATCAAT
This sequence comes from Dovyalis caffra, assembly GCA_963924115.1. Classification (NCBI taxonomy): domain Eukaryota; kingdom Viridiplantae; phylum Streptophyta; class Magnoliopsida; order Malpighiales; family Salicaceae; genus Dovyalis; species Dovyalis caffra. Next base: position 105,457 of record CAWUPB010001166.1, on the reverse strand, counting down.
TAATCATGTAATATAATAAAATTTGGATGATGATTAAATCAAAAATAAAAACACAAAGGTGTAATTACCAAAATTCAAAACTATAGGAGCAAACTAGAATCAAGCGAGAACAAGGACAACTTTAATTGATGTGAGTGGGCTCCAAAGTAGTCGGAATTGATTGTTTTTTGTGGTGTTAGAATCATTGTGATCGAACGATCTAGAAGGCCTAGAGTGTGGTTGTCAACGGTTGATAGGCAATGAGTGGCAATCAGATTTTTTTTTTTTTTTTGTCTTTGTTAGGTTTTTTCTTTCTAGATGGTAGTGTGTGTGGGTGTGGATAGGGTAGAATTTATTTATAGCACTACTTAGGTCAATTTATGGGAGATTTCCAATTCTAATTGGCAATTAGGTTGGATAGCTAGCCATGGGCATGGTGCACCTCGGCTTTATACGTGACTAGCCCTAAAGCGTCGCCTAACACTCAACTCAGGCTGTCTAGCCTCTCTTTTTTTTTTTTTTTTGCCTTTTTTAATATTTTATTTTGTATTTTTTTTGTTGTTTATATATATATATATATATATGTGTGTGTGTGTGTGTGTGTGTGTGTGTGTGTATGTATGTATATATATATATATATATGTATGTATTTTTTTTGTGAGGGTAAAAATAAGATGATGATAGTTGCTCTTTCTTCATAATGCTTACATTTCAAAGATGTTAGAAGATAAATCTTCGTACATTTTGACTTTATAAGCTTGTAAAGAAGAGGTTTGATAAATAAAAAGAATTGTTTAACTATTATAGAATGACTTCTTAGCAAATGGTCCACTTTTGCAAGGTGACTTCTTGACAATTGGTCCGTTATTACAAGGTGACCTCCTAACATTTGGTCAACTATTATAGATTGATCCCCAGTAAATGGTTCACTATTACAAGGTGACCTCACGGCAACTAGTTTAGTATGATAGGATGACTTCTTACCAAATAATTTACTATTACAAAGTGACCTTCTAGCAAATGATTCACTATTACAAAATGACTTCCTAACAAATGATCAATTATTATAGGGTGACCTATTGGCAAACTTTTAAAATATTGGTCATCTCAATAGGATGACCACCTTAAATTATTTCAAAACTAGTCATCTCGACATGGTGACCAACTAATTAGTTTTTTAAAAAAAAAAAAATTGGTCATCTTGACGAGTGACCTACTTGGATATTTTTTTCAAAAAAAAAAAAAATTGATCACCTAGATAGAGTGACTAGTTGGAAATTTTTAAAACTAGTCATCTTAATAAGGTGACCTCCTGGATATTTTTGAAAGATTGTTCAACTCGTTAGGATGACCACCTAAATATTTTTGAAAGATTAGTCATGTCAATAGGGTGACCACCTATATATATATATAGAAAAATTGGTTATCTTGACAAAGTGACCACTTGCGTAACACCTTCGACCTAGAACCTAAATAAGTTAAGGATATTACCGATGATGTCTCACATTCCTAGTACAATGAATGCGGGATGTCACTACTTGATGTTTGTAGGACTCTCAAAATTTTATTTAAGATTTATTTATTATTATTATTATTTTAAGGATATGAGTTATTTATTGATTTTGGAATCATCACCTAGTATGTGAAGGAACTAAGAACCTCAAATGTATACTGATTTAGAGATTCTAAGATAAGGAGTTGGTTACATCTTTAAAAAGATATCAATCAACTAAAGACATCCTTTCATAGAAAAGATACCGTGTCTAGTTTGGTCTTAAAGTTTTCCTCCGAAAAATACTTTTTCTTAGTCAAAATTTCAAGTTTTATTTCATATGCCCAAGTAAGTTTTTTATTTTTATTTATGACATCATGTTGAACCAATCGTCAAACCAATGTTGGACTCTTTTGTTAAACATCTCATCAATTCAATATCGAGTCCAATTTAAGTCTCAACATAGCTAATATATCGTAGAACAACCTAATTACTAAATGTGATTGCTTTAGGCTAACATCGAGTCCCTATTAGATAGGAAGCTTTGTTAATTATTTTTTTCCACATAGTGTATTTCTATATTTTTACCTTTTCCCTTCTTTTTTTTTTCGCATTCTCTTTTGCTTATTTTTTTTCTTTCTCTTTTCCTAGCATTTATTTTTATCTTTTCCCTACCATTTTATTTTATTTATCTTTTTCCTAGCATTTCTTTTTTCTTTTTTCTAGCATTTTTTTATCCTTTTCCCAACTTTTTTTTTATCTTTTTTCCTAGCTTTTTTTTTATGGTGGAGAATCGTCATCAATCCCTAAAAATTAGGAGACTCGACGATTCATCTATGTATTAATTAACTAACTTAATTATTGAAATAAATCCTAAAATTAAACATTGACTAAACAAATTTAAGAAATCCAAAATATTAAATCTAAATTAAGCATTAAAAATACATACATAAAAAAAAAAAAATCGGTGTTAATCTAGGAAAAAATGGTAAAAATAAGGATGTCGAGGCTTTTGTTAGGGTAGTTGGTCATTAGTAGGCTAGCCTTTCCTCTTCTCTCTCGGGCTTGAGGCTGGGCTAAGCTCAACCTAAGCTTGGTTGCACATAGGTCGAGTCGTAGCTCAACCTGTTCATCTTTTGTGTGGTTTGGACCTCTCTTATTCTTATGTAACCAAACAAACCCATATTCCATAAAACTTCTTCCTCCATTCTTCCCAATTTTTTTGGATCAAAACATGATCCTCTCCTCTGTCTTTGATTTTCCCGTTCAATCAAACCCATGACCACTCATATCTCCCATATCCTTCCTCCTTCAATCGAACCTAGAAATTCCTATTGAGATCGAAATGATCTCTATTCATAAACCAATCCTTTTTTAAATTCCAAAGCACCACCTAGAAAACCTTTTTACCTCTCTCGATCAAAGCCCTAGGTTATCTACCCTTTCCTCTCAATCTAAAGCCATGAATGATCAAAACACCAACACCTACTACCCCTTTCATCTTTTTCTCATTGTATTATTCTGAAGCTCTCTTCCTCAAACCATTTCCTTTTCATTCTAAAAAAAATTAGACACCCTCAATAAATTTTCCCTAATTTCCTTTCTTTCTACATAAATAAAAAAAAAACCCTAGGTTTCATTTACTTCTTAAATTAAACCCCAAAACCTAAAATCATACCCACTAGCCTACAATCCACCCTTTTAAAGCCATTAAAACCCTATTCTCCCTTTCATCTTATAAATCTCAAACCCTAGATCTTATCTCCTACTTCAACCTAATCTCAAACCTAAGCTCACGTCTAAAAATCAATGAGTAAACCTACAATCAACCCTCAAAACCCCTCATTTTGCCTTCCTTTCTCGAAATAAAATACAACATAATGAAATTAAAAGGGAGTGAGGGATTTTAGTGTGATGACGATGATGAATATCATTATCATCATTCATTTTGGAATTGTTAGAAGTTGCATCGATGCGATTGGAACTACAAATCAAACAAAAAATGGAGAATCTTACATGAGCATCCGATTGAGGGAGCCTAGGTTGAGGATGAGCAATTGGCAATGAATGTTTGCTACTTCCAACTAAGATTCTTTCAAAAATCAAAAGCTACCAAAGCTGATGATAATGGCTTTAAACTCTTAAGCTTTCTTTGTGGTTTGTTTCTATTTAACTCTTCTCTAAATCACTTTTAGTTTTTTTTTTTTTTTTTTTTTTTTTGTAAATTTGCTCTAGAATCTCCCTAGTTCTCTACTCTCTCTCTTCCCTTAATCCTCTCTATTTTCTCCTAATTTTTCCCCTCTTTAAAGCCCTTAAATCCTTTTCTATTTTTTGCCAATTTCTACTCTTTCTATAATTCCTAAAATTACTATACCCTTGCTACAATGCCCCAATTGCGCTCTTCCCTTTCTATAATTCCTCCATCCCTCTTCTCGGATCCTAAATTCTACCCCTACTTATACCTAAAATCATCCTCCTTACTTTTGGGATCAATTCGCTTAAGTCCAAAACTCACCCCACAATCGAACAAGCTTTGTAGTTTGTTGTTAGGTTTGGTCTCGTATGAATAAAGCCAAAACAATTATGCTTTAAGATTGTGTATTGTGTTCGACTTATTTTGGTGTTTTTGTTATGTAAGTTGGTGTAGGAGCGAGGATTTGTGGGGTTGACCTATTTTGTCTCTTTGGCCATTGATGGAGATGAACGAGTGCTAAAGGATGGTATGGTATAAAGCGGGTATGCCATGGTAAGATATAGGAGCATTCGAACGACAAGTCGTTCAAGCTAATTCTAAATTGGTCATGTCGTCCACACCTCATGTCAATTTAGGTCCCTGTAAGTTTAATTTTGTCTCAATTGTACCCTTTAGGCTAGTCATTGTAGTCTACTATACCTCTAATTTTTTCAATTGGGTCTTTGTACCTTGTAATTATGGATCCGATGTTTCCAGTTACTTCAACTATGTTCTCGGTTAGTTTAATTTCGAATTTTTTTGTTCAATTAGGCCCTTTAATGTAATTGATTTTTTTTTGGTATTTTTTTATTTTTTTATTTTTTGGTGTGTATATGTTGTATTTTTTATTCTTTTTTTTGTTTTTATAAAATTCTAAATAAAAGTACAAACAAAATAAAAAATAAAATAAAATAATAAAAAATAAGTAATTGAGGAAATTTTAGGTTATGACACAACACATAAAGCCTTGTCTCTTTATCTAGCCTAATTAATTAATATTTGCACCAAAATCCTATTAAATACAATTAATTAGATCTATAATTTATTTAAAATTAGGTATAAAATTTTCCAAAACATACTCATTTCATAAAATACCCTTTAATAAATTGTGTATATTTATTTAACCCAAATTATGGCCAAAAATCTATATTTATAAAATTCAAATTAAATACTTTAATGAAATTCCATGGATTAAAATATATTATTTCTCCTCTTTAATTTTCTTCAAATAAATTCATAAAATTTGGAATTAATTAAAATAACCAATATAAGAAATAATCAATCTAACCTCATATATATATATATATATATATATATATATATATATATATATATATATATATATATATATATATATATATATATATATATATTCCTATTATTTTTCTTTACAACCCAATTAATTATGAAATAACCAATTTAATTGGAAAATAATCAATTTGCCTTCACTTAAACAATTACCAATTAAATTAGTCGATAACTTAAAATTAGTATTACTTTAATTTAATAAAAATCCTTTAAATTAGTGAATCAATTAATTAACTCAATTAAAATTTACTTTAGCCCCTTGAAATCCACTTTATGAATTAAATCCTTAGGAAATCATTTTAATTATAAAAACATCAACTCCCATTAATTGAACTAATCAATTAAATTTAATCCATTAAATTCAATAATGCTTTAAAAATTAAATTCAATTGTTGTCTTTCAATTAAGTCCAATTAAGTCAGCCCAATTAAATTAAACCCTTTAAGCGCCTTAATTCATTTAATCCTTTGGCCAACTAATTCCAATTTAACCCATTTAATTTTCCTTATTTAATCCAATTAATCCTTTAGACCAATTTTACTAGTTCAACTATCCATTTAATTCATTAAACTTCAATTTAATCAAACCGCACATATTCATTCATTTAATATATGTAGAATAAACTTATTAATAACATTATTTTACACACCAAAAGTACTAAACCTAGAACTCAATTCTTATGGCCAGAACATGTTACCAAAGAAAGCAAAAAGTCTTCTCACTCACTCCTAAATTATTGAGTACACACTCCAATAAGTCGATCTTCCCTCAACAACTGGATACATGCCATTATTTTGAACCTTTTTCACTTACACTACAAGAAATAAAAAGTACGCTAATGTTTATTAAATGAAGTCCATGTATGTGATATATTAAAAATCATTTTTCATGCCTTTTGAAATTCATTTTCCTTTTCGGACGCATCCTACTAACTATGTATGTAATCGAAACATGCATTTGTGAAAACATCACAAAAGCACTAGGTACCTTATCTTTTCTTTTTTCATTACCATTTTCATTTCTATTTTCATTTCCTTACAATAGGGTTCTTGTAATGCTTTTGAAGGTACATAGCCATTTCTTTTCAAAACATGCCTTTTCCTTTTCCTTTTTATCAAAACTATGAAAGAAAATCCTTTTTCATGACCATGAACATGTATGCCCAATAAATCAAGTGTGCATGTAAAACCACCTTTTAAGCATAAACATATACCAAATCAATCAAAACATAAATGAACTTAGCATTAAATCAATCAAACAAAATTAGCCTTAAAATTAAGTACTTGGCCAAATATAGATCAAACAAGTCCATCAAATTTAACCAAGCACAAACCAAACAATAATCTTATTCATTCCTTTATAAACAACTTAACAAACATTAATTTATCACAAAATTCATTGAATTAGGTAAGAAACCTTGAACATCCATTTTGGCCGAATTATTCACAACACTAAACCAAGGAAAATTTCACCATTTTAACATATATAATCCGATGTTAATTCATTCTTTTAAGCCTTTAAAACAATCTTAAACATCAACAATTCCTATTGCTCCTAAACTTAGAGTTTTGGTTGAATACTTTACTGAGGGTAATCACACCATTTTTTTCATTTAAACATAATTATTTCTATTTAATCTATTATATAACCACACAATCCATCTAATTATACCAATCAATTTAAATTCAAGGATTATGGTTAAAATGATCAACAAAGGTAAACAATCCAAATTTATCAATCAAACACCCTTAAACATGTATAATCTATCTAAAGAACATAAAATCATGGAAGTCGTTATTTTCTCCAAAATACTCAACTTGGCTAAAACTTCCACCTTCAAATATCCAACTTTAATTCATCAATCCATTTTTAATTAGGTCATCAAACATGATCAATCAAACATCACAAACATTATTTCAACCACAATTTATCAAGATCAATCAATTACAACAAAACCCAATGATTGAAAAATTAATTCACAAATTCTAAAACTTAAAAACATTAACAATCAAGTATCAAATTATCTTTTTCTTTTAGTGTAGTAAGGACTACACTTATCTCACTTCATGCTTGATGAAATTCCTCCTTGATAGCTTGAAGCTTCCTCCTCCCCTTTCTTCCTTAAAGTTTTAGCCCAATCTTCAATCTTTTCTCCTTCTTTATTTGATTTCTCTAAGTATTTTTATGGTGATTTTGGGGTCAATCTAAGGTATTTTAGGTGGTTTTGGGTGGTGGGTAGGCTTAATTCTTCTTGAAATTGCTTGAATTTCTTTTGTTATTTTTTGAATCTTTGGTTGCTCATCATCCTTCTCCTTTTTCTTCTTAGTTGAATATATAGAAAAGGATTTTCTTGTGATTTTGTCAAGTGTGAGACACTTGGTTCTATCTCTTCATCCTTCATTTAATGCTTTCTCCTCCATTTGTCCTTGGTTTTTCCTTAATATTTTCCCTCATTTCTTCTTCGTTTTGCCATCATACTTAGCCTCTCTTTCTCTTTATTTTTCAGCTAAAATCTGGTACGAAATGACCAATGTCAATTGAATTAATTGGTCCCTCAACTTATCAAATTTTATATTTTTGTCCCTAAACTTTTTAATTAGTTCAATTGGATCCCTCAATTTCAATCCCTAAACCTTTAATTTTCCATATCTTAGCCCGTGGTTTAGGCTTTTCTATTTTTTATAATAATCATTTAATTTTTCTAATTATTTTAATCAAGTATCTAATTTTTTAATTATTACAATTAAACCCCTTAAGGTTATGCAATTACACCCCTAGGTTATTCAACCACAACAAGAACATTATAAACTCAAAAGTTCAAATATTAAATAATTCATTCACCTCTCATAATATTCATATATGCATTATTTTATTTTCTATGCAAGCATAAATTAACTCACATTTTAAATAAATATTCATGTATTAATTAAATAATATATATATATATATATATATATATATATATATATATATATATATATATATATATATATATATATATATATATATATATATAATGTTAAGAATATTACAACCTAGACATTTAAAAGATTGGCCATTTTGATAGGGTGACCACCTAAATATTTTTTGAAATTTGATCATCTTGGCAAGATGACCACTTCGATCTTTTAAAAATATATATATATTATTTATCTCCATAGGGTGATTGCTTGGATTTTTTTTTTTTTTTTTGAAAAGTTGGTCATCTTGATAGGGTGACTACCTGGACATTAAAAAAAAAAAAAAAAAGGCTTGTGATGTTATGTCTTAAAATGAGGAAGTTCTGTTTATTACCATACTCGAGTTTTCTTTGTTTGTGATAGTGATAGATTGTGAGTTTGTGAGGATAGTACTTCTAAGAGAAGTCTAGATCATATTTTATGAAACTCAACTCCTCGTCTCGAATTTGGAGAACCAACTCAAATCTTATGTTTTAATTGCTAATTTATTAGAGCTTCTAAAAGAGATGTTCGATTCAGCTTATTGTTGCTCCACGTGGCTCGTAGAAATGTGATTCCACCCCTTATCATTAAGTCATATTGCCCCCTAATTACGAGTCATGGCTTTTGAATCATCTCCATGCCCTTTTGCTTATTATAGATTCTACGAAAGGATTTTTGTGTGTCTTCGTCAAGTATTGACACATACTAAATTGTGCTTACCCTTAATATAGGTCTCATTGCTTGCCACAAAGTCATGTCTTGTTATTCTCATACTATCTAAATTTCATTTATTTCATCATCGAAAAACACTAAAGTTTTGCACAAACATTAGAAAAAAATTAATTCATTTTTTAGAAAAAAAAAATTAGAATGTTTTTTTATCGAAATTATATTTGTTTATTTTTTAACTTTAAAAATGTAAAATAATAATAATAATAATAATAATAATTCTGAATGGTTCCAAATTCTTTTAAAAGCTCTAGATAATCTCCATTATGGAGCTATTCATATAATAATTATTATTATTATTATTGGAATAAATGACAGAAAACTAATGAATAGATTAAATGTTAAAAAAAAAAAAGAATCATAAAGATCAAAACACAAACTAAAAATTCAAAAATTAATTTTTAAATAGATTAAAGTTGAGAAGAGATTTGATCCTTTTAATTTAAAACAAATATTGCCGTGATCAACACGCCCTGCAATCAAGCATAGCTTCTTCTTTTTTCCCACCTATAACAATTTACAAATGACAAGCACTATCAAAAGAAAAAGTTAGCCTCTTTTTATTTTGAAAATTCTTTGATGAAAAGCTAACTGTGACTAATTACATACATACATACATGTGTGTATATAATTTATTGAGTTTTCATAAATCTGAAGTAAGAAAAAACGTGTATGTAAATTATCAATAAGTATATCATGATATATGTACACCTTCCAATTAGGTAAATCATTAATGTTCATAAGAAAGATAGTGTGTTTTTTATCGTAAAATTAGTTAACCTTTTTTTTTTTTTTTTTTCCTGTTTAGATGACATGAGGAAATGTTTAATAAAAATTAAATAACTATATTATTTTGTTAAATATATTGGAGGGAATAATCTAATAATTTTAAATATGAAAGACATATTTATAATATTCAAAAAATTGCAAGGCAGAGTACAACACAGGAAGACGTAGCAATTGGTTTTAAGCCATCTGCAATTTTCTTTCTTCTCCTTTCTTATTAAATTACATAGGCAAGCAGTTATTTATGCCGAGAAGTCATTAGACTGCAAAGAGTAGTCCATTCCCTTAGAGCAAGCAAACTCCAACAAAGACTAGAGAAATTTAAATATTACAGAACATCCATAGTACTACACACAGGAAGACGTAGCAAATTAATAATATTATAGACCAATTGCAGTACAAACACAGGACAAACAGATTAACTAGCATGCCTCAGGCTATACATATCTACAAGTGGAGGGACCAACGTCTTCACTCACCAATTGATACCGGGCACAGACTTCTTTCCTTAGTCTTCAACTTTCCTCCAGATCCCAGGCCTGTCAACAGAACATGGGAAATTTTTCAAATTGAAACAACTGCTAACCTCAACATAACGTATCCACTGCATCGTCTTCTGCAAGTCACTCCAGTCTTCCTCCAAGTTTGGCAAGAATTTCAAACACAAACCCTCAAGGTAGTCCCAAGAGGAGGAATTCTCTTCAACAGGATGAGCACTTGGGTTGATCGAGCTAAGGTCTCCATTCTCAATGCAGAGGTATCGCAGAACGGAAAGCTTTGTAGGATTAATCCATTTAGGCAAAGTGTGGTGACGGTAGCGCCTCAGATACAACTCCTGAAGGCTTGGAGGAGGGTGTAGATTATCTAGCATCTCTAAGATACTTTTATCTTTACAATCTTCAGTGTTGATGGCTAGAACCCTGAGTTTTACAAGCTTTGATAAGACACCCCATTCACTTTCGATGATTTCGCTTTTGTCACTGAGGTTCATTCGAAGTACTCTTAGTTGGACCAGTTGTTGTAGCTGAAGCAGATGACAACTTTGTGTTGTTGCTTGACTTACAACCCTGAATCCTGACAATTCTTGAAGTTGAGAGAGGTTTCCGATTCCATAGGGTAGGTATTGGAGACTACAAGATCCACAATCCAGGACTATGAGATTCTTCAAATAAGAGATGGATGGATGCAGTTTAGTTAAATGACTGCATCCAGCTAATATCAAAAGTTGGAGGTTACGAAGTTTCTGGATTGAAGATGGCACTTCTTTAAGGTCAACAGCTCCACTAAGATTTAGATATGCTAGGCGTTTGAGCGAAAAATCCAGCTCAAGAGCTTCTCCATAGAAATGCTATCTAACCTGATGTGAGAGAGATCCAACACCCTGAGAGAGTCAAGCGACACCATATGAATCTTCTTAAAAGGAACTTGACCTTGACCCGTGGCCATTAAAAGCAATGCCCTGAGCTTTGAACAAGGCTTTAATGGTGTTGTGCTCATCTCACTCGTGACGCTCAACCATCGCGAATCTGGTGACAATTTCTGCTTGCCTGCTTCAAAGCTACAAAACATCTCATCTTCAGCAATCAAAGCTGTTAAATCACGTACCAAATCATGCATCTTACAGCTGTAGACTCTTCCATCATAGCCACGCCTCTCCACAACTTCAACAAGGCATCTTCCGACTAGTTCCGTCAAATACTCATATCCCAAGTCCTCTGCAGTTTTCGAGTGATCGCCCTGGATGAAGCCCTCGCCAACCCACCAATGCACTAATTGCTCAGCTTGAATCACGAAATCTTCTGGATAAATTGAAAAGCACAGAAGAAATTGCTTCAGGTGTGTAGGGAGTGCATCATAGCTCAATTGCAAAGAAGCCTTAACTGAGCTATTCTGTTCCCTAGTGGTCAATTCATGGAAGTGATCAAGAATGTCCTTCCAGTCACCCAGGTTGTGAACTTTTGGTGCAAGCAAGGCTGCTATTGTTTTAATTGCCAGGGGAAGCCCCCGCATTTCCCCACAATTTCTTGGCCTACTTTTTCAAACTGGAGATTAGGACATGTCCCCTTGGTCTCGGGAAAGGCAAAGTTGCAGAACAATGACCAGCTGTCCTTCTCATCAAGAACTTTTGGATGGTGAATGCGTGAGCTTTCAACGCCCATACGGGTTGCTACATCTTCATTTCTTGTTGTGATTAGGACACAGCTTCTCTTTCCTGTTTTCTGTATAGCAGAACATAGCTGACTCCACCAGTTTTGATCAAAGCTCCAAACATCGTCCATGACAATGAGACAGCTCAGACCTTGAAGTGATAGGGTTATACTACGCAACATTAGGCCCAGGTCAGAACCTGATGAGGGATTTTGTCCCAACTGTTCCAATATACTCCTGATTAACTTTTCCTCGCTGAAATCCTGAGAAACAGACACCCAAATCCTCTTTTCAAAGCAACCGTATACCACCTTATCGTCGAAAAATTTTTGTGCAATGGTGGTTTTACCTAAGCCCCCATCCCCACAATGCCAATTCTTTGGAATACTCCGCTCGTGCTACAAGCCCATTGTTTTAGCTTTTCAGTATCTTCTTCCAGTCCAACAATCTCAGATGGGTCAAAATCCTGGGAAGTAAATAACCTAGCTCGGTATGTGTTATCTCCCAAGGATAGAAGATGCTGTGGAGTTAAGTATAAGCTCAAGTTACTCCCCATCTTGTCCATGCGTGAATTTATGTCCTTCAATTGCTTACCCATTTGATACCGGAAGAAACATTCAGCAGGTGTGTATTTGACGCAGGACCCATGTTTCTGATATTCAAATCTCAGAATGCAATCTGTCAGTGCGTCATCAGCTTCATAAACCAGATCTCTCAGCTTGATCAAGCTTGTCTTGAGAGTCTCCTTCTTAATTTTGAGGTTATTCGTGTCAGCAAGAAAAGCTTTGATAAGGTCGAGTTGTGTCTTCAAAGCTTTTAAATGATTACTGAAGTCAATTGCAAATCCAACTTCCGCTTGAGCTTGATCCATGAGAGATTTGAACACTTGCTCTACGAGTTTTTCAATAATAACACTGTCCAACGACATCTTCTGGTTCGGATAATATCTGAAAAATTCAAATTTAAATCTTTGTTATTTTGTTTGATAATCAGAAAATGTACTAAATTCCCTACGCATAGAAATTCCTGACTTTCTATGAATAAATCCAAGGCAAAATGAAGTGAACACTATTAACGTTTCCCCTTCTGCAACCCACTCATAGCAAGTTTACAAGATGTGCTGGTTGTATAACTTATTGATATATATATATATATATATATATATATATATATGTATCCTCCATGATACAATTTTAGGAAAAAAATTAACCAACATGTTCTATAATAAGAGTAGTCTCTGTAATGTACTTGTTAAGAAGCATCGAGCAAGCAAGACACTGTGTTTTGTCCAAATTTTCAGTAGGTCGTTTTGTTAGTGTGGGTTATCAAAGTTAATAGAAAACAACCACCAAAACTTCCTTCAAACAGCCTCAAACATTACCAAAACCTTCTTGTGGGGGTTGTTTTGGTGTTGATTGGGTGGCTATTTCGTTGTTGTTTGGTATTGTCCTTGAGGCTGTTTTGGTTGTTTCTCGTATTATTTGGAGGAGGCTTTGGTTGTTGTTTTTCATTAACTTTGACACCTCCAACTAACAGAAAGATATATTTTGGACGCTTGAATAAAACACAAGTTCTTATTGGCCTGATTTTTCTTACCAGTGACTTATTGGAGACCGCTCCTATTATATAAGGATGTATTCATTAATCTCCATACAAATTTAAGAATATCGAAATAAATATAAAGAAATTAAAGGAAATAATTTAATTGCTTCTTTAATTTGTAATTGTTATGAAAAAAAATTTCTCATTTATTTAATTGATTCTCAGAAATTTTTTGTTTTAAGTTTAATTGATGATAAATCAGTACATGAATTTAAAACGTGATTCTCGTTAAGACACACTACACCAAAATAGGAAATTACAGACAGTTTTATCTCGTAAAGACAATTATATCCGTCTCTACAAAACCAAGGTACAAGGCACGAAATATTGTGAGAAATAAATGGGTTTATAGGATTAAAAAGAAGCCAGACGGTAAGTTTGATCGGCTAAAGGCTTTCATCAAAGACTAGGGATCGATTAACCAGACACGTTTAGTCCACTGATCAAACCAACGACAGTCCATCCCATTCTTTCATTGGCAGTGATCAAAGGATGCTTTTTTAAAAAAAAATTAAAAATTAAAAGGAAAACAAAAATTGCACATTCTTGAATGCAAATAAAAAAATTATATACATAATTTACACAATATTCTTAAATGTGTAATTATTATATTCTAAATACATAAAAAAAAAAAATCTTAAAACATCCATAAAACAAAAAGAAAAAATAAACTTAAATATTTAAACACTTGTTCGAAATTCTGTAGAACCAATCATGCTAAAATTTTGTCTGAGATCACTGAAGCAAATTCTACAATCGAATCATTTCAAATCAGAGTTCTTTGCAATTTTTTTCAACGAAAAACAATTTCTAAAAAACAAAATATCATAAAAGCTGAGGATAAAAATTTTATTGTTCAACCGCTCTATGTTTATAAGGATTAATAAAAGATGTTGTTTACTTAGTAGGGTCATGAGAAGCAGTTGTTCCTAATAGGATATTTTCATCTTAATTACATAAAAAGGTGCTGATAATTTTATTAAATTATTAAATTTTATCGTTAATTACGCAGGTTTCTAACACAAAAAAAAAAAAAACTGAGATTTAGCTGTTTAGTTTTGAAATTCAGTTTCTAACTTAACACAAGAAAGTACGGCTGTGTGGGGTTTGAAAAAGTTAATTAAATTCTAGAAATATATCATATTTGAGCATGAACCAAATGCAAAATATTTTTATAAATTATCCTTCCAAATCTTATCATTTGATTTCTTTGTTTTTTTCCTTTTTTTTTTTTTTAGGTTTTGGAATTTCATATATATTTTTTTATTAAACATAATTTTCCGGGATGCAATGAAATACTGAAATATGCTACAACATGTTTTTATTAGAGTTAATTGATTTGTGATACGACATAGCTTATTTCATTAATTATGAAAATTAATTAACTAAGAGCAGAATAAAATCTGTAGATCATTTTCTAAATAATATTATAGCACAATAAATATATAAAAGATCACTTACCGAAGGGTGGCAAAGCAGTCTTGACAGTTCCAATGGACAGTTGAGTCTCTGCCTGGAAGACAAACAGTTTCTGAATGATAAATAATTGATCAGGTGTGGCTTGAATTATCACAAACAGAAGGTTTAGAAGTTAAAGAAAGAAGCTAGACAAAGTATGATAATGGGCTATCAGAAGATGAACGACGGAACAGAAAAGTTACGCAGGATTGCTTTAAACATGAAAAAGTGCGTAGGAGCAATAATTCTGGTGATTCTCTTGATGACCAAAGACCTAATAAAACTTGGATAGCATCTAACTTTTCTCAAAAGAGCAAAAAAAATTAAAATAAAATTGTAGGGCCTAGCTAATGTCAGAGTTAAAATCATTATTTAACATAATATCGGAGTTTTAATAATTAATATCAGAACTCAAATTTTGATTCATATATTTCTCTTTAATATTTATTCCTTTTATTTTCTTTTTTTATTTTATTAGTACTTTCTATTTTTTAAATTTATTCTTTTTAATTTACTCATTTTTATTTTTATTTCATTTCATTTTATTTTGGTATTTACTACAAAAAAAAAAAAGAGAGAGAGAAAAGAATCAAAAATACATAAAATACAAAATAAAAAAATAATTACATTAGGGGCGTGATTGAATAAAATAGAACTGAAGTTGAAACAATTGATGATACAATTAAAATAATTAAAAGCACTAGGATTGAAATTACAAGAGATAGAGTTCCAATTGAAAAAAATTGAAAGAACCAAGGACAAAAATTGCATATCTAAAGGATATAATTGTGAACAAATGAAACACATGATGACTAAACTAACATTAGAAAGCGAATGACAAGATCAAATTTGATTGAATGACCTGTTGTTTGTTGTAGACCAAAATCAATCCCTGATCTTGATTCAACGTCTTCCCTAAGGACAAACTCCTTAATTATTCAATACTTCGATTTCTGACTAGCAATTGTACCAATAAGGAATCACGTTTCATCTGGTGTGTCCACCACAACACACCACCTGCGCCACATTTGCGCTAGACTTGCACACACACGCTACACAATTCTCATTTTTGCTCCATACAAAATTGACAAAATGCAAGAGCTTAGGGGTTTTGATGTCTAGCAGAAATGGTTCTGATCAATTGGGGAGGGAGTGATCCTAGGGTGGATAAAAGTCGAAGTTTTGGTATAAATAGGACATATGAGAATGAATATTTTTTATAAATTAAATTTAATGTTATTTAATGGATATTAAATGAATGTATGAACTAGCATATGTCAAGTATAGACTGAATAAAGATTAATATAGTAATTTTTTAATGAATAATATTGAGTAAAGTATTTTTATTTTTTTTATGGATAGGGTAAAAAATTGAATTAATGTCTACCCATTCCATTCCTAATTATAAATCTAATCAATTAAATTGTCTAATATCAAGATAATAACTTTTTGTTAAATACAACCATTCTGACCAAAAAAACAAAAACACGCCAAAAAGAAAACAATTTTTGGCTTGTTTTGTTTTCTTCTTCTTTTTTTTTTTTTTTTTTTTTTGAATTGATTTGTAATACTTAACTCTTAAATATTATAATCCAGTTAAGTTTTTGTTATCTGATTTTATATTTGATATTTTAAATATACAAATAATTAATACAGTAAAACTCACATAAGGGAGAAAATTTAAACATAATTTTGTTATATACCATTGTATTTAATAATAAAATATTATAATAGATTGTAAACAAATATATTGCTGTGCTATTGGAATTAAAATGACTATAAATTCATGAAGTTAACTTTTCATGTTCAACCGCTACCAAACACTCACAACACATGTACGTCATTCATCTTTCATCATCATGCAATCATCACGCATTGTGAAATTGATGGATTCAAGCAATGAATAAAATTTTTCCACCTCTCTGGAAATAGGTTCGTGTTGTTCGTCAGGAAATAATTAAAACCAGACTAAAAGGTTTAGATTTTTTAATTTTAATTTATTTGAAAATCATTTTTTTAACTTTCAATTTGTATTTTGTTCTCTTTGATTTTTTTTTTTTTTTTTTGGATTTAGTCTATCATATGATTTTTAACTATCATCCTCTCTTCTAAAAATTTAACTCTTGGTATTTTAATAAAATTTTTTACATACATATTAAAAAAAAATACAATCTTTTTTAAAAAAAATTCTAAATTTTTTTAAAGTCAAGAATTATATATTTTTTATTTTTTAGTATTAAAAATATAAAAATCAAGAAAAATAGAAAATAATTCAAAATGATTCTAAATTTTGTTCAGAGCTCCAGATTATTTCTATCATGGAGTTATTCATGTAATTTTTATTTTTTTGAAATAAATAAAAAATAAATCTTTAAAAAATTAAAATACTCAAAATATAATTAAAAATTCATGAAATATTTCATCTTTTTAGCTTTAAAACAAATATTGCGGAGATCAACACGGCCTACAATCAAGCCAAGCATCTTTTTTCGTCTATGGCAATTGACAGGCACTGTCAAAAGAAAAAGTTAGCACCTTCTGATTTTGAAAATTCTAACCTGAAAAGCTAACAGCGACTAATTAAACGCACACACGGCCCCGCACACTCACGCGTGCGCACAATATATATATACATAAAGACGTGTGAATATAATTTATTGAGTTTTCATAAATCTGAAGTAAGAAAAAAACATGTAAAAGAATTGAGATTAATTACTATATGTTATTAAATCAAATTAATATATCATGATATATTTTCATCAAACAAGTATATATATATAGTTTTATTAGACTGAAAGTCAAAGTTAAACATTTTTTTTCCTCAGATTTTGCCATCCATATTTTTCAGTTAGGTAAATTATTAATGTTTATAGGAAAGATAGAGTGCTTTTTCTCGAAAAATTAGTTAACTTTTTTCTGTCAGATGACATGAGCAACCGTTTAATAAAAATTAAATAACTACATTATTTTGTTAAATATATTGGAGGGACTAATCTAACAATTTTTACTATGAAAGACATGTTTGTAAAGTTATCTTCTAAATATGAAAAAATAAAAAATAAAAACTTTGTTACCATAAAGGAAGGTGCTAAATTCACTATAAAAATTTGTTCCTCAGTGCTTTTTTTTTTTTAATGATTATTGTAACCTTTGCATTTCATTATTAATGAAGAGATTATTTTAAGTTGGAATTTAATAAATATTAATAAAGAAGATATATATGTACGTCTTAAGAAAATCAAGTGATGGAAATAATTTAATGAAGGTCTTAAGAAAATCAAGTGATGAAAATAATTTAATGAAGGGACTAATGAATTGGATAACTATGCATGTGTGAATGAATTATTATCAATATTATTATTATTATTACTACTACTGTTATTGAGTTGAGCAATGAGTGCATAAAGTCCGAAAGAGAATTCATATCCACGTGAAACTCGATAGGAGCCACTCAAATAAAGAAAGACTAACTTTAGAAATTACTAAATATTCCTTTCCAAATTATTCTATTAAATAAAGAAAGAATAACTTTAATTACTTTGTAGAATGTGGTTGGCTCTTCCAAAGACACTGGCCATAGTAATTAAAGAAAGACTAACTTTAGTTACTTTTTCCTTTATGGAAGTTCTTTGGATAGGAGCCACTTATCTTTAATAAATATTTTGACACATAAAGAAAGAAAAAGAAATAACGACTTGAAGTGAAATTATATATTGACTGAAAAAATGAAAGTCTCTGAAATAATAATTTTTAATCCATCCTAGGCAATTAGGTTGGTATGGTTATTATGATGTCTGGGGATGTAAAAGATGGAGATGAGGTATTGAAAGAGACAGATAAAAAGAGAGATCAAAGTTTTTTTTTTTTTTTATTTAATTAGCGGTTAGGATTTAGGATAAATTATAATAACTTATTTGAGGTATCATAAAATTGAAAATCATCTAAAAAATCGAAGATACCATAAAAATTCTCTTTATGTTTTTTAAAAATATTACAGAAACCCTCTTTTAAATCTAAAATACCTTTAATTACCATTAAAAATGAATAATTAAATTCAAAGACTTTAAAAAATACAGAAAGAATGTAAAAAAATGCACATAATTATTGTTTAGTAGTTGAACAATATTAAATCCACCATTTAATTTCCATGAATTTTGGGTTGAGTTTCTTAAGTATTATAACCATATATTTATTTAAAGAGTACTTAAGGATATTTCAAATCCAATAAGAGTTGTGTCAAATCTTGAAACTTTTGGAGAAATCTAAATATCAAGTGATCTAAATAACTCACGAAAGCAATGATCCAAAATTACACTAAGCATTGACACTTAACTATAAATGCTCAAGCCCGGGTAGTTGAATTTGAGATCAATGTTACATCCCACACGAAAGAAGAATTTTTCTAGAGGCTAATTGAGAATGCTAGATAAGTTCGAAAGCTTCTAAATGATTACAAAGCAATGGAGAAGCCTCTAGTGGTGTCCAAAAGAAATCTAGATATGTCCTATAATATTCTAGAGAGTCTCTCACTCGTTATAGCTTATAAATATCTAGATAGTTCCTTGTAAATATCTAGATAGGATAGTTCAAGAGAATCAATTATAATCGTTAGATCAAATAGATCCTAGTCATCCATTTAGGAGGTGGAAGACTATAAATAGGTGAGACCTTCATTTGGCCAAAGCATCCAAAAATCTAAGAAAGTGTAATCCTAGAATTGTAAATTTTAGAGAGAGCAATACAAAGAGTTCTTATATCTCTAGTGTATCTTTCTTACTTGACAACTTTGTGTGAAAGAAAGCTAATTTGGTTGGCTTAGAGAAGAAATAAGCCAAGTGCTGCACGAGAGCTTAGGAAAGGCCAAGTTCGTGATAAGTGGTATCAAAGCAAGAGTTCTATTAAGTGTGGTTAAGATTATAGCTAACTAATTTTTTAAATAGTAAACATGCTTAGCTTTGGTGTTGAGGATGTTTCTAGGGACACTAGGAAGGAGACTATACCTCATCAACCTAAGAAGGAAATGGGAAAGTCTCATGACATGATAGTTGCCTTGAAGGAGTGGCTTTTAAGGATGGAGGAACACCTTTTTGATTTCGAAGAAGGACTTGGAGGAGATAGAGGAAGATGATGAGGTGAGACACTAAGCATGGCGAGGCTTACGTGATGTGTTCTCCAATCTCCAAACTCAAGTGGAGTGGAGGCGATTGAGAAATATGCTAAAAAGAGTGTTGTTGAAAAGGATGCCTTTTTAGAATGTATGAAGAAAATGTTCAAGCAATTTCAAGAGTCTATGATCGGGTATGTGCAAACTTTTGAGCGAACTTAAAAGAGATTGGGTAAATTATTGAGAAGCCATCTCTAAAGGCATAATCTTGAGGGATATGTTGAAAGTTGAAATCCCAAGACCAAAGCGATATGCTTGGCAAGCGAGATGCCAAGGAAGTTGATAACTTTTTTTCCAAGTGGAGCGAGTACTTCAAGGTGGTGGGCTTGAGCAAGGATAGGAGTCGTGTTAAAAATGCTACTATCTACCATACATAGGATGTTACTATATGGTGGTGTATGAAGCATCAAAAGCTTAAAGAGAAGAACCAAGAGTTGCCTAGTTTGAACGAATTCAATAAAGCTATATATACCCACTTCTACCCAAAGGAAGCAAATTAGGAAGCACAATATAAGCTATGGACGTTGAACCATATGAGAGCTATTCATGTGTATGTTAGAGAATATGTGTCTCTTAAACTTCGGGTACGTTGCAAGCCTAACTATGATCACATGAATGATTTTATTAAGGAACTTCAACTATAGGCACAATATGATGTGCGAGGTCGACAACCTAAGACCTTCACCGAAGTTGTGGCCATAGCTGAATCCTTAATTAAGTATAAAAAAAGGTAGATACCTCCAAAACTAAGAAAGACTTCAAGGGTATAGATGAAAGAGCCTATAAGAAGAAGGGGTACAAAGATGGCAAGACAAAGCACACAAATCTAAAAGTTTTATCAAAGAGCATGACAATAAAGAATTCGAGCCCAAGGGTTGCTACTTTTGCAATAGGCCACATCAATAAAGAGAGTGCTCGAAGCAATAAGTCCTCAATTCCTTAATGAAGGAGAAGGAATGTGTTTTCTAGTATGAGAAGCATATAGAGTTGTTGCGGCTTCTCAATGCCTTAAATGTCAAGCTCTCACCTAAGGTGTGATCAAAAGATAGGCTAATGTATATAGATATGGTCGTGAATGGTAAGGTCGCACTTGCCATGCTAGACATGGCTACCACATATAACTTCATGGCAGAAGATGAGGCCAAAAGACTTGGTTTGGTGGTGACTAAGTCTTTAAGCAACATGAAGATGATGAATGCTTCTCCTAAGCTTACTATTAGCATAACGGATGGGGTAAACTTTGGCATAGGTACATAGAAAGGGACATTAGATTTCGGGATTATCACGATGAATGACTTCAAAGTTATGCTAGGTATAGAGTTTTTCATATAAACAAAAGTAGTGCCTACACCTCACTTGGAGCAAATGGTGATTAGGAAAGAAGAAACACCATGCATGGTGCCAGCTAAGGTGTATGTTAGATCAAACTTGAAGCATCTTCTAAATATGTAAGTAAAGAAAGGCTTGAAAAAGGAAAAATCACCTACTTAGCGATGTTGAGAGAAGATGATTTGATGGATGATGAGGGTGTGAAGATGCCTAAAGAGATTGGTAATTTATTAACTAAATTTCATGATGTGATGCCACCAAAATTACCTAAGAAATTGCCATCCAAGAGAGAGATCGATCACAAAAATAGAGTTAGTGCCATAACATCTTATCGTATAGCTCTTCCTAAGTTGGAGAAATTGAGGAAGCAATTGAAGGTCATATTAGAAGCGGGACAAATACAACCTTCCAAGTTGCCTTATGGCTCATCTGTGTTGTTTCAAAAGAAGCACAATGGATCATTGAGAATATGTATGGACTATCAAGCATTGACAAAGGTCATAATGAAAAACAAGTATCTAATTCCGTTGATACCGACTTGTTTGATCGGTTAGGGAAAACTCAATTTTACACTAAGCTTGATTTGAGATCGGGATACTATTAAGTTCGGATTATTGTTGAAGATATGTATGTGTGTGACATGGTACAGTTTTTATGAATTCTTTGTCATGCCTTTTGGCTTAACGAATGTTTCAACTTACCTTCTACATCTTAATGAATAAGGTATTTCAGCCATACTTGAATAAGTTTATAATGACCTATCTAGATAACATTATGATTTATAACTTGATGCTAGAGGAGCATCTAGACCACTTATATATTATATTCAATATACTAAGGAAGAACGAGTTATATGTTAAAAAGGAGAAGTGGTCATTTGTAAAAGAAGAAGTATTGGGGCGTAAGATTAAGAATAGAAGGTTGATGATGGATAAGGATAAAATCAAAGCTATCTTAAAATAGGAAGAGCCAACTAAGGTGTTTTTCTCAATTTAGTGAATTACTATCAATGCTTTATCCATGACTACTCATAAAAGGTAGTCTCTTTCATCGACTTATTAAAGAAAAAAAGAGATGGGAGTGGAGTGAACGATACGAGAAAGATTTTAATTAGTTGAAAAAAGTTATAACCGAGGAGCCAATATTAAGCTTGATAGACCCAACCAATTTGTATAAGTATAAACTAACACTTTTGATTTTGCTATAAGTGGTGTGTTGATGTAGGAACAATATCTTATAGCTTACAAGAGTCGGAAGTCGAATGACGTCGAACGTCAATATTTAGTACAAGAAATAGAGATGACTATTGTGGTGCATTACTTGTGTACTTGGAGGCACTACTTATTGGGGTCTTGGTTTATGGTGAAGATGGAAAATATAACCACGAATTTCTTATAAACTCAAAAGAAACTAACCTCAAAGTAGGTCCGATGGTGAGACTTTCTTGCCTAATTTCACTTTTTCTTTTAATACAAGACAAGTAAGATGAATATGGTGGTTGATGCACTTAGTAGGAAAGATGAATATCATCATATGATGAAGGTGGATAGGAAGATCATGGAATGAATTAATAAGGGAATGGAGCAAGATCACATTGTCAAAAATTTGTTAGCCACTTGCTAGGAAGGGTAAAACTCAAAAATTTTAGGAGGAGGATAGGATTCTTTATATAAAAAGGAGGAAAATTTATATGTCTAAGTGGGAAAACTACTAATGAGATTTGATGAAGGAATGCCATGGTTCAATGTGGGTTGGACATCCAAGATAACAACACACGAGAGCCTTACTAGAAGGAGCACATTTTTTTTTATCATAGTTGCATAACGATGTGCGATCTTATGTGAAAACATACCTAGTTTATCGGTAAGATAAGGTTGAAAATTGAGTACTCGGAGATCTATTAGAGTCTTTATCTATCGCGAGAGAGACCATAGGAGATAATCACTATGGACTATATGGTGACTTTGCAAAAATTTGAGAACTTTGAAAGCATTATTGTAGTTATAGAAAAGTAGTCCAAGCATGGCACCTTCATATCAGCCCTAGTGGATATGACAATTAAGAACACTACTAAACTACTCTTTAAGCATGTGGTGAAGTATTGGGGAGTACCATAACATATAATCCGATCAAGATCCTCGATTTATTAGGAAGCTATGGATCGAGCTATTCGAGTTGCAAGGCTCGAAACCGTATTACTCCATGAGTTTTCACCCTCGGATGGATGGGTAACTTGAGAGGATTAATGCTTTATTAGATAAATACTCGAGGCATTTTGTGAGTACGAACTAGCGAAATTGGGTTAAGTTGTTGGATGTTGTCCAATTCCCCTATAACTTATAAAAGAGTAAGTCCACTAGCAAAAGCTCATTTAAGATCATAATGGATCAATAACCTCTCACTCCACATATGATGTGCTTGGTGACAAGTACTAAGGAAGCAACTCGAGTGCATATTCAATGGCCAAAGGATGGCAAAAGATGACGGACCTAACATAAATGTATTTGAACAAGGTTGCCAACAAGATAAAGAAGTAGATTGATAAAAAATAAAGAGATGTCACCTTCCAATCGGGTGATAAGGTGATAGTGAAGTTACTTCTAAAATAACATAAAGCGTTTTACAAGGTACATAAATGCCTCATACGTCAATATAAAAGACCATTCAAGGTAGTACATAAGGTGTAAGATGTGTCTTATTACTTACAGTTGCCACCAAACCTAAAAATCCATATGGTATTCCATATTAGTATGCTAAAGCCATACCATGTGGATGAAGAAGATCCAATTCAAGCAATTTCTTATAGGGAACTTACAACTATGGTTGACTTGTATGATAAGAAAGTTGATATCATACTTGATGATTGCACAATCAAATGCCATAGAGTGCCACCAAAAAGGAGTATTATGTGAAATGGAAGGGATCACCAAGAAGTGAGGCTAGTTAGAAACATGCTCGAAGCCTTATGGTAATTTACATGGATGGTTGAAAAATATAATGAAGGTGCTTCGAGGACGTCACCAAATTAGGTGGGAGAGAATGTTACGCCTTGCATGAAAGAAAGATTTTTCTAAATGATAATTGGGAATGCTAGATAAGCTTCAAAGCATCTAGAATATTATGGAGTCATAGAGAAACCTCTTAGATGTCCAAGAGAAATCTAAACATGTCCTAAAAAATTTTAAAGAGTTTCTCATTGTTTTAAGTTGTACTATCTAGATAGTTTCTTATAAATATCCAGATAGAATTATTCTAGAAAATCAATTATATTTGTTAGATCAAATAAATCTTAGCCATCCATTAAGAAGGTGGAGGACTATAAATAAGTAAGCTTTCATTTAGTCAAAGCATCCGAAGTTCTAAGAAAGTATAATCCTAGAGTTGTAAGCTTTAGAGATAGCAATACAAATAATTTTTATATTACTTGTATGTTTCTTTCTTGTTTAACAACTTTTTATGAGAGAAGGTTGACTTGGTTTAGCTTAGAAAAGAAGTGAGCCAAGTGTTGCACGAGAGCTTGGGAAAGGCCGGGTCCGTGACATTAAGCTGAATTGGAGTTCGTCACGTGCACGAGGTTTGAATCTCAAACTTAACTACTTAAAATTCTATTAGGCTTAGCTTAAGTTTAGCTCAACTTATGTTGATGGCTTGTAGAAGATTTTCGAAACTAAAAAATAACTCCTTTACATTTTGTTAGGCTCGGCTTTGGTTTAGGTTCATCTAGAACTTAGCTTGCTTAAATTGATTAATGAATCTATGAATAAGCTTAGTTCAAACCTTAAAATATTTAGAATTAACTATTATTAACATGTAAAATTAGTTTATTTATGATATCTTATTCGAACTTTTTTTCTCCATATGAAAATTCATGAATCATAGAATAAGCTTGCCTACCGACCTATTAACGAATCTAATCTTTTTGGATGATGAACCTAAACAAATGAGTCCGATATAAGCTCAAGCTTCTTAATTAAACAAGCTTAAAAACGAACTTGAATATAACTCTCTCAACTTGAGCTATGAGCTATGAGTCATGATGAGTCATGAAATTCTCATCTAGTAAAATAAAAAAATATGGCTCATATAAATGGAGAGTTTAATACTCTAGAGGAATGTTGGATGGTTCTATGCACTAAATACCTATAAAACAAGTGTTGCTTGGTTAGGTGATAGATCTTTTGATGATCATATTAATAGTCAAAAAGTGACAAAATAGCTTTAAAAAGCTCTTTTGAGAAAATAATTAATTACAAGTAAATATTTTCAAACAATAGAAAATTGTTCAAAATTTGGAATCTAAAACCTTTAATGATCTAGGCCTTTATATTGGCATTCATAGATGCAACTTGCATGATAAAAAGGATAAGATTGTCCTTCTCGTTTGGCACTTAGTGTTGAAGCCAACATGTAATGGCAATTTGCTATCATTCTATCCGATCTACAACAATGCTAGTACTATTATGCTTGAGAGGCAATTTGATTAGTATCATTATTAGAGAATATATTCATTAAATACTATGTCTCTTCTAACAATTATAAAGGAAAGTAGGGTTTTTTTTTCTTAGATAGAAATGCCTTAGGATGAAAGAGTTCCAAAGTTTCTCTCTGGAGGTAACCCACTAAGTAAGGAGTAACTGTCGCTATCCGATGCTTGAACAGGACTTTCGAAAAAAAAATTTAAGATTTTATTTATAGAATTATTTATAATTTTGGAGTCTTCAGCTATTATTGAAGGAACTAAGAATCTAAAATGGGCACTGGTTCAAAGATTCTCAAGTAAGGAGTTGGTTACGTTTCGACAATATATTTAATCACCTAAAAACATCTTTTTCTAAGAAAGGTACTATGTCTAGTTTAGTCATAAATTCATCTCCTAAAGTGTTTTATTTTGTTCCAAATTATTTTTCAATTTTAAAACTCTATTTTTTCAAGCCAAATTGAGTTTTTATTTTTTAGCGTGGCATCGTATTGAATGATCGTTAGACCCTTTCGTCAAGAGACATATTAATTCAAATATTAGATCTACTTTAAGTCTTGATATAACCGATATGCTTGGAGAATATCTTATTTATTAAAAATGGTTTTTTTTGCTATCTATTGTCCCTATTAGATAAGAGATTTTGTTAAACATTTTATGATTTTTATTTTTTATTTTTTATTTTTTCTCTTTTTGTTTCGTAGAAGATTGTCATTAGTCCCTAAAGAGTTAGGAGAGTTGACAATTCTCTACTTATTAATTACCGAGTCTAATTATTAAACAAATAAATTAAAGTTACATTAATGGAATAAATTAAAAAAAATTCAAATACTAAAATAGAAATTAATAACAAACATGCATAAAATAAATTTAATATTAAAATTACATTAATTAAAATAATTACAAAAAAATAAATATTAAAATCTAAAAATTAAAATAACAAACATGTATAAATAAATTCAAGATTAAAATTACATTAATTAAAATAATTAAAGATAATTTAAAATCTAAATTATATATGAAATAAAAAACATGTATAAATTTAAAATTAGAACTAGACAAACACTTTTTGGATTTATTATTATTATTATTTTGGGTTGGATTGGACTTTCCAGTCCATCTTTCTTTTTTTCTTTTTTTTTTATTGATTCCAGCTCAGATCCAAAATTCTTTCTTTTTGATCGGGCTCGGAATAGCCCATACTAGCCTCACATGGGTTAGGCTTAGCCCAAACCATGTTTTCCTTTTAGCTGGACCCAAAACAAACAAACATAAATTTTATTTTTCCCCAAATCAATTTGGTTCAAAACCCTCTCTTTCTCTCTTTTATCTCCCGATCTTACTCTCCTCTCTTTTCCTCTTGCTCTCCGTCCTATGTCCATAGAAGAACCAAAGGTTTCGGTTCGTCCCTCTATTTCTTCTTCTTATTTTCCCTTTATTCTTATCCTTTCATCACTCTCCCTTTCTCTCTCTTTTTCTTCCTCTCGTTTTCTCTCTTCTCTTTCTTAAAACTTGCTTCGATTGAAAAACCAAAGTTTCTACTTTTGATCTTCATGAACATTATTGACTTTAATCTTTCAAAATTAGGAATTACATTGAAAACGATAAAGAGTGGATTATGTTAAGGAAAATTCAGATTGGAGATGATAAAGAGCCTCCTAATGGGTTGTTCTTGCTTTAGAAAATAGGGTAAATTCCTCTTCCTTTCCCTTTTTTCCTTTTTTTTTTTTTTGCTAATTCTCTTCTTTAATTCTAGTTTTGTTTGATTTTATGAGTTTGTGTTAATTTTAGAACATTCACCCTTAATTGCTACTCGTCTTTGGATTTTTTTGATTTTTTTCTAAACTAATTTGCTCTCTTCTTTTTTTTGTTTCCAACTCGCCTTATTTTTTTATGAACTAAATTAATTTAGATACTAATCCCCCTATGGGTGTTTTTTGTTGGTACATCTTATCTTCTTCTTTTTTAATTCTTTTTTTTTAATTTTTTGATTGAATCCTCTTTATTTTTTTGTGCTATGAATTGTGTACATATATGTATGAATGCTTGGTTCCCCTTCTTGTGTTGAGTGGAATTTTTTTCTTACAAGGATGGTGTGAGGTGATGTTAGTTTGACAACAATAGGGTAAGGTGTTATAGGGTGATAGAGGCTGGCTACAAATTATAGCATAGAGGTTAACTTTGGTGTGGGAGTAGGATGAGGTTGCAAAAATTAGGTAATTGCATAAGAGATTGCAAGAGGTAGTCCATGGTTATGGGCTACACTAATGGTGGCTTGGATAGCTTGAAGTAAGGCATAATTTGGGACTATAGAGGAACTTGGCAAGTTGCTATTCCATGAATATTCCTTTGGGACTTTGGGGTATGATAATAACTATTCCTTGAGGACTTTAGGTCTATCTAATTAATTAGTTATTAGCCTATACCATGGCTTGTGGGTGTGAATTGAGCTTCATAGATTTGGTGTTATGTATATTTTTGAGCTTTTTTTATTAGGACAAAAAAATATGACACTTGTCATATGAATCTACCACTATCCCTTTGTCTCTAACAAATCGAGTTTCGAGTATCATAAGTATTAGAGAGTCATATAAAATCATTCTTAGGGCCTTACCTAATAGCTTAAACTTTTGGATGAGTTGATCCTTCGACAATAACGACTTCACTCATATGCACTCCAAAAGTTTGAAACAATAGTTATACATATGAATTATATAGTATTTGTAGGTATGAAATTCTTCTTCTTCTTCTTTTATTTTATTTATTAAACGAGAGGGAAAAATTTTCATTAAGAATTAAGAAGCAAGTCCAAAATGCGACCATAAATGCCTCTAAAAGAGAAAATGAAAGCTAAAATAGGAATAGTGGAAGTCGACACAATCCAAAATTTTCCCTTAAATATTTTATCCTTTTTCTTTTATTTTATTTTATATTTCATTTTTATCTTTGTATTATCTTTTTTAGCCATTTGTTTTATTTGTATTTTCATTTTGGATTTTACCATAAAAATAAAAAATACAAAAAAAATGATATAAAATATAAAAATTAATTGCACTTAGGGGTATGATTAAATAAAAAAATTGAAATTAAAGCAATTGAGGATGTAATTGAAGCAATCGAAAATCCTAGGAAAAAAATTACAAGATACAAAGACCCAATTAAAGAAACTAAAAGTACAAGCACTACAACGACATACCTTGAGGGTGTAATTAAAACAAAAATTCAATCTACAAGGACCAAAATTGACCTAGAACATAAATAATAGAACCAATTTGGATCATCCGAATGACCTATTATCTAAGCTTCCCTAACGAGTAGTCTAGAATGTCAACTCCATTCCTCTCCATCTTTTATTGCTCATCATCTTCAAAGAAGACAGTGGACCAAAGGGACAAAATTCATTCGTGATTGCGATTTGTATTAACCAAGAATCATGCCCGTATCTTCTACAATTCCTACACATAATGCATACATAAAACACCCCTAAACCCATATATTAGCATAAGTTTTGCTTTTTTCATACAAAACCAAAATTGACAACAAGCTTGGAGAGGATTATCGGTTGTGGAAGAATTTGGGGTTTATGGGAATTGATCCAAAGAGTGAGTAGGTGATCTTTGGGTATAAATAGAGGTCCAATTAGTATTTTTGAGGCGAGAGAGGGAGAGAGTAGAGAATTATGGAAAAGCAAAAAGAAGAGGCAATTGTGTGAAGGCAAAGAGAGAGGTATGGGAAATAGAGGGGAAGAGCAATAGAAAGACATGGAGAACAATTAAAAAAGAAGAAGAAGAATTGAAAAAAATTACAAAGAAATTTAATGGTTTTGGGTTCTTACTGAACGGTTAGAAGGAGAAAACACTGGAACTAGCGACATCAAGATAGCACTTGTAGCTTCTAGGTTCGGAAAGACCTTGCTTTACCAATTGAAACAGGTAGCATCGGTAGTCACTACCCATCCTAACCTAGGCTCCCTCAAGCATACATCTAAGTAAGGTTTTTCCTTTAATTTATAGATCCTCTTTACATTAATATAACCCATGGCTACTCCTAGATTGGCAATGGCGACGATATTCATCATTACCGTCCCATAGAAATCCTTATCCCTTTTTCGTTTTCATTAATTCTATATTGTGTTTGATTTTGTTGAGGAGGTAGGATTTTGATGTCTCATGAGGGTTAACTTTTAGGATTATCCACTCAATTTTGGGTTTAGCTTTCGAATTTAGGATTGGATTGTGAAAAAAGGTGACTTGGGATTCGAGAGATTCATGAAATAGGAGAGAAGATAAGGATTTAAGGTTACATGGAGGTTCAATTCTAGGTATTCGGGTTCGATTTCGGGTTTCAATTGAAGAAAAACTACGTAGAGATGCGAGATGGATCTAGGGTTCAAGATCTTCGGGTCGATGGGTAGAAATTAGCCGGGGTTTTAGGATGATTTAGGAAAGAAGACATACTAGGGACTTAATTTTTGGAAGGGTTTAATTTTTGTAGAAGATCGACTAAGCAAAAGGAGGAAGATGATTTGGATTAGGGTTTTTAGGTTTTCGAGTGAGAAGGAGAGTGATCTAGATTTTTTCTTTAGGAGATAGGTTTTACAATGACGAGATCATTTGATCTCGGAGAGAATTAGAGATATCGGGACAATTGAGAGGCATAGAAGAAAAGAAAAATGAAAGAGGGGTTAGGGATTCGATTTTGACAAAAGGTTAATAGGTAAGTTTTTAGGTTTGAAGGAGAAGATAAGAGGTTGAGCGATCTAGGTAAGGGGAAGTTTAGAGAGAAAAATGGAGGAAGTAGAAGAATAGGGTTTGCGGGAGGTGGAAAATAGCATAAACGAGAAGGGAGAAGCGAGAGGAGAAGGAAGACAAGAGAGATGAGAGTTTAAGGTTTTAATCGATTTCAATTTAGGGGTGAATGAAAAAAAAATGTTAAGAGAGAATGGGACATTAGGCCAAGTTAAATGAAAGAGAGGATGGGCTTCGCATGACTAAGGCTTGGCTGATTTCGACCCGACCTGAGCTCAAAAACGAAAGAAAGGACTAGCCTATCTAGCGAGGTTCAATAACCTAATTTTAGCTATTTTTCTAGGTAATCAGCTTTGAAATTTTTAATACATGCCTTGATTTTATGCCTAGTTAGATTTAATATTTTGAATTTCTATTCTCTTATATTTTTAGTTAATTTTTAGTTTTTTTAGGCTTTATTTTAATAATTAGAATAGACAATTAATAGATGGACAAATGGTCGAGTTTTTTAATTTTTAGGAATTGAAAACAATTCCCCACCAACAAATATATATATATATATAAAGAGAAAAATTAAAAGTAACAAAAAATGAAAAAATGATTAGATAAAATAAAAAAAGAAGCGAGAAGAACTAGAGAGAGAGAGAGAGAGAGAGAGAATGTTAGATAAAATGATAAAAAAAAGAAAAAATATATAGAAAATATTAGGTGAAAAATTAACTAATTCTCCTTTCTAATAAGGACTGATATTAGCCCAAATCAATCATACCTTGATAATTAGGTCATTCTGCGACATACCGATTATGTTGAAACTTAAGCTTGATTCGATGTTGAGTTGATGAGGTGTCCAATGGAGGGGTCCGATGATCGGTTCAATATGATATCACAAGTATAAATAAAATTCCTATGAGATAAATTTTTGGTTTCTAGTTTCTTTAATACTACTTTGAAACTAATAATAACTTATATCCAAAAAAAAAATATTTTCAATCAAATAATAAATAAAATAAATATTTTTGGGAGTATTGCAAACGTCATGCGGTGACGAAGCAAAAAAGGATAATAAATTAATAAAGTTATAGAGCATAGTATTAGGTGTTAGAAATCTTAGGAATGTTAGATAATAAGTTAAGTATATTATGAAGAAAATTTGAAAGTGTTTTCAAGTGGGATTTTATCTCACGTTGAAAAGGAATGAAAATAGGAGGCGAACTTATAAAGTGGACCTCTAGCAAAACTTTTAAATATTTGATTAAAGAAATTGGAGGGAAAGCTAGGCTAATTGGTTGGAATTATATATATATAATCAAAGACTAGAACTTTGCACATACACGTGTGTGATTAAGAAATTTATTTTTATTTCTTAATATAATTAAATTTGTAATTATTTAATTAATTACATTTTTAATTTTTTGTTGCGATTAGTTAGTTATTAACGACTTTCAATCCTTATGACTTGTTAGGATCTAACGATTATGTACGTTAAAATCCAACGATTATGATTGTTGGATTATGATTGTTAGAATTAACGAGTCATGTTTATTATGAAAGGATATCGGTAATCTATAAATAGAGGACTACGCACGGAATGAAATCAATTACATTCTCTATAATCCTCATTTCCTCTCAAAATTCTTTTCCTTCTAAGACTCTACAGACTTTAAGAGATATTCTCTTGAAAAAAATTTCAGGAGTGTTGCCTATAGTTCCTTATGTGCAAAAATTGTATCATAGAGGTGAATTACTAGAATCCCTACAGCATTATAGTATGGGCAATAATCATCTTAATGACGAGTGTGGGGTATTTTCCGCATGTAATTAAGCACTACATATTTTAGTTCTTCTTCAAGTTCATTTAAATTCCTTCCAAAAATCTTAAGATGATTATTCATGAAAGATGAAAGCAAGGGCAAAAAGTTTGTTTCAAGTTATAGATTAGAATGTGGTTAAATTGAATCGCTTTGATGGAATAAATTTCGGTCGATAGAAGGACAAATTGATGTTCATGCTTATTGCACTGAAGATTGCTTATGTGTTGGACCCAAATTTGGAGGATCTTTTAGAACTAAAGGATTATGATTCTAAACAACTCAAGGCTGAATGAAAGAAACACATCGATGATGAATTACTATACATAGGCCACATTCTCAACACACTATCGGATCGATTATATGATCTTTTCATCGGTGTTCCATCCCTAAAAAAATCGAAAAGCATAGAAGTTCAAATACAATGTTGGAAAACAAAGGGTAGATAAGTTTTTCATTATAAATTTTTTTGAATTTAAAATGGTTGATAATTTATCTATTATGAATCAAGTGCATGATTTATCCGTTATGATATCAAAGTTGAAAGAGTTGAAAGTTCGATTTCTAAATCACTTCATGTAGGGGCTATAATTACAAAATTACCTCCTATTTGAAATGATTAAAAAAAAAAGATGCTTCATACCACTAAAGACTTTGGAACGAGTTGAAAAACATCTTCGAATTGAAGAAGAAACTTAAAACTTGCAAAAAAGGAACTATGAAGCTATTTCCAAAGTGAATTATGTGGATGAAAGAAGCCAAATTCGGGAGGAAAGAAACATTCTGGAGAGAGCAGTTTTGGAGGGAAGAAAAGAAAACATCAAGACTTCTCGAGCTCTAATGCAACGAAAAATAAGACAAACAAATCTTATTATCATTACTGAAAGAAAGACCATTTTAAATGTAATTGTTAATACTTGAAGAAGCAAAGGATGGAGAATGCCAATTCAGTAAATATGATGGAGAAAGAAACGGATGCACTTGTTGCAATGATTTCGACTTGCATATTGGTACAATCACGGAATTGGACATGGTCGCTGCAACCAAGACCTTTGATTGGTGGTATGATTCTAGTGTTACCGTCTATATGTGCAATGACAAAGCTCAATTCAAGACCTTTGAGAAGGCCATTGAAGGTTACGAAATGATGATGGAAAATAAAGACACCGCAAAGGTTCTTGGAAAGGGCACTCGTTGAAATATCGTTTACTTGGTAAGTAGCATCGTTGAAATATTATTGACTTCAGAAAGAAGTTAATACTCGTCAATGTTCCGTATGTTCCTAAAATTAGAAAGAATTTTGTATCCGCTAATCTGTTATGTAAGAAGGGGATTAAGGTCGTGATAGAGTCCGACAAAGTTATATTCTCTAAGAATGGAGCCTTTGTAGGAAAAAGGTACTCTTGTGATGGCATGTTCAAACTCGGTATTATTAATAAGATAAATGTTTCTGCTTATATTGTTGACTCTTCTTTTTTTCATTTATGGCATAGTAAATTAGTACATGTTAATTTTGATTATATTAAATATATGTTAAAACATGGGTTAATCTGTTGCAAATACTAGTACTTGGAAAGTGCAAAATTTGTATATAATCAAACATGACTAAAAAACCTTTTTCTTTAGTTGAAAGATCTTCCGAATTATTAGAATTTGTTCATTCGATATATGTGAATTAAATAAAATTTTAAGTAGAGGAGAAAATAGGTATTTTATGACTTTCATTGATGATCATTCTAGATATACTTATATGTAATTAATGAAAACTAAAGATCAAGCTTTCAACAAGTTTATATGTTATAAATCTAAAGTTGAAAATAAAAAAGAAAAGAAGATTAAAGTTTTAAAAAGTGATAGGGGTGGTGAATATTTTTCTACTGAATTTTCTTCCTTTTGTAAGGCTAATGGCATTATACCCGAAATGAGTGCATCCTATACCAAACAAAAAAATGGTTTAGCTAAAAGAAAGAATATAACGAGTAGTTGATATGGTGAATGCTATGATTTTGAATGCTAACTTACCTAATAATTTATGGGGTGAAGCATTGTTAACTGGGTGTCATATGCATAATAGAATACCTTATAATAAATTAAAGTCTCTCCATATGAATTATGAAAAGGAAGAAAACCAAATCTAACTGATCTTAGAGTTTGGGTTGTCTAGCTTTCTATAGAGTCACGAATCCTAAAAGAACCAAGCTAGGACCAAGAGCTCTAAGAAATGTTTTTGTAGGATATGCTCGGCATTCCAAGGCATGTAGGTTATTAGATTTAGAAACTAATGTGAAAGTAGAATCTAGGGATGTCGAATTTATTGAACATAAATTTGCCAATGATTCTAATACTACTACACAAACAGATAAACAAATTGATCCAACTTCACTATCTAAGTGGTAAGAGAAAAACTAATGATACTCCTAGTGAACCTAGGAGAAGTCAAAGGATTAAAAAAGAAAAGAACTTGGATTCAAATTTTATTGAATCATAGTCTATTGTCTTCTTAGTTGAAGGTGATAGAAAATCTATACTTAACAAAATACTTATTTTATTAAATATAGAAGAAGATCCTAAAACCTATAGAGAAGTTATGACATCAAGAGATGTAGCATTCGGAAGAAGGCAATCAATGGCAAAATTGACTCAATATTATCGAATAATACTTGGTTGTTAGTGGATTTACCTCCCGATGCAAAACCTATAGGTTGTAAATGGGTATTTCGTAAAAAGTAT
Source organism: Dovyalis caffra (assembly GCA_963924115.1). Taxonomy (NCBI): domain Eukaryota; kingdom Viridiplantae; phylum Streptophyta; class Magnoliopsida; order Malpighiales; family Salicaceae; genus Dovyalis; species Dovyalis caffra. Next base: position 70,524 of record CAWUPB010001166.1, on the reverse strand, counting down.
AATATTGATGGATCAGTACAAACTTTTATGGCTAGATTAGTGGCCAAAGGATTTAGGCAAAAGAAAGGTATTGATTATTTTAACACATATGCACCGGTGGCTAGGATAACATCCATTAGAGTACTATTTGTTGTAGCTTCCATTCATAATCTAATTGTGCATTAAATGGATGTTAAGACAACTTTCTTGAATGGTGACTTAAATGAAAAAGTATATATAGAACAACTCTGAAGGGTTTGTATTACCTAGAAATGAAAAGAAAGTTTGCAAACTAGTTAATTCATTATATTGTTTGAAATAAGCATAAAAAAAGGCATGAAAAATTTGATTCTATTATATTATCTCATGGATTTAAGCATAATAATGCAAATAAGTGTATTTATTCTAAATTTATAAAAGAATATGATGTTATTGTATGCTTATATGTGGATGATATGTTTATATTTGAGACAAATATTGATTATGTAAATGAAACAAATAATTATTTATCCTTATAGTTTAATATGAAAGATCTACGAGAGGTAGATACTATCTTGGGAATCAAAGTAAAGAAAATCAATAGGTGTTATGCTTTGTGTAAATCCCATTATGTTGAGACAATTATAAATAAGAATCAACATTTGGGAATTAAAGAGGTAAGCATCCCATATGAAAATTCACATAAGTTAATGAAAAATTCGAGAGAGCAATTGCTCAAATCGAGTATACTAGTGTAATTCGTAGCTTAATGTATGCAATGCATTACACTAGGCCACACATTTCCTTTGTAGTTTATAAGATTTCAAGATACACTAGTAGACCTAGTGGTGATAATTGGAAAGCAATTTCTATAGTCCTTGGTTATCTCAAAAGAAATTTGAGTTTAGGACTATTTTATGAGAGTTATCCATCCGTTTTGGAGGGATATACCGATGCTAGTTGGACAACAAGCGCTAGAGATAACAAGTCTACGTCCGGTTGGATATTCACTCTTGATGGAGGAGCTATTTCATGGGCTTCTAAGAAACGGACGTGTATAACTCATTCCACTATGGAATCCGAGTTTGTTGCACTAGCGAGTTATAGGAAAAGAGATAGAATGGCTAAGAAATTTATTGCTAAAAATAGAGTTATGGCCACAACCGATGCCGACCATTTCTTCACACTAGGATAGTAAAGCTACTATGTTATGGCTTTTAGCAAGATATACAATGAAAAATCTAGACATATAAGCTTGAGACATGAATATGTCAAATAATTAATTCTTGAAAGAATTATCACAATCTTATATGTAAGAACAAGTAACAACTTAACGGATCCGTTTACAAAAGGGCTTACTAAAGATTTAGTAAGGAAAACTTCAATTGAAAGGGGTTTAAGACCCTTCTCCTAGAGTCACCGATAATAGAAACCCAACTTTTCTCTTATATTACCACTAGTTAAAAGTTTAATGGGTAAAAATAAGTTATTGATAAGTGGTTGTGGAAGTACTAGGATATTTCACTTATGTTACCATTCCAAGTTAACTAGTACTAATAAAGTTTGGAGGATGAGTTATAAACTCTTAATGAGGATTAAGTTATGGAATATGACCAATATATTCATAACTTAATAAGAAATTCACTTATATAAACATAAGGAGTGGTGCTTGCTCCTAGCAAAAGCTCAAGGGTTGGAAATGTTATGAAAATCTAGGATGTAGCATATGGCCTTATAAGTGCTAAAAGATTATTTGAGAATCTCCGAGAGAAGTTAGATTAGATCACGTGTGAGATATTTTCAGATTTAATACAAGGGATATTGGTTCAATCACTTAAGATACAATTTATTCCATTAAGACTTTGAGATATTTACACTAAAAAGAGATTCAAGTCGAAAGACATCTTTCTTTATGCGTGATACTCGTAAAAACTTAACATATTTATCTAAATGAGGGAATTGTTAGAAATTTTAGGAATGTTAGATAGTAAGTTAAGTGTAATATGAAGGAAATTTGAAAATGTTTTCAAGTGGGATTTTATCGCACATTAGAAGGAATGAAAATAAGAGGCGACTTATAAAGTAGACCTCTAGCAAAACTTTCAAATATTTGATTGAAGGAATTGAAGGAAAAACTAGGCTAATATATATATATATATATATATATATATAATCAAAGACTAACACTTCGCACTTTGCACATGCGCATGTGTGATTAAGAAATTGATTTTTATTTCTTAATGTAATTAAATTCATAATTATTTAATTAATTAAGTTTTTAATTTTTTATCGTAGTTAGTTAGTTATTAACAACTTTCAAGCCTTATGATTGTTAGGATCTAACGAGTTATGTTTATTAGACTCTAATAGTTATGACTATTGGATTATGAATGTTAGAATCAACAATCATGTTTGTTATGAAAGAGTATCAATAATCTATAAATAGGGTACTATTACATAGAACGAAATCAAATACATTCTCTCGCAATCCTCCTTTCCTCTTAAAATTCTTTTCCTTTAAGACTCTACAACTTTAAGAGATATTCTCTTGAAGGAATTTCAAGAGTGCTCGCCTACGGTTCCTTATGTGCAAAAATTATATCCTCAAGGTGAATTGTTAAAATTCCTACGAGCATTATAGTATGGGCAACAATCACCTTAAGGATAATGTGAGGTATTTTCTATACGCAATTAAGTACTATATATTTTAGTTCTTCTTCAAGTTCATTTCAATTCTTTCCAACATTAGGAAATGAATCAATGAAGAAAAATAGGATGGAAAGAAAAAAATAATCACACAATACAAAACTTTATATGGTTCGATAATTGTACCTACTCTACGGATGCACTTGATAAGGATCCAACGGTGCCGTGTCTATCCTTAGACTACCGCCGTGTCTTATCCTTCACTTTGTATATATCAAGTAGTGCCTCCTACTCTCAATAGAAGTTATATATGTATACATTCGGGTCCGTCTCCGTTAGTAGTCCGTCTCTACAAGTAGTCTTCTATTTTGGCTATAACTCTGTAAACTATAAATAGAGATCTTCAATAAACAAGCAAACATCTTTTGATCACACATAAATCTTTCAGCACTATGAGTTCTTATTAGAGATTTTCAATAGACAGCTATAAATATAAAAAAAATTTATTTAAATATGTACAGCTTGGGTTATAATAAAAAATACTTTATAGTCCTATACATAGTCTTGCTGCCTTGTATAATACATTAAATTGCGGAACACATGCACATCACTCTTCAGAACTGAACGCAGGCCAAGACACCAAACTTTTTTCATATAAAATAATAGTATTATATTATCAATATAAAAGCTTTAATCACTGCGCCTTCAGGATGAACCCAATTCTTATATGGGGGGATGATTTTTATTCATCGCTCTCAATGCTATTCCTCGTCTTAAACAGCTGTAGTAATTACCTTTTTTCGTTAGGGCAGGAACAGGCATTATATTGAAAGTTAATAAGTAGATAAATAAAGAATAATAATATAAAGTTAAAAAGCAGTCTTGCACTAGCCTTTGTTTAATTTTTATAGCACAAAACTTTTTTGGACGTGAGGAATCTTTGCGTCCATAATATGTAGTGCAATACCTCTCTGTACTGAAGAAACAAAAGAAAAAGGGTTGTTCCTTTCCTTCTCTCCATTCTTCTTCTATGCCAACATGGTTCTGGATTCAGATTCCGGAGCACTGCAAGTGTAATTGGGCCGGTGACAATTTTTGCAAATTCCAAAACAAATATTCATTTTGTTTTTAGATGATTGATGTCTTTTCAAAAACATAACCAACTCTATATTTTAGAATCTCTAAACTAATTCGTTTCTTTAAAACTAAATGGCGACGAAGCAAAAATAGGCAATAAATTAGTGAAGTTATAAAGCACAATATTAGGAAATGAATCAAGCAAGAAAAATAGAGTAAAAAAACAAAATCAATAACACAATATAAAAATTTATGTAATTCGACAATTGTACCTATTCCATAGGTGCATTATGAGTTCTTATTAGAATTTTCAATAAATGATTACAAATACAAAAGATGTTCTCTCTATGTATAATATGGACAACATGAGTTATAATAAAAAAAACCTTATGGCTCTATACATAATTACGTTGAATTGTATAATGCACTAAACTGTAAATCATATCCATGTCAATCTTCACAACCAAACATAGGCCAAGATAACAATTTTATTTCATATAAAATAATAGTATTATATTATCAATATAAAAGCTTTAATCATTGCCCGACAGGATGAACCCAATTCCTATATGTGGGATGATTTTTCTTCATTGGTCTCAATGCTATTCCTCGTCAAAAACAGCTGTAGCTTTTTTTTTTGTGGGGGGTTGGTGGAACAGGCATTGTATTGAAAGTTTATTAGTAGATAAATAAAGAATACTGATATAAAGTTAAAAGCAGTCTTGCACTAGTCTTTGTTTAATTTTTAAAGCACAAAACTTTTTTGGACGTGAGGAATCTTTGTGTCCATAATATATAGTGCAATATCTCTCAGTGTACTGAAGAAACAAAAGAAAAATGGTTGTTCCTTTCCTTCTCTCTATTCTTCTTCTTCTATGCCAACATGGTTCTGGATTCAGATTCCGGAGCACTGCAAGTGTTGGGCAGGGTACAATTTCTGCAAATCCGAAAACAAATATTCCTTGTTCTCAATACAATCGTGATTGCCTGAGTCGAGGCACTGATCCCTACAATCGTGGAGGGACGCGTAAGAGCGAGTTCAACTGCAGTACAAATGACGGTTTGCCTTGTGATGAAGGTGAGTTTAAATATTGACGACTTCAAATATCTTTAATTGTTGAATATATATATATATATAGAGAGAGAGAGAGAGAGAGAGACTTTGAAATTTTCATTTTAAAACTGATTTATTTTGATAATACAATGAAAATAAAAATACAAACATGATGGATTGAGAATTATCTTGGTTATGTCTGTAAATACCGGTTATTATTATAAGTACCCTCCCACAATATATATATATATTTTTTTTTCTTAATAATGAATTTGCTCATTTTACTTGCCTCAATCACTAACGTTAAAAAAAAAAAAAAATTAAAAAAGTTAGTTTGATAATATATTCAAATAAATATAGTTAGATATTAAAAATACACATAAGATAATAAATAATTTAATACTTTTTAAAGTTTGATTTTTAACTATAGAAAATGCTTAACAAATTATTGGATGCCAGCACTAGTATTTTAAATTTTAATATTACAACATTACAATGTATTTTTTTTTCATTAAAATGCTACTATGGTATCATAGTACAAGTTGGAGTAAATTATAAAGTAATCTCTATATTTTCAAGTAAAAAATTAATTAGCCTTTCTTATTTCAAAAAATATTTATTTAATTTTTTATCAATTTTAATTACGTTTAATTTAATATTATTTTATTTTATAAAATATCATAATTTATCATCCATCTTTTCATATTTTTTACTTATTTTTTTATTTTCTATTTCTTAAAAAAAATTCAAAAATAATTTGAAAAAAATATTTAGCTGTAAAAATATTTAAAAATATAAAAACTGAATAGTTATTTTTTAAAATATGAAGAACTAATTAATTTATAATTTAGTTTTAAAAGTTAAAATCTTTTGTTCTTAAATTTCTTTTGATGATTTGGGAGTTAAAGCACAGTGCAAGCCCATTTATTTAAGAGGTCGTCTAGGCCCAAGCCGACCTATCAATAACAAGATCCAAGTTTGATAAAATACTTCGGGCTTGGACCAGCCTATCAGCCAACCTAGTAGTCCAGATGCAAGTTTACTGCTGCTGCTTCTAAAATTGGGATGCGTTCCCACCTGAATTTTTTATATATATATTTTTAATTTTTTTTGTAAATTAATTATTTTTATTTATTTTTAATAAATAAATAATAAATAAAATATATAAAATAATTGATGAGAAAATATGATTTTTTTTTTTTTTAAAAAAAGTAAGTATGGCTAATGATTATGAAAATATTAAACAAATAGTTTTTGAAACAAAATGGATTAATTAATTTATTTCTAAAAAAATACAGAGACTAATTTACAATGTACTCTCTATATAACTTAGATGATGAATTGATTATTTGTAAAAATATTTTCCATGCAGTGTATGCTCTTAGAGCAGTCATCTCCGAGTTGGGGTTGCCATCACCATCAATTTCACGTTCTTACTGCTCACAGTCCGATGATAAAAGCATTTCCATCACCTGCAACTGCGACGAAACCACCACCATTTGTCACATTACTGCCGTGTAAATATTTTCCTGAACTTGAAGGGCAAGTGCAGTAAATTATTTGGTTATTGATTCCAAATTTAACTCGGTTATTTTTTGGCTGGCAGAGTTACATACAGCCTGAGCTTAAGTGGACATATCCATGAGGACTTGTCTAAACTCATCTACCTGAACAAAATGTAGGTGTATATTGTGGTGCTGATCTAAAGCACCACAAATTATTGTTTTAAACTCTAGAAAATACAATTAATTGACTTTTTTTTTTAATGAATAAGATCAGAATTTTATTAAAGGATAATGAAAAGAAAATTATAAAAACCACACAGATAATGGTAATTAGAGGTAACAAATGGATATTATACCTATTATTAGAGAACAATATAAATCATATTTTAAAACTTTACTCAACAGTTTAACTTTTTGGGTTGAAATATTTTTTTCACATAGTATTAGAGTTTAGGTTAAATAATTTTTTTTTGCATTGAAGTTGCACAAGTTAATGAGAAATAACCAATTTAAGATTCGATATGTGAAAAAAAGATTATTGAGTTGTCTCACATTAGTTGTGGAAATGACTAGGTGTTTGATTATAAGTGTTAGGGAAAGCTTCACTTCTGAAAGTAGTTTTTTGAGTTGAGAAGTAAGGTAACTTTTGGGATTGAGAAGGCCTAATAACACCTAATATTGATATCAAAACATAGAATACTGATAGGTCTGTATTATAAATTATTATGTGAAGCTATCTTTAAGGCATAGGTCAAAAGAATTTTATTTGAGAGGCATATGACACCATCAGTTGTATACTCTAACAACTTGTCTATAATTATATTTGGTGAAATTTGAGATTTCAAGGCAACAAATTTCTGATGGACTTGCCTCAACAGTGATTTTTCCGACAACCAACTTCAGGGTAGCATTCCGAATTCCTTGGGGAACTTGACTCGGCTAACGAGTTTGTAAGTGCTCGAGCATTGTACTTCTAGTTGTCATATATATATATATTCTTGTGATAATTGAAAAAAAAAACTACATTATATGATCAGAAATCTTGGATATAATCAATTATCTGGGCCAATTCCACCGACCTTGGGGAATCTGAAAGCTCTGCAAATGCTGTAAGTAGTCTTACCATCTTTTATGTTCAACTCTCTCTACTTTAGTTCACTTGTTCATGCTCAATGCAAATGCTTATAACTGTCCTCTTTACTGACCATAGTGAACTGAGTAAGAACTTCCTGAAAGAATCCATACCTGCATCTTTAGGGAATTTGATAAACCTTACTACTCTGTAAGTAACATCACCATCATTGTCTGTTCAGTTACTTACCAACGTAGATTGTTTCCATTGTTGAAATTTTAATTTTGTTGCAATTCTTGGATTTTGTTTACAGGGATTTGAGTTATAATATGTTATCAGGTCAAATTCCTACAGAATTGGGCAACCTCTTAAATCTCACTTCACTGTATACACTCTTAACTCAATATGTCAGACTTCCTTGAAATTATCTTTTATTATTCATTTTCGTTGATTTAATATTTAGGAGATTGCAAGAAAATCAACTCTCTGGTAATCTTCCGCGAGATCTTGGAAACTTGAACAAGCTTCCACGATTGTAAGTTTCTCCATATAACATCATCTCCTTTGTTTAATCTATAAAAAACTTCAAGAAATTTAGGAGTTTTTGTTGTGTTACAGTTATTTGAATTCCAACAATTTGACTGGAGAATTGCCAGAAAGTTTTGCCAATCTTACGTCTCTGCTGAGCTTGTAAGTGCAACTGTTCATGTCTTCTTAGCCTCAGTTTTATCTATGGTCCATAGTGACTGATGAAAACTTAATGGTTCTTCGCAGTAACGTCGCTGGGAATAAGTTAAGGGGTAAGATACCACCATTCGTTGCAAATTGGACCAAACTCAATTACCTGTAAGATTATTTACACTTGCTGAACCATCATTATATTATACGTTCCTGATTTTTGCCTAACAGAAATTGATGTATAAACCTCAGTGAGTTGCTTTTAATTTATGAATTGAAATGGCTCAATACTTTCTACATTTGATGGCTTGAACAGTTAGCATTATAAAAAAAAAAAAAAAAAAAAAGCAGACAATTCAGAGATTGAATTTACTGATGACAGGAACCTCATGGGAAATGATTTTGAAGGGGAGCTGCCTCTAGGAATTCTCAATATGTCCAGTCTTAGATTTCTGTAAATGCTCTTGTCTTCTACTTCTCTTTATTTCTTACTATGAATCAACAATTTTCTCCTCTTAATGCTTCTATGATTTATGTTTTTTTTTTCAGGTGGGTTAGTGATCTTACTAATTCTGGTTTCTCTTTTCCAAAATTTACAAATCTGACAAACATGAATAGCCTGTGAGTGATCTGCTTCAAGTTGCTCCTATTCATTTTAATTAAGGGCTTGAAAATTTATGGTTTATAATCCCAAAATCAATAGATCAATTCAAACTGCAAACTTATTAAATGGTTTTTACAGGATGCTCAGGAATTGCTCACTTACTGGTATTATCCCCGACTACCTTGGTAATTCGACATCATTATCATACCTGTAAGTTTCTTTTTCTTTATATGACTCAGAAATGATATCGTCAATTGCCATATTTTATTTTTTTATAGTAGAAAATGGTTCAGTCTATCTGCATATAATAAGGTTAATATTTGTTAAGTTATCTCATATTGATTGTAGAAAGACTGGATTGTTGATTATAAATATGAAGAAAAGTCTTCTCTCAACTAGTTTTTGAGTTGAGAATGTCCAAAAGCACCCAACACTGACATTAGAGCTTAGGTTAAACAATTTTCTGTGTATGGGTGAGAAACGTGACTTGTACATGTTTAGCTGATAGGAAAACAGAAGGACCAAAATGTTAGGATGCCGATAACCGCTAGAGCATCTCCTTCATTCTATTTCAAATGCTTTTAACATATATAGATCAAATTTCAAGATAATTACTACTGCTTTGATGGTATTCTTGCAGAGACTTGAGCTTTAACAGCTTAACTGGTCCGATCCCAAATCTATTTTTGAGTGCATTGTAAGTAGTAAACAATTCTCTTCAACTCACCCAAACCGAACTCATCGTAATTTGTCTTTAATATGGAATCAGTTTAAAAGTCGATATGTATATTTTACAATTTGAGGATTTTGAATAGGTTTCTGACAAACAATAAGCTTGATGGGCCAATTCCTCCATCGATTCATGACATATATAAAGGGTAAGTTTCCATAACCTCGAATTTGAAACCAAGAATCTGTTTCTCCTTTACAGTATGTTGTTGAGTAATCTTAGTTAGGAAAAACAAAAAGGACGAAAGAAATTGGCTGTTCTTAAGAAAATTAGTATGTTGCAGGGATTTGTCCTATAATAACTTGACAGATACAGATCCACCACACCATAATTCAACAAAATTCAAGATCCCAGGCCCTGGAAAACCAAATATGTAAGCCCTTTGGTTTTGTTTTCTTTTTATGCCCTTTGACAATTTTATTTCATTCTAAATTTCAACTTGTGAATGTGTGTTCTTATTTCCTTTCGACTCGTTTGCTGTGCTGCCGCTGCTTCTCAACTAGAACTGAACCAAACAGGTATCCTGATACATTCTGTACTGTAAGATTGCATAATGATGATTTTTAATTTTCTCACAAGCCAGTTTGTTGTTCTTTCTAGGGATTCTATACTCGCACTTGGCAAGCAATGTACATCAAAACGTAAGTTTTAGGGTAAAATGCTGTTGTAAATGTGCGTCAGAAAGGCCACCAAATCCTAGTATCAATTATCTACAACCAATATAAGATCATTTGTAGAGTCTTTCAGTTTCTAATGGCATTATGCTTTGCAGATCATTCCTTGTTCATAAACTGTGGCGGCGCACGCACAGTCGCTGAAGGGAATCAATATGATGAAGATAATGCAAAAAACAGGTTTTACAGCATTCCAGGAAAGTGGGCTTATTCTTGTTCTGGAGATTTCTTGTCATCAGTCGCCAATTCAAGCGATTACGTTAAGAACACGACCTGTGGAGTTTCTATTTCGGAAGAATCTTTGTATAAAACAGCTCGCTTTTGCCCTGTCTCTCTGACGTATTATGGATTCTGTTTGGAAAAAGGAAATTACACAGTGGAACTTCACTTTGCTGAAATTATTTATACACAGGATGAAGACTACAGCAGCTTAGGGACTCGTATTTTTGACGTATATATTCAGGTAATAATTTTGCGCAACGGGTTCATACTACTATTGCCATGATATGAGGTACTAAATTTCATTACAGGGTGAGAGAAAACTGAAGGATTTCAACATAAAAGAGAAGGCCCAAAGTCCAAATGAAGCATGGATAGAAAAGTTCCCAGCAATTGTTGATGACCATCCATTGGAGATTCATTTTTTCTGGGCTGGAAAAGGATCTCTGAATAACCCACCTCTTCTGAATGGACCTCTTATATCAGCGATTTCCGTAACTCCAAGTAAAAAAATGCTGCATTCCTCTTGAGTTTTGTTTAGCTCACACGTGTTATATAACTTCAAGCATCAGATACAAAATTTCTGTCATTTTATGTCTGTTATGTTCAGACTACAAAGTTCATGATGGAAAGCTGTCTGCTGCCCAAATAACCGGGATCACAATAGGTTGTGCATTTGCTCCGTTACTTCTACTTGCTTTCATATGGAAAATGGGATGGCTAGGGAATAGAGAGTTGCGCGGTGAGACAATAAGCTAATCTAAAACCATTTTGCATTTCCCTGCTTGAAAGATCCTTCAAGATGATGGTTTTTCCATTTGACATTTTTTGTGTTGCGTGTTAATTCACTTCTTTGATGGTTTTTGCATTTCAAATATATAGAAAAACAAATAGAAATCCAGCAAAGATCTTTCACCATTCAACAGATAGTAGATGGCACTAAAAATTTCAGCCCCAAAATGGAGATTGGCAGAGGACGTTTCGGCGTAGTATACAAGGTTAGATTTTTTTTTTTTTAATTACTTGATTTTTGCAGGCTGAAGTCGTCACGAAACATTCGTATCTTATATTTTGAGTTTTTGCAGGCTGAAGTCGTCACGAAACATTCGTATCTTATATTTTGAGTTTTTGCAGGCTGAACTGGCAAATCAGATTAATCTAGCAGTGAAGAAGATTTCTCCTCAATCGAAACAGCAAGACAAAGATGAACTAAAAAGTGAAATCGGCAACCTGATATCATTGAGTCATGAGAATCTTGTTCAATTATTGGGTGGATATTCAAACAAAGACCTACATCTACTAATTTATGAATATATGGAAACAGGCTCCCTTCATCAAGCCTTGTTTGGTAATATTTTCACTATACTGGTCTAGATTGAAATAATGTTTGTCAGATTGAGAAATTTTTTTATAGTAGAAAAATTTACAGCAACCATTTTAATTCCTTGGATTTGTGGAACAAAAAGGAACAAACTCGGCAACAGAACTTGATTGGAGATCTAGATTTGATATCTGCCTCGGAATTGCTAAAGGTTTGAAGTATCTGCATGAGGAAGATGAAAAGATGATCAAAATCAAGATTGTTCATGGGAACATTAAAGCCAGTAACATTTTGCTGGATAAAACTCATACCCCAAAGTTATCGGACTTCGGATTGGCAGCAATTTATGATGAGGAAGATCCATTTACGGCCATCAAATCAAAAAGAAATCGGTAAGCAACAAATTAATTACATCCTCAAACATTTGTTGTTCCCTTTAGCTGTAACCAATAATTAATCTCTTATATTACAGAATATATATGGCACCTGAGTATGCATTGGGGAAAGCCATAACAGTTAAAGCTGATGTCTATAGCTTCGGGATGATCGTACTCGAAATAGTCAGTGGGAGAAGTATTGCAGAATATATACCAAACCAAGAAGCTGATTTTCTTTTAGACACTGTAAGTGAATTTGGCAAGATTATATTACCATATACAAAAATCATTTGACCAATGGAAGGAATTGTTACCTTAACTGATCCTGTTGTGTAATTCCAGGCTGGCCGTTTACATACAGAAGGAATGATTCTGCGTTTGGTTGATAAAAAGTTAGCATCCAGATATGATAACAAACAGGCACTCACTGTTTTGAACTTGGCCATGAGGTGCATCAACCTGTCCCCTACTCTCAGGCCTAGCATGTCTGAAGTTGTCACCATCCTTACAGAGTCCTAAGGGATTACTCCCTCGTCAGTTTCTGAAGTTGTGTGATCTGACAGGGTTCATAAGTATGGTCGCTTGGTTTTTCCCTTTCTCTTCTTTTATTTCTCTTTTCCTGTTTTGTTATATGAAAATGTTTGTGCAGTCAATATTCCTAAAACTTCATATGTCCACCGCCACCACTGCTATTATGTCCACTTCCACCTCCACCTCCACCACCACTGCCACAACATATTATCATTCTACTTTTATCGTATTTTTGAAATAATTACTTAACAAATATAGTAAAACTTTTTTAATATAAACTTTTATTATATTTTGTTTTTATTAAGCAAACTTTTGATATATAGACTCAATTGTTAAATAAAAGCAAATTAATCACACGTCATCTTTCTTCGATCAGTCTTAAGAACGTGATGGAATTGGAACTCTAAATAAAAACATCTAGTCCAGCAAAGGAAGATATATATATATACACACACTGGAAACCCCCTTTGAACTGCCTTTGAATTCTTCTTTGCCCTTATGAATAATGGGTCTGATTTTCTGGGCCTTCATCATGCAGGTCTGATAACTCTTGATTTCGTTTTTTATTTTTTAATTTTTTTGTCGGCCTATTAAGGATCAGACAGGTCCCTGGGTATGGGTACGAGGCCTTTTTAATCCTCTCTTGGATGTGTGACGGTACAGTAGCACTCTCAGCTTCCTATAAGGCCGTGGGTGTTACACTCTCTACTGGAGTTTATATTATCAATCAAATCAATTAAATTTTCTAATAATAAACTATAGTAATATATTGTAAATAAATTTATCATTGTGCTATTTAAATTAAAATCACTAACAAAAAAAGGTAATTAGCAACGGATTAATCCGTCACTAATTACTTATATTCCCTCGTTAAACGAGTTTAACGATAGAACTTACATCCATCATTATTTCATTTGTCGCTATTTTTTTATGATGGAAACTCCATTCCATCATAAGGTTTAGTGATGAAATTTTCATTGCTAATCTGAAAAAAAATCCATCGCTAATCTTGTCATGGGATCTCGTTGTTTCTTCCGTAGCAATGTCGTCGTTATTTTTGTCGTTAAAATGCGATCGAAACTTCGTCGCTAATTATGTAGGCACTATTCCGTCACTAAATGTAAAGACGAATTTGTCGTTATTCCATCGCTATTTATTGGTAAAAATAAAAAATTTTGATAATTTTTTATTATTTTTAAATTATTAATATTGCATTAATAATTAATAATTAATATTATATTTAATAATTAAAAATTACAAGTAATAACGTATATATTAAAAATAAATTGATGTTAATAATACAATTCTAGAGTACCATAAAAAAAAATAAAGTGACTAAATGCCCTATCACTCATCATACTCGTTTAATTCGATATCCTACTCCCGACATTGTGTGGAGGGCTTGATGGGAGGATCGGCTAGAGGCCGCATAAGAGGCCGAGTGAAAGAAATGATAGACTCGTTGGCTAGTTGACGGATCTATAGGCACTCCGGTTGTTTATGCTAGCCTCGACACTAAGGATATCATCGAGTCATACCGAGATTTCGGATTATAAATAGTCCGATGTCGCTCCGAGATCTAGCTTTGCTACTCTAAGATCTCGGATTTGGAGCTCATATTGTATCATGTGCATCCTCTTCATCGCTTTCTTCGTAGCCTCGTAATCCCTCCGAAGCTCTTCATTAGCCGGGTCGATAGTGTAATACGACATCATAAAGGAGAAGCTACCGCCACCTAACTAGTACGGATAATGCACAACCGTGTGCCTATACCATAAAACCTTTTCTTCTTCTTCCCAAAAGCCTCGAGATGTATGGCATTATGGTCAATTTCTAGCTTCATGATTCCCGCCTCTTGGATTAGGTCGCTCCACACGGTCTTGCGTAATCAAAATAATGATATCATCATTATAGGATTAAAATAAATTTTAGATTATCTTTTCATATTTAATATTTCAAATTGAAAAACACTTACCATTGTTTATTGGGAGCATAAATCGATGAATGAACCATCTCGTCGCTTGTGAGTCATTTGGAACAACTCAAAACTCATTATCTAACGACCCAATTTTGCCTCTAGAAAAAAATCTATTACGGACAGTATGAGAAGAAAATTGAAATGTTCTTAAATATGTAATTAATAATAGAAAGTGTGCAATTTACCAAGCGACGGGTGTGCTCTTCTATATATATGGAGCCCCCTATATGCCTAAAAGGATATGCACTAGGACCATCGATCTCCAACAATTGGGTCCGCGATGCTTGTTTTAAACGAGCCACGCTATTAGGTCTCACAAAATCTATTCGTCACGCTTCCTAGACCTCCCGACTAAAATAAACGTACCTAGCTTTGATATTACACACGACCCATCAATCTCAATTCTCGCGCATTAAGCTAGGGTACTCCATATAATACCCCTAAGCCAACCGTGATGCTAGGACAAATGGTTCGTAATTGTTCAAAGTTCTCTTACGCTTAACATCCACAAGTTTATACTCGTGGATGGATGAACCCTTGTTCCTTATAATGTAGGATCGAGCCAATCGCATTTTTATTAAATTTTTCTAATTAATTTAATAATAAATTTAATTTAATTAATACTAAATAAATTTTTTATTAAATTCTATTAATTAATAAAATGTTAATTAAATTTTAATGTTTACGTTTATTTTCCAATTATATTTTTATTCCAATTTTTTTATTTTTCGAACAATTAAATCATGATGCATGTTATCTTCTTTCAATTTTAATAATTAAAATATAAAAATTACTTTATAATTTATATTCAAAATAACCATAAATCAAATCGATTAAAATAAATTAATTTAAACTAATTAAGCTAGTAATTAATTCAAACAAAACTCAATATCGAAACTAACAACAAATTAACTAAAAAAAAAATTAACCGACCAATAAATTAAAAATATCTTAAGAAATAATCAACAAAATTTAACTAAATTATTTAAAAAATTATATAATTTAAAAATTAATTTAAAACAAAAAAACTAACAAAATTAACCTAATAATTAACACAAATAAATAATTAATTAATTAAAAAATTTAAAATAACAATTAAAGACTAAATAATTAAATTTTAACCTAAAAATTAAAAATTTATAAATTAACAATAAATAAACCTTAACTAAATTACATAAAAATTTACATTAATAAAATTAAACCTAAAAAATTAACATAATTAATTTTTTTTAATTTTACATTAACATAAAAATTAGCCTAAAAATTAACATAACTAAAATGTAACACTTAACAAAATTAATCTAACGAGTTTTAAAAAATTAAATAAATAATTAAGAAATTTACACTAATAATTAGCATACAACTTAACATAATTAAAAAGTAACATAACAATAAAATTAACAACATTCAAAAAATTAATGAACTAACAAATAAAAAAATTAACCTAAAAATTTATAACATTTATTTAATTTAAAAAAGTAAAAGATTTAGAGAGAGAAAGTTTTACTCGAGAGATCAAGGAGATAGAGCGAGATATCCGGTCGATTTTGAGAGAGAGAAATGCACCTCACTTTGTTGAATTGATTTTTGAGTGGCTTGGTGGCGTGGGGCGGCAAGGGTAGCATTTTTGTGGTAGGTGAAACGTTTTTAGGTGGAGGAGAGGGGGAGTAAAATGAGGGAAAAGAAGAGAAAGAGGAATTTATAGGGATTCAAAGTAGCGATAGACGCGATTTCGTCGCTAATCCGTCTCTAAATAGCAACGAAAACTCGTTTTTGTCGCTAATTTGAAACCGAAAAGGGCGTTGGAAGTTTTTCGATTCTCCCTAAAAGATCCAAAATAGCGATGGATTAGCGACGAATTGTAAAATCTGTCACTATTTTGAATTAGCGACGAAAGCATTCGTCGATAATTTGAACTATTTCGAATGTAATTTAACAAAAGGAGCCAAATTAATGACGGATTGACAAATCCATCACTAATTTGAAGTAAAGTTCCCCTAAAATTTTGCCAAAATAGCGACGGATTTTAAATTCCGTCGCGATTTTGGTTTTCAAATTAGCGATGGATCACTAGTTCATCACTAATTTAACCCCTAGTGTGAGCCCCTTCATATTTTGCTTAGCGACAAAATAATTCGTTGCTATTTATCAACCGATAGCGAAAGATTATTTTATGACAAAAATTCGTCGCTAAACCCGACATATTTTTACCACGTTGTTTCGCCGCTAATCACTCGTAAAAATCCATTTTTCTTTGTCAATCACTAATTCATTGTTAATTTATCGTTAGTTAGAGATGGAATCTAATTGCTACTTTTCTTGTAATGAATGACCCTAAAAATTGTAAACTTATCATAAGATTTGTAGACATTGGTAAATTAATGGATTTGAAAAAAATAAAAATAAAAATTAGCAACTTGTCAGTTCATGAAGTTAACTTTTGATGATCAACCACTAAAAGATAGTCAAACGTATGCATGTACGTCATTGATCTTTGATCATCATTCATCGTGAACTTGATGGATTCAAGCAATGAATAAAAAATTTTGCACCTTTCTTTGGAAATAGGTTCATGCATGCTGTTGGTCGGAAAATAATTAAAACAAATATTGCGGATATAAACACGACCTGCAATCAAGCAAAGCATCTTTTTTCATCTGTGACAACCGACAAGCACTATCAGAAGATAAAAAGTTAGCATCTTATATATATATATATATATATATATATATATATATATATACACACACACTTGTATATATAATTTATTGAATTTTCATATCCACGTGAAACTCGATAGGTGCTTTAGCAATTACTAATTGCTTTCCAAATTAATCCATTACATAAAGAAAGACTAATTTTAATTGCTTTGTAGAATTTGTTTGGCTCTTCCAAAGACACTGGCCGTGCTTTTATGGTTTGCACTGATTGATTGGTTTCCTTTGTGCTTTATCGCAATTCTTTGGATGGGAACCACTTATCTTTAGTAAAATATTTTGAAACGTAAAGAAAGAAGAAGAAATTAATAATGACTTGACGTGAAATTATATGTTGACTGAAAAATAAATGTCTTTGAAATAATAATTTTTAATCCATCCCAGACAAGAAGATGTCTGGGGATGTAAAAGATGTAGATGAGGTATTGAAAGAGAAAGATAAGAAGAGAGATCAAAGATTTTTTTTTTTTTAATTAGCGGTTAAGATTTAGGATAAATTATAATAACTCATTTGAGCTATCATAAAATTGAAAATAACCAAAAAATTCTCTTTATGTTTTTAAAAAATATTACAGAAAAGCTTTTTTAAATCTAAAATACCTTTAATTATCATTAAAAATAAACAATTAAATTCAAAGACTTTAAAAAATAGAGAAAGAATGAAAAAATGGACATAATTATTGTTTAGTAGATGAACAATATTAAATTCGCCATTTAATTTCCGTGAATTTTGGATTGAGTTTCTTACATATTCTTTCCATAATTTATCAGATTTTTTAATATAACCATATATTTATTCAAATAATAATTAAGGATATTTTAGATCCAATAGGATTTGTGTCAAATCTTGGAACTTTTGGAGAAGTCTAAATATCAAATGGTCTAAATCTCTCTCGAAAGCAATGGTCCAAAATTACACCAAGCATTGACACTTAAATATCTATGCTCAAGCTCATGTAGCTGAATTTGAGCTCAATGTTAAGAATGTATGAAAGATGAATTTTTCTATAAGCC
Source organism: Dovyalis caffra (assembly GCA_963924115.1). Classification (NCBI taxonomy): domain Eukaryota; kingdom Viridiplantae; phylum Streptophyta; class Magnoliopsida; order Malpighiales; family Salicaceae; genus Dovyalis; species Dovyalis caffra. The sequence continues at coordinate 52,369 of CAWUPB010001166.1, read as the reverse complement.
AACTAAGAATATTAGATAAGTTTAAAAGTCTTTAAAAGATTATGAAATAATGGAGGAGCAAATCTAGACATATTCTAAATTCTAAAGAATTCTTATTATTCTAACTTATACATATCTAGATATAGGTGATAAAGGCTAAACTTTTTTTTTTTTTTTTAGTGGAAAGACGAGTGAGAGGCTAGAGTTTTTTCTTTTTCCCCAGTATCCTAAAAGTGAAGGAAGATGGTCTTTATACAGGGGATTTTTAGGATTTGAGGATAAATAATCTTCTAATTTTTTTTCTTTTTTAATTAAAAGTGAGGAATAATTAAAATCCTAGAAATAATAAAAAAGAACAAACTATTCAACATTCCAATTTTTTTATTTTTTTTTTGAATTTTAATTTGTATAAAAATAAGGGGAGATAAAAAATAAAGTTATTACAAAAATTCTTCTTCTTCTTTCTTCATTAACGAAAGCAGATAAAATATCATTAAGAACTAAGAAGCAAGTCCAAAAGGAGACAATAAACGTCTCCAAAAGAGAAAAAGAAAGCTAAAATAGCAATATTGGAATCCAAAAAAGGCTAGTGAAGTTAAAAAGGAGAGGCCAAGGCAACAAACTTTCTTCAGATATAACGTGACAAAAGAATAGGGGTTACACTTTTTTTAGCGTAGAATTTTTTAAAGCAAAAGATAGCAGCTTTTCTTTCGGTATTGCTTGTCAATTAATTGTCATGGATGAAAAAGGATGCTTTACCTTATTGGCCCAGTATTTGCTTTAATTATTCCCCGACGGGATGAATCGATTTCCATACGTGGATGATTTTTATTCATTGCTGGATCTATCAACATGTTTGTCGCAATTATTCAATTTTATTTATCTATTTTAAATTTGGTCAATCTATTCTCAGATTTTAACCAATTTGATCCAAATGCCAGCTTCTGTTATTATAATAAATCATAAATTTTCAACGATAATTCATAAATAAAAAAATTTCAATAATAAAAAATCATAAATTTTTAAAAGTCCCTTGAATATTGGATAATGACATTCATCATCATTAACATTATGCTTACTGTGATTATTATATTATTTATTTATTATTATTGAGTTGAGCTATGAGAGCATAAAGACCGACAGAGAATTCATATCCACGTGAAACTCCATAGGTGATTTAGCATTTACTAATTGCTTTCTAAATTATTCTAATATTAAAGCAAGAAAGACTAATTACTTTTGTAGAATTTGGTCGGCTATTCCAAAGACACTAGCCATGATTTTATGGTTTGCACTACTTGATTGGTTTCCCTTTTCCAGTTATGGAATTTCTTTAGTTAAGAACCACATATCTTTAATATAATATCTTGACACATCAAAGAAAGAAAAAGAAATAACGACTTGACGTGAAATTAACTGTTGATTGAAAAAAGAAGCCTTTGAAATAATAATTTTTAATCCATCCTAGACAATTAGGTTGGTTTGGTTACTGTGATGTTTGAGGATGTACAAAAGGGAGATTAATTTAAATAAATTATCTAAAACCTCGTTAAATGATTGTTTGTGCTTAAAGCAAAAATATATCTACGACCCACAAAGGGGAAGACTAATTTAAATGGTTTATAGTAATGTTTGTAATTCATTACGAAAGAAAAGTATCCAACTATTTTTTTTTTTACTTGTTTCATGACAACTGCTTCGCTTATGTATTATTTAACTAATTCATATTATTTTTTGGTTATTTCTAATAGACTTTTAGAATTATTTATAAATGAATAAATTTGAATGTTTATTAAATAAAAATATTTGATTTTCAAATAATTTTATGTAAATTTTGATGATGATAATTAAATTAATTTTTTTAATGAAATAAAATAATTATTAACTAGTCTAAAGTAAAATTAGGGAAATAAATTGAATTATCTTCAAAATTTAATATATATATATTAAATCATTTTCACTTAACATTATATTATTATGAAACTTTTTTTTTTAAGTTCTTTTTCAATTATGTGACATGAATATAAATTAACAATACATACATGAATAAAGAATGTATAAATTATTTTTAAAAAATATTACTTTTATAATATTATTAGTGTTTGCCAAAAAAGAGTAAAAAATAATGTAAGGCAATTGTTACACCCAAAGTTATTCGGGCCTTGGCAGCCCAACCAATTAAAGGAAGCTCAATGAGAACTTGGTCACAAAGCCTACGTTGTAGGCTATTTAAAGCTAATTGACACACCCTCATCATTAATTCCACAAAGCAAGGCTTTTATTCCACCCATAAAAAAAATAAAAATAAAAATAAAAATAAAACCCTAAAAAAGTTATGCCTAAAAGTGACGTAGCAGAAACTCACTAAAAAGAAAATAATTATCATTGATTTGAAATTTAAAAGTTAGTTTAAATGTTAGTTTATTATAATCTGTTGAATTGTATATAATTACTAAGAAATAGGCTTCAATCCCATTGATTTAAAGAATATTAAAAATTAAAAAAACTGAGATACTTTCTAATAAAAGTTTATTAATAAAACAAAAATGATATTTTTCAACCTCAAAGTTATACATAAATAGTTAATTTTCAGCCAAAACCTCAAAGTAATTTGAAAAAGAAACAAACACTAAGATCTAAAAATATTAAAAAAAAAATTCCAAAAAAATAATAAAAACCGACTTTAGGGCCTAAATAAATAAATAACTAATAAACTTTCAATATGTTTCAACTCCATTGAAGAGAATCTTATGACTAAGGCTATACGAATAATCTTCCTCTCTAATAATTTGACCTCAAAAATTTGGTGACAACACGTGATCAAATGTAATCAATTGGCTCCACAAGAGAACGTACAGCGGGCCTTGGAGATTGCAGAGTGTTTTAAACTCCATTACCCTGCTGGTTAAGGTTTTGAAATCAGTTAGCTTCATCTATATATTAAGGGAAGGAAATGGACCAATTAGCTAAACAAACCTTAGATCGTCCACACGAGTTTCTTACTTGGTTTTAACTCTTCTTTTGCTTTCTTTCCATATTTTCTTAGCCGCTTTCTTATTGTCAGCTTTTGGTCAACAAAATATATCATCAAAAGGAAATCAGAAACATGGTCTTGTAACAATTTTATTTAATTCACAAACACACAATATTTCTCATAGTGTCTCTTAAGCACACAACGGTCTCTTGTCACCAACACACAATGAGACCAAAGACCTACAGTACAGAGCATTAAATTTTCTTAAAAAAGCATAAGGTTTTCCAAACCAAAAATAACATTACCAATAAACCTAGTCCCATAATGATTTCTACTTGGCTAAGGAGTTGGATTTATTTCCGGCACCCTCGAAGATGTATCACACGAACCTCCAATATTTTCTAAGGGAGTATCGCCTTGGGAAATCTGTTGAATATTTTTCTCACCTGTAAGTACACTGATGACTTCAGACATTTTAGGTCTGAGAGTAGGAGACAGATTAACACACTTAATAGCTAAATGCAAAAGAATGAGGGCTTGTTTCCGGTCATAACTACATGATAATTTCTTATCAACCAAGTCAAGAATCCTTCCTTGTTCGTATAAAACACCAGCCTGCAATCACAAAGCATGATTAGCTTTAAGTTTGTGGGAGAATTCACACATCTAATGTTTGACAGAACATATTTGATACACTAATAGCTTAGAGGGCTTAATGTTGTCAAATTCACTTACAGTATCTAGAAGAAAATCAGCTTCTTGATTGGGTTTATATTCTGCACCAGTTTTTCCACTAACTATTTCAAATACGACTACTCCAAAACTATAAACATCAGCTTTAACCGTGATTGCTTTTCCCATTGCGTATTCGGGTGCCATATAAACCCTACAATGAGAGATTATTGGTTAGGCCTACTAGAAACCAAATTAAAAATCAATCATTGATCATAATACTTACCGCAATCCTTTTGCTTTGATAGTCATAAATGGATCTTCCTCATCATAAAGCGTTGCCAATCCAAAGTCAGATAACTTGGCAGTAAGATTTTTATCGAGCATAATATTACTAGCTTTTATGTTTCCATGAACAATCTTGAACCTTTTTTCTTCATGTAGATACTTCAAACCTTTTGCTATCCCCAAACAGATGTCATATCTAGCTTCCCAATCAAGTTTTGTTGTGGAATTTGGCTCTACAAATCAAGACTTAGCAGTCAAAAAGTTGCTTAATCTTGAAGGATTACATAAGCAGCATTGGATAAACAAATAACATCCATGCATATTAGGGTAGTTGATTCTTATTGTCAAAGATGGAACCGTTGGAAGGGAAACCGGTGAGAGACAAGGCTTATTCATCATTCTAACAAATTGACCAGAATTGAAAATGCAGGGCGAAAATTGGGTGGTATATGGAAATATTACCAAACAAGGTGTGATGAAGGGAGCCCTTTTCCATGTATTCATACACTAACAGATTCAGGCCTTTCTTAGAATAGCCATCCAACAATTGAACAAGATTCTCATGACGCAAGGATTTCAGGTTGTAGATTTCCCTCTGTAATTCATCTTTTCCTTGTTGCTTTGTTTGAGGGGAAATCTTCTTCACTGCTAGTTTAATCTGATTTGACAATTCGGCCTGCATCCATGTGAAATTAATTCTCTAGAACTTTAAAAGATAAACGTTCCCTGCAAGAATAAATGCTCAAAAAAAAAAAAAAACAAACAAACAAACAAACTCTAACCTTGTATACTATTCCAAAACGCCCCTTGCCAATCTCCTTTTTGGGGCTAAAATTTCGAGTAGCGTCGATTATTTTTTTGAGGGTGAAAGATCTTCCTTGGACCTCTATAATTATTTCTATTTGAAGAAAACATCAAAGTAAGATTCTTCAAGGTAGTGTAGTGCATAATGATTTTAGACTAGCATAGAGACATACCATCTAGCTCACTTTTCCGCAGCCAGCCCATTTTCCACATAAAAGCCAACAAAAGCAGAAGAGCAAATACTGAACCTACTGTAATCCCAGCGATTTTTGAAGGAGATAGTTTCTTGCGAACTTCGAAATCTGAATGAAAATAGTGGAGGACAGCAAGAAATTATTATTAGTATATTTTCATCCAGATGAAGCGTAACGGAAATCTTTACTCAACAAAATTAAGAGAAATGCAACTCTCTTACTTGCTGTTACGGAAATGCCTGACACAAGAGGTCCAGTTAGAGACAGTGGAGAAGATTTATAGCGAAAAGATGGCTCCAGGAAAGATCCTTTGCCAGCCCAAAAAAAATGGATCTCTAATAGATTATCATCTCCTACAAATGCTGTGAAATTTTGAGTCCATGGCTTATCTGCTCCTCTCGCCCTTTCTTTTATGTTGAAGTCCTTCAATATTCTCTTCCCCTGTATCAAATGGTAGTTGTTGGATGATCGTAATTTTTTATAGAAGCTGCACAAAAATTAGAACCGTTACCTGCATATATACATCAAACACACGTCTCCCCAAACTTGCATGACCTTCATCATTTTGGTAAACATTTTCAGCGAAGTAAAGTCTCACGGTGTAATGTCCTTTAAATAAACAGAACCCGTAATATGTCAGAGAAAGTGGGCAGAAGCGAGTTGAGTTGTACAAAAATGTCTCGGCAGTATCACAAACTGCACATTCCACGTTTTTTATGTAATCGCTGGAATCATCAGTTTCTGAATCGAAGTCTCCAGAACAAGCATAAGCCCAATTTTTTTTTGGAGCGGTATAGAAATTGGATGTTGCACTGTCTCCATCAAACAGTTTCTCCTCAAAAACATTTTGTATGCCTCCACAATTTATGTACAAGGAATCGTCTGCAAAAAAATGATTATCAGTACAGAAAATTTGTCCTGCGCTAAAATCTCGAGAGAGTTTTAAGAAGAGTATCAACTTTCTAGTAGACATTGTATATGTTATTCCAAAGCTCAGATTAAGCCAATAAACATTTTAAATGAACGACTCACGAGTGTAAAAAATACTATCCAACGTGAGCTTCTCAATAGAACTTACACTGTGGTTTTCCCCGACACTTATTTGTCAAATCACGTATATAATTCCTAGAAAAAGCAAACGAAATCTGTAAGAAATAACACAGGTTACTTTGCTCTAAATTAATTACACGATATAAAGGATATTACCATACCTGTTTGGTTTACTGCTTGAGTAGCAACAAGCCAACAACACGCAAGTAATTGATGCACAGAATACGAGAACATCAGCAATTGAAATTTCATATCAAACAAAACTCTTGCCAAATGAAACAAAAAGAAGAAAAAAATGAAGACGCAGTTGTTACATGATAAGCTTTCCTGATCGATCAAACTCTCCTTTTGTGCCAACATCATGTGAATTTTCAAAATTATTATAGGACAGATCCCTGCAACATTTTTTTTTTTCAAATAAACGTATCAAGATTTTATTGAGGCAATCTACAAAACGGAAAACAACCCATCCAAGCAAAGAGAGCAGAGCCATAACATACGCCTTGTTTTCAATGACATGAGGAATCCAGGAAGGTATTGTGCCATTAAGCATATTTCTTGTGAGAAACCTAAGCAAAACAAACCTATATGAAATCCATCCCATGTTTTTAAAAGATTGACAAATGGAATTCATGATAAGAAGGATTAATTGAGTTCCAGAAATCTCCTTCGCATACATCTTACTGAAGTTCAGCTTTTTCATGGAATCTGGTATTCCACCTGTTAAATTGTTAAAGCTCAAGTCTCTGCAGGACCAAAAAAAAAAAAGAAAAAAAAGAAAGCAATCGTTATCCTACATATTAGATCATTTGACATCTTACTAATAGTTATCCAATGATCAACTATTGTGTAGTAGGTTCTGTAAAGCTCATAATCAAAAGATCGTCAAAATTATCATTTCAAATGGATATTGCATGGTCTAAAGGCCATAAACAATGAGCATAATCTAATAGATGAAACAAAATAGCTATGAAAGACCTACAATTCATTTATAAGGGGGAAATGAAACTTACAGGTATGCTAATGATGACCAATCACCAATGTATGAGGGGATTTGACCAATTATTGAGCAATTCCTTAGTACCCTACACAAACCATTGAAGAAGTTTGGTGTTTGGATTTATCCATTGCATGACTTTGCCAATTTAAAATTTTAACAACGTTAAATTTGAGTGTGTAAGTTAATTAATGAAAGGACGGTGTAAGGCATAAAAATTCCAAGCTCTTTTTTTTTTTGTTTTTCTTGCAACTATCAAGTTGTTAATATGTGATTATGTAGTCTGAGCCTTGCTTTATAGCTATAAGGAAAAACAAAGGAAGGATTATGGTAACAGGAAACTATACTTAGAAAACTCACAGGTAAGTTATTTTGGTCATATTTGCACGTTCTGGGAAAGAGAAGCCCGAGCTTCTGACATCACTAACCACCCTGGAAGAAAAACTATCAAGAATAAAATATGCACTTCTTTCAATCCTATGAAAATTATAGAACACTTACAAGTACTCAAGTTTGGACAGGTTAAAAAGTTCTTGAGGCAGCTGCCCTTCAAAATCATTTCCGGAGAGATACCTATCATCAGTACACAAGAAGACAAATAACTGAATATCATGTTGAAGATCAATTCAAACCTTCCGTGTTTTTTTTCCTTAAATAAAGCACTTTTTAATCTATTTTCTCAAAACAAGGTACTTTAAACCTTAAATAGAATAAGTACTCTTGCGGTCTAGCGGAGAGATTGTTGGATTATCTTCAATGGATTGTAAGAAGAGTTAGATATATGGTTATAAGTGTGCTAAAAAATCTCATTCTTTGAACTTATTTTTGAAGTTGAAAAGGCCTAATAGCACCCAATGTTTTTTTCATTGTTTAAAATATTGAAAGTAATTAGCTTTCCCTCCATTTTCTTTCCTTTCATTTTTACTATCCAAATACTAAAAAAAATTATTTTCAATTCATTTCATTTTTCATTAACAGAGAGTTGAGTGGTGTATGTGTTAGTGTTACCCAACACTATTGCCTCCAAGTTCAATAAGTCGCATGGGAGCTTTTGCCCAAATAAAAGGAAAAAAAAACAGCATATAAAAGGAAGATTTAAATGTGCAGTATCATTGCAAGCGCTAATAATTTCTTACAGGTCAGAGAGTTGAGTCCAATTTGCAATGAACCTCGGTATTTGACCAGTCAAGCGGTTCCCAGCTACGCTACTGCAGCCATTAGTTGCATTTGCTTGAGCAATATTTAACGGACCACAGAACAGATCGTTAGACTTAAAGAACATGATGAGTTACACTTACAAGATCCACAATTTCGTAAAGTTGGCATAGTTTCTCGGCAGTTGTCCAGTCAACTTGTTGGAGCTCAACACTCTACAACAACAAATTATAAAGATTGTAATCAATCCTTCTTCTTCTTACTATCCTCAATAGTTTTACGAAGTGTTATGTTATTATTATTCTGCTTTTTGAAACTTACAAAGCAATAAGAGATCTCAGTCTTTCAAGTTCTGGTGGAAGCTGACCAGTGAGTTCATTCAAGTGCAAGGTCCTAATTAAATATATAGCAAAAATAAATAAATAAATAAAACCAAGCAGAACTGAATAAGATAATGAAAATTCAAGAACAATGAAAGGATGGGTAAGATATTATACATCTCAAGGAGATTAGAAAGGTTCCCCAATTCTTTAGGAATTTGACCTGATAACATATTATCCGCCAAATATCTGAAAACACCCACAAGAATTTTAGGCGCATTAAAACTTACAACAACAATGAAAAGAGATTTAATTCACATTATATGTTACTGAAAGGACGTCTGTGATTATATACTTACAGTGATTGGAGGGACGATAAATTCCCCAAAGATGGAGGTATGGAGCCACTGAGGAAGTTTCCGGCTAGATAGCTATGCATGTGTAAAACATACAGTATAGCACTCATTTAGCAATATCCATACAAGTCCAATCCCATTATTACATCCACAAACATAAATACTGAAGTTAAACTAGCAGGATTTGGGGATTCTCTTGCCATGTAGGCTCATCTAGATATATAACTCTAGAACTTCTAGCATTTAGATATGGTGCTCACAAAGCTCGGAAATTGTGTTATAGGAAAGTGATTGTTGATTCAATTTACTTGGTGAATCGCATCAGAACTAGTCTCTTGTTTCTGATATCAGCACTATGATCGAGTGGAATCATTCCGCTTCTGGTTTGAGTGTGTGACTTGTAACTATGCATCCTATTGGTAGTATATATAGAAAACAGATCCGTCATCTTGATAACTATTCATCGTACTGGATCACTTACAGGTGGGTGAGTGAAGACAAGTTCCCCAACGAGGCAGGAAGTGTACCATTGAGTTGGTTTTCGGACAAATCACTGTTAAGATGATTGATCATAAATACGATTGCTATCAATAAGTTGAGTTCAACAATTTTTATTTTTATTTTTATTTTTTTAATGAAAGTCATAAGTCAAAACATTGATTATCGATGCATACCAATAATTTATGGTACGAAGAGAATAATATTGGAAAAAGTGCAACAATAGTACATGATCACTTACAGGTATTTGAGTGAAGTCAAGCTCCCCAACGAGGAAGAAAGTGTACCATGGAGTTCTCTTTTCGACAAATCACTGTTAAGATAATCGGTCATAAATACGATTGCTATCAATGATTTGAGATCAACGATTTTATTTCATTATTATTATTTTTAATGAAGGCCACAAGTCAAAACATTGATTATCATGCATTATTATAATTTATCATGAATAAAGAGATAGATGAATAAATTAATTAGTTTATTATTATTTTCTTATCCGATTCTAAAATGTTTAGTGTCCAATTGCTTTTTTTTTTAACTATAATGTTTAGATGACTAAATTATAAATTAGTTCATCTAGTTTTTCAAAATGAATTAGATAATTCTCCTAGTTTCAAAAACTAATTAATTAGTCTCTATATTTTAAATCTATTTAAAATTTAATTTTTTATTTTTAAATTTATTTTATTTTTTGTTCTAAGAAATAGAAAAAAAAAAGTTAAAAATATGGATTAATTGATAAGAAAAAAATTTACGTTTTTTAGGAAAAATTAATGATGATCAACATTGGTTAAGAGAATAATTAAAACCAAATGAATTATTTAATTTGTTTTACAAAACTAGAACTAATTTATGATTTATTCGGCCTAAATTGATGGAATCCCTTCCACAAGGACATCTCCTGCATTAAACAATAGTATATAATCTGATACGCCAAAAATGGCGTTAGCATAGGAATCATTGATTTTTAAAGAGGATGTATTGCAAAGAAATAATTAAAAAAAATAAAAATTAAGAGTATGTATCGAGTTCCTGACAAACTTACATTTCTGTGATGTGACAAACAGTGTTGTTCTCGTGAGTGCAATTGCACCTGAATAAATTTTCACTATAACTCCAATCGCAGACAGAAGTTATATCCAATACAAACAGTACGCCTAACGTGGTTACGAAGTCACCAAGAGCCTTTGCTGCCAAATGTTTATGGCATGACATTAAGATTAATCCGTTTGACACGATTTTTTTAAAAATAACTTGACTTCGTATTTAAAAAACCATAATTAAAAAATTATTTTCATAATAAAATTACGTCGTGAGAGAGAGAGAGAGAGAGAGGAAGAGGATACCTATGAATTAATTAACAATTACTATAAAGAAAATTAAGGAAATAGTTGATAGAGTTGAGTCGAGTTCTCGAGGATGAAAGGTGATTTTTTGTGAAGAATGGATAGAAAAGTGAAATTAGAACACAGGATAGTTTCTGGAAGTTACCGATGATGTGTTATTAAAAAAAAACAAAAAGAAAAGGAGGAAGAAGATAATAAAGCTACTGAGTAACAAAAAAACTGTTTATATACCTTCATCTGGAGGCAACGACGCTTTTTCAACCACACGGTTTGATTGAGTGGTTGCAGAGCCAAAAAGACAGAGAAGAAGAAAGGTAAGAAAGGAAACATTGTTACTAAGGGCCATTAGTTTAGCCATTCCTTCTTCAGCTTATCATGCACTCCGCTTGGGGCACTTCTATATATCGGCAGAAAGCAATATCTATCAACTCGGGGCCCGCACATCTAATGCAATTCCAATGAAGAGAGAGTTGTCTTGTCTTTATGTAACTTGATCCCTTGAATTTCTTGAAGAACCAAATTTAATCCTAGCAGGCAATAATATTGCAAATTAGCCCATTATTCATGATCAATTGGAAGAGTGTTTATTTTGGATGTAAACAGTTTCAAATACTTTTAATTAATTTTGCTCCTTTATTGGGGAAAAAAAAGGTTAAGAGAATTGTTTAAAAAGATAAAATAGTTTCAAACACTTTCAATGTTGCGCTAAATTTAATTTTCAATTTTGAATTTCTTCCACTCACATACGTCCGAGTTTAATTTTTGTTATGATTATGAAATCCAATTATTTTAAAATTAAATTCTTTTGAATCGCTATTACTAAATTTACACGTCCAGTTGAGTTGGCTCCCTCTAATGACGATTTTTAATCAAATAATTCTTATTCAAATTAAAATTAGTATACACAAACTTACTCAAATTCTGAATTCTAAATAATATTTTTAATCAAATTTTTAAACAATCCTATTGAAATTTGTTTTTATTCTCAAGTAATGTTTTTAAGGTAAAGAATTGAGGAAAATAGAAAGTAGGAGAAATGTGGGAATCTCAGAATAATTGAGAGGAAGAGGGGAGGAATTGAGGTAGAAATATGACAGAGTTATGGGAAACAAATAAGGAAAAACAATAGAGGTTAGAGATCTTATTATGCTGTTGGAAGAAGATAATCCTTTGTAAATAGAAGTTGTATTCAATTCCACTGTATGCCTAATGTGGTTACAAAGTGTCGCAACCCAAAAATTCCCCCCCCCCCCCTTTTTATTGTTTATTTGTTTTTTGTTTTGGTTTTATTTTATTTTATTTTTACTTTATTTTGGAATTTATTAAAAAAAATTAGAAAAAGAATAAAAATACATAAAATATAAAATGCAAAATACAAAAAGAATTTATTAATTGCGTCAGGGGTATAATTGAATAAAATAAAAGTAATAGAGGCCTAAATTGAAAAACAAAAGAGAATATGATAGGACTAAATTCTAGCGAACACCTTGTAGTTCACTCCAACAAAGAATCAATTCGTGGGTTCGTCTTCAACCTTTTTATTGGAGACAAAATTCTTAAAATTTTATCTTTACCACTGTGATTCTTGGCTGGCAATTGTACCAGCCAAGAATCACGCTCACCACCCTGATCCACTACGCTACATTCTACTCCACTACACCATCCAGCTCTGCACCACATTGCACCTCATTACACATACACACATTTCTTTTCACAGAATGCCGAAAACCTAATACTGGGTTTTTGGCTTTTGCAATAGACAATTCAAACCAATGAAGGATCCTAGGGTATTGGTTGCCTATAAAAAGGATGGGAATTGAGGAAACAGACAAGGAGGATTGGAGGCATAATTTGGACAGAAGAAGGAATTATGTGAGAATTATGGGAATTGTGAAAATTGGATAGGAGAATTTCTGATGAAATTTAAGAGGAAAAGAACTCTAAGCAATTCTGAGAATCGAGAGCTTCTGGGCTTCAAAGGTTTGAATCTCTGGGTTTCAAAGGGATATTTCTAGGTTCTTTTCTGGGTTCTTACTTAAGAAATCATGGGTTTCAAAGGTTCTGGGTTTCTGGGGTTGGGCGAAGAATAGTTTTGAGAGATCAAGTAGAAGGCTACTAGCCCCCCTCACTACCATTATTTCATCTTTGATCGAGCGACTCAGGTAAATCTTCTTCTTCCTCTTTCGTTTCGATTTAGCTCATCAAACCTCCTGCCTCTAGTTTGTTCAAAAACCAATGATGGTAGTGACTTGGTCACTGCCATCACACAACATGTAAACCCCCTGTTTCTTCACATTTGAGGGGAATTAAACAAGGAAGAGGGAAGAAAAGTTTTTGGATTTTCTATGGGTAAGGGGGATGGAGGTTGAATGAGGCCAAACAAGAGAGAGATTGAGTGTTTTGTGTTCGATTCTAAGAGGAAAAAAGAGAATTGGTTCAGAGGATGAGATCATCTCGATCTCGGTAGGTTTTTTTAGGTTTTAACCGGGTGAAAGAGATGAAGGAGGGGAAAGAAGCTTTCTGGGCTACTGAACGAGAAAGAAGAGAGACGAGAGATAGTTGAGATAAAAAATGCGAAAAAAGAAAAATTAAGAGGTGTTAATGGACTTAGCTAGTCTAGAAATTAAAAAAAAAAAAAAAACAAAGTGGGTTGGGCTAGGATAAAAGGCTGGGCTGAGGCAAACTCATGTATGAAACAAAATGGCCTGTCTATGAATGCCTTTTATTTATATATTTTTGTTTCATTTTTAATTTAGATTAATTTTTTAAAAAAAATTTCTTAAATTTATTTAGTTAAAGTTAATTTTAATTTAGAATTTATTTCAATAATTAAGTTAAGTAATTAATAGCTAGATGGATTGTCAAATCTCTTATTTTTAGGGATCGATGACAATTCCCAACTAACAAAAAAGATGATAAAAAGTTGATGAACAAAAAAAAAAACAGAGAGAAAGGATTATTGAGGAAATAAAAAAGAAATGCTAGGAAAAAATCAAAAAAAGAAAAAGAAAAAGAGAAAGAGAGAGAAAAAGAGAGAAGAAAAAAAGGAGAGAAAATGTTTAGGTTAAAGAAAAGAAAAAAGGGAAAAAAGGAGTAGTTACTACGAAACATTAACAAAGTCTACTATTTAATAGAGAATGTTTTTAATTAAAAAAATAATAATTGATTTAGTAATTAGGTAGTTCTTTAATACATCGGTTATGTCGAAACTTAAAATAGATCCGATACTAAACCGACATGTCTCCCTACAAAAAGGTCTAATAATTGGTTTAATATGATGTCATAAATAAAAAACTTAATTTAGCCTAGAAAAAAAATTAGACTTTAAATTGGAATAATTTGGCACAAATAAAATACCTTATGAGATAAATGTTAGTACTAAACTAGACGTGGTACTTTTATTCGGAAAGGGTGCTTTTTGATTATCGATATCTTTCCAAATCGATCACCTAAGAGTGTAACCAACTCCTTATTCTAAAATCTCTAGACTAGTGTTATTTTTAGGCTCTTATTTCCTACAATATTAGGTAGTGACTCCCAAAATCAATTATCACTTACGTCCCTATAAATAATTCATAAACATCAAAGATCTAATTATCTTAAATAATTGGGAGTCCCTCGGATGTCGGGTAGTAACAAAATGACAACTCCACTAGGGACATTAGAGCTAGACCATAGGTTTAATACTTTAAATTTATCTCTTTTATTTATTTTTGTCAATTATTTTCCAAGTAATTTATTTTTATTATTTAATTTTGAGTTATTTGTTTCTTTTACATATTTTAAATCTTTATAGCTTATTTCTTATTGCATATTTGTTTTGAACTGGGTTGGATAATTTTTTAAAATTGTTGCACGGATCACAAGAAAACTTGTAAAAGTTTTGGCTCGAGCTAAAACCCTATTAGCATTTAGGTAGAGAGATTTGAAGGCAAGTATAATGAAAGTGTACTAATACTATTCCAAACTCTCATTTCGACCGGCACTAGCCCCATGCTTAAGAAATGACGGAATAACCTTTCCCTACCTCATGATGCTTAAAGTTAAAGGCTTGATTATCCTACTAGTAATTTAGATAGTCCGAAACTTGGCAAGACTTTAGAACTAGATAAGTTTTCCTTAAACCATAGAAAAGCTAGATCATACCCACTAGGGTTGTCCTATTACGACTTGAATCATTTTCAAATGATGTATATTCTAACCCTCGACTTTTGTAGGCTATCACTCATATAAATCATGATAGAGCAAAATAGAAATGAAGTTGAGAATTTTAAGGTTAGATTAGAGCGAGCCCAATTTGAGAAAGGAGATTGTACGCCTCCGAGCTTTGTGTCAAAACTACCGGAATGAGCTAGACTTGTTGATAAGATAGCTAAAATAGGCTCACTCCTTAATTATTGGAAAATGCTTACTTCGGAAGACAGATTTGACTTCTAGAAAGTCCGGGGTGACATAGCCCAACTGCTCAAGAAAAGACGCAAATCTCATGCTTCTAAGCCATAATAGGACATTAGGATCTAGAATATCGTTACTTCACTTTTAGGAGTTTGGATTTATCACCCACATTGGAAGAATATGAAGCTTTGTTAGCATTCTCCAAAATAGAGGTGGTTTATTTGTTACTATCCACTAGAGCAAGTGTAATAACTTGTCTTAAAATGATATTTAAGTTAGTAATTGAAAAAAATTAGTAACTATATGAAGAAAAACGAGACGACAAGTTATCCCTCTTTTCTCTTTCCCCTTCCCATCCCTTTCTCTTCATCAATCACTTCCTATTTCCCTCTACCAAATTCTAAGTTAATACTTTGTTAAATTAACTTAGGAAAAAAACCATAAAAATAAGTTGATTAAAGTGGAGTTTAGCTAGATTAAAGCTTGGGAAGTTAGAATTGAATTGGGGATTGAAGAGTAAATTGCCAAAGGTAAGAAATTTGATCATTTGATCTTTAAATTGGAATGTTTATATGTAGTTATTGATGATTTTGAAGTTAGATTGCATTGAATTTGTTGTTTGAATGAAGAATTGAGTTAGATTAATGTTAAGATTTTAGGACCCATTTGGGAAAAAGGTTGATTAAGCTATTCTAAGTGATTAAATGATGCTTAATTGTTTTGAGTTGGTGATTTATGAAGTTGAATTGAGTAAATTTGATTAAGCGAGAGGTTGAAGATTATGAATACTAAATTTTAAAAATTGAGTGTTTGATTAAAATGAATTTAGGGAAAATGAAAAATTAAGCTATATAAGTACAATTAAAGATGAATGAAATGAGTATTGAGTAAATTAAAATAGAATTGATGATTTAATTGAGAATTGATTGCTTAAAGTTTGAATTGAATTTGGGAATTAATGATGAATAATTGGATTATTGGAGAGATTATAGAGTGAACTTAGAATTAGTTAAGCAATTGACTAGAATCAATTGAGAAAATAAAAGTTTAGTTAATCTTATCCAGATTTCTAGAATAATTCATTTATTTTGAATTATTATTTGATATGCAATATTGATGGTTATTCTACCATCTTATGTTATTAGATTCTTCGGAGTGAGGTGACTTCATCTTAAAAACCTTGATTCCGTTCAATCCTTCGATTATATTGAGTTTGGATATTATATAGCATATTATACTTTTACATTCATTTGATATGGGTGATAGAGGTTAAGATTTTTTCTTAGGTAGAAAGATGAGTAGGAGGCTAGGATTTTTGCGGGTGAGAGAATAATTTGGGAGGCTTCCTTGAAAAATGAACTCGAAATGGAATTTATATAGGGAATTGTTAGGTTTCGAGATAAAATCAACTTTGGTCTTTCTTAGGATTATTTTTCTCAATTTGAATATATGTTCCACCATTTTTTTTTCCAATTAACTCCTTAATTGAAATTGTTTAATCTCTATTCTTTTGATTTCTTTCAATTTCACAACGTTTAATTCTCGATCAAGTTCTTTGATTTTTATTCTTTTTCAATTACATTCCCATTTGAATGCCACTTGGTCTCACTTTTCACGTCAATTTCAATTGAATACAAAATCATCTTGCCAATTTTTTTATTTTTCTTTTTTAATTAAAAATAAGGAATAATTCTAAGAATTAAAATCCTAAAAATTAAAAAAAAAAGCCTAAAAATTATGAAAAGACTAACTATGTAACATTCTTTTTTTTTTTTTGAATTTTTGAATTTCTTTTCTTTTTTTATTTCTTTTTTTATTTTTATTTTAATGAAAATGAAACGAAAGGTCAAAATGGGTTATTACAAAATTGATTAAGTCGACCAAAAAAAAAAAAACAAAAAAAAAAAAACTACTTTGACTTTAAATAAAAAACCTAAGTTGCAAGTGGAGCTTGAACTCATGTTCGTAACTAAGTAGAAAAATTGAAATTAGGCTACATCTCTATTCGTGAAATGAAGCGTAAATAATATCTTATATAAATAAATAAGTTTGATCTTTGAATCACAATGAATAATAAATGTGAAGACATTCTTCATTGCAGAAACAGATTTGCTAGATAGCGGCTTTCCGACCCACACATAGATAGATCTCTCCCAGCGCAAAAGGTTACTAATGTTTTAATAATGCAACTAATATACTTTTTTTATAACAATTAATACAATTTGTGGGTGGATCAACTGATTCATGAGGAAAGCTACGGGCTCCTCTTTCTGTGCAGCATCTGTGGAGAAGAAGAACAAGGTTGCAAAGAAATAACTTTTAAGCTTCTAACAATTATGTACGGCATTTTCTATTTCTTTAGAAATAAGATTGCAATAGGAGGAGGATGGAGAAGAAGAACAAGGTTGCAAAGAAATAAATTTGAAGCTTCTAACAGTTACGTACGGCCTTTTCTATTTCTTTAGAAATAAGATTACAATAGGAGGAGGAGGATGGAAGCATCTCTCTTAGTGGGTTTGCAATGAATGATGGTTTTGCGATGATTTGGGTTTCGATTGAGTTAATTACAGGAGAAGAGGAAGAAGACGAGGAAGACGAATAAGATAGTATTTTTATTTTATTTTTTTTCTAATTTAGATTTGGAGTTTTTTTTTTTTGGTCATTTTACTTTTAGTTTAAAAGAGAGTGCCATTTGTCGTTATTTTATTAGACCATGCGTGAAAAATATAGTTGAAATTTGGTCAACCGAAAAAATAAACTCGATTGTTGATATAAAATAAGAGTACTCAAATTAAAAAAATTAAAAGGATTAAATAGATATCAGTCTCTATTTAATCGAAAGTTTGGAATACTTAACAGAAAGTTCAAAATTCATTAAAACTAGTTAGCCTCGATATAATTCAAACCTTTTGCAATACCCAAGCAAATTTCAAATCTAGCATCCCACTCAAGCTCTATTCTAGAATTTGGTTCCAACAATCCCAGGTAAAAGGAACTATTTTGTGAATTTAAAAAATGCCCATATAAAGAAAATTTGACAAAACAATTAATAACTATTAATATTTTCAATCTAATATGTATATTTATCACTAAAATAATTTGAGAAAATTTGACAAAAATTTTGATAAATATTTATAAAAAAAACTCGAAGGATAATATTTCGAAACGTTTGGAACTCATTGATAAAATTTATGAGTTTGAGTTTCAATTGAAGATGAGTATATATGTTAGGATTAAATTGAAGTTTCCTCAATTTGGAAATAGAAAAAGATTCCTATTTGTTAAGATTAAATAATAAGGTAGCTCTTAATTAGTATTAGTATGTAAAAATAAAAAAGATTTCCTATCTCTTAAGAATTAAATAAATAACTAATAACCTTTCAATATGTTTCTATCATGGTTTAATAAATCACGGGCATATAGGTGTGTGAGCAACGAGTAATGGGCGTATCAACTAGGTCGAAGCGGGCGTGAAAGCTACGAGTTAATTAGGCGTATAGGCTACATTGCTAGTAACGGCTAGTTGTTGATGTGGATTCTATGTAACTAAATGGGTGACTACGCAAATAGTTATAACTGATTGTATGATGTGGCATTTGTTAGTTAAGCCAGCTCAACATTAGTTACACTATTAAAGGTCAGTAATCGGCTAATTTGGAGATTCATTGATTGACTAATGACGGAATTGATTCTTGAGGAATTCTCTCTCTCTCACCCCATTCTTCTTCTTCTTCTCTCCCGACTTTCTTCGTACGAGTTTAGCTTTGTTAAGAAAAGTTCTTAATAAACCGGTATGAGAGCCTCCTTCTAGGATTAGCCATGGTGGATAACAACCCACTCGGAGATCTAGAGGAGCACAATCAAAGACAAAAGGAGCGGATTCGAGGTGTTCACCATGACTTTCAAGAAGGAATGGAGGAGATCGGAAAACATATAATGGAGAAAAATCAACGACTATAGGAGCAAGGTCAACAAATGTAGAAGCGGAATCGGCGAGTGCAAGAACGGAATCAATGAACTCGGCTTCAACTGGAAGCTATTATGAAGACGATTTAGACTCGATTGTCGATAAGGAACCTAAAAAGAGCCTCGGTCATCTTCTAGTTCACCATATAGAGGAAGTGTGCTAGTTAAACCACCCTATTAAGGTTAGCCTGGTGAGTCTCTCGTTAACTCCCGATTTTGTGAGAACCGGTTATGGTTTTGCTATACCTAAGGTAGAATTACAATGGTTTGAGGGTGACAACCCTAGGGGTTGGGTTCGTAGATTCAAGAAGTACTTTAAGTTAAATTTTATTCTAGTATACCGATGGGTAGAAATTGCTTCCATGTATTTGGAAGGGAAAGCTGAAATTTGGTTTAAAGGATTTATGGTTAGAAATGACCCGAGTAATTGGGAGGAATTTGTGGGGGAAATCTGTAAGAGGTTTAGTAGTAAGGCGGATGTGGTAGAGCGGTTTAACAAACTTCACCAACAAAATGAGGTTAACGAGTATGTAGAGAGGTTTGAGGAGCTTAAATCTCCGAAGTATGCTAGTAATCCTCACTTGCCCGAGTCCTACTTTGTGTCTAGTTTCATTAGTGGACTCAAGGATGATATCAAACCAATGCTCAAGATTCCGTAGCCTACCACCCTAATACAAACCTTTGATTAAGCTAGATGGCAAGAAGAATCGATGAATGCCATGGCCATAAAAAGCGGAGTTACCACTAAGAACCTTTGCATCTTATAACATTACTCGAGCTCTTGCCACTCACTACCATTCCTATAATACGAATAAACCACACACAAATCATTTTTATAAGCCTACCAATACCTTACCTAAACCATAAAATACCAATCATCGGAGACCTACATTGCCCATATCCTCAAAATCATAAACAAACACCTTGTATGATCAAAGGAGGAGGATGGGACTTTGTTTTAGATGTAGAGATAAGTACACTCCGGGACATCAATGTGCTAAGAGGGCATTGAATGTGATGGAAGGGTTGGAAGGAGAGGATGAAGAGTTTATGGAGGTAGAGGAAGGAGTTAACGAGGAAAGGGTTCGACAAAGGAAATTATGAGGAGACTGCATTGTCTTTGCATGCCTTAGCCGGGAGGTACGCAAAAAACATTATCAAGATTAAAGGTTGTTGCAAACAAAGGGAAATTATAATCTTAGTTGATAGTTGAAGTACCTATAGTTTTATTAGCATGAAGGTGGTGTAAGAAGTGAATGTTGTGGTGAAAGAAACAAATATTTTTGTTGTGATAGTAACAAATGGGGCAAACATGAGGTGTTTTACCAAGAGTCTAGGTTTTGTTTGGTTCATGCGGGGGCATGAGTTTAGAGTCGATATAAGGGTACTTGAATTAGGTGTTTATGACATGGTATTGGGGGTAGATTGGCTAAGGATGTACTATCTTGTACTATTTAACTTTATTAACTTGAAGTTGCATTTTAAGAAAAGAGGTAGAATGATTGAATTGAAAGGGGTAACAAAGAAGGCTATATTATAACTTATTTCGGTAGGCAAGGTGTATAAGTCCCTCAAGTACGTGGTATATGGAGTCATGGGGTAATTGTTCTCCATTACAACTCGAGGTGAATCGAAGGGATAGAGAATAATGAGATACGGGCCTTATCGATGAAATATGAGGACATTCTTTTTGGAACCAAAGTCCTTACCACCAATGAGGAGGTTTGATCACGGAATTCCTCTCATGCCGGCAGCTAAGCCGATGAATATTAAGCCATACGAGAGCTCCTATTTACATAAGGAAGAGATTGAGAAGCTAGTGAAGGAAATGCTAGCCTTTTTGTTTCTCTTATGATACTCGGTGAAGAAGAAAGATGGCACTCGGAGGTTCTCTCGTAGATTACCGCTAGTTAAATAGCATCACGCTTAAAAATAAATTTTCCATACCCTTGATTGATGACCTATTGGATGAGCTACAAGGTTCATATTTTTTCTCAAAAATTGACCTACATTCGAGGTAACATCGAGTCAAGATGAGTGAGGAAGACATAGAGAAGATAGCTTTCGAGCATACCAAAGGCATTATGAATTCAAAGTCATGCCTTTGGGGTTGACAAATGCTCCCGTAACCTTCAGAGCCATGATGAATTCAATACTGGAACCTTACTTAAGGAAGTTCATCTTGGTGTTCTTTGATGACATTCTCATACATAGCCTTACATTGGAAACACATATATAGCATCTTGCTAGAGTGTTAGAGGTATTACTCAAGAATCGGTTATATGCGAGGAGATCTAAGTGCACCTTATGTCAAAGTCGGGTGGAGTACTTGGGCCATATTATTTTAGGTGCTAGTGTAGTAACTAATCCAAGAAAGATTAAAGTCGTGAGTAACTCGTCCAACTCCCCAATCGGTCAAGAATTCATCGAAGTTATAGTTTAATGATTAAACCACTAACCGATTTGTTAAAGAAGAATAATTTCTTCGGACTAAATAAGCTCAATGAGCTTTTGAGGAGTTAAAAAGGAAGTTATGTGATGCCTCGATCGGCACTTCCAAACTTTCACGAGCCTTTCATCCGAGAAACCGATGCATGTGGCAAAAGGGTAGGAGTTGTGTTATCTTAAAAGGGCGGACCATTGGCCTTCTTTAGCAAGGCTTTGTGCCCTCGACATCGAGGGATGTCAATCTATGAATAAGAGTATTTAGCTATCTTTATAGCGAGTAGACAAGTGAAGGTATTACTTGTAGGCTGATAAATTCATCATCAAGATCGATCATGAAAACCTCAAACACCTCTTGGAACAATAGATTCACACTCCTATTCAAAGGAAGGGTTTGATTAAGTTGTTGGGATTGAGTTTTGAAATTCATTATTGAAAAGGGAAGAAAAACATTGTAGCTAATGCCTTGTCTCGCATGGTCCATAACACTAAGACTCGTTGAAAATCTTCAATGGGACCACCTCTATGCTATCACCACTTTGGTTCCTACTTGGTATCCGAATGTCAAACGGTCTTATGCCCATGATGCTAAGGCACGGAAGGTCATTAAAGCTAAGGAGCTTCAAGCTCATTCTCTTCCTCAATTATCTTATTTTCAAGGCATGCCGAGGTATAAGCAACGAGTTTACATTGGGGTCGACTAGGAGTTAAGAGCATAATTGATATAGGTCGTGCACCGATCCGTAATTGGAGGTCATGTACGTGTTCAAAATACATATAGAAGGCTTAAGCATGCATTCTATTAGCCGGCTATAAAAATGATGATTAAGGAAAAGATAAGCTATGCATGATATGTGTATAAGGGCAAAATCGAAAGGGTTGCTTATCCGAGTCTATTATAGCCTCTACCAATTCCGGCGGGGCATGAAGGGATATCTCTATGGATTTCATTAAGGGGTCGGCTAAGTCGGAGGGAAAAAAATACCATTTTAGTGGTGGTGGACGGAGTTCACGAAGTATTGCCATTTCCTTGGCCTATCTCATCCATTTTTAGCTAAGGATGTGGCTAATGTATTCTTAGAGTAGATCTACAAGTTGCATGGCTTATCGGCATCAATTGTCATAGATAGAGATAGGGTCTTCACCGAGTGTGTTTTAGAAGGAATTATTCAAATCCTTTGGGGTTAAACTTTGTATGAGCTCGACCTATCACCCCTGGACCAATGGCCAAACTAAGAGGCTTAATCGGTGCTTAAAAACATACCTAAGGTGCATGTGTATGGGCTGCCCAAGAAAATGGCATAGGTGGTCGCATGTGGCTCAATGGTGGTATAACTCCAGTTTCCATTTAGCCATTCGGATGTCTCTAATTCGAGCTTTAAATGGGTACCCTCCACCCTAAGAGAGCTCATCTTACATGGCACTTCGCCTACTGCTGTCGTTAAGGAGATTGTGTGGGAAATACGAGCTATGTATCCGTTCTTAGGTGCTTAGTTAGGAAAAGCTTAGCACCAATAAAGCGAGTTGGTCGACAAAAGAAGAACTGAAAGGGAGTTTAAAGTAAGGGATCAAGTATATCTCAAACTTCAACCATATAGGCGGACTAGTGTGGCATTGAGGAAAAATTTCAAGTCTGAATCCCAAGTATTTTGGTCCATATGCGATTTTGCGGAAGGTGGGGCGGGTAGCTTACAAATTAGACTTGCCACCTCATTATTTAGTTCATCCGAGTTTTTCATGTTTCCCTCTTGAAAAAGAAGGTGAGAGATAATGTTGTGATTAATACGGACTTGCCTCCTATGAATGTCGAAGGCCAATTTACTCTTTATCCTGTTGTAGTATTGGAAAGAAAGTTTATGAAAAAGAATAATCAAGTCGTGGTCATGGGTCTAATCCAATGGGTAGGTATGTCCGTGGATGATGCCACTTGGGAGGTATTGGAGGATTTGGAGACTTAGTTTCTTGACTTCTACTTTGACCCTTGAGGTCAAGGATCCGTTGGAGAGGGGGTATTGTCACGATTTCATAAATCACAAACGTATAGGCGTGTGAGCAACAATAACGGACGTATGAGCTAGGTCGAAGTAGGTGTGGGAGCTACGAGTGACTTGGGCGCATAGGCTATAGTGATAGTAACGACTAGTTGGTGATGTGGATTCCGTTGTAACTAAATGGTTGACTAGGTAAGTAGTTATAACCGATTTTATGACATGGCATTTGTTAGTTAAGCTAGCTCGACATTAGGTACACTATTAAAGGCTATAACCGTTAGTTTGGAGTTTCATTGATTGACTAATAACGGAATTGATTCTTGAGGAATTCTCTCTCTCTCACCCCATACTTCTTCTTCTTCTTCTCTCCCTAACTTTCTTCGTACGAGTTTAGCTTTGTTAAGAAAAGTTCTTAACAGTTTCAACTCCATTGAAGAGATTCTTATGGCTAAGGTTATACCAATAATCTTCCTCCCTATTAATTTGACCGAAAAAATTTAGTGACAACACGTGATCAAATGCAATCAATTAAAGAGAACATATAACATAGTGTTTTTAACTCCATTCCTTTATGGGCTAACGTTTCGAAATCCGTTAGCTAGCTTCATCCATGTATTAAAGGAAGAAAATGGACTATTTAGCTAAACAAACCTTAGATTGACCTCACAAGTTTCTTACTTGGTTATAATTCTTCTTTTGCTTTCTTTCCATATTTTCTTAGCCACTTTCTTATTGTCTCGCTTTTGGTCAATAAAATATATCATCAAAAGGAAATAAAAAACATGGTCTTCGACAATTTTATTTAATTCACAAACATACATATAGTGTCTCTTAAGCACACAACGGTCTCTTGTCACGAACACACAATGAGACCCAAGACCTACATTATACGGTATTAATTTTTCTTTAAAAAGGCATAAGGTTTTCCAAACCAAAAATAACATCACCAATAATATTAAAAGACCATCTCACCTAAAAGCTTAAGCTTATAAGTGAGGCCCCAAAATATAATTTATATTAGTCTCTAACACACCCTCTTAAGTGAAAACCCCAACACTTTGAGCTTGAAACTTGCACGAGTCCACATTGCCTTGTGCTTAATAATTGAGAAATTAGAGATGGTGAGACTTGAACTCGGGACCACATGGTCAACCAAGCTTTGATACCATATTAAAGGATCATCCCACCTAAAAGCTTAAGCTTATAAGTGAAACCTCGGAATATAATTTATATTAGTCTTTAACAAATAAACCTAGTCTCATAATGATTTCTACTTGGCTAAGGAGTTGGGTTTATTTCCGGATCCGGCACCTCGGAAGATGCATCACACAAACCTATAATATTTTCCGAGGGAGTATGGCCTTGGGAAATCCGTTGAATGCTTTTCTCACATGTAAGTACACCGATGACTTCGGACATTTTAGGCCCGAGAGTAGGAGATAGATTACCACATTTCATTGCTAAGTGCCAAAGAATGAGGGCCTGTTTTCGGTCGTAACTAGATGATAATTTCTTATCAACCAAGCCAAGAATCCTTCCTTTTTCAAACAGAACACCGGCCTGCAATAACAAAGCAGGATTAGCTTTAAGTTTATAGGAGAATTCACACATCTAATGTTTTACAGAACATATTTGATATACTAATAGCTAAGAGGGCTTAATGTTGTCAAATTCACTTACAATATCTAGAAGAAAATCAGCTTCTTGATTGGGTTTATATTCTGCACCAGTTTTTCCACTAACTATTTCGAGTACTACTACTCCAAAACTATAAACATCAGCTTTAACTATTATTGCATTTCCCATTGCGTACTCGGGTGCCATCTAAACTCTACAATGAGAGAATTTTGGTTAGGCCCACTTAAAACCAAATTAAATATCATTCATTGATCATAATACTTACCGCAATCCTTTTGCTTTGATAGTCATAAATGGATCTTCCTCGTCATAAAGCATTGCCAATCCAAAGTCAGATAACTTGGCAGTAAGATTTTTATCAAGCATAGTATTACTAGCTTTTATGTTTCCATGAACAATCTTGAACCTTTTCTCCTCATGTAGATACTTCAAACCTTTTGCTATTCCCAAACAGATATCATATCTAGCTTTCCAATCAAGTTTTGTTGTGGAATTTGGTTCTACAAATCAAGACTTAGCAGTCAAAAAGTTGCTTAATCTTGAAGGATTACATAAGCAGCATTGGATAAACAAATAACATGCATATATGTTAGGATTGTTGATTCTTATTGTCATACATGGAACCGTTGGAAGGGAAATAGCTGAGAGACAAGGGTTATTCGTCATTTTAAACAACTGATCAGAACTGAAAAATGTAGGCTGAAAATTGGGTGATGGAAATATTACCAAACAAAGTGTGATGAAGGGAGCCCTTCTCCATGTACTCATACACTAGCAGATGTAGGCCGTTTTTATAATAGCCATCTAATAATTAAACGAGATTCTCATGGCGCAGGGATTTCAGGTTGTAGATTTCCCTTTGTAATTCATCTTTTCCTCGCTTTGTTTGAGGGGAAATCTTCTTCACTGGTAATTTAATCTGATCTGACAATTCAGCCTGTATCCACATGAAATTAATTCAAGAGAGCTTTAAAAGATGACCGTTTTCCTTCAGGCAGAAATGTTCGAAAAAATGTAAGAAAAACTTTTAACCTTGTAAACTGTTCCGAAGCGTCCTCTACCAGTCTCCATTTTGGGGCTAAAATTTCGAGTTGCGTTTGTTATTTGTTTGAGGGTGAAAGATCTTCCTTGGACCTCTACAATTATTTCTATTTGCAGAAAGCATCAAAGTAAGAATTCTTCAAGGTAGTGTATTGCTTAATGATATTAAATTACCATAGAGACGAACCATCCAACTCGCTTTTCCCTAGCCAGCCCATTTTCCACATGATAGCCAGTATAAACAGAGGAGCAAATACTGAACCTACTGTAATCCCTGCAATTTGTGAAGGAGATAGCTTCTTGCCCTTGCCAACTTTGAAGTCCTAATTTAATAACGTATTAATTAGAACCTTTCATTCTATGTAATTACATTAAAATTAAGCAAACGGGAACACTGTGCTTGTGAAGGTTCCAAGTCTAAAGAGATTACACTCAGATTACACTCACCACACCCATTCTCTTTAATTAAATTAAATTTCATTACAATGCAGTGGTAGACGCAAATAAATTTCAAACTCAAAAGGCTTTTCTTTGATCAAATGTGCTACTATATATTAGTTTTGACAACACCATAAAATATGAAATATTTCTTTAAGACAGTATGGATTTGATTGAAGAGAAGAGCTTGGTGCCTGAAGTACTTGATAACACCATAAAATATAATAATATAATCATATAAAGACTAATTGGTAAAAATATAACCCAACGAGATATAATAGAAAGAGCAAAAAGAAATCCGTGCTCCAACAAACTTAAGAAAAGTGCGACTTCTTACTTGCGGTTACAGAAATGGCTGATACAAGAGGTCCATTGAAAGCCAGTGAAGAAGATTTGGGGACGCTAAAATACTCGTAGAAAGATCCTTTGCCATGAAATTTCGGGTCATTGGCTTTCCTGAGGCCCTAGCCTTTTCAGTTATAGTGAAGTCTTTGAGTCTTCTCTCCCCCTGTAAGAGAACGTAGTTCTTGAAAATATGATGGTAATTTTTTATAGAGGCTGCACAAAATAAGACTTTTACCTGTATGTAGACGTCGAAAACACGGCTCCCCAAGGTCTTTTTGATGAAAACAGTTTCAGCAGAGTGAAGTTTCACAGTATAATTTCCCTTAAATAAATAGAACCCAAAATATGTCAGAGAAAGAGGGAAGAGGCGACTTGAGTTTTATAATTCTTTCTGAGGAGAATTACGAGCCCCAGTACATGCCACGTTTTTTATGTAATCACTTGAATCGGCAGTTTTAGAACCGAAGTCCCCAGAACAAGAATAAGCCCAATTTCCTTTTGAAGTGTTATAGAAATCTGATGTTGAACTATCTCCCTCTTCCAGATTCCCTTGAAACTCTGTTTCCGAGCCTCCACAATTTATATACAAGGAATTGTCTGCATAAACCGATAATCAGTATAGAAAAACGTGTGTTCTGTATTAAAATCTCCAAGATGGAATTGGTTTTCCTCAGAATAGAAGAGGTAAACAAACTCATAAGCTGTTCCATTTCAAAGGTCAGATACTCGGATTAAGCAAAAATCTTGGTGAATGACTTGGAGAGCCCAAAAATACTCTCCAACGCAAGCTTCTCCATAGAACTTACACTTTGGTTTTCCCCGACATCTATCTTTCAATATAGAATTCCTAGATAAAGCAAATAAAATTTGTAAGAAATAGATCAGACTACTTTGTTCTAATTGCACGATATCGAGGATATAAGTAACATACCTAGTTGGTTGACTACTTGAGCAGCAACAACATGCATGGAAACAATTCCACATGATTAAGAACATCACTGATTGAAATTTCATATGTAAGAAAACTGGCCAAAGAAAAACGAAACTGCACTTATTACATTTTTAGCTTTCCCAGTTGATCACCCTCTATGACTTTAAAATTATTATACGACAGACCCCTGCAACATTTTGTTTTATCAAAAACCAGATCAAGAATCTATTGAAGAGATCTACAGAGGGAGAGCATTGAAATTTGTGATTATCAGACATACGCTTTATTTTGAACGAGACCGGGAAGCAAGGAAGGTATTGTGCCTTCAAGCTTATTTCTTCTGAGAAACCTAAGCAAAACACACCAATATGAAAACATCCCCATTTGTTTTTTTTTTTTTTTATAATAGAGTATAAGATAAATTAATTGAGTTCAAGCAATCTCCTTCACATACATCTTACTTAAATTTAGCTTCTTCATGGAATATGGGATTCCACCACTTAAGTTGTTAAAGCTCAAGTCTCTGCAGGACAAAATATGAAAGCAATCAGTATCCTACAGATTTGATCATTCCATTATCGCATAATTAGCTCTGTACAATGAGCAGAAGTTGAAAGCAAATGAAGCAAATTGACAAACTACAGTTGTTCTATAAGAGAGAGAAGAAACTGACAGATATTTTAACCAAGACCAATCACCAATGTACGGTGGGATTCGACCGGTTATTGAGCCGTTCCTTAGTACCCTACAGAAATCATGAAGATGAAACCAGGGATCATTTTTTTAACTTGTGTGGCAGTGAAGGATATTTTGAGGTCTATTAATGAAACCAGAAATCATGAAGATTAGTTAGGAACAGGGCAACAGAGTTTGACCTCAAGATTAGTTAGGAACAGGGCAACAGAGTTTGACCTGATAACATCTTAATTATATGTAACATCAAACAGAAAACTCACAGCTTCTCTATGCTTGACATATTTGCATAATTGGGGAAACGAAATCCGGGGTTTCTTAGATCACTAATCTCCCTGGAAAAGAAGACAACTTTTTAGAACCTCCCAGCATAAAATATGCACTTCTTTCACCGTATGAAAATTATAAAACACTTACAAGAATTGGAGATTGGACATGTTAAAAACTTCAGGAGGTAGCTCCCCTTCAAAATCATTCCCGAAGAGTAAGCTGTAATCAGTACATAAAAACACAATCACCTAAATTAATGTTAACTGTTTCGAAAATTTTTCTGCTCAAGCAGTTGAAGGTAGATATTAAGAATTTCTTAAAGTCCAGAGAGTTGAGTCCAATTTGCAATAAAACTCGGTATTTTACCAGTCAAGGTGTTCCCAGCTACACTACTGCAGCAAATCAGTTGCCTTTACTTTAACAACAACTACTGGACCACAGAACAGATCCGCTGAAAGAATATGATGAGTTGCACTTACAAGTAATTCAGTTCCAGAGTAAAGTTGGCATAAGTTCCCGGCTGTTCTCCAATCAAATTGTTGGAGGTCAAATCTCTACAATAAACAACAAAGTAAATACTTCTCACCCTATCTTGAGTAGTTTTAGTAGGTAGTGGCATAATATTATTATTCTTCTTGAAAATTACAGAAAATAAAGAGCTCTCAATCTTTCAAGTTCTGGTGGAAGGCGACCAGTGAGTACATTCTCGCACAAGCTCCTAATTAAATATAAAAAAATACCAACCAGAACTGAATAACATAATGAAAATTCAAGGAGAATGAAAGAGTGAGTGAGATTCTATAAATGCCCCGGAGATTAGGGAGGTTCCCCAATTCTTTAGGAATTTGACCTGAAAACACTCACCAGATTAATAGCACAAAAAGGATTGAATTCACATTATATATTACTGAATGGACATATGTGCTTATCATGCATGATACTTACAGGTATTTGAGGAACGATAAATTCCCCAAAGACGGAGGTATGGAGCCATTGAGGAAGTTCCCGACTAGAATGCTATACATGTGTAAAACATACCGTATACAACCCGTTTAGTAATAATCATACAAGTTCAATCACATTATTACATCCCAAACATAAATATAATAAATGATTATGATTTGAATTTGAGTTTTAAAATTATAGTAATCTGGCTTCTGGTATAATCATTTTATAATGTGTAGGAATGGCCTCCGAAGATGGTGCAAGAGCCAATTGGAAGGACCCCAAATTAGTGAAATTTTTTTTGGATACATGCATTGATCAAGTGAGTATTCTTGGAAAAAATGGGGGAGCTTAAAAAAAAGAATCATGGGAAAATATAGTGAAAGGAAAAGAAAGGCATTAAGTTTTCTCAAAAACAATTGAAGAATAAGTGGACGTATTTGAAAAAGAAGTACATAGTATGGTCAAAACTAATAGAAAAAAGTGGGCATGGTTATGATCCAGGTGACTAATACTCGTCAATTGGACTGCACAAGAGTGAGACAATTATGAATAGGTATTATTTCTTTTAGACATTTCATTCCCTAGTAGAGCTTAAAGCAATTAAAAATGTTATTAATTTGATATATTTATGTAACAAAACAATAATGACGCAAAACAGTTTCGTTATGTTGGTTTGTAATTTTCGGATGAGATGAAATCATTATTTGATGGGATTTCACCCACTAGAAAAGATAGTTGGGGTCCTTCTAAAGACACAATGCCTATAAATGGAGTTGCTTCTTCTATGCTAACTAAACCAATTGGAACAAATTTTGAAGAATTTATTGATTTGGGGTCTAATTCTCCACCTCCATTTTCAACTCCAAATGAAGAAATAAAAAAACCTAAAAAATGTCGAAAGAAGAATAAGGATGATGACATTGATGATCATTTGGTGGCGATGCGAAGACATTGGAAGAATCTAAAAGACCCGAGTATAGAAGAATGCGAAGGACCCGAGTATAGAACGAGTGCAATAAGAAGTTAGATGAGATGGAGACTTTAAGAATGGATGACCCTTTATATATAGCTGCATGTGCTATCTTTTGTGAAAGCAAAGCATATCGAGAGCAATGGATAAATCTTTCTCAAAAGCCAGTGGAAGTCGAATTGGATGGATCAAAATAGTTGCTAAAAAGTTGGCATTGTTTTAATTAAACATTTTTCGTTATGATTTGTGTTTAGTATTTTAGAATAATTGGTTTCATTGTGATTGTCTAGGGTTTTCATAAGAATTATTGTTTGAATAAAAGTACTTCAATTTGAATATCTTTCCTTTAATTATGTTTCTCGTCGGTTTTTTGATACATGCTTTTGCTTCTTCTTTTTTTAATTAACGAGCATGTTGAAAAATAGGCAAAAAAAGAGTTTAATGATTATTTTGTTGCTTCTTATACCGAAAAGGATTAATAGAAGACGTGTTGAAAGAAGATCGGATACAGATTCGACTCTTGAAGGACATGCATATATGCTTAGAGATCCTCAATGAAAATCTAGCTCACTATCAAGAAATGTTGAGAATGAAAAAAGAAGCATTCTTAAGTTTATGTGATTATTTCAAACAAAAAGGATGGTTGAGAGATAGTCGTTATATTAAGGTTAAAGAAAAAAATGACAATGTTTTTTATAACTTTAAGTCAAAATTTTCGAAATCATGCTTGTGAAATAAAGATTTAATCATTCAACTCAAATAGTGCATCACTATTTCCATGAAGTGTTGTAAGCAATACTAAAGTTTGCAAAAGAAATGGTTGTACCTACTTCATTTTATCCGGATTTAAGTCAAGTTCAACATCATCGTCAACTTCGTCAAGTATTTTAGGTTATACATTTAACTTTTTATTTCTAATTTTATTAGTTTGTGTATTTTAAAATTAACTAGATTTATTTATTTATTTATAGGGTGTTGTAGGTGCTCTTAATGAGACTTTAATTCGTGTTGTTATATCACCCGACCAACAAGTCTCATCTAGAGGGAGAGGACGAGGAGATTACTATCAAAATGTCCTTGCAATATGTGATTTTGATATGATTTTTAGTTTTGTTTGGGCTGGATGGGAAGGTGTAGCACATGATTCAAGAGTGTTAACGAAACCATACGTGACTCATCAAATAATTTTCCCATCCCTCCACTTGGTAGATTTTTTCATTCTTATTAAGTTCTTTTTTATAAAAAAAACTCCCTTGAGTTTTTTTACGTTATTAGGTGTATTACGTCAAAATTTTTTACATTTTTCATGTAATTTATCATATTAATATTTGATGACAAATAAATATTATCTTTGTGATGCTACATATGCGCATACTAGAGAATTTATGGCACCATATCTTAATACACAATATTGGTTATCCGATTTTCGCAATGGTGTTTAATCATGCACATGCAAAATTGAGGAATTTTATTGAACGAGCATTTGGTGTTCTAAAAGCAAGGTTTCTAATTCTAAAGACAATGGCCTCATATCCATTTGTAGTTCAAAGAGATATTGTTATCGCATGTATTGTAATACATAATTATCTTCGAAGAACGATTGTTAATGATAGTTTTTTTGAACAATTTGATAACGATTATAGGATGCATCAAACATCAAATTTTATTGCAAATTTACTATTCATCGGAGGAGGGTTGCAAGCACGAGTCGATCAAATATTTATGATTAATTTGCTAGACCAAATTACAAATGAATTAATTAGTACTTGAGATTTCATTTATTTTATGAATAATACGACAATTAATGTTATTTTAGACCATATTTAATTTTTTATTCATAATCATTTTATTGAATTTTTATTTATTTATTTGTACACACAAACACATTTATGTATATATTTTTATTTATGTTAAAAAATATCATGTTACAATTATAAGGTTAAAATTGTCATATACATAGCCTTAATATGTTCAACAACGAGTACTTATTAAACGAGCTTATTATATTCAACACTTAATTTTCGGTAAATACTAGACAGACTCTTCGGGAATATATTCGGTACTTAACGATTTAGCACTTAAAATTTAGTACTTAATAGATTCGAGTATTTAATTTTCGGTTTTATCAAACACCACCTAAGTATAATGCCTTTTTTTGTTATGGTAATACGTAACCCATATTACCATTGATAAAATTCTCAAATTTACAAGCATGTCTATCTCTCCTCCAAAATCCCAATTGAAAATCATAAATCTAGTTAAGCAAATTAACCTTCAATGCTACTTTCAATTCTTTTAAAATTATTCCATTTAAATATAATTAGATGAACCAAAATTTGATAATTAAACGGAACTAATGGTTCAGCTACCAATCCACCAATCCTTCTATGGGCCAACTCGCTAGTGTAACATATAGTAAACCACTCCCCCTTAATTCTTTAATGTGCTCCTCCTTTCTAAGAATCAACTCCTTCATGGAACTATCATTTCGAGTAAAGAAGGCAAAGAACCACTCTAACTCCTGCCTACCCCGTGCTTCCATGCGAAGGTAATGGTGAAGAAGTTAAGAATAAAATGCAAGACTAACTTATAGTTTGTATTGTAATGAACAATTTAAATAAAGTTTCGTGGATAAAGCTACGGTTATAGAAAAACTCTAAAAGCTAGAGTTATTGTTACAAAAACTAACTCATTTACAAAGACTAACTTGTACCTAACTTTTAACCAAATATATATACTTAAAACTTATCCTTATCATCCTCTCTCAAGCTGATCGGATGGAAGAACGATCGACTTGGCAACTTGATGGAAGAATTTTTATTTGTGAAGGAACCTGGTCATTACATAAGCTAACCGATCCTCAATAGAGATATAGCGTATAAGTAGTTTTCGTTTGCTGACTTTGTCCTGGACAAGAAGTCAATCTTCAAGTGTTTTGAATAAGCATGGAATACCGGATTGGCCGTGAGATAGGTTGCTGAAAGGTTGTTACACCATAGGATAAGTGTTGTTTGAAGTGGAAACCCAATCTCACGCGGGAGTGATTGTAGCTAAGTGACTTCGGATGTTGTAGTTGCTAAGGCCCGATACTCAACATCGGTAGAGGAATAAGCAATGGTCCTCTCGCTTGCATGATGTCAAGGAGATGAGTTTACTTGTCAAGAAAAATGGCAAAGCTCGTGGTGCTCTTTCTATCAACTAGGTCACCTCCCTAGTCGGCATCCGTGTAAGTTGACATATAGAGAGAAAATGATGGGGTAATGGATAGACCATGAGTTGTTGTACCCTTAAGATAGTGAAGAATGCGTTTAACAAAGCTCCAATGCTTAGTCGTAAGGGCATGCATAAACCGAGTAACATGGTTAATAGCAAAGGACACATCTTGTCTTATTAAGGTCAAGTATCGTAATCCACCAACAATGCTTCTAAATAGTGTGAGATTATCAAAAGCACTATTGTCCGGATAATGGGAATAAGGACTTCCTAGTGTGGCACGATGGCGGCATCATGCATATGTGCCCCTTTTAAAGCACAAACATGATGGGGGAGTTGAGGGTGAACGAAGCTTGGTGGTTGTTCCACATACACTCGGAGTATTTAGTTGCCCGGGCATTTGAGACATCTAATTATTCCACATGCCAATCGTATGCCACTACACGGGAGAGTATAAGCCAAATTGTGCTTGGCTTCACCACTAAATTGAAAGTATCAATGTAATCAAGACTTGGTCCTTGATGGAAGGCTTTAGTCACCAATCGCGCCTTGTACCTATCGATATCACCATTGGGTAGTCATTTGATATGATAGACCCATTTGTAACAAACTATATTTAGAGCTTGAGGATAGGGAACAAGATACCAAGTACCATTGGTTAGGAGGATATCAATTTTAGCTTTCATAGCTTGCCTCTAAACAAGATTTGTTTTTACCATTACATAGGATATGGGTTCGGTAGGGAGAAGAGGGCTAAGAAAGGTTTTAGGCTTAGTGTTTCCCATTTTAGTTCGGATGATCATTAGGTGACATAGAGGTGGTGGTTGTCATGGTTTTGGTGGAGGCTGGGTTGGTTTAGAGATCGGTTTGCAAAAAGAGATGATCCGGAGTTGGGTGACTAAAAGATATGATTGTATCTTGTGGAGCACACATGGGAGACGGGCTAGATAAAGAAAAAAGAGGCGATAGTTGTTAGGAATATGATTTGTGAGTTATATTTCGTATAAAAGGATTTTGTGGGTCTAGGCTTAGAGTGAATAACAAGCTAGAAGGGGATAAATGGGTTGGTGTTTGTTCTTGTACGGTAAGAAATGACTAATAAGGATTTTGGACGAGTTAAGGTTTGTTTTGTGGTAGGTTAGGTTAGGCTATGTGAAGTGGGCTGGACGAAATTGTGTGTTGAGGTAGGGCTATTTATAGAAATGGTTTATATAGGTCGGGCGGAAGGGGTCGTTATAGTTGGAAGGCAAAGGTAGGTAGTATCAATTGGGATCAAAAGGGGTTGTTAAATGCTGGAATGTAAGCGTGGGCGGTGTTGATTTGGGAGTCTGGAATGGGTATATGCACGAGAGTTATTTGGAAGTGAGGAAAAAGGGATAAGGGTAGGTGGATTTAGATTAGAGGTAGGAGTCTTGACAATGGAGGAGGTAGCACCATCACTAGCTTCTTTGAAAGGGAAGGCTTGTTCATAAAAAATAACATGATGTGAGATGTATAGCTTATTAAAAGAAATATCTAAGTATTTATACCCTTTATACAATAGACTATAGCTAAGAAAAACACAATAATAGGAACAAGGCTCCAATTTATTTTTAGCATAAGATTTGCAAAGACAATCAAACACGCGTAAATAATTAGAATCGGGAGTTTCTTGAAACAAAATTTCATATGGAGATTTATGATTAAGTAATGGGGTAGGAAGATGATTGATATAATAAATAACGAGCAAAAAATACATGGTCCCAAAAGTGTAAGGGAGTGGATGCATGATGAAGTAATGCTCGACCAATTTTAGTAATATGTCTATGTTTTCTTTCAACATACCCATTCCGATGTGGTGTATAAGGAT
The DNA here is from genome assembly GCA_963924115.1 of Dovyalis caffra. Lineage (NCBI taxonomy): Eukaryota > Viridiplantae > Streptophyta > Magnoliopsida > Malpighiales > Salicaceae > Dovyalis > Dovyalis caffra. Next base: position 16,603 of record CAWUPB010001166.1, on the reverse strand, counting down.
AAGAGGTGCGTTGTACAATCCCATTTTGAGCTAAGTAGGATTGTAGGCTTTGAAATTCACCCTCCAATCGGCTTGAAAGATTTTGATTGGTTTATCGAATAATTTTTCAACCAATTGTCAAAATTTAATAAAACGAGTTTAGGACTTCGATTTATATTTGAGAAAATATATCCAACTATATTTGCTATAATGATCATAATATACAAGGTAATATTTATAACCTTGCATGTATGAAATTAAGGATGGGCCTCATAAATCGGAACATATAATTTCTAAAGGAGTAGTTGCTCGAGAGGTAAAAGCGAGAAAAGGAAAGTTGGTATGCTTTGTTAATGTAGCAAGCATGACAAAATGAGTTTGTATTTTTATGTGAAACCGAATACTAGAATGACTCAAAACTTTAGCTACTCGTGAGCATGAAAACATGAGAGAGATGATTCAAATGGCATGGTGTAAAGGTCATTGTCGAGAGGTCCTTTGTGGAGGATATTCTTCGTTTAGATATTCTTGATTAAGAAACAATCGGGAAAAAATTTGAAGGAAACATTGTTAGATCTAGTAAAAGAAGGTACAAATAATAGATTTTGATAAGAGTTAGGAACATGAAGAATATGATTGAGATTATGAGAGTGATGGAAGAAAAACTAATATAAGACATAAGAAGGGTATTACCATTGCTTATTGTGACCTCTTCGGGACCCATGTATTCGGAATGAATAACCAAGTTATCAAGGTTAGCCATTAGATGGTGCGTGGCTCCACTTGTTAAGGACCCATTTTGGACTAGTTTAGGTGGACGCGAGATGAGATATAGGAATAGGGAGGCGTGGTGGATGGGTATCATTGGAGTATTTGGGAGATGAGTAGATGGAGCCGAGGTGCCCAATGCTACGACAATTATAGCAAACCGAGTGCAATAAGGGAAGTTGAAGTGTGAGGTCTGCCATGGTTGTTGGGATAGACGAAGAAGGGATGGTTAAAGGATCGGCCACGCCCCCTTCAATGACCTCTACCACAACGGGTGAACCGGTGCTTTTGGACATAGTTAGTGCTAGGTAATATTTCAAATGTAGAGAGATTTGTTTTTTTTTTTAATTACATCTCTTCACTTAAAAGTAGGCCAAAGAGATCACCAAAGCTAATTGATTAGAGGCAAGCTTCAATATTGCGAATAAACGATCCGTAGACAGGCCCTAGGCCATTTAAAATGGCATCGACAAAATCATTTTCTTGAAGGGGGTGTTGTAGGGAAATAAGTTAATTAGAGATGTGTTTGGCATGCTCGTATGTAAGTGGTGATATCATCATCCTTATGGTCCGATTAATGAAGGCGAGATTTTAATTGGCGAACATGGGATCGAGATCCCGAGACATGGGTAGTAGCTAATTTTTGCCAAGCTTCACAAGTAGTTTTGGCACTAACTACTTGAGAGATAACTCCATCGAGAGAGAGGTGATGATCCAGCAAAATACTAGTCGATCTCCGACAAACCAATCTAGGTAAGTTAGGTTAAGAGCCTCATCAATTTGGGTAGGTGGTGGAGATTCGTAGCCATCAACATGGGTCATGACCCCGTAGCCTTGAAGAATGGTGGGATATCAAATAGAACTCGAAGAGCCAAATGTTGGGTAAAATCTTACGAATTTTGCAAAACTAAGCAAAGGGTACCAATATGGCTCAACTATTTAGATGAAATTGGTCGGTATAGAAGTTATAATAGCAGAACACATCCTTCACAAATCCGATCAACAAATAGCTATATCCGAATGTGAATATGCATATAGTAGTGTGTATGTCATAATATATGTGCTTGGTCTCGGATTACTATTTGCTAATCTTATCATCAACATGAGGAGCCCTCATCGGATATCTAAGACTTAGCATCATGTTGTACATCATTAACCTAATGGCATCTATCTACTTGAAAAGACGTCATCAAAACAAGCCTTAAGCTTCCTAACTCGCTCCATGTCAAAGGTTCTCCCTCTCCTCCTCCTGTAAGGATTCAAATCAACCACCAATATGCACTTCGCTCCGGTTCTAAATCTATTCTATTTAGATTTGCCATGTCTTTTAAAACTTAAAGAAAATAAGTAATGTGCTTACTCGAATTAAAAGTTCTTCGATCTTCGTAAAACTTGTAGAAGTAGTAGCAATGGTCCTACCCTCTCCAAACCACCAAAAAAGTGGTCGAAAGGTCTCAAAATACCCGAGATGTCACACAAAGCATGACGCTAACCCTCTTTAGTAATAATAAAAAAAAACAAGAAAAGGATAATTACATTATAAATACACCAATTTTCAATCTTTTCTCAATATATATATATATAATTAAATTTTTTTATTTGAGTATACTAATATTTTAAAAAAAATTATCAATCAAATACTTTCGTTAATTTTTTTGTTAATCGGTGACGTATCTCTTATCATCGAATACCAAATTACAATTTTTTTTTTTAATTTTTCTCAATAGAGTATATGAACTTCAATTTTTTTAAATTGAGTATACTAATTTTTTCAAAGCTCGTCCATAAAGCACTTTCGTCAATTTCCCAATTAATTGATGACGTGTTTAAATACTAAATTACATTTTTCCCTTTTGTTTTGTTGTAAGGAAATTTCACCTTAAATTATTCTATTGTTTTAAAATTTGACAAAAAAAATATATATATTTAGTTATAAAATCTCGAACTAAACTTAGTTAGGTTTGTTATTAAAATAATTAGTTAGCTTTTTAGTTAGAAGTTAAAGAAACATAAACATGAGATTTTTCATCGATAAGATTTATTTGTATTTTTCTTCAATTTTTATCATTAAACCTAACTAGGTTTTTTATAAAAAAAAAAAAAATAGCAACCTAATTGAGTTTAGTTTAGAATTTTATAGATAAAAATAATTTTTTTAATTACTTATCTAATTTTAAATAGGTAAAATAATTTGAGAAGAAAATTTTCTTCCACAAAAGAGGGTAAAATTATAATTTTGTATCCGAACATGCCATCAATTAACAAAAAAAAAAAAAATTGATAAAGGTATTTTATTGATAGTTTTGAAAAAATTGATATACTCAAACGAAAAAAATTAAATTTCATATTATCGATTAAGAAAAAGGATGAAATTATAATTTTTTTATTTGAGAGTAATGGACACATCATCTATTAATAGAAAAATTGATAAACATGCTTGATTGATAATTTTTTAAAAAAAATGAATGTACTTAAATGAAAAAATTAAAATTTATATATTCAATTAAGAAAAAATTAAAAATTATTATATTTATATTATAATTATCCCAATAAAAAAAAATGCTTGAAACCTCTTCTTTTCTCGCGTGAAAAAGCATCTTCGAGAAAGATAACAATGACAACGAAAGTGAGAATGCCAAAGATGAAAAAAAAAAAAAAAAAAAAGGTGAGAAAGACAGCTCGAGTTTATACAACCCACTTTTGATTTGCCACTTCAAAAGGCAATATCCTGCGTGACAAACCACAATTGACATGTCCAATTACATATAGACACGTGTCACCTCCAATGAACGATGTGACAGTATTAAAGTTTCAGGTTCTGTCCAACTTGATGAAGCCTTTTACTCTGTAAACAATTAAGAAGTTCAAAGTTTCAGGTTCTTGATTCTTACATCATTGCGCTACTGTCTTTTTAGATCACCATCGTCTTTTCTACCCTAAATTAATTATCGAAAAATCCTCCAATTCATCAGAAAGATTTGTTTTGCAGGGTACTAGCTTGATCGTCAATCTACCATCCAACTTCACAACAATGTCAACCAAGAAAAAATCACCTGATCATATATCATCCCTCTAGGTTCACGACCTCATCCCATATCACTATCACGACCGTCAATCTACCATCCAATAATTGTTTGTCTTCTTGTATTCAGATCATTACAGTAGCAGTTTGTGTTTAACTATCAGAAGAATGGCAAAAATAAAACAATAATTGAAGTTGGTTGTTGAAGAATAATATAAGTCCACCGAAGACATTTCAGCTTCCGTGAAATCTAATTAAAAATTTTATACAAGAAAATTCAAACCCACACTGGGAGAAAATTCTATGAATTTGAATAAAAGAAAAAAATAATTGTCAAATTTCATATTGTTACGGTGCAAACCTAAATTTTATAAAATAAATTCCTTTTCCTCCATGTTCATAGGAAAAGTCAACTTGGACATGACTGTACTTTTTTTTTTTTGACTTTTTTTTAAAAAAAATTTGACAATAAAATATATTTTCAGACTCATTTATACGTTGACTGAAATTAATTTTTTTTAAAACAGTATTAAAAATACATTATTCACATTGGTCTAGTGTAGTATAGAAATTTAATAAATTTTACTAGACACTAACTCTAAAATTTGAATCTTAAAAAAAAAAAAAAAAAAAGTGATATTCTTGATTAACAATCCAGTCCCTTGAAAGTAAATACGACCGCTAGCTATAAGAGAATATACTGCATGCCAAATATTTAAGCAAATAACTAGCTGGCTTATCCAGATATGGAGCGGACAACACTAAATATGTTTTTTTTTAGTTTGATAATATACATTATACTGATGATCAATTAAAATATATTAAATTAAAGATATAACATAAAATTTTATAAAAGTTTATAATTTTTAATCAAAATTTGTATTTCATTTATTCTTTTTTTTATGGGTTTTTATAAAGTTTATTGTTAAAAATACACCATAGATTCTTCATTAGGTATTCATTATAAATAAAAACTTGTAATAATGTAAATAGAAAATTTAATATAATTTTAAAAAAAACTTCTTAATATTTTTTTTTATAAGATTATATCTAAAAAACTAAAGCAAAAATCAATATAAAAAATTAACTAACAAATCTTTTTTTACTTTTTGAAAATATGTATATTCGATTTATATATTTATTTATTTACAAAATAATAAAAAATGATAGTATAAAAAGATGTATTTGAATTATTAGATGATTTTTTTAAAACATTATTTCAATTATTATATTTAAAAAATAGAATATTACAAAAATTAATAACAAATATTTAGTATTATATGTGTATATTCATAGTTAATTTTCAATAAAATTAATAATCTTAATATATATATTTTTTGTATACATCATGATCATACTCGTGGGTCGATTATGTAGTATAAATTAAAAAATAATTTTAAGAAACTTAAGTTTAAGGAATATATTGAAGTTAACAAAGTGTAATAAAAATAGCTAAAATTATTATTTTAATAAAATTTGATTATATCAAGAATAGACAAATAAAATGCGTCAATTCTATTATTCAAAATGATTTATTTATAAAAACTATTATTCAAGAACATATATATGTGTGTGTGTGTGTGTGTGTGTGTGTGTGTGTGTGTGTTAATTATAAAATATAAAAACTTGATGAGCTAAAAATATTTTTTAAAAACATAAGGGATCAAAAATATCTTATGAAAAATGAGGGACCAAAATAGAAAAAATTGAAAATATGAGGAGACAAACATATCTTTTTAAAACATGAGAAACAAATTTCTTTTAACAGAAATGTAGAGATCAAGATGAAATATAATGTAAAATTTGTATATGAATGTCCAAAAACAACAAAACAAAACACAAAAATACTATCGTCTAAAATTACTAAAAATATCATTATTTGATATTTATAAAATTTGAGTGTGTTCGAGAGAATGATATAAATTATATTTTAAGATCTTATTTAATAATTTAAACTTTTAAGTTGAGTTGGTTCTTTGACACTCGATTTTGATCAATTGTTGAAAGTATTGATAGAAAATCTATTTTTGATTTAGTTTTATGTTTGCAGGACTTCAAAGGATCAGGTTACACTAACCAAACTCCATGCTAGTTCAATTCATGAAGACAGAGAGTTTATCTTCCAAAATATTTATATCCCATGGGGAAAACTGGGGTGGACCATATGTTTCGCACTGATTTGTCGCGGGTGAACAAAATATTTATATCCCAAAAATATAGGGTTTGGCATGTTATCAAGAAGTACATGCCACAAGTTGGACTTAACCCTCTTGTGCCGATCTTTGTTCTTTGGACGTAAGCTTCAGTTTTAAAATAAAGATGAAAATTGAAAGCAAGAAAAGGATGCAGCCAGCACTTCTTTATTAAGGGTGGAAATGTTGAGGTAAGGTTCAGCATCAATGCAGTAACAAAAACACCTTATTTCTATTAGTCATAAACATGGCAATATATGGGCATCAATTATATTTTTCAGAAATTCCTAGCAGACGAGCCCAAAGCTTCATAGGTTTAGAGATCATGGTCATGTGATCGGATCCTTTTATCTCCATCACTTCATTGGGTGGGTTTTTCTGAATCATCCATTGTTGAAAATCCTTGTCCAAGGCCAAATCTTTTTCTGCAATGATAAAAACTCTTTTAACAGAGCCATACTTCTCCTTCGTTAGTACCAGGTCCCTTGACAGTTCTTGATCAGTAAACTGACGTGTTTCTCTAATCAATGTTGTCGCCAATGTCCAGTCCTGGAGCCATTTTGTCACCGTAAATTTGATCAAAGTTCAATATTAACAAAATTAAAATAAAAAACTGTTACATATTAATCTCAAAAAAATAAAAAAAAGGGGTAGATAACTCAATCTGTTCTTGTATAATAATACCTTGAGTTTTCCATTTATTCTTAAGTTTTTAATTACATTTTATCTGTCACAAAATTATTAAAAAAAAAATCAATTTGTCTTTTCAGTCCATCTTTCCGACTATAGATAATTTTTTTAACTAAAATACTTCTGATTAAAATAAAAATAAAAAATAAAATAAAATTTTAAAGTTTTGAAAAATAAAATATACAAGTCATCTCACTTTAATTTTTTTTTTTTTTAGTAAAGGATATTTTGATCAAAAAAATTTGTCTATAGTTGAAAAAATTGATCACAATAACCGGCTAAACATTTAAATAATTTTCAGCAACAAATGAGATAAATTAAAAATCTAAAAAAAGATATAAAAATCAGGGTATTATAAAAGTATAAATTAAGATGTTTACCCACATATTTAAAAATAAAAAATAAAAATTGTTTTGCCTATGAATCTGTTAAAATTCTTACCTCAATTGGACTGAGCTGGTACATCCTTAATAATAGGAACTTGGGCCCAAGGGTTAAAGATGTTGGTGGGTTATTTGGGCCATTACCGAAACCGTAGCGGCTGTCTAGCAAATCAAGTTGGCTTACCTTCAGCCATAACACATGCAAAAGAAAAGTGATTTAAGTAGATATAGGAAGAATGTAACTTGGTAAATTGATATGTATATATCTATGACCGAGAAAAGAAAGTTAATCAAATAAGAGTTTTTTTCTGCAAGTACCTTTTGATTAATAGTGGAAGCGCTAAGGGAAAGGCCAGGCATGAAGGCAGTAACGAAAACAGCCACGGAAATTTTGCTTGGAAATCTCTCCATGGTCTGAGAAAGTGCGAATCCCCCTAAGCTATGACCAACAAGGATAACTTTTTCATTTGGTGGTAGAGATGCAAGAAGATCTCTCAACGGCCTAATATAATCAGATATTGATCTAAGATCACCAATCTGCTGTGGGTCAATCCCAGAAGCAGCTAAATCTATAGCGCTAACCTTGTGACCTGATGATCTTAATAGCGGCACAAGTTTGTACCAACACCAGGCACCATGGCCTGACCCATGTACTAGCACAAAATGCTTGCTTGAATTATGGAGTGGCTGCGATAAGTCCTTGCTGCCTGCAATATTGAAAAGGATGATGAAAATGGAAATTATCATCAAATGTTTCTTTGCTTGCTCCATGCTTCTCTTCAATGCAATTAGTAGGTTTGTACAGGCTTATCCTTGCGGATATATATATAGGAGTCTAAAAGACAGACCCTGCCAAGAGGAAAAGTAAAAAATATATATATATATCGTGTATGATGTTGGGTATTATTTGAGGTGTCTAGTGGTTTAAAAACACTACTATCGTGTATGTGGGGCTTAAGGAACAATCATTGATTACGTAAGTTCTAAATAAATTAATGTGTGCATAATTAATACTGATTTTTTAATCAATAAAAATATAGTATTGTGTTTGAATATTTTAATTTTCCTACCAAATTTTTATAACCTTGAAAATTAAACTAAACTTTTGGCACCTCTAGACGCATCAAGGAAAACTCTCTTTGAATATTTTCGGCCTACCAAATAACTAATAAGTGGATCCAAGAATTAGCTAGCCTGGCCTTTTAATGGGGCTGCATAGGCCTAACCCACTCATAATCTCGGTTGCCGAAATTGTTGAAGGTATGACTTGGATTTGGTTCCTTGTCTTGTTCGCAAAATTAATAAATTTAGTTTGATAATTCAACTTAAAGGCCTTGTCAAATTCCAAGATCGATCATAGACGAAACTTACCAAATTTCATTATTTTTCATAGTCATCTTGCGTGTTTCACTTTGTTTCAATGGATTGATTTCTTAATTCATTGCATTACTTGAGTTTCTTTCAATGATTATAAATTAGTCTCCTTTTGTTTTAAAAGTTAATTAGTTAATTCATTAACTTGTACTGACTATACTTAAATTTAATATTAATTTATTACATAAAATGTCTTCTTTTTTCTTTTCAATCCGTTTATATTTTTTTTTACTTATTTTATTTTTCTATTTCTTAAAAAAAAAATCAAAACAAATTGAAAAAAGTTACAAGAATCAAGTTACAAGAATTTTTAAAATATACAAACTAAATAATTAGTGTTTAAAACAAATATAACTAATAATTCGATTCTTAAAACAAGAGGGATTAGTTTATAATTTACTCTCAAAATCAGACTAAACTCTATGAAAATTTTGAAATATTCTAAAAAACAAAAATTATGGTGTGGTTGAGGATGTAATGGTAATTTTTTTTTCCATGTTACAAAGAATAGTGTGCAATGGAGTTTATTGCTTATCATTAGATTTGTCATTTGTCGTTTACGGATTGTTTGTTTTTTATTTATTTATTGTCACAATCCCGAAAGTGGGCTATGATTGATATGAAAACCGAGAGAATCATGAGGCCCACTTCGACTCAAGCAAGCCTCGGATACTAATTTAAAAGCCTCAAATATCATTCCACCAAATATCATTTCAATTTATATTACCCCAAATTAATAATCATTATATCACTCTAAATCAAAATTTTAATACCATAATTGCATTTCTAAATCCATATTCATAATTAATTCCTAGTACAACACCCATAACTATAACTACAAAGTATCTAAGAATACATTTAGAATAAATATAGGTTTTAAGAAATGTACAAGGAAGTAAGTTGCACGATCAATATGCCGACTTCGAATCAAACAACCAAAAGGAAGCAATGAAAAATCCCTCAATATCCTGCAAGACTAAAATAATGAGGGGTGAGCAATCCACGACTCGGTGAATTGACATTATATAATATACTAAGGAAGGAAAACGGACTAAAGACTATATATAATTTCAAATTCATCTCAACATACTATGCCGGTTTATCAAAACACATGTATATCCAAAACGCATCTTATATTATAAATCAAATTGTTCAAAATCATTTCTTATCAAATCGTCAAAATATTTGTACATACATATATCGTACTCATACGAAAACACATATAGGTTTTTATACTCCCATGAAATAATAATGTATTATTAGGTGTAAACACTCAAAAGTCACACTCCACATAACTAGGTTTTCATATGTTGACCAACACACAAGCTAGCACTATACCTCTCCCGATAGCTGGAGACTCGTATCATGCAGCTCAAAGACTACCCCCGGTAGCTAAGTTCCTTAAGGTCTTAAAAACATTTTCAAAAACCAAACATACCTATACATTTTTCAAGTTGGCATTTCAAATACCATGCATGCAATTTCAAAAATTATACGGATACTCAAAATAACGATTATAACACATATATGTTCAAATCCGAAAACACATATCAAAATCATTAACACATTTGTCTAACACTTTGAAATCTCTTCTTCTATTCATATCAAATAATTTTAATACGAGAATATTTTAAATATTTAGGAACTTCGTTCCTATCTAAGTTCTAATGGAATGCTTTTAAATCATTCATAAATCAATGATGCATGATGGATAAAATTCAAGGATCTTAAAACACAATACCTTATATAATATCCACTCACAATACAAATGAAAAACCGAACAAAATCAAGGTGGTTATGGAGGAGTCGCTAGCTCGAGGAATCTAATAACATAATAATATTGGACAACCATCAATATCACGTAATAAAGAATAATCCAAACAATGAATTATTCTAGAATTAGAAATATAAGATCATCAAATAAAAATGGAATTGATTGAAAATATTCGATCCGATAATCTAACCGAATTATATAATCTCTCAATTGATTCTAAACAATCATCTAATCACATACCACTATCAATCTTTAACTCATTCCTTAAACAATTAATCTTCAATAAGTCAATCCTTAATTTGATTTAATGATCAATTCTATTTTAATTCATCTAATAATCATTCTATTTACTCGCTAATTATACTTTTATGACTTAATTCCTCATTTTTAAAAAAATTCAGATTTGTCACTATTCATCATCTTCAATCTCTAAGTTTCTCTAATTCACTTAATTCTACCTCAAATTAACTTTTTAATTCACTTACCTAAGATAATTAAATATCATTCAAGACATCATGATCGCTTAGAATCATTTTTCCTCAAACGGGTCTAAAAACCCTAACTTTAACCTAAGCAATTCCTCAAGCAATTTACAATCCAAAGCTACTTCAACTCAATATCATTATTAATTACACATAAACTTCACAATTCAAAGATCAATGGATCAAAAATCTTACCTTTACACTATATTCTTTAAATCTCAAATTCTTCTTAGTTTTTCAAACTTTTCAAGCTCCAAGCTAACTAGACTCAACTTAAATCCTCTTACTTATGATCTTTCTAAGCTAATTGAAGAATGGATTGGCTTACGAATTCAAGAGAAAGTTGGACGAAGATTTGGGAGAAAAATCATGTGAGAGAAGGAGAAAAAAAGAGGAAAAATATGAAAAAAGGGTAGTTAATGCTAAAATTAATAGCCTTAATTAACATTGGTTTTAGATTATTTATGATTAAATTTGATGAATAATAATTTAAAAAATATACATAGTTATATGACATAATAATTGATAATTTTTTTTTAATTTTGTTTAAAAAGTCAAGGAGAAATTTTATTTTAAGTACAAAGTGAGCATATATTGATCTTTTACTATTATATCTTGAATACATATATATTAGACAGCCAATATGATGGGTCAAAACGTCATCTCAATGAATGCCTGCTTATCCATGGAAATTCATGCTACCAAACGGGATACGTTCAAGATCATTCTCCAAAAGAAAGTAACAAGGAATTCAATAATTTTATTATTCGTGTCATTTCTATCATATTTCATCAAGAACCTGATTTGATTTTAAGAGAAATACCTTGGCCATCGTTTGAATTGATGAAAAAGAAAAAGAGATTGAACGAGAAAGAGAGAGAACATTCATGTTTTTTATTGACTTAAATTAAACATTTTTTAATATAAATTAATTTAACAATTTCTTTTAATTTGATTTTTTTAAATAAATAATCAATTTCATTTTTCTTCTTTTTATTGATCAAAATCAAATATATTTATAAGATATATTTAAACTCAAAAATAAAATATAAATATTTTATTAAATACTACATAATACATGTTAGATTAACCGAAATTTGATAATTAAAGAGAACGAAAGGTTCGATTGCCGACCCACCAATCCTTCTACGGGCCAACTGCTAGTGGGCCGACCGAGTATTTCAGGTTCGATTCGAGAGGAAGAAAGAGAAAAAGGGTTCATGGGATGAGATCTATTCGATCTCGGTAGTAGGGGTGAGCAAACGGTTCGGTTAACCGAAAACCGAATAAAACCGAACCGAATTATGAAATTTGGTTTGGTTTTAAAAGTAAAATTATACAATATAAAATCGAATCGAAAAAACCAAAATTATTTCGGTTCGGTTCGGTTTTTAGAAAAAAAATTTTGGTTTCGACCGAAAACCGAAATAAATAGTAAAAAATTTTCTAATTTCTAAATCCCTAACTTTTCAATCTTCATTTTTGCTGAAGCCGAAACACGCAAATGGGAAGTAAATTTTGAGAACCGTTAGGGTAAGAAAAGAAAGTGACGAGTGTAATTAATTGAGATACGGTGTGTTTGAATGATAAAATCAATTACATTTGGACTGGTTTTAATTAAAGCTTAGTTAAAATCTTCAAGGGCTTTGTGATTGTCTATAAAAAAGATTAATTGATAACAAGATGTTATTTCATTGACTAGTGGACTAAGTGCTAGTACAAAACATCTCTCCGTAATGATTTTTTTTACAACAAAATATTTTGGTTAAAATTGAAATATTTCGAAACCAAACCGAATTTACCGAATTTATTTCGGTTCGGTTTTGGTTTTTATTTTTCTTAATTCGGTTAATCGAAAATCAAACCGAATCATACAAAACCGAACCGTTTAACCGAATGCTCACCCCTACTCGGTAGAGGCTTGTTGGTTTCGAAGGGTGGAGGAGGTAAACGAAAGAAAGGAGCCTTCTGGTTTTCTGTCTGGTGAACGAGAGAAGAGAGACGAGCGAGAAGAAATGAGAAAGGTCAGTGTTTAATCGAAATGAAGAGAGAGGAAGGAATGAAACGTGTTTGTGGGTTTGGACTTGACTCAGAGAAAAAGAATTGTGGGTTGGGCTTAGCCCAACCCACATGGAATCAAGACAGAAAGAAGGGATGGCCTGACTACCAGGCCAGCCCAATAGAATCAATCCTTGTAACATTTTAAAACATAAGGGACCAATTTTTTTTAAAAAAAACATGAGATATCAAAATAAAACACAATTTAAAATCTGTATATAAATGTCTAAAAACGATCATAAAATCACAAAAATGCTATTTTCTAAAATGACCAAAATGACACAAAGTAAATAGTGGTTTATGAATGAATAGTAATTACTTCTATTCGTTTTTTGAGAAAAAAGACATACTAAATTGCAGCATACTAATTTTAGTTGCTCTTGTATGGATCCATTTCCACAGGAACGGAACTATGTGTATTGGTGGAGAGTCAAGCACCCTTATATATTGAAAATTTTTATATTTTAGTCCTAATCCTTTTTTTTTTAAAAATGTTATTATATCCTTTATTGTTATTTGTTGTGCATCCTCAAACATCAAGTATTTTATTTTGTTCTCCCCTCCAATCCTAAATTTCTAATTCAATCCCTGATTTTTCATGTGAACACAAAAATAATACATAAAAAAATATCTAATAATTTATCATAATAATATCAACTAAATTATAAATTAGCCCTTCTATTTTTGAGAAATAAATTAATTGGTCTTCTTTGTTTTAAAAACTAATTATTTTGTTTCTTTATTAATGTTGATCATGTTTAGTTTAATATTATTTTATTTCATAAAATATTATCTTTTCTCATCAGTCTTTTTATATTTTTTTCCTATCTCTTAAAACAAAAAATCAAAATAAAAATAAAAAGTGAAAAAACATTAAATTATAAGAAAATTAAAAAAATTTAAATAATTAAATAATTAATTTTTAAAATAAAAAAACTGATTAATTCGTTTCTCAAAACTAGAACAACTAATTTATAATTTACTCCAATAATATTTGGTCATCTTGATTTCACAATGGATCTGTGTGCTGTCCCAAATTAATATGACCAAATTGTTCTCATAGTGGGGGGGCTATTGGGTTTATCTGTGGGCTATACCTACCTAACCCACCCAGAACTATGGGCCCAAACGCTATCCACGTAGATAATAGCTGTAGGGAGCATGCTGACAAGCAATAAATCTTTTGCCGCGTCTAGACGGCATAACCGTCATTTTCCAACGGTCAAAAAACCTTATCTCTTACACCACGTCACCCGGAATCCAAGGCAACATGCTTCTCCGGTTTTAAACGTCACCCTCTGTCCACCTACGTTTCTTCCTTATTCAACCATTCAAGTCTCAAAAAAAAAAAAAAAATCTTTTTTTAACGAAATTAAGGTATTCTAGTATTTATAAGGAAAAAAAAAGTTGTAATTGGATTTATTCCATAATTAATTTTTATATAGTTTTTATTTTTTTTATTGAGATTCTCTATTAAATTTTAGTTTGATTGAAACTTTTATTCTTATAAATTTATTGATTGAAAACCTTCGTTATAACACTATTAACTATTCATTCTATATGCTAATTAGATATTGATATGTGAAAATATGAATAAAAAATTTACTATATGTCGTTGTTTGATTGATTATCATTAGTTTTAACTTGTGATATAGGATGAATAGTTAACAATGTTATAACGAATGATCTCGATCAATAAATTTGTAAAAATAAAAAGTTTTAATCAATCTGAAAAATAATAAAAAATCTTAATAAAAAAATTAAAACGGTATAGAAATCAATTATAATATAAATCTAATTATAATTTATAAATAGATTAATATTTCGACTATTACATTGATATATACATATATTGATTTTCATATTGCTAAAATGGTAATTAATGAAATGACATACAAACTATTATTTCAACAAATTTATTTATTTCAACAGCTTTACATAAGTAGTGTTTATGATTTCTGTTATTAAATATTATTAATTTTATAAGCAACATTTCTGTTTTTTCCTTTTTTCTTTTTCCTTTTTGATATGAACTTTAATAAATTACTATAAACGACAAAAAAAAATCATTATTTTAATAAATGCGATTAAAAATATACCATTTGGGGGGGGGGGGGGGGGGGCTGCTTCTTATAAAGCAAGATTTCTCTTTCTAAAGTCAATCGGACTTTTATGACACGTGCACGTTAGAACATAAATTCACTGCCCTTTTCCTAGATTCCTTTAGGTTTCTTCTTTAACTTTGATGCTCTTACCTAAAAATTATACAAACCATTGACGTAGTTTTATAGTACATAAAAAATAATCAACTCATATAAACAGTAATTATTTTATTATTTTATTTTTAAAAAAAGATAAATAAATAAATAAAAATGGAAGAGAAATTTTTTAAAAAAATTGAGCAAAAGTGAAAATGTTTTTTGAAAAATACTTGATAACACTATAGTGATAGACACTATTTCTAAAAATAGAAATTTGTTAATAGTAAATTTAAAAAATAAAAAAGTTAAATGACATAATACTTTCATTAAAAATTACGCATCTTTTTTCCATCTCTTAAATCCCTAAAAAAAAACACTATTCTTATAAAATTATAATAATTTTTTTTTGACAACATATGTGTCATATAGCACTAATTTTTTATCATTTTTTATAAATATCAATGTAATTCAATGAATCTACCTCTCTTTTTAAAATAAATTTATAAAATAATTAATAAACGTATCATTAATTATTATGTATTATAAAATTTCTCTAAAAACCATTTGCCAATCAAACAAAACTACCTCACGGACCCAACAATTGGATTTCTTGTCGGTGGCCCAGACAATAATTCTCAGTTTCTCACCGCGTCTTTGGCACTCCCCGTAATTTCCCATCAACTCCAAGCCCAAACAATTTTATCCCTCGCCACGTCACCAAAATCAAATCCCCCTATATATACCACACGATAACCAGCCCCTCTCGTTCATTCTACAAGGTTCCTTCAAATCCGTGAAACAGAAGACCGTTACAATGAAACGACAAACATTAGCCCACTCCCTCCTCCTCCTCCTCCTCTTCGCCATAACCGTTGTGGTGGTTGACGCGGCGCTGGCCGGCGGATGGAGTCCGATAAAGGACTTGAAGGATAAGCACGTGGTAGAGATTGCGGAGTACGCCGTTGCAGAGCATAACAAGCACGAGCAATCCAGTCTGAAGCTTGAGAGTATCGTTAAAGGCGAATCGCAGGTTGTAGCTGGCACGAATTATCGGCTTGTTTTGGCCGTGAAAGGAGGGGCTTATAAGAAGTATCAGGCTGTTGTTTATGAAAGACCTTGGGAGAATTTCAGGAATCTGACGTCGTTTAAGCCTTATAAAGGTTGAAATAAATGTAATACTCAGATGTAATGTATTATTTTCTGTTTTCTTTTTTAAAACTTGGAGATTATAATGATAATAAATTATAGTTTGAGAATTAGAAAATGTGTTATTTTGGGTTTTTTTTTTTAATATATTTTTCTTTGTTCTTTTTAGTCGTTTTGGATTATTAGAGAGAAATGGGCTGAATTGACCAATGTTGGATTGATTCAGAAAATTTCGGTTAATGAAATTATAAATTAGTCCCCTCTAGTTTCAAGTAGTAAATTAATTTTTTTTTCAAAAATTATTATTTAATTCTCTAACCAGTCTTTTCATATTTTCTCTTACACAGCAAAATAATTTAGACCACATGCATACTGTAACTTTTAGTCGATAATTAAAGCTTTTTGTTTTATTTATTTTTTTTTGAGTGCTAAAACAAAAATTTGCATGCATGACATGTGCAGTGACCATTTTAACGTGTCCAGATTATAGAAGTGTTTGACAAAAGTCTTAAAAATTGCTTTAGGACTTTTGAA